>BSQZ01000002.1:17962500-18687500 GCA_033239005.1 Lamellibrachia satsuma
TTGACCAAATATCTGATATCTGAAAGTTATGCTTCCATCTAAGCAGACTCCATTGTCTGATTGTTTGCAGTCCCTTGCCAACAAGCCTAGATCCACACCTGTTTGTGCAATTCAACACAACAATTGCCTTTCTACCCACTCTATATACATCAGGTGGCACCAATAGCTTGGATTCATGGAACTACTCCTAACCGATAACGTGTTAGGGTCAAAGAGATATTTCGCATCTTGAAGTCCTGTTAACTGACTGATTAACCGTATCAAAGAAAGGTGATATTGGGGAGAGGTGGTATTAACTGTAGAAATGTGTGGAATGTCTTTTCATTGTAAATATTAGATTACTACCAGTACTACTATTCAGTGACAAGGGTAACAGTTTTAGATTACTACCAGTACTACTATTCAGTGACAAGGGTAACAGTTTTAGATTACTACCGGTACTACTATTCAGTGGCAAGAGTAACAGTTTTAGATTACTACCAGTACTACTATTCAGTGACAAGGGTAACAGTTTTAGATTACTACCGGTACTACTATTCAGTGACAAGGGTAACAGTTTTAGATTACTACCGGTACTACTATTCAGTGACAAGGGTAACAGTTTTAGATTACTACCAGTACTACTATTCAGTGACAAGGGTAACAGTTTTAGATTACTACCGGTACTACTATTCAGTGACAAGGGTAACAGTTTTAGATTACTACCGGTACTACTATTCAGTGACAAGGGTAACAGTTTTAGATTACTACCGGTACTACTATTCAGTGACAAGGGTAACAGTTTTAGATTACTACCGGTACTACTATTCAGTGACAAGGGTAACAGTTTTAGATTACTACCGGTACTACTATTCAGTGACAAGGGTAACAGTTTTAGATTACTACCGGTACTACTATTCAGTGACAAGGGTAACAGTTTTAGATTACTACCGGTACTACTATTCAGTGACAAGGGTAACAGTTTTAGATTATTTCTACGGTACTACTATTCAGTGACAAGGGTAACAGTTTTAGATTACTACCGTACTACTATTCAGTGACAAGGGTAACAGTTTTAGATTACTACCGGTACTACTATTCAGTGACAAGGGTAACAGTTTTAGATTACTACCGGTACTACTATTCAGTGACAAGGGTAACAGTTTTAGATTACTACCGGTACTACTATTCAGTGACAAGGGTAACAGTTTTAGATTACTACCGGTACTACTATTCAGTGACAAGGGTAACAGTTTTAGATTACTACCGGTACTACTATTCAGTGACAAGGGTAACAGTTTTAGATTACTACCGGTACTACTATTCAGTGACAAGGGTAACAGTTTTAGATTACTACCGGTACTACTATTCAGTGACAAGGGTAACAGTTTTAGATTACTACCGGTACTACTATTCAGTGACAAGGGTAATAGTTTTAGATTACTACCGGTACTACTATTCAGTGACAAGGGTAACAGTTTTAGATTACTACCGTACTACTATTCAGTGACAAGGGTAACAGTTTTAGATTACTACCGGTACTACTATTCAGTGACAAGGGTAACAGTTTTAGATTACTACCGGTACTACTATTCAGTGACAAGGGTAACAGTTTTAGATTACTACCGGTACTACTATTCAGTGACAAGGGTAACAGTTTTAGATTACTACCGGTACTACTATTCAGTGACAAGGGTAACAGTTTTAGATTACTACCGGTACTACTATTCAGTGACAAGGGTAACAGTTTTAGATTACTACCGGTACTACTATTCAGTGACAAGGGTAACAGTTTTAGACTACTACCGGTACTACTATTCAGTGACAAGGGTAACAGTTTTAGACTACTACCGGTACTACTATTCAGTGACAAGGGTAACAGTTTTAGACTACTACCGGTACTACTATTCAGTGACAAGGGTAACAGTTTTAGACTACTACCGGTACTACTATTCAGTGACAAGGGTAACAGTTTTAGACTACTACCGGTACTACTATTCAGTGACAAGGGTAACAGTTTTAGACTACTACCGGTACTACTATTCAGTGACAAGGGTAACAGTTTTAGACTACTACCGGTACTACTATTCAGTGACAAGGGTAACAGTTTTAGACTACTACCGGTACTACTATTCAGTGACAAGGGTAACAGTTTTAGACTACTACCGGTACTACTATTCAGTGACAAGGGTAACAGTTTTAGACTACTACCGGTACTACTATTCAGTGACAAGGGTAACAGTTTTAGACTACTACCGGTACTACTATTCAGTGACAAGGGTAACAGTTTTAGACTACTACCGGTACTACTATTCAGTGACAAGGGTAACAGTTTTAGACTACTACCGGTACTACTATTCAGTGACAAGGGTAACAGTTTTAGACTACTACCGGTACTACTATTCAGTGACAAGGGTAACAGTTTTAGACTACTACCGGTACTACTATTCAGTGACAAGGGTAACAGTTTTAGACTACTACCGGTACTACTATTCAGTGACAAGGGTAACAGTTTTAGACTACTACCGGTACTACTATTCAGTGACAAGGGTAACAGTTTTAGACTACTACCGGTACTACTATTCAGTGACAAGGGTAACAGTTTTAGACTACTACCGGTACTACTATTCAGTGACAAGGGTAACAGTTTTAGACTACTACCGGTACTACTATTCAGTGACAAGGGTAACAGTTTTAGACTACTACCGGTACTACTATTCAGTGACAAGGGTAACAGTTTTAGACTACTACCGGTACTACTATTCAGTGACAAGGGTAACAGTTTTAGACTACTACCGGTACTACTATTCAGTGACAAGGGTAACAGTTTTAGACTACTACCGGTACTACTATTCAGTGACAAGGGTAACAGTTTTAGACTACTACCGGTACTACTATTCAGTGACAAGGGTAACAGTTTTAGACTACTACCGGTACTACTATTCAGTGACAAGGGTAACAGTTTTAGCTTGGCTTAACATTTTTCATGTACAGGGTATACATGAACAATTTTCATATGAAAATCAACCAATTCTGTTGTTGTCTGTATTTAAAATACACACTTTCATAATTACACCATCTACTATCAGGATACAATTTTCCCAAGAGGTTCTTTGAGTAATATATTGCAGTGCTAATTAACTAAAACGCTAAGAAACTAATCCATGGTTCGGCCCGTAATCTAACGATTACACTTCTAATTAACAGACAGTCCACAGTATGACTCCAATGTTATAGCCTTTCTTGGGCATAGTGCATCTCTAGGGAATGATTTGGGAACCAGATTTGTTGAAAATGTACAGAGTCACAATTTTGTTTGCTGTCTCCCACAGATATGAGCAGAGTGGGAGTCCAGGTGACTCCCACAAATATGAGCAGAGTGGGAGTCCAGGTGACTCCCACAAATATGAGCAGAGTGGGAGTCCAGTTGACTCCCGCCAATTTCCCATGAAAATCAATGGCTGACTATACTGTTTGTAATGTTGGTTGTTTACTTTTGTAGGCGAAATTTGTGAATTCCTGCAGGTATTGGAATGAAGACTGACTCCACTGGCTTCCCAGTCAAACAGGGGCTGTATGATCCAGCCTACGAGAAGGCTGCATGTGGCGTAGGCTTTGTTGTCAGCATAGATGGAATCAGTTCGCACAAAGTAAGTTTTGATTGTTGTCGCTGCCGGTTGGCGTTTCTTCTTATATGTCTGAACTTGCTAAGTTGTTAACGTATCTGGTCATATAATTATAGAGCGGAGTACCGGAGTAGTTTTGGATTTATTAACAACTTATGTTCATCAATTTTTATGTTGTTTAGCACATAATAATTAGAATGTCTCGGCATTAATAATTTAACCAGATAAAATACATAAAAATTAATGTATGCTCTGCGACTGCCTTGCAGAATATATCATCAATGCAACAGGAGTGGTAATGTATTCCAAAGTACAAATTTTTTGTCACCAAATAAATATGAATTATATAAATGTAAATGTGTGCTTGCCTATCTGAAATAAGCATTTATTTCTGAGGCATCTGAGCATTTCTGGACCGTTGATGTTAGTTGACTTTAGCCATGTGACAGGTCTTTTGATAAGCGCACATGAGTAAGTGGACTCATATGACTTTGAGATGACAATGGAGATCTATATTTGTCAATCTGTCAGACAAGTACACACAGACATTGTGCGTCACCATTCAAGTTCACCTTTCTTGTAGGCAAATATTCCTTCATGTCAGTGTCTGAAATTAGCTAAAAAGAACTGGCCCAGATTTTTGCATGAACTTGCCCAGTTCTATTTTGAACCGGCCCAGATGGGTTTGAACTGGCCCCACAAAAATGTATAAATTATAATTATGCGTAATAAAGCAAAGTTTTCGTGCATAAAACTAAAACAGACACATGATCATTCATTTCTTATAACTAGCAAACCAATAAATAAAGTAATGAATTTATTAAACATTTCAATGTGAATTTTAGTTGCGAAACGCTTACTGTTCAATGTAACATTATGTTTGATGGCGACGTTTTGCATGCATTGCCACTGTCCTGGGGCCGGGCCTGGCACATACAAAAATCTATGCCGTTCCGAATTCACTCCAAATTGAAACTTCCAAAGTTCACTTACACAGCCAAATATCACATTAATCAGTCAATCGGATTGTCTGCCTCCTTAATATCACCAGTATGAATTTATATTAAGTAAACTGGCATACCATCCTTCAAAAATTGTATTTTATATCGAATTAGTGTCAATTATTAAGTACTATAATGTGCATCACTAATACAGTTCGACACAGCCGTGGCCGCCAGATGAATCGGCGAGGTGGGACCGATAACTTGCACATTTTGGTTAACTGAATTGGCGGAACACGTTTTGAATTGGCGGCCGCTGATAAAAAACCTTAATTTTGAACACTGCATGTTGAACATGGTTGCTCTCACCTGAGATTCTAACGTAAAGAGTTACAGTTGCGTAATTAGACCCAGTCCTATAGGTAGCCATGGGTAATTATGCAAAATGCTGATCTAATTTTTTATAGCTGCTTTGTTTTACACTGGAATATACATATTATACACATGTAATTTTTAAAAGTTTTATGTACACATTAGTCGTAAGTATTAAATAATTCACAGCCCTTCATTTTCTTCTTCCACGAATGCTAGTTCTTACAAATTTCTGCAAGCAAAAAATAATTCTTGGATGGTTGAAGTGAGAAAACCAGTCAAATCAAAGCCAAATT
Organism: Lamellibrachia satsuma; assembly: GCA_033239005.1. NCBI lineage: Eukaryota > Metazoa > Annelida > Polychaeta > Sabellida > Siboglinidae > Lamellibrachia > Lamellibrachia satsuma. The sequence goes on from BSQZ01000002.1 coordinate 17,967,715, forward strand.
AAAGGTACTTAATCAATTCGATTTTTTGCTAGTCTAATTTCAGATACATTATGCGAAAAACCAAACCTACCTAGCATCCGCTGCAACATGCTAGCTCACTTGTGCAACTTTTTTATGTAGTTTTTGTGAAATCATCAGACACACTATTTGAGTTTCTTCCTTGGTGAACTTTCGTAACATTGTCATGTGATTGGCGAGAGGATGGAGGTCACGCCAGCATTGACCCATACAGTGTTTACCATTTTGGACATCCACTATTTTGATCCTTACCAGATCTAATAACTAAAGTAAATTCTTTCAATGATTTCAACAAAAATAGAGAATTTTTTATTAAATCAACAGTGGATATTACATAAACTATTCACACACTACATATTTGGACACCAATCTACTGGATTTTTGATAGGCTAAATCAGTTGAGGAAGCATTTTAAATATTGAAAAATATAACTCAGTTTTCATTAAATGAAATGTTTTGAACATTCTGTGCTTTTCCTTGTTGCTTCCTTTATAAAGGACTGAGACTAGTTCATATATTGCTGCACCATCTCATCCCATTCTCCCTCTCGGCAGCCATCTCCTTCCATTTCTCATCTTCCTCCGCCTTTCTTACATCCCTCTTTACGCAGTCCTTCCATTTCAGTTGTAGTCTGACCCTCTTCCTACGCCCTGGGTGTTTCATCGCCTGTTTTTTTCTTTTGTAATTGGCCCTCCTCCATCTAAACCATGTGACCTGCCCACATCATCCCGCTTCTTATTGTCCTTCCCGCTAAGCTGAACTTCCTCCCATTTATCCCCCATCCGTCCTCTTTGCTCCTGTAATTCTCTTGACCCAGAGATTCTTGCAGCCTGTGTTGTTATTGCTCTTTTTGTGGATGAATATTTTGCAAGTTTCTTGATCGGTTCGTGTGTTGTAGCTGCTTCAAGATGCGAGCACCATGCTGGGGCGCATGGAGCACCGAGGGGCGTTCTCCTGTGACAACAACACAGGGGACGGCGCAGGAATACTCACCGGCATACCCCACAAATACTTCGCTCAGATCGTAAGGTAAGCATCATTCAACTTTTTTTGTACCTGTTGCCACGCAATATATGCTAGGCAAGACATCGGAGTGGTCGCATAAGTTCTCGAGTCCAAACAAACATGGTGGGTGGGGGTTTGGTGGTCGCCATATATTGTGGGACAAACGAATACCAACACCAATGATGCCACCTGATGAGTGAAATGGGTATTGATGCTATTGTGGATATGAGAACCGGGCAGGATAGTGTCTTGGCAGCCATGTCACACCAGTTGAATCTGTTTATTGCCATTTTTGCATTTCTGGTGCTTGTTGTGTATTTTTTTAATGTACTTAATATTTTATTTTACTGTTTGAATATTAATGATGATGAGCAAATATTGAAACCTTGTTGGTTTAAATTCGTGGTTGCATACCCTTGATCTTTCCTGCTAAGGAGATTGGGTTGAATTGAAAAATGTTCATGTGATGGAAATTATCACCATAAGGATATGGATAGCTAAATAAAGATATACTATGCGGAGAGTGGCAGATGAATGGGTGTTCTTCCGCCTGCTTTTTGTACACGTCTGGTATTTGGTTGATGTTGTTAGTAATTGTATACATCGCCCCTGCTGACATCAGACAGTTGGGGCACCTTAAATAGATGCAGATTGATCATAGACAACGTACCAGTGTACATACTAGACAGCATCAGTCATTCACCCCTACAATTCAATACCCTGAAGACACCTTGCTACCTCAGATTGCTTTTGCATGGTGGTCCTGTTTGGAGACGGAACTTTAAAGATGAACATTATCAAATTTAAAGTAAATTATGATATGTTGTTATTTCTCAAGATTTATTTGGACGTGTAAAAATCAAATTGAGCCAGTGGATATGTTCTGTAACATCAGTTCACTGAATTGATTTTGTTTGAGCATGTTCTAGGTATATATTTTTTGCTATGTTTGCGTGTGGGTGTTTAATAATAAAATTAATATATATGAGAGTCTCACATTGATATTATAAACCGACAGTGACATAAATTGGTATATTTTGTGGTTATGTGGGCTGTGACTATATTAGAAGATAGTGTCATAATGTCCAACAATCAAACTTGAAAGTATGAATTGTTTCTTTAAATATATAGCAAAACCTGTTAAATATAATATTAACAGATAATATCTAATGGACAAACGTACATTCATATTAACATGAATTCTTATCAACTCATCAACAGTCTATTGGGATGAGTTGATAAGAATTCCTGTGAAATATGTCTACAGATATATTTCACAGTTCCAGTAATGTCCACTATAAACAGGTTTAACTGTATTTGTGGTACACAATTACACCTGTCTATAGTGACCTTCACAACATGTTGTTGACATTGATAGAGGTTGTTGTAGAGTTGCAGTAGATTGAAGCCAATATAGTCTGTTGAATGTCAGTGGTTGGTTGGAAACATGGAGCTGCATATATATTATTTATGCAGCAGCAGTTGGCAGGCACCATTTTATTGGTTGATTCTGGCATATTGTCAAACATAATAAAGCCGAGAAATAATAAAGCCGAGAAATAATAACATTGTAGCTAGGTAAACTTAATGGCATTGAATTTAGGCTTCATTTATATAGAAGTTAACAGTATCTAACTCTGCAATTAATTTGTCAGTTTGACCTGATTGTTAACCAAGATTGCTGCTGCCAAAATGTGAGATAGTAAATTTAGGAATTGACTATCTGTTGGACACTTGTGATTGATAGTGATGATTATTATTTTTCAAGAAAGGTTTATAGCTTCAAACCAGATGTATATTTAATTAATGCTCCTTAATTACTAATTAGATGTTTATTACACTAATTATGCTGCTACAAATTTGTATTAAAATTATCTGTTAACCAACAGGGTGGCTGTTATGTTGCGTTGTTAGCGGCATACATCATGCCTTAATAAGAGTCTCCCTGATGATACATTCATTTATATATATTTGCTGTATTTAATATAATCGTATGGTCAAATAAATGATTCTGATATTGATAATAAATGTGGATGCGTTGAGACCATTCATCTTAGTTCTCCACAAAAAATTATGCTCCTATTAATTGCTGTACCCGCATTGATCATCATCCTGCAATATAATTGGACTAATTAGTAAAATATACCAAAAGAAAACCTTATTTAAAGATTGAGTATTATTTTTTTTTAAATGCACTTTTAAAGGACAGTAACAATTCTTCTAAGAAATAATTTTTTTTTAGATTAATATTTGAAAATCTTGATAAAGTCAATCCAAGAATAACTGCGTTAAAAAGAACCGATGTGTGTGTAGTACCGAGTACAACGTGGAGCTGCCATTGGCGGGCAAGTACGCGACAGGCATCCTCTTTCTGGACGACACCACAAGCAAGGATGCTGAAGATCTGTTTACACAGCTGGCGACCGAACTTGGTCTGCAGGTGGGTACAATAGGAGAGAAACTTAAAATTATTTAGTATACGCTATGACATGCTAGCTCATTTGTAAAAAAAAATTATTTAGTTTTGGCAGGATCACTGGACAAAGTATTAAATTATATTTGACCAGATGTCAAAAACAATGTCCAATGGTCAGTTACAATTACACAGCCTCATAAATGTTCAATTACAATTAGAGTGTTAAAAAAATTCAATTACGATTACACTGGTGTTGTAATTTATTTACACTATAACAGTAGAACCCAACCCTGGTGTGCACATATCTAGTGTATTAGCAAAACTGTGTTTATTATATTGGTTTTACAGCACCTAAATATGTTTAATTATGCCAGTGAACCAACTGAAACACTGCAAGTGTTCCTAGAGGTAACTGGTCTGGTTATGGCCCAAGCAAGTTTTATGGTCCAGTGGACTATGAGTACAGGAGTACTTAGTGGCACTTCTTACATCACCAGATGCAGACAGTTTTGTATTGTGTTACATTGTTCAAAGACACTGACTTCTTGAACCCCAACAGACCACTTTAAGCGATGATCATAGATCATACCCATTGTTAAGTAATTTGATAGATAAACCATGACAGTGGGACTCATCTGTCTCTGTTATGGGGCGCTTGTCATGGAAGATGTTTATGGCAACAAGGAATGTGGAATTATGGGGCATTCACCCACTGCCGCCACCGCTATGCCCCCCCACATGAACCATGGATTTGTAGCCGTGGGCCTGCTGCAATGTTGACATACTACGGTTTTCACTTGATGTGCCTATTTTTATGCTGGGCATGGCATATCATTGTTTGTTTTAAGAATGTTGCAATACAGTTTGCTGTAAAACTCATCATCAGGTTGAGGTTATGTTAATCTTCGTTTGTTTATGTATACGTGAATTGATTTAATGTTGTGAAGTACACGTGTCCCATGTGAACTGGTCTTGATCAGCTAGTGCAGCATATTCTTCTGTAAGAACCGAGAGGCCCTAGACAAATAGATCATGCATGGACGGACTCAGTGTTCTTGCCACAGAAACACGTACTGCTTGAATTATATAAAAGGGTAACCTATTGACATTTTTACTCACTGTGCCGTACTGTTCACCTCTGCTTGGTAACCCATTAACACGATTCTCTGCCATGTGTGTGTCATCCTTTCTTCACATGTTCAAAACTTTCCACAGTTCAGAACTTTCCACACAGATGGCAGCTCATTCCAGCACACATTCCAGAGACACATTGACCCCGTTGACATTTCCTGTACTAGAAGGGTAACCCATTAACTTCTTAGCAGTCATACATCTCTGGTTCTACCATCAATGAGAGTGCTTGACAAGCTTGTGTTTAAAATAACATAATATGCAATTTATTGTGAAACTTGATGCCGATCGAGGCCGTTCAATGAATGGATCTTACAAGTTAATATTTATTGGGGCTGGGATTCCTTTAGTTTACTTACAAAAAAGAGCAAAACGATTTATAGCGCATCCATCCAACATAATTCAATCATTGGAGTCCCAATGCTGTCTATAGCCAGGTACTCATTTATTCAGCCAAATGAACTGAGGCAACGTGGACTGAATGAAATTGCCTCTCCTTTGAACAGCTGCAAGAGGCCTCAAACCCTGGTCCCCTCAGTTGAGAGCCTGACATTCTACTAATGTGCACCATGTACTATAAGAGATATCAATGATTGGCACTGCCAGAAGGATTTGACAGATGTGGCATACTCTGTAATAGTATCCGACCTTTGCTTTATTTCTTATGTGCACAGAAATAGGATGTTCGGGCCAATTGGTGTAACAGAAACCTAAACATTACAGTGAATCCTTAAAGTGATATTTGCTCATGAAATATGCAACACAAAATTCGTAGGCGCCCATGGTTAATGCAGATTTGTTTCTTAATAATAATATGGTCAATATGCACTCCAACGTAATCAATTCATGCAGATATTAACATAATTTATATAATGTTCATGTTAAATTAACATTCGCAGATGTACAATTTGTTGGCACATATCCAACTTGGTTTGACAATGAAAGCCAGCTTGTGAATGAATTATTAATTCATGGCAGTCGAGCGTGACCCCATTGGAGTAAAAACCACCTTCAGCTGACTGCCCAGAGGTCACCTCTCACCACATACATCCGTGGACGCGTTCACCCATGGACGCGTTCACCCATGTTTCAGGAAAATCACATTGACATCTCTTGTTCATAGAAATTGTATGGCAGTTAATAATGGTATCAGTGTGCACTGGCCTTATCATGCAAGCCGATCTTTGTGATATAATTATAGTACATAGTAATACATTTGTCATAAGATGTTTGGTTGAGTGTCTGCGTTGATATTGCAACATAAACATGCAATGAATTCATGGACATCGTTTGTACTAATACTAATTGTTTGCATAAAAATTCAGTTCCAAATAATCTAGTAAACTTTTGCTGAGCTACATCGCCTCTTTCATGAGAAACCGTTGCCATGTCAAATTGTGTCCTCTCACAGAACGTAACACTAAGATGGTCATGTGGCTGTTATACAATCCAAGCATGCACACATGCTAGCACACACAGGCACCTATACACAAACTAGTGTCTATGTATTTACACAGTATAAACAATGGTGCTGCGTAACACATGGGAACTTTTGCTCGATAGAGCTACTGCCAATCGGCTGGGTCCAGCTGGGCGAGTGGGCAAACCATACATGTCTATGAAAGATATTACAAAACAATCAGTGTAAGATCTTTGGTGAGACCGCAAATAAAGCAAAAATCAACAAACTGTTTTGTTTATCTTTCATTGATATATATATATATATATATTTTCATGTTCATTCATTGGTTTATCTAACCGATTGATGATCAATGATTGATCGATCATTGATCATCAATCGGTTAGATAAACCAATGAATGAAAATAAAAATGTTACCAATTCCCAACACTTTTGTTCAGAAATTACAATGTGGCAAAGTTGAGTTGGCATTTCAGTGAGCAGATCTGCCAGCAGCTGAAATGTAAAGAGCTTAGATTTGTTAAGGAGGATGAGGTGCAGACTATAATATTGTATCTTTTTTAATAAACTAATTGTTGTTTTCAGGTTCTGTGTTGGCGCACTGTGCCCACCAATGGAGACATCCTCGGCAATGAGGCTCGTAAGATGGAGCCGTTGATGCGACAGGTAAGCTCCACACTCTCGCATCTTATTCAACCTGTTTAACTAAAATAACAACTTGCTAGCCGAGTAGTCTAACTTTTGCAAAGATATAAATGACATTTTTAGTTAGGTCCCTCTGTGAATAAGGTCAAGAAAACAGGTTTTTGTAAATGTCCAATCCAGTTGTTTAAAATGTCCAGACAAACGGGTGACTGGCTGATGAATCTGGTTTCCTGTGGGTTTTGTTGTGGCAGAACAGATAAAACACAACCTACAAAGCACTGATCACTCATTTCTCAGGTCAGATGCATTATTTTGGTTGAGTAGACGCTAGACAGACGGATCGCTTTGGGAATAACAAAACGCCAGAATGTTAGATCAATGCAGCGATGATGCTAGTTACAGTTCATTTCTGTGCATAGATTATGCCTCATAATTAGTATTCCAGATTTACAAAGATTGATCACCCAAAGCAATAAGCTGCAGAAGACAAGTGGACAAGGAAGCCATTGGCTTATCAAAAGTCCAACAGTTGTTCATTTGTGTCAGACCTGTGCTGGTCAGCAACATGTCCTGGCGACGGGTGATAGGATTTAGGGTCAACATCAACTTGGAATCACTTGGTTTAGTGTGGGATCTATATATGGATGGTATAAAATAAGAATGTTACCACACCATGCTGGCTTTGCTGACCTGGAAAGATAAGAGCAGACATGGGAGTCTTTGAAAGATGAAATGGAAAGCTAAGTACCACTAAGAGGCTACTCTGATGGTCACTGGAATGACACGAACCACAGGTGTTTGTTGAGGCTTCGTGCATGCTTCATACATAGTGTAGACAAATTAATTACTAGGTCCGACAAGGTATTGATTAAGTTTTGAGTTCAGTCATGGAAGTGGATATTTGCGGGTCATCGTTATTGAATTGCTGCAAATTTACAGTGGTAGAATGAAGTGTTTATTAGATTTACTTGTAACGCGTGGGCTTGATGGGGTGTCATTGTGCACGATGTCTTGCCTTAATCCCTTTTAGATCCCGTAAATATGGATCTGATTAGATTATCCTGGTGCTCCTGTTGCTGACTGATATTCATGTGCCCGTTAGTTTCCGGCAGGGATTTGCACATTGACATGACTCCGAGACACCAGATACATTGCTAGTTATCGCGGTTAACAATAGATGCTTTGACACCGGGGAATTCAATAGTTCCTGTGTTAAATGTCCCGGGGGCAAAATATGAACTGTAGCGCTTTTGTCGACAGTTCTTAAGGCGTAGGTAACGGCACTTTCTCATTAGTAGGCGCTCAAAGTAAATTGAAGTTGGCCAAGGAACATGTTGTGTATTAGTCCAGCGGGTTTTGTGTGCATTCATAGTGCCACCTCTAGTGTTTTGTGTGCATTCATAGTGCCACCTCTAGTGTTTTGTGTGCATTCATAGTGCCACCTCTAGTGTTTTGTGTGCATTCATAGTGCCACCTCTAGTGTTTTGTGTGCATTCATAGTGCCACCTCTAGTGTTTTGTGTGCATTCATAGTGCCACCTCTAGTGTTTTGTGTGCATTCATAGTGCCACCTCTAGTGTTTTGTGTGCATTCATAGTGCCACCTCTAGTGTTGGTTAATCGCACTGTCTAGCAGATAATTCAGTTGGTTTACCATCTGTCACGACATCAGTGTTTGCTGGTCTGCATACTGCATGTTGTAGTTCTTACAAGTAGACAAACAATCGATTTTTCAACCAGACACCCAGGACAGCTATGAAGCCCCCATCTGTAATGATTTGCATTTGATGGCAGGTCCTGTATAAATGATAAACAGTAAGATAGATTTTACGCATATATACTTGACCGGCCCATGCAGTATGAGGTAACCTGTGCATGTAAATGTTATATATTACTGTACACTGATATTTCTGGATTGTTTGGGTAGATATAGCGGTGTCATGAATAAAATAGACATTCCCATTGTTCTTCTATGTCACAGTTTATATTGTTTTCAGCATCTCCATGTTTTTGAAAGTCAAGATCTGTGTGTTTATTTGTTTGTTCCGAAAGGCATGGGCATTGCCTGCAAGCTCTATTCGTAGGTTGTTGGCGTTGTGTACTGTGAAAGCTGCTATACGACCAGCTCTGAGACTTGAGAAAGTGCTCAGTATCGGGGTTATGGTAGCGGGGTGCTTTGTGTAGGCACAGGGTAAGGTGACATGGTCTTATTGATCGTATCGGTTGTGGTAGCGGGGTGCTTCGTGTAGGCACAGGGTAAGGTGACATGGTCTTATTTCACATTTTCCTGACACTATTATTGCAATATTGGTAGGAACCTGAAGAACGTCAAAATTGATCTACAGTGTAATTACAAAACGCCATGAAGTAAATACAGAGTGACATCGTTTACTTAGAAGACAGCTCAGCATGCTTTTATCGCAAGTGAAACTCGACACCACTTCAATTCCGTTAACTTCCTTTTATCGTAAATGAAACTCCCCACCAATTCAATTCCATCAACTTTCTGTGGCCAATTTGTAATACTCTGTTACTCTTTCTGTAGGAAGAATGGAACATATTTTTGGCAATAATGAAATGGCAAGCCGTCCTCTTCCATGTCTTTGTGATCAAATAACAATGAGATGCTACGATTAAGTTGTCGATGGGCGGTCACAATCCCATTTACCGTATCCTGCCACTGTAGGTTGTTTTGATATGTTCACAATCGTGTCATTTCTCTTGCAGGTTTTCGTCACAAGTGACCACGAGGATGAGGTATTCCGTCGTCAGGTACCGTGCCATTCCTTGATCCTTAGGGAAATAAATTATCGTTACTGTAACGGTTCATTAGACTACGGAAAATAATTGGCAATATTAATCCCAAAAGTGACATCTAAAAAATAAAAAAATGCAAATACTTAGAATAGTGTTGTAATTGTAAACTTACTTTATATTGTTACATTCTGGTGGTGAATTGAGTGTAGTCTTATATATACAAAACTGTTTGATGCCACCACTTAACTGCATTTGTTTTATATATATAGTTGGACATTTTTCACAGTTGACTGATGGTGATGATGAAAATCTTAATAAGTTAAATGTAGATCCATGAGATATCAACGTACCATCAGAATGTTTACCTGATAAGGAAGTTGAGCATGGTTGTCAGGTCTGGTAGATTATTCATGTAAGAATCGTTTTCTACTGTAGGTGTACATCCTACGCAAATGGGCTACTCATCATGTGACGGACCAGGGCTATCGGTTCTACTGCTCCAGCCTCTCCTTGGACACAATTGTCTACAAGGTAAGATAGAACAGCTCAGTATACATGCACATTTTTCACAGATCTACCATAGAGGAAGATGTGTTTAGTTACCACAGGATCCATTAATTGTATGAAAATTGTCGGAGTTCTATTTCAGTCGGTCATGGGTTGTTATGAATGCAAACCTTGAAAAGGGTTATTTCGGGTAGGTTCGTAGTCCTTGAACATTTATTTGGTGTTTGTTTTTATGTCTGTGTTATGTTTGTGTTCAGTCAAGTATTTAGCTCTATGTTGTGGGGTAAAATTGGATTTAGAACATCTTATATCAGTGATGGTGATAATACTAACAAAACAAAGACTGGTAATAAAGATTGTTTATGATGATAGCCCAGTAAGGTCATCACCATGTAATTCCGTTTAGTGAAACTTGATATGATTATCCTGTTTACTTGTTTTCTATAAGAAGAAAGAGCTGTGAATCTCGTGGCTATTGTGTGAATCTTGTGGATATTGCGGCTCTCCACCCACAGTTGATAATGTATTGCTTGGGATCACTGTCTGCTGTGTCTAATGGCCTCTGTCAGCTCACGTGCAGCATGCTGTCGACCCTGCTGTGATCAGGTGCAGGGAGGAAATAGCATTTGGCAGTGTTGATTGTGACTTTTCTGATGTCATCACTGATCATTCCACGTATTTGAAATGTGCAAAATTAAGACGAATGGATAGAATCAGCCTCCATGTTAATCTAGTTTTTCTGTGGCTCGGTCTGTCGGCGGGATGACTCCGAAGTAGTCTTTGCAGTTACCCCTCTGGGCTCATCTCTTGTGTATCGAGAACGTTTCTAGAGATTAGTGGTAGCTGTGAAAACATGTTGCTGCATAAATTTGAATAACATTTGTTAATTAAGAGTGGCAGGTAAGTGTGATTCTGTTGATATTATATTAAGTAGCTGGTTTAGGTTAATGAATGGTAAACACACATGGATGTGTGTAATTAGATTTGTGGCTACATTGGATCATCTGGTATTACTGTGAATTATTTATTATGTTATTAACCTGTGAATAAAGTTGGTAAATAGATTTCATAATCCTCATGTTTCTGTTTTATGGTGGAAGCGTACCTGTAATGGTAGTAAACAGACTGCAGGGTCTTCCTGTTTTGACAGCAGAATGTAAGATTGACCTTACAGGACCCTGACCACTAAAGATAAATATCTCATGTCCAGAAATATCTGGGCCGCTGTTGATTTTCCTGCCTTGTGTAATGTAACCGTGGCAGCAGGTTAAGGTCGTAGTCATGGCTACAGGTAATTGTACTTGTAGATTCAGTTTCATGGGCTGAGGACTGGAGGAGTTTAATGCTTGTACTGGCCTGTAACATGTTTTGTAAACTGAAATCCTTGCACAGGATCTTTAAATTTGTTATGTTAAAAAGAGACACAGGTACATATTTTATTTAATTACCAGTCACATTTAATCAACGTTTCTTAATGAAAGTATTAGTACAATTGCCAGAGAAAATAATGTGCATGCAGGTGTTTGCAAATACTCACAACTATACGCACTTTATGCGCATAAAAGTGACAAGTGCCTAGGGACTGTTGTTGCACATAGTTGCCCTAGTAGACTGCTGGGCCTCATCTTAGTGTGTGTGTGTTTGTGCATCTGCGAGACACTGTTGCAGTGTACACGCATGTATGGACAAACTGGTTTGCTGCAAGTCGGTAGATTTTGAATCACTAATGAATGCAGTTGTGGAAAATTCCACTAGGTTTGTCAATGTTGACGTGAACGGAATGTTTATTATTAGAGAGCAACAGTAAAAAAACCTGGATGAAAAAGTTGGTGCATGCCTGTCATGTGACATCAGAAATTAAGTGCAGATAGTTTACAAAATATCATAAAGTATTAGGGAGTAACTGATATGCACATGTACAAGTTGAGACAAATGATGGGTTCCTGGAATATGTGAAGTTCAGTTTTTGTTTAAACTGAGAGAGCATTAAATATGTATTGTCTTACTTAGTAATAGTTTTAGAACTGTGCATCCAAACATGACCACCTTCAATTTCCATCCAAAATATTGAGGCATTTTTAGCTTTAGGCCCCCCCAGCACGACTACCAAAGTATCGCTATGGGTCAAGGTCAAATCCATATGACATCAACCAACAAAATTCTCTCCGATTTTAATGAAATTTGGTGCACGTGTTGGGTCTCTTGTGAAATTTACCTACCCGGTACTCAATATTTCAGACTTGTGAGTGAAATATTTTTACAGTTATTGCATATTAATGATAACAAAACAACAAAATTGTTTACCTCTTACCATGGACATACGTATAACTTTGGTCATAATGGTGCTAAAGTACTGATATTGGAAGCTAAAATGTTATATCCAGAAATATGCATCACATGGCAGTTGAGAAAAGTTTTGTTATGAAACTTTGCATGAGTAAATTTCAGTATAGTTCCAACATGTATGCCAAATTTCAATAAAATTGGAGAACATTTTGGCCGTTTTTTGGTTAATTTTGCATGGAATGACCCGCTATGCAAACAGCCAGACACTGCAAATTGTAGCCCTGCACTAAAGACATTGTACAAGAAAATAATAACTTGGTTCAGAAAAATGTCACAAAGTCTTGTTCTATCACACACAAATTTTATCAGTCTAACATTCATCAGTAACGTTGGACTAATAAAAATGCATCCATTCCTGTTCATTTCTTAAAAGAAATCTTCAAGAATTTGGTGTATTACAATTTAAAAAAAAAACTGCATTATAGTTTAAACTTCGGCAAAGAATTCTATTAATTGATTTGACTAACCCGTAAATTGTACTTTACCCAGATTACCTGTTTAACCATCCTCTCTAGAAATAAATTCATAATTTCTGGGAAAATATAATTGAACTGGCTAGTATAGAGATAGGCAACACGTCAATAATGCAGCGTGCTGAAGCAACGTGTAGTGAAGAGCAAGGATATTATTAGGATTTGACATTTTGGTAAATAGCCAGTTCTTTTATTAAAGAAGAATATGGCATTGTCAACAGTGGCAGATTAAAAAAAATTAGTGTGGTTTACAGTCAGTAAATACTTAATTTTTTACAGAGTTGGAGCATACAAACCTTTTAATAGCCAGGTCGTTTTGAACACATGCCAAGACAGATATACTTTGGACTCGCTCTTGTCTGGTGAGACTTATAAATCATGCATTTGTATGGTAATACTTTCACCAGTTGAAGTTGTTAAGTGCTATTCAATGGATGCCGTCATGCACATTTTTGTCACAATTTGTCCTTGTCCCAATTTTAGGTGATTTTTGTATGACATGGTCACCCAGTTTGAATGAGGTTGTTGTAGTGTCATAGTGACCTTGTGTGTGGTTGTCAACTATATTTTAGGGTTGTTAAGTGGAAATGTTTGCTGGGGGTTGGAGTAAAAATGTCAACATGACCTTGTCCTGCAGCATTAGTTAAGGAACAGCGGAGGTTGGATATGAGAAAGCACTCATTCTTACAGAGGACAATAAATGAATGGAACAAATTGTCTCACAATTGTGTTAATGCTTGCAGCATTAATATGTTTAAAAATAAAATAGCTTTTGGTTACCCTCCATTGTAACCATGGATACTGGGAACATCCTATATAATGAGTCCATTGTACTATAATGCTTGATTATTTTAAGGTAATTTGTTGAATTTTAACATTCAAATAAGATTAATTCATTAAACATAATCACAGCACAGTGTGTAAGGTAACACAGAGTGGAAAGACACCATAAATGGAAATTTATGTGTTTGTCAGTTATGACCATGTTTATTATTTGTTTGTTGTAAATATGCGCTCGGCATAAATTACTACAGCAAGGAATGAAATCCACATTACAATTAGATCATGTAGGAAATTGTATGGGAGCTCCAAGCAGGCCACCATATATATATATATCGTATTTGATCTATTATGCATACAGTATGCTCAAAAAAGATTGGGCTGTGGAAAAATGTTGAGGAACCTGTTCTTATAAGTATCCACCATCATTTGTTTTCTAGACAATAAGGTAACTGTTTAACACTAGTGGTGTCATTTGGTGACATGTAGAACAACTGAAAAGTGGTGCCAACTGTTTAGCACAAGATGGCGACCCTTCAGTTGTTCCACACTAGTCAAATTACAATAATTATGGATTTTGCTGATTAAAAAAGTTGGCATACGTTAATTTGGGCATTAATAGGTCGAATATGGTATAGCAAATAAAACAATATTATAGAGCATGATATCACTCACCTCCTGGCCTGTATGAAACCAGTAAATAAACCAGTGTAGAGTAATGCGTTCCAACAGGCAGCCCATATGTGGTTCAGTCAATCCACTGTGTAACTCAATCACATAGTGGACTATTTGGAGTAAAAACTGAACCATTTATACAATAATTTGGCAAAGCATGAATTGTGAAAAGATTTTATTTACGGATATACGGCGCTACATAAATGAAGGCTGTTATTATCATTATTAACGCTAGCAATAAATGCCTGTCCCCAGGACGAGATAACTTGGTAGTTCATACACGACAGTCATGATAGCAATGTTCAATGTTATGTGCCAGAGGGCGCTACATACACACCAAGCAACCTAGTCAATGTTATGTACAATTGCTACACATGTTTTCTACTATAATTAATATGAACTGCCCAGATGACGCTAAGTACTCACAAATGGTTTACATGCCGAAGTATTTGCCACATGCACACATGTGGTTTCTGCAATTATTGGAAGTTAAAATTCTATGTATTATTAACCGCCATCTTTCGCCGTGCGTGCGCATGGTTTCTGCGATTGTTGGAAGTTAACATTTTACACAGCGAACGTTTGTTGATTTACCATAAAAAACCACTAAGAATGTTCCATTTGTGGGGTCGTAGATTAATCCCTAAAAGTTTGGCGCCAGAGGTGCAAGCCGTCTAGGAGGAAAACATTAACATACAAACATACGCTAGCTCGATTATAGTTAGACGAACAAGCGATCAGTGTCCATAATAAATACTTTCAGATTCTATAAAAAGGTTTTATTAATATCTAGATTTAACAAAAGAAACAGTTTTCTGTTAATTTGACTACATTTAGATTATATCTGGTTGGAAATGCAGTTTCCTGTTAATAAGGCCAAATAAAAATCTAGGTTTCTCAGAACTTTCTCTGAAAGTAGGGGAGACGGAGCTAGTTGAACACGGGTAAGTTGTAACAGACGTACTACAGACAAAACTATTAATACAAATTATTTCGCAAGGTAACATTATGTACATAAATAGGTGTAAAGATGTCACATGTGTATCATGTGAAAACGTCAAGAAATGGTGCCATTTTAAAGAAAAACAGTAATTTGTTATACTGTCGCTAGTCTATTTGTTAACGGTTTGTGTGCACGTGACTTATCCCATGCAGCTCTTCTTTGGTAGTTCGAGTCATGAATATGTGCTCTAGCTGTTATATGGGGCATTAAGCAGTGTTTTAAGTATATTTTAATGTAATCACAGGTGTTACGAATAAGAAGGTGCTGGGGCAATTTGTAACATTTCTAGGCTAGTAGATTTCATAATCCACTAGCCCAGTGGGCTAGTAGAATCTTTTTTCATTCAGTGAAAGGGGCTGTTCTCAATCATAAACAACTTCAGTATTGTACCAACTGTATTTCTTACACCCTCCTCAGAAATGTACAAAAAAGGTACAATTGGGCATGATTCAGATCTTGCTTATCGCTTGTTGCTCAGAAAAAATGTATTTAGATGTCAATAAAAATATATGAAAACGTCTTGCGTCACTTATTTTCAAATGTGTGCACTGGTGAGAACCGGGGAATTTTTTTGGACCACCTAACAATAAATGGTCTAGACACTGCACAGGTGTGTCATTGGCATGTTTGTTGCTCATTGCCTTGACATGCAAACCATTCACAGGATTCCAGGAATGTCCCTTGGATTAGGTGGCAGTGTGAAAACTAGTTGTCAATACAAAAATAGTCAGTAAGGGCATGGTTCAGATTCCACTGTCTAGGTGGGCTACAGATGGAATTCCAATGAGACCCAAGTAAACATTTGTCACGGTAATGTGGTCTCTTGTGTCTGTTGGAAAAAAATGTAAATATATGATTAAAGCACAATGTCAAAACATCAATGGATTATACCACATGAAATCAATGTAATTTAACCTCTGACCTTTTGGAGAAATGTGTTCTTTGGCGTGGTTACACAACTTAGCGCCTGCACTGAGCTAACACGTTGTTTTATTAATACAATTAATTAATTCAAATCAATTATTGGGACAGGCCAAGTAAACTCATCATTGTCTTCCAAGATGATTCACTGTAACTTTGCATACATTATATGTGTATCAACTTCCTATGCTCGATGGAAATGAAATGCTGTAGGTGCTTTTACAGGCATCTTCCAGTAGTCATAATTGGGTGATATTTAGTTGTTTTTTAAGCTTGTAGATTGTTTAGCCAGTTATGTTATCTTGACCTGTTCTCATCTGGTCAGTCGGGGGGGGGGGGCATATACAGTGTATGTTATGTGTGGTGATTTTTTACTTTGTCCCCAAGAAAAGCTGTGTGAGTAAATATGTGTCGTCTTAAGCAGATTCTTGTAGTGGCACTTAACGCCAACACAGCCTTTACTGCATAAACTATAAACAAAATTAGTTAGCGACTTATCGTGAATAAAATTCTAACGATTGCTACAGTGGCATTGAGTGGACAGCTCATATTGATTTTCTCTTTGGCTCTATACAGACAGTGATTTTGGCTGGCTGTTTCGCCCACTGAAATGTTCTATTTATCATGTTTTACAATATTTTGCAGTATATTCGATGACATTTAGATAATGCATTTCAGTGTTTGGCAAGAATGACCTAAAATCGAAAGTCAGAATTTCATTTAAGATAGGAAAAGACTAGTGTTTAACATAATCAATGACTGTGCACTCTGCTTGTGTTATGTAACAAGCCAAATGGTGGTGTGGCTCACTTGAACTCCCAGGGATGTGGAAGTTAACAGCAGGTAGCTCATATATGGTAATCCTCACGGTATGATTACTTTCTGTCTACATAAACTCCTTGTGGTCACCCCATAATTTTTTTTGCGAAATGCAAAATCAAAAGCTAAATACTCATGGTGCAGTCGCATCTTTAGTAATATTTGGGATTTTAGTTTTTAAGCAAATCAATTATGTTGCAGCAATATATAAGAGTTGCAGTTAGGGATTTGTAATGTGAAATGCTAACATACAAGAGATATTTTGTGCATTTTTGATTAAAGGAATCAATGAGGAAGACAAGATGTGATGAATATTGAAAGTTTGACCAGTTGCTGTTTCCTCCGGGTGTACAATTGTATGTGTTTAAAATAGCAAGTTTAATTCCATGTTTGTTGGGGGAGGGTGAACGGGTGATAATGACATCACAACTGTTTCGTGGGGATGTCTTCACCTATAGCAGTTATCGCTAATCAAGATCTTGTGTAATCTATTACATAACGTAACAGGCATTCTTGATGTTGATAAAGGCAGGGTCACTGGTTCAAAAGGGTGTATATGAGTCAACAAGTAGGGGGTGTTTGTATACTTTGAGCAAATGGTGTTAGGGTTAAAAGGTTGTCAGTTATAAAAGTTTGTCAATTATAATATTGATTTTCTCTTTGGCTCTACAGAAACAGTGATTTTGGCTGGCTGTTTCGCCCACTGAAATGTTCTGTTTATCATATTTTACAATATTTTGCAGTATTTGATGACATTTAGGTAATGCTTTTCAAAGTCCATCCTCAACTGATTTAGCCTATCGCAAATCCAGTTTGTATATATAGTGCGTGAATAGTCTAAGTAACATCTGCAGTCGATTAATGAAAAATCTTTTTTTTCAAATGATCAAAAGAATTGACTTCAGTCGTTAGATCTCGTAAGGCTCAAAATAGTGGATATCCAAAATAGTGGATATCCAAAATAGTAAACACTGCATGGGTCAATGCCGATCTTTTGGCCTGACTTCCATCCTCTCGCTGATCACATAACAAGTTACAAAATTTCACAAAGGGTGAAATTCGTGAGTTTTCAGCGTTTCCATTTTCATTTGACTTAATGTTTGACCAAACTAAGTAATTTAATAGTTTGTCTGATGGTTTCTTACAAACTACAAATACAAAAGTTGTACAGAATATTATAAGTTTTAGCTGTTGCTGTTTGTTCCGGGTGTATAATTGCACGTGTTTAAAACTCTAGGCAAACATTGCAAGTTTAATTCCATGTTTGTTTGGGGAGGGTGATAATGACATCACAACTGGTTCGTGGGGATGTTTTCACCTATAGCAGTTCTCGCTAATAAAGATGTGTAATCTATTACATAATATAACAGGCATTCTTGATGTTGATAAAGGCAGGGTCACTCGTTCAAAAGGGTGTATATGAGCCGACAAGTAGGGAGTATTTGTATACTTTGAGCAAATGGTGTTAGGGTTACAAGTTTGTCGATTATAAATCTTTACTTGATTTGCATATCTATAAACCCTGTGACAAGGTTTTCAGTAATCTCTTAGTCTTAGTCCTTAGTCAAAGCAGAATTTCTGCTGGAAATGTTTTTTTGAGCTGTGCACTTGACATCATAAAGAAACTTAATTAAATAAAATTTTAATTTACATTGTCAGTTTTAACGTATGAAATATCTATTCTAATTTATTAATTTTGTGGGGTGATTCACATACAAATGGTATAAGTGAAACACACGTGAATAATTCACATCTAAATGTCCTTTATTAGTATTATTGTCAATTTGCTCCATGCTATTTGAAATTTTTAATACTTTTTATTGAAATACAATTGGAAATACATCTGGTTTTCCAGAAAATATAAATACAAAATGCAAACACTTAAAACAATGTGTTTGAACACATTTGCATTTGACCCCGTGCCTTTTTGATGTCAGTGATCAATAGCATTTACAAATTGGCAGTGTTCATTGCAACTTTCCTGCCATATATATATATATATATATATATATATATATATATATATATATATATATATATATATATATATATATATAATATATAATTTGACTAGTTCATTTGTGCTGAAGTGTTGGATTTGTTCCAGTCCAGCCAAATCTCTGTAGCCTTATATACCTCAGCCTGGAGAAATGAGTCTATCTTACTTCAACACAATGAACTTCAGCTGTAAATATCCCTTCTGTAGCTTTAAACATTTTCAGTATGTTGGTTGTTTATTTTCTGAATGCTGTAATCATGATTCTATCTGGTCTGGATGGGTTTTGCATGTCCAAAGAATTCACACATTTTGCTGCATGTGTGATATTGGACTACTGTTTTTAGGGCTTGTTGTCGCCATGCCAACTGTGGGCATACTTCCCCGATCTCAGCGATCCCAACTACGAGACTCATGTGGCTATCATCCACAGTCGTTTCTCCACGAACACCTTCCCCAGCTGGGAAAGGGCTCATCCCCAGAGGTATGCACCCTATCACACCCCATAACTTTGCATAATAATAATGAAGCTAGTTCTTTACACGCAGCTTCTTAAGTAAAAAATAATTACAAATCAAAGTGTTTCACACTAAGTTAGGCTAATAATAAAATAAATGTAAACTAAGTATCTTAAATATATTCGATAATTTAAATAAAAAATATAAATTACTTATAAATAAATAACAAAGACGACGAAGTAGAAACTAACGTGGCTTATGTGAGGAAAGAGGTGTTTATATCAAAGCAGGTAGTGAACAAATTAGTCTACAAAGATTGGAGAAGGCTCATTATGACTAAAGGCATCACCAGAAAAACCATTGGTCATCACATTATCAAGCCATATCAACAGATACACTGTATTTGTCATCATCACCAATAAATCTCATAGAACCATCATCACCCTCCACTCTCACCATCCTAAATAGAGCCTACCCGAAATAACCCATGGTGCCTAAAGTGCATAACATAATGGTGAAATCACGAGATTATACGACACGTAATTTTGTACTTAAAATTTTAGTCAGAACAATAATGTATCCGCAACAATGAAAAGAAAGCAAATGTTTAAAGAATATCTGTTTTAGCAAAGAATACATCGCACCAACAATAACACTTACTGATATTAAACAGGAATCACAATGTGACCATCAAAGCGCAAAAATGGGCTGATCTGACATTTGAATAACTTCAAAGGCGATTGAACATGCATTGGTGTAGAAATAATTGCGTGAATCTTTTCGGTATATAATTGTTAATTTTATTCAAAATTCAGCCACTCATGGATTTAGATACACCACAACATGATTGTAATCTTAACTGACAACCCTTGGTGTACACTTTGATGAAAATTTATATTGTCTTAGCTTCTAAAACATCAAAAGAAACAAACCACCTGACAACCAGCCAACCACCTGACAACCAGCCATCCACCTGACAACCAGCCAACTACCTGACAACCAGCCTGACAACCACATACAGTTGATGGAGCAGCTGTCGACATTCAACATATTCGCCATCTGGTGATTAACAATATTCCAAGTACCGTCTATTGTATACGTCTGCCCAGGTTGTTGGCCCACAATGGCGAGATCAACACGCTCCAAGGCAACAAGAATCTGATGCATGCGCGCGAGGGCGTCATGCACAACCCCGCGTATGGGGACGACCTCAAGAAGTTGTTTCCCATCGTTGAGCCAAAGCTGTCAGACTCAGGAATTGTCGACAACGTGCTAGAGTTCCTTTGTTTCACCGGCCAACGCACGCTGCCAGAGGTCAGGGTTTATATTTACACTGCTTGTATCGTTAAAGGGCCTTCCAGGTCCAATAAGTAGTTACCACGGTTACCATTATGCAGTTGATCCGAACTTTATAATGTTGCCTTCATTTCACACACATCATGTTGGAAATGCTTGTTGAGATTTGAAATACAACCTGCATGTTTGAACATTGTATCCTCTTAAATGTCCAGATGCCGTTGTCTTCATCATATTCATCATAATCATATGTGTTGACACGCAACAGGCGATGGTCACAATGGTGCCCGAGGCATGGCAGAATGACGTGACGATGACCAAGGACAAGAAGGCATATTACAAGTGGAGTTCTTTTGCCATGGAGCCATGGGACGGCCCAGGTAAGGCACTATTATAACTAAAAATACACAAGGTTAAATTAAAATGCGTAATATTTGAAAGGCCATATATGTAATACAACCAGTCAATTACAGATATTCTCTTATTTTAATGTTCAGCAAAATATTATTCGTGAATTAAATGTTGACAAAGTAGGTGAGATAGGTATGCGTTTACTAGCTTTAAGATCCTAAAATATGCATATTCAAGCAGATGTAGTAAATATTCTGCATTCAGGAGAAAATAGTCAAATATGCAAACGCATTGAAATAAAATATATGTATTTCTGGAGTACGGAGGGTTAGTTTTGAATTTGTATTTTTTTCAAGAAACCAGAATTTGTTATGCAAATGAAATAAAACCGTGTTTTTTATTTGAAATGACTTTCTGACACGCTCTGTGTTCATCCAGCACTGTTCACCTTCTCTGACGGTCGCTATGTGGGGGCTGTCCTGGACAGGAATGGACTACGTCCGTCACGATTCTATGTGACCAAGTCCAACATCATGTACATGGCGAGTGAAGTGGGAGTAGTGGACGTGCCCCCCGAGGAAATCATCCAAAAGGTGGGTCACTGCTGGTCATTGTGGTGAATAGTTTGGTCGGTTTCATTTTGTTTCACTTTCATTTTGTTTACTGTGTAGGTTGATAAGCTGAAAGTCCTGGGATATTCTGTGTGTCTCAGTTGCCTGTACAAGGCATACGGTTGGAAGGGTTCCGATTTCATTAGGTGATGCTTGGTTTTCTGCCAAAACAAAATGTAGTTTGTTATCCATGGTAAAAGGCCCAAAAGACCCTCTAATATTCCTATGCATTCGAATATTAAATTGTTGTCTTACTATGGATATACCAGTGCAAAGTAAATTTAGTAAAATTTTGAAATGTTGAAGCTCTGTGCCGTCGGTTATGGTAAATAACCAAGGACAAGAGAATGCTACCTGTGATCAAGTTTTGTCCTTACTCTGTTCAAAGAGAATGTAACTAGCCCCAAACTTTGCTTACAAGAAAGAACAAAGCCAGAAAAACAAACCCGATTAATTTATATGAAATGTGGCATTGTTAAGGTTTTACCTCTGGTACATTTGTAATAAATAACTGGTTTGGAACATGAGAAGAAACATGTAGAATGATTTGGTGCACGGTAGAATGAAAATGAATGTGAATACTTTTATTTCAGGTTAAAAAACATACATACGAATATGCATTAAACATATTAATTTAAATAAGTTAAAATATAAGAAATAATTAAATATATAGATAAGATATAAAATAAGTGTAAAGTGCTCTTGCCCATCTAGAAGACATGGGTCCATTAAGAGGATTTATAAAAACAAGACCATGTTTGTGTGTCCGTCGTGACTCTGCTGTCCACATGTGGTCAGTCAGTGGTCACTGTTAAGTTTGTCTGACCAGTGGTCACTGTTGTGCTGCAGGGTCGTCTCAAGCCTGGCCGCATGCTGTTGGTGGACACGAAGGAGAAGATCTTCAAGAGAGACGACATCCTCAAGTCAGAGCTTGCCAACCTGCGCCCCATCCAGAAGTGGCTGGACGAGGAGGTGGGCCGTAGTGTGTTTGTGCAGAATGTTTCAAGGAGAACTGTTGGCTACTAAGCTACCCCTTTTGCGATTTCTAGAAGCCCTAGGATCGCCATTTTGCATACACCATTGCTAATATATAAAAGCCAAAATCCTTGTTTGGTACATTTGAAGTTCTCTTTCCACAATTCACATGCATTAATATGAAATGATTTTGTCATAGGTTTTAATTATTACTTATTTTCTTAAAAGAATATATTATAGTATGTATATAGTATATAGCACATTTGCGCAAAAAAGCTGGCATGTCATATACTACTCACATTTTGCTAAGGATGAACATTTTCTAGTAATCTATTTATTACCTGATGTTATAATGTGCAATAATATTGATAATATTGATGCGAATGCTTTGACATGTTATCTGAACTTATCAAGTGTTTTTTCAGTATGTGCAGTCTGGCGTGATCGTTATATCATGGCAGAAAAGGGTCACCCCCTTTATTGTGATTGGAGCAAATTTGCCATTTTTCATTGGAGCAGCCGACCACGTGATATCCGAATCCGCGTAATAACGGGGCACGTAATAATGAGGCGCGACTGTCGCTGTACTTTAACAGTCTTGGAGTATTCTAAAAGTGCTTGACAGAATAGCTCCAATACATTGAAAATCTGCAAAATGGGGGTGACCCCTTTCTGCAATGATATGACGGTCACACCAGACAGGACATGCTGCAAAATCACAAAGCATTCGAACCAATATTTATTGTCCACTATGATATGATGCAATAAATAGATTACTAGAACAGCGTGATCCTTAACAAATTTTTTGCGAAACAAGTCTAAAACAAACAAGCGAAATAAGACAAGAGAAACAATTGAATTGAGGAAGGACGTTTGATACATATATAAGTGAGCATCATATTGCCATTGCAGGTACTAACAATGGACTTGTTGTACGAGAATCATGACCGACGCCGCAGGCTTGCACGTGAGGACAGTAGTGCTCACTTGACGGACTACCGTGGCAGTGTGATGGAGGAGGACCGGCGACTCGCTCTGTTTGGCTGGAACATTGAGGCCGTCACCTTGCTCATACTGCCCATGGTGCAGAACAAGTACGTTCATGCCATCCATCCATCCATCCATCCAACCAACCAACCAACCAACCAACCAACCAACCAACCACACATCCATCAATCCATCCAAACATCGACCCATACATCCAAACACCCATCCATCCATCCATCCAAACATCCAAGCAACCATACATCCATCCATCCATCCACCAATCAAACCAACCATCCACCAATCCATCCATACATCCATAAATACACCCATCCATATACTGCTTTAGACCCCTGTAGGGAGTCAGCTATGGTATCACTGCCATACACACAAACTCCCCACTGGTGGCGCCACTCACCATTTCATCACTGCCACAACTTTTATATTTGATGTGCAGATTCGGCACATCTTTATTTCAGTTGGTAAACTCCTAATTGTTGTCAAGAAATCTCTTAATTTCAATTGCATGCGTGTTGTATTTGCATTGAAAATGTGTATAGGAACAAAATAGCATTGTTTTTTTTTAACTATGTTATGTGTACTCGAGTGCACAGTTCCAATGACATAACAAGTCGTAAACAACAATCGCATTGCCCAGGCAATCAGTCAGTTTACACCACTCCGCAACTGTCTGTTTTGAATTTATAATCAAGTTGTGGCAATGATATGCTGAGTGGCGCCATGGTTGGGAAGTGCCGTTCACACTGCCTGCTCTGCTCCTGTCATGCGTCTGACCGGGAAGCAGCTCTGGCTGCGGGAACTAGAAACAGTGGGTTAGAGATGGAGACCACCACTGTGTTACACATTTACCCCCTGTGATAGATCATTTACTTCCCTGGCATTTACTTCCGTTGATCCCTTCAATGGCTTTTAGTGTCTCCTCCGAAAGACACAGGCAGAGTGGGGTGAACAAAATTGCCCAAGCTTCTAACGGCAGCAGGTGGAATTGAACCACCATCGTCTTGATCGACATTTGGGTGCTCTAACCACAAAACCACAGATTTTGTGAAAATGGAAAAAAAATTAAATGTATGGCACTGCGTTGACTTAAGTGTTGAAATGTCTAGCTCTTTTCCTGAACAAATAATAATGTTTTTTAAAATAAAAATTAATTTTTTCAAAGTTACTCAAGCAAATCTTTTGTAAAAAAAATTCAGTCAGTTATCTTTGTAACTTTTTTAGTGAGGTCAAGATAGGATGAATAGATTTTTTAAGATATGACATCACTCCCCTTAAAACAGTGACGAGAGCATGTTTTGTAATGCTAGGACATTGAAAAATACGTTACAATTGCATTTACTAATGGTTACTACCATGTGCTGCAGGAAGGAGGCGCTCGGGTCGATGGGCAACGACACTCCATTGGCGTGTCTATCTCGACACAACCCACGTCTGTTCGAGTATTTCAAGCAGTTGTTTGCCCAAGTCACCAATCCACCGATCGACCCATTCCGAGAGAAGATCGTCATGTCTCTGGTAAGCTGAAGCAGATGTGCAATGGTGCGTGTAACACCAGGATTAAAACCCACATTCTTGTTGTCGTGGTTGACTTGGTAAAATGAGTATTTTCCTTCATCATTATTGGTCGGTGACCTGCAACGTGGTGGGATTGTATTTATGCTGTATACAAATAAATCTGGGATTCAGTTTACTGTGGTTTTGAAAAAGAAGTAATATCAATTGTCAACAATCAATGTAAACCTTTTTGTGTCCTACAAAAATTATGCTTATTCCAATCAAGAATTGCAGTTTCATTATAATGAGGTGAAATCAGATTGCATTTTTATGCTATGTTAGTAACTCTATTGTGCAAGAATATTTATGGTTATAGAAAACATGTATACAACATTGAAAATAATTTGATAAAATGCATCAGCAATTTTATATTTTTTATATTATAATTTTATATTATTAATTTAACCTGTCTGGTTTACATGGGCAAGATCACTTTATTGTGTCTAATGGCAATTTTACATCCCATTTATATATAGTTTATTATTTATATTTGTAACTTTTTTAACTTATTTCTATTTTTCACATAATTATATTTTTCACCTATTTATATTTTTTTATGCATATTTGTATGTATAAGGATTTCTTATGTGAATAAAGTATTCTATTCTAATCCATCGTACCAGGCCTGTCCCATCGGTCCAGAGGGAAACATCCTTGACCCTGGAGTGGCGCAGTGCCGGCGTCTCTGGCTCGAGCAGCCAATCCTATCACGGAAAGACATTCGTATTATCAAGGCTACCACCTACAGGGGCTGGAAGGTACTACGCTACGTAATAATAGCACCAATGAGAAATCGTAGATTATGGATGAGACCGAGTATATAACTGAGATGTGGGGTCTCATGTCGTAGTTGGAATACTGCGATGACTCGTCTGTAAAACTGTATTTCGTTCATGTTAATCGAAATCTGCCTGAATAGACATATTGTGTGTATTTTGTTACACTCATAAAATGTTCTTAAAATCTTTAAATGTCGCAAAAGAAATAAAAAACATTTTCCACATGAAAATATTCATGTGGAATATTACTTAGTGCAGCATCTACAATTTGTGAAAGAGATAAAATGGTTAGTTTATCTTAAAAAACTTTGAAGAAACTTGCTTTTCTTCAGGCACTGATATTTCTTGATGACATGTCGTTATTATGTAATAATAACAACAATAATTTCAAATACACAGTGATCATGATTGTCTTGGTCTCTTTGTGTCTTTGTCTACATTAGCAGTATACATGTTTTATATGTGTATGTGAAATAATGATAATTCTAAGTGTGTTTTCTCCAGACGAAGGTGTTGAACACGGTGTATGACGTGGAATATGACACGGAGGGTCTGGTGCCGGCCATTGACCGCGTGTGTCAGGAGGCCGCCGAAGCCGTACAAGACGGGTACACCCTCCTCGTTCTCTCCGACAAGAAGGCTGGTCAGAACTTTGTACCCATCAGGTAAACACCCTGGCCACTGGTCAGAACTTTGTACCCATCAGGTAAACACCCTGGCCATTGGTCAGAACTTTGTACCCATCAGGTAAACGCCCTGGCCACTAGTCAGAACTTTGTACCCATCAGGTAAACAACCTGGCCACTGGTCAGAACTTTGTACGCATCAGGTCAACGCCCTGGCCACTGGTCAGAACTTTGTACCCATCAGGTAAACACCCTGGCCACTGGTCAGAACTTTGTACCCATCAGGTAAACACCCTGGCCACTGGTCAGACATTACTGTCACTGTTCATCACAAAGCTGTAAAATTAAATGACAAACTTGTAGCAGTCGAATCACAACTTCTGTTGATTATTGCATCGAAAGTAAGCAGATAGCTAAGCAGATTTCTGTCGAAACCTAGAAGATTTTGTGTGATTTAGTTATATTTTGTAACCTGACAGATGGCGACACTCGACCAGAATCTCAATTCTGTAGACTGGTTAACCAATGAAAAATAAATCGGCATGTTTGAAAAACATATTACTCTGACAAGGTTTATAACTATGGCCTTATCGTTGTCAGTATAGTGTGTCCATCAGCGGTGTTGTTCTGTGGTTGCCTTAGCAGTGTCAGTATGGTGTGTCCGTCAGCAGTGTTGTTCTGTGGTTGCCTTAGCGCTGTCAGTATGGTGTGTCCTTCAGCAACATTGTTCTGTGGTTGTCTTAGTGCTGTCAGTATGGTGTGTCCATCAGCGGTGTTGTTCTGTGGTTGCCTTAGCGCTGTCAGTATGGTCTGACCGTCAGCGGTGTTGTTCTGTGGTTGCCTTAGCGCTGTCAGTATGGTGTGACCGTCAGCGGTGTTGTTCTGTGGTTGCCTTAGCGCTGTCAGTATGGTGTGTTCATCAGTAGTGTTGTTCTGTGGTTGCCTTAGCGCTGTCAGTATGGTGTGTCCATCAGCAGTGTTGTTCTGTGGTTGCCTTAGCGCTGTCAATATGGTGTGTCCATCAGCAACGTTGTTCTGTGGTTGCCTTAGCGCTGTCAGTATGGTGTGTCCATCAGCAACGTTGTTCTGTGGTTGCCTTAGCGCTGTCAGTATGGTGTGTCCATCAGCAACGTTGTTCTGTGGTTGCCTTAGCGCTGTCAGTATGGTGTGTCCATCAGCAGTGTTGTTCTGTGGTTGCCTTAGCGCTGTCAGTATTGTGTGTCCATCAGCGGTGTTGTTCTGTGGTTGCCTTAGCGCTGTCAGTATGGTGTGTCCATCAGCGGTGTTGTTCTGTGGTTGCCTTAGCGCTGTCAGTATGGTGTGTCCATCAGCGGTGTTGTTCTGTGGTTGCCTTAGCGCTGTCAGTATGGTGTGTCCATCAGCGGTGTTGTTCTGTGGTTGCCTTAGCGCTGTCAGTATGGTGTGTCCATCAGCAACGTTGTTATGTGGTTGCCTTAGCGCTGTCAGTATGGTGTGTCCATCAGCAACGTTGTTCTGTGGTTGCCTTAGCGCTGTCAGTATGGTCTGACCGTCAGCGGTGTTGTTCTGTGGTTGCCTTAGCGCTGTCAGTATGGTGTGTCCATCAGCGGTGTTGTTCTGTGGTTGCCTTAGCACTGTCAGTATGGTGTGTCCATCAGCGGTGTTGTTCTGTGGTTGCCTTAGCGCTGTCAGTATGGTCTGACCGTCAGCGGTGTTGTTCTGTGGTTGCCTTAGCGCTGCCAGTATGGTCTGACCGTCAGCGGTGTTGTTCTGTGGTTGCCTTAGCGCTGTCAGTATTGTGTGACCATCAGCGGTGTTGTTCTGTGGTTGCCTTAGCGCTGT
The DNA here is from genome assembly GCA_033239005.1 of Lamellibrachia satsuma. Classification (NCBI taxonomy): domain Eukaryota; kingdom Metazoa; phylum Annelida; class Polychaeta; order Sabellida; family Siboglinidae; genus Lamellibrachia; species Lamellibrachia satsuma. The sequence goes on from BSQZ01000002.1 coordinate 17,996,101, forward strand.
CAGTATGGTGTGACCATCAGCGGTGTTGTTCTGTGGTTGCCTTAGCGCTGTCAGTATGGTGTGTCCATCAGCGGTGTTGTTCTGTGGTTGCCTTAGCGCTGTCAGTATGGTGTGTCCATCAGCAGTGTTGTTCTGTGGATGCCTTAGCGCTGTCAGTATGGTGTGTCCATCAGCGGTGTTGTTCTGTGGTTGCAGCTCTGTGCTTGCCCTTGGTGCGGTCCATCATCACCTGATCAAGAAGAAACTGAGGATGAAGGTCGGCCTCATTGTCGAGACAGGGGAGGCAAGGTAGGTTGTCATGGTAACAATATTCACAAAACAAATTGCAGTATGTTTATGACTTCATTACAATATATTTATGACTTCATTGCGATATGTTTATGACATCATTGCGATATGTTTATGACATCATTGCGATATGTTTATGACTTCATTGCGATATGTTTATGACTTCATTGCGATATGTTTATGACTTCATTGCGATATGTTTATGACTTCATTGTGATATGTTTATGACATCATTGCGATATGTTTATGACTTCATTGCAGTGTGTTTATGACTTCATTGCAATATGTTTATGACATCATTGCAATATGTTTCTAATGTCACTGCAACACCCGAAACTAGTACATCTCGAAAATTGGTCATAAAAATATTTAAAAATTGTTATTTTTGAAAGAGGTTGTTTTGTTTAGATAAATGCGTATGTAGTCAGTATTATTATTTGATGTTGTACAATAGCAGTATACATGATTTATAACACGTACGACACCTGTTGGCTAAGATTGAAACCACGGTTGCGGGTCGTAAAATAATCTAGTGCTAATTTGCATGCTTCGCAAATATCGTCTGTATCACATACATGTTTGTTTATAACCAGCAGCGAAATCATTTATAACTTAAATTTATATTTTTATTACACATTCGGTACAAACAAGGTTGATTTAATAAAAAATATTATTTCTGTTAAATAAAACTTATGATATTATTAGGTGATTATGGAGGATTCTGGGTATTTCAGGGAGGTTCATGACCTCTGTGTGCTGCTCGGTTACGGGGCAGATGCCATTTGCCCCTACCTCGTGTTTGAGACTCTGAGCATGCTTCGCAAGGAGGGCAAACTGATGCCCTTCATGAATGACCAGGATATTTATCTGAGCTACATCGCAGCCACGGCTCGGGGCATCTCCAAGGTGATGGCCAAAATGGGCATCTCCACCCTGCAAAGCTACAAGGTAAAAACCCCATTTTGTGTGTCCACTTTCAGTGAATTCCCCCTCCCGCCCCATTATGATGAACGTGATGAGAGCTTTTCACTAATGTTTTCCAGGTGTCTCCAGATATTGTTGACCTGAACGAGGATTTGTAGGCATTTTTGAATAGTTTCGGAAACATCTTTGATTTATGGTAATGTGTTAAACTGGGATATAATTGGATGTGTGGTAATTTGTACTGGTGTAGCAGTATGCTTACTGTGATTGTAGGAGCCAAGACATTTAAGGTTGTAGTTCTATGTCAATGCTGTGATTTCAGATACCCAGATGTGGTTGTCATTTTGAGAGGCTGATATATTTAAGGTTGTGATTTCAGGGCGCCCAGATATTTGAGGCCGTTGGACTACATCAGAGCGTGATTGACAAGTGTCTAGTGGGAACAGCATCTCGCATCGGTGGCGTCACATTCGATGTACTGGCTCTGGAAGTACGTGAGATATTGGCGACTTGTTACACGTATGATCGGATGTTTAGAATATCCTAAAAAAATGCAAGATAAAATGTTTAGAGTATGAATAAAATCTCTCGCTAGAATATTAGATTTAATTACTACAAAGAACATCTGAAATTGTTTTTGAATTGATGTTATATCTGGAATATTTGTGATCCACTTTCTGTAAAACAGTTCTTTTATTTATAGAGAATAAAAAGTTGTCTTAGTGAAACAACTTATAATTAAAAATAATTAACTTGTCCTACTGCAACAAGTTTTATAGTTAAAAATAATTAAATTATTTGTCTTATTTATATGCTGTTGTATAGGAAGAAGGATTACCACACAGGTTTCATAACTGAATAGAAGGAAACGTGTTCGTTTTAGGAACTTAATCGGCATCAGTTCGCTTACGATAAGCGATATGGTGACAACCGCATTGTCTTGTCTCCGGGCTTCTATCAGTGGAGAGATGGCGGCGAGAAACACATGAATGACCCACTCACAATCGCCAACATTCAGGTAATGCATGCCACGATACTGGCAGTGTTAATTTTATGGAAAATTCCACCAATTTCTGTATCGTAATTTTGTGGGGAAATTTTTCCACATCAAGTTCGATTTTGCTGTGACTTATCCGATCAAGAGTCTAACGTCACAATCCCAGTTATGAGCGTGACCTCCATTATGCTCATGTTTACATATATATTACATTACTAGGGCGAAATACATCTGACAGATCAAACTTTTCACACAAATTGTTCTCGCTGAAATAACTTTACATTGCAGCGGCCATGTTTGTTAGCTTAATGGATTTCGTAAATTTGTGTGGCCTATGTTTTTGTGGAGAATATAATTATGTAGTTGTCATTGTTCGCTAACAACTTTTGCATGTTATAGAAAAAAGAAGATTCGTAAAAAAAATTTTAAACATGAAGGTGATTCACGTAATTAAGGTAATTATCTTGGCTATTGTTGCATCTAGGATGCGGTTCGAAGCAAGAACTACAGTTCCTATGCAAAGTTTGCCGAGTCTGCTTGGGAGAGCACACAGAACTGCACCCTGCGTGGCCAGATGGACCTAGTGTTTGCCGATGAGCCACTTGACATCTCTGAAGTGGAAGATGTTGCAAGCATAGTGAAGCGATTTGTTACTGGTACGTCTGTGAGATTCTTTTGATTCCACAAATGTGTGTCGTATATTGCTTAGTCGTTTGTTGGGAGGATGTTTTAAGAAGAGTATGTATTGTGCACGTTGCCCCTTATAATTTTCTAGGCCATTTTTGTCACCCGTGTCTTACCAATTGATGATAAACAGTTCGTTGATCCTGCCACTTGAATCTAACTGACAGTGTGATGGAAAAGTAATTTCACTAAGCTGAGTTACGGTGTCACTTTGATTTTGATCATCCACACGAACTAAATATGTTGAAATTTATATCAGTCCTTGATACTCAACAGTACTCAATTGCAATGTTCATGTAAATATGGTATAATATTTTCACTGTGTTATTTTTATTACAATTTATTATGAAAATGTTGTACCTAGTATAATTAAATTCATTTCTTGTGAAATATACATGACTGTACTGGAATAGTATATCATCATCCATCTCAGTGTCTGTGTGGATGTGCCACCTTGTGAAAACACGGCTGTACTTGAACACATGGATCACCATTGCCTCAGTCATCACATGACTGTGTGGACGTGCCACCTTGTGAAAACGTGGCTTTACTTGAACACATGGATCATCATTGCCCCAGTCATCACATGACTGTGTGGACGTGCCACCTTGTGAAAACACGGCTGTACTTGAACACATGGATCACCATTGCCCCAGTCATCACATGACTGTGTGGACGTGCCACCTTGTGAAAACACGGCTGTACTTGAACACATGGATCACCATTGCCCCAGTCATCACATGACTGTGTGGACGTGCCACCTTGTGAAAACACGGCTTTACTTGAACACATGGATCACCATTGCCCCAGTCATCACATGACTGTGTGGACGTGCCACCTTGTGAAAACACGGCTGTACTTGAACGCATGGATCACCATTGCCCCAGTCATCACATGACTGTGTGGACGTGCCACCTTGTGAAAACACGGCTTTACTTGAACGCATGGATCACCATTGCCCCAGTCATCACATGACTGTGTGGACGTGCCACCTTGTGAAAACACGGCTTTACTTGAACGCATGGATCACCATTGCCCCAGTCATCACATGACTGTGTGGACGTGCCACCTTGTGAAAACACGGCTGTACTTGAACACATGGATCACCATTGCCCCAGTCATCACATGACTGTGTGGATGCGCCACCCTGTGAAAACATGGCTTTACTTGAACACATGGATCACCATTGCCCCAGTCATCATGTGCCATCATATAAGCTTGTTGATAGTGGTGAGAACGTCAGACTCTCAACCAAGAGAATCCAGGTTCACATTCTCCTGCTGCCATTTTTAAGCTTGGGTAATTTCTTGGGTACTTGTGTTCACTTCACATTGCCTTAGTTCACTCAGCTGTTTAAGCGAATACCTGGCAATATACATGAACGAATAGCCTTTGTGCAATATTGCGACGTGGCTGAATACTTCCCAGAGAAGTTGAACTGGAGTTGGAATGAACAGATCTGTGGTGAAGTTTAAAGTGTTTTGAATGGTCTCGAGGACCGGATATGCAATATAAGAACTTACCTTTATTGTTTTGAAGGTGCGATGAGTTTTGGCAGTATCTCGTACGAGGCCCACTCGACCCTGGCGATAGCGATGAACCGCATCGGAGCAAAAAGCAACACAGGGGAGGGTGGAGAAAGCCCCGACAGGTACCTCTCGACGGACCCCAAGAACAGCACCCGGTCTGCCATTAAGCAGGTAGGTGGCGCCACTGTCAGTTTTGTCGTTGCAGTGTCCAAGAAAATATTGTTTATTGGTTTTTGTTAAAGCATTTGAATTTGATCGTGATGTGGAAAAATATTTCACCGATGTTTGTGTTGCCAATGAAGTTTGATACAATGATCAGACAGTTGGTAAGATTGCTGGTAGGTTCGTCAATAAACACGATAATGTTGATCTTGTCTGATGTAGATACATAGTACGTACGTGTGAAACTGTTTGATTGATTTGATTGATTGATGTGTGACTCTAAGTGAGACAACTGCCAACATTTGCCTCATCCAATGAAATCATTTCGTTTAGCATCAAACATTGGCATTGTGAGATGTTGCCTAGATTGGCTCTGAAGTTTGTTTGTGATTTTTCTGTCCAATAGTAATTGTTTGTTTGGACTTCAGGAAAGTGCTCTTTCTAGACAGGCAATGACTGACCACTGACCAAGACTTATTCCAGTAGGTGTCAGCACCATTGTTTTATTGCTGCTTTTTGTATACACCCTTGTTTTTGGCCTGTGAAAACAAACTCAAAGCATTTTTGTATGCATTCATCAAAATGAGCTGTTTTTTAACTGATCATTAGAACAAGGTAGAGGTTTTGTTTGTATATCTGCAGAGAATGACTAATTCTGCTGAATGAGCAAAATTCAGCAAAAATGGAAACTATAGAATCTACCAAAACATTTAATTTAAGTGTCGAGTGTGAAAGTCAGCAATGAGCTGAAGTGTTGGTAGACAGCACGTCATAACTGTGTTGTCAACTATCATGACAGGTCGCCTCGGGGAGGTTCGGCGTGACAAGTTCGTATGTGTCACATTGTGATGAGCTGCAGATCAAGATGGCCCAGGGCGCCAAGCCTGGAGAGGGCGGGGAACTACCTGGGTACAAGGTAGGTCCCATTGGATGTCTTCATTCGTCTTCCAGTGTGACCTGCAGACATTTAAATTAGCACTGAAAACCCGCCTGTTCAAACTTTTATGACCAATGACACTGCATAAAAATCAGTTAGTACGATATTTTTACAGTTTCTGATCTTAGCATGTTTTATTAATTTGAGCAATGTTAAATATAATCGTTATATTATTTTAATGTGTGTCATCAAGTATACTGTATTTCAATTTGTTTTAACTAGATTTAAATGAGTATTTATTTAATAGATTTAAATGAGTATTTATTTAACCATTTCAGTACAACATGCCGGTATTTTGGCGTCGCGGTGTGTGACGCTACAGTACGACAGGCCGTTATTCCGGCATTGGCTACGTTCACCATTTAAATCGCTTTCACTCATAATTATCTACTAAGTGGAGCCACTTGTTATATAAAGGCTGTCATGGCTCAATATCATTTTACAGAGATTTTTATGGTTTTTAATGATGGATCATCAAAATCTGCTATGTCCACAATGGCAGACGGCTTTACTTCAGCTGACGATTTACCGCCGTATGTTTTGGACAGATTATTTGATAGTTTTAGCGACGAATCTTTGTCGGATGTTGACAATCGAAACAACAATGATGTTGGCGAACTTAGCGACCGAGTCGGAGGCAGGAGTATTTTTGATGGCTACTCTGACGTTAGTGATGATGAATGTGATGGTGTAAACGCTGAGGATGAGCTGCGCACTGTACTATCAATGCTGGATGATGCGTAGTTTCATTTTTGTTAGAAGAAAAAGGTGTCTGTGAATCCGTCAACATGCAAAGTTTGATTGGAATCGGTCCAGTGGCGATGAATGTGTTAGCAAATATACAAATGAAGACTTCTGTCATATATGTTTAAAATACAGATAAATAACTTGTTTTTAACTTTCTCGTACTCCACAAAATGTACTTTATATTGTATTTTATATCATAGTACACTCCTGTAGCATCAACATGATTAGTGTACATTAAATATGTACATCGGTATACAACTGTGTTCAGCAACTGCAAAAACATTGAAATCGTGGTGGCCATCTTAGATTGCTGGTTACCATGGCGACGAAATGTAAAATGATATGACTCATTTTACTTGCTGATTATCGTACTTTCAGAATAAATATAATATTCCTATTCATAAAATGCATTTTTGTAGCTGAAATCTTGACTTGAAGTGATGCAGTCGATTTTCTTGTATATTCACTGGGAATGCAGTATTCAGTGGTCACAGCAGATCAGGGCTGTAGTACTGAAATGGTTAATAATATATTTTTATATATTTAAAATATTTAATTATAAGCATAATTATGTGCATTTTTAGTTATGTATTTATATAATTATTTTTTATGTAAAGCGCATTGAACCTGCGCCAGAAAATAACCAAAATTATTTTATTAGTAATCTTATTGAAAAAGTGCGAGACATTCTAGAAAATGATAAGCATCGTCTCTGGAGTTTGATGTTTGTAGTGGATAAACAGTTAGATGTAACAATACACGAGAAAAGGGCAGGTTACTTTGGTTTAAATGTTTTAGACGGCAAGATATCAAATTGAAAATGTCGCCTGCAGAAGTTACTAAAAACTCTTTAGTGAAAGTCTGAAGTGTGTTTATAGTAAACATCGTCTCAGTGGCTTCTGCTACGGGGAACTTTCTCCAACTGCAACTTCTGGTGATGTTAAGAGATGACAAAGCAAGGCATGGTGCAAAACCAACCACTCACTGCTCATGTAATTTTCAACCTCTGGTTGTGAATCGAATGAATCTTTTATATTAAGACATTGTTTATGTCTGCTTCTGCCAACAGGTGACGAAGGAGATTGCAGCCACCCGACACTCCATCCCGGGGGTGGGGTTGATCAGCCCCCCGCCCCACCATGACATCTACTCCATTGAGGACATTGCACAGGTAAAAAAAGTGTACATTAACAAAATTAGTCCATTAATACCCCTTTATATGTTGTCATATCTTATCACAAATTCACATCGTACCATCTCATGTTTATTTTATGATGAACTAACTGAGTTACCCAACATTGCACGAGGAGAAAAGGCAGCCATAGGTCTTTTCCACTGATCTACATTACTATATAGGCAAGTGGTATTTTCTAGTTGAAACCACTTCTATGGATAGATACAATATTACTATAATGTTGGTAGTGTACGTATGTTATGATAGATATAGAAATAATTAATTGATTGAAATAATTAATTGATTGAAACAATTGATTGAAATAAGTAATTGATTGAAATAAGTAATCGATGACAGTTTGGTGATTGTTTTCTTGTGTGCGTATATGGAAGGTATTTGTTTATGACAGTTGATCTATGATCTGAAAGCGGCCAATCCCGTGGCACGAATCAGTGTCAAACTTGTGTCAGAAGCCGGAGTCGGTGTCATCGCATCCGGAATTGCCAAGGTCAGGCAATGTCGTTGAAACAGCAGTTTCTGTGGGACGGATTGTTTTTTAGCGAAATAATGTCCAGTCTTATGAGACAAATTATTAGGAGTAAAGCACAGTAAACAATTTCATTATTTATGATTATTGTTATTTTAAAACTTATTTATATTTTTTATGTTTTTATATGTTTAACTTATTGATTTTTTTACTTACTAATTTTGTTTTAAATTATTTCTAATTTTAGCATAAATTTTTAAAGCATATTTTTATGTACGTGTGTTTTTACCTGAAATAAAAGTATTCATTCATCCATTTACGTCTAATGTTGGTTTTGGTTTTGCCAGGCGAAGGCTGAGCACATTGTGATCTCGGGCCATGATGGCGGCACTGGTGCGAGTAGTTGGACGGGCATCAAGAATGCTGGACTACCGTGGGAGCTCGGCATCTCGGAGACGCACCAGACGCTCATCATGAACAATCTGCGCTCTCGTGTCATCCTGCAGGCCGATGGTCAAATCAGGACAGGTCAGTGTGGGCAGATTTGTAGGTGTGGGGGGGGCATATACCGTGTGAGAGATGTTTGCTGTCAAAATAAATAAATTAATTTTTTATAGTTTCCTTGAAAGTTCAGTGTGCTTTACATGAAATGCATGGAAGAAAATTACATATAGAATGTACACAGAAAACTGTTAAAAAAATATGGCAAACGTCTCCAAACCAACTGAGTCTTCTGTGTCTGATGACATCTGTAGAAGATTCAGGGATGAAGGTGTCCTCTCTGATCTTGACATTTTGTCATCTGAGCTACTGTACCTCAGGGTCCACTGTATCGCACACCCCTTGATCTTATGTCTTCTTGCAACTGTTGTGATACTTCTACTCTGGCCACAGCTCGTCTCATCCACACATGTGAACCTTACATTGTAGGACGCGACGTGGTTGTGGCAGCTCTACTAGGGGCGGATGAAGTAGGGTTCTCCACAGCCCCCCTCATTGCTCTCGGCTGCACAATGATGAGGAAGTGCCACCTGAACACGTGCCCCGTGGGCATCGCCACGCAGGTAAACATCTTGTCATGTCACTGAGTAGCCCTTACGCACCTTCATTTCTTTTCAGGTGTATTGCTGAATTTGACATGGTTTTAGTCGAAATGCTGCAGTGGATGAATTTCTTAGATCAACATAATGTCATGTTGTGTACTGACTCGGAATCTTGATGTGATTGTAGGAACTGCATATTAATGCCAAATGTATCTATGTTTGTATTGGTCAGCTTTAATCTGGATGTCTGTGGAAAAGGAAATACTTGTTATTCATTCTTCCATAGTTCATGATAAATTTCCCACACTACTGCATGTTTGATCTGTTGCAGTCACGCAGGGAAACAGTGATCTCCAGAAGATTATTTACTCTGTTGCACAACAATGTATCCATGCTGACAGTTGGCAAAACGTAAAGGAAAACAAAATATTTTTGGGCCTATGCACCTATAAGAATGACTAAAACATAACCATTTGCAACTACAATTAAGCAGTGGTTTACTAGGAAAACCTTATGGAACACACAGCATCTTAATTTCATGGGCCACACCTTATGCTGTTAGATAACTCAATATCACAAATGCCAAAGTCTAGCAAAATTTGCTCGCCAAATGAAAATGTATTTGTATACACCTATTCATATATTTGCCAATATGATATGGCCATGCTGTTTGCGGCCAAACTCAACTTATATAACATATTTTGGCCTTTGTTTACTGAAGTAGTGCTCTTTTTGAGAAATCTGTTTGAGACTGCGTTGCTTCTGTCTACACTGGCCTCACTAAATATGTCACGTATAGTCTAGGTTACCTGATTGTAGCGCAGTAGAAATATTTTATATATTATTTTATTATTACACAGTACTTCTAGAACACATTTAATTGCATATGGTTAGTTTTTATTATCTCTTAGGTGCATTGCCCCAAACCATGACTTGTTTCACCTAAAAAAACCACTTCAATTGATTTAGCCAATCGCAAATTAGGATTGTTAATGTTCAAATCTGTAATGCGTGAATAGAGGGGGTAAATAATATGTGCAGTCGGTTTAATAGAGGGGGTAAATAATATATGCAGTCTGTGTAATAGAGGAGGGAAAATAATATGAGCAGTCGGTTTAAGAGTGTACTTTGTCAAGGTTGTTGAAAGAATTGACTTTGGTCATTAGATATAACTTCAACATACAACTTCAACAAGATTTAACAAAAAACAAAACACAAAAAGTTTAAATAACTGTATATCAAGACTATATAAAGCAGTCCCACTTTTGCCCTTTTCCACAGAAATCTCACTGGACCTGGTTAAAAATAATCTAATGGTTTATTCAATGACTTCATCAAAACTAAATAAAAAATTTTTTGCAAATGAGCTAGTACTTCGTAGTGGATACTAAGTAGGTTTGAGTTGTTGTGAAATGATTAAAAATCAGAATACTTTGATGTAGATGCACTTTCTCTCTTCAGGACCCTATTCTGCGTAAGAAGTTCCGTGGCACGCCCGAGAACGTCATCAACTTCATGTTCATGCTCGCCGAAGACATCCGCAGTGAAATGGCGAAGCTCGGCTTCCGCACTTTCCAGGAGATGGTGGGACGCACAGACAAACTGACATTCCGGCCGACTGCCAACAGCGAGAAGGCGAAATATCTGGATCTAAAAGAGATCCTGACGCACGCATGGAAACTGCGCACCGGTATCAACATCACTGGTGGATCAGTCGCGCAGAACTTCTTTCATGAAATGCGACTCGTAAGTTTCCATCTGATCAGCTTTGTTTGTTTGTTGCGATATAAATTGCAATATAACGATAGCTTCAGGTTATCAGTTCAGTGTGCGTTTTGAAGCGCACTGCTTGTCTGTTATTCCATGGTTTTTATAGCCCGGTCAGGTATCTGTGTTTTTTTTCTATACTGCGCTCTGGATTGTTAACATAAGTTTGTATGTAGCAACAATTAACAGATGATAGAACAATCTAGTACACTTACTAACCTATATGTTTGTGTGGTTGGCACTATGATGAATATTCGAATCATTTTATAGTACATCTATAAAATAGTGTTCTGTTCATTTAGCCTTGTACCCTTGTGTATGTTTAGTATGCAGGTTGTCATAAATGTGTCTTCTCATACTCCTAAATGTAGGCAAAACTTGACTGTATATATTACTTATTTGGAAATAGCCTAAAATGTACAAATGAAATTCGTTTTTATAATTATGATCACAGCTTCACAAAGAATCGGGGTTAGTTTTCTTAGTTTTAATTTAAAGCTACACTGGAGCGAAAGTCTGCTGGGCAGTGTTGGTATTCAAACATGCCCTTAATTTTAGTGTGTGCTTTTGTCCAGTGTAGGATGTTTATAAATCTCACCAAACTGGAACGCATTCTAAGTTCATCAACTCAGTGTGTATGTCATGTCTTGTCTGTATTGTCTGTCTGTCCACCCGATGTGTCTATCTTGTCTGTTGATATGGTGTGTGCATGCATGCGTGCGTGCGTGCGTGCATGCGTGCGTGCATGCGTGTGTGTGTGTGTGTGTGACAGTAACTATTTGCATGGTTGTCACAATTGGTTGTCAACTTCTATGTGGTTATCACAATCACAAACCTCTTTGTCTGTTTTTCAATATCTGATTAATCCAATTCGAAAGTTAAACAAATTTACTAGTTATCACATCAGATTGTTTCAGAAAGTGTAATTCTTTGTTTGTTATGTAGAAGATCATGTGCTTATGCACATGATCTTCTATATAATAAACCATGAATCATGCCAATGTGCGTGTTCATTGCCCACTGGTGTAACATTTTTATAAGGCACACCTGCTCGATATATTAAAAGTCAGTTTTTAAAACCAAACATACAAAGTTGATTTTCAGTTGGTTATGTCTAATGCAAATAAATATTACAGCACTAATACTCTGCATTTAGAGTTCTGTATATAGATTGTCCCCCAAACTTGTTTAGTAGAATTGTAGAATTCCAATGGGTGTGTCATTGATACATCTAATTCTGTCAGTCACTAGAGTTAGTTAATGCGGTTTGCCATTGTCAATAAAAAAACACTTACCGGTATTTTATAGCATTTTTCTGTGAAAATTTTTTATATGAAAGCAGTAGGATTTGAAATGAGTTAGAACAGTAATTATTTTCTTGCGTTGCTTCTTGCTAAGTATGTTTACTTTGCATCCGCAGTGATCTTGATTTTTATTTGAACAATTTTGTGCCCACACTTGGTTGCCATTTTGAATTGACCCTTGCATAACCTCTAATTGACCCTTGCACAACCTTGCTAATTGTAGCAATAATTTCATGGAAATAACATTATTAACTGCTAACCATGTCTAACCTTGAACATTCAGAACATAGGTAGCGCACACCAAAAGTAGCCTTTCACATTCAGAATATAGATAACATATAGTTAACAGAAGCGACCTGACGATCATTGCCGAAGCGTCTTGCACGATTTCAAAATGGCAACCTGCTCGTGAGACATTTATAGCCACTGAGACAAGTGTAAATAATACTCGAAAGCGAACACTGTATTTGTCAAATCAGAAATCAGCCTTGTTGATTTCTGTAGGTGTGTAAACAGGTGCTTATTTGCAGATCTGAATCTAGCAGATCTGCATTTGCGGGCCACAGTGCAAGCACTGAAGGGGGAATTCTAAGTAAGAGTCCTGCTACGAAACTGTGTGCGTCACCCGAGATGTAATGGCACAGCACAATCTTACTCTTCTTCTTCTTCCGTTATTTGAAGAATCATTTTCATCACTGTCAAGTATAGTGTACACTTAAAGAAGTGGTTGATCGGCAGCGCATTCATATCGAAATAAAAACGTGTTACAAAATATAAGAATAGCTGTGTTTACACATGGTTTTTATCGTTCGGCCATCCAGCTTACAAATTAGATGCTTTAGAGTCAAATGTGAATCTACTTAGCAAGTATCTTTTATCTGGAGATCCTCATTAACCAGCTTCGTTGCTGTGGAAACGCATCACGTGATCTATATCTTTTGATTCTGTGCCGTTTTGCTTTCATTTAATATTTGAGAATGCATCTCGCTGTATCCCTGGTTCCTATATTTTTTCACCTTTTGTAAATGTTCTTAAAAGCTTTTTCCCTCATTATTGATAAATCGTTAATTCGTATTAGCTCTTTCAAAGTTCTCAGCATTCAAAAGTAACCTATTTTGATTATGAGTCTATTGGTCATTTTACATAAATCAGTCTGATTAAGAATCGTGAATTTAATTACGAGATTGGAAATCCTGTCTGCTATGCATGTAGCCTTCTATTTATTACCAAAAGTTGCTTGTTCAGTCTCCATCCATTCTGCTTGGGGTTAAAGGGTTTCTCCAGTTTATTCTAGATACACTTTTGCTAATCCTGAAACTAATCTCAGAAAATTCTAATTAGAGCATTGAAACAAAAACAGGCAAACATCAGCACATTTTTATATGAACAGCTAATGCAGTAATATCAGTTGTTGTTTGTGCTATTGTTTCAGAATAATGATAGTTATTCGCTAGGAGTTCTGAGCATTTCATTCCAGGTATATTTGCAGTCTTCCATCGTGTGCTCTCTTGCTTTCAGGACAACGTTGTCATCGAGAAAGCAAAGGATGTTCTCGATGGAAAGTCAACTAGAGTTGATATGGAGCTCACTGCAAAAAACACTGACCGAACATTCGGAGCGACCCTCAGTCACAAGATTTCAATGTGAGAGCAAACCCCATTTTTGTTAATGTTAAAATCTCGACTCCATACCATGGACACCATACCATGGACACCATACCATGGACTCCATACCATGTACTCCATACCATGTACTCCATACCATGTACACCATACCATGTACTCCATACCATGTACTCCATACCATGTACTCCATACCATGTACTCCATACCATGGACACCATACCATGTACTCCATACCATGTACTCCATACCATGTACTCCATACCATGTACTCCATACCATGTACACCATACCATGTACTCCATACCATGGACTCCATACCATGTACTCCATACAATGGTTTTTTCTGATAAATTTGTCTGAGTCAAATTTTAAACTAAAAAGTATCAACATTTTATAATCTCCATCTTTGAATCTCTTCATAACTTTGTTGTCTTTTTGTTTGTTTTTTGCTGTATTAAAGATGTCCCACAAAACAAGTATGCACCATAAGAACAAATTCATGACATTGTGATATGTTTTTGCCATGTGAACCATACCATGGACACCATACCATGGACACCATACCATGGACTCCATACCATGTACTCCACACCATGGACTCCATACCATGGACACCATACCATGTACACCATACCATGGACTCAATACCATGTACTCCATACCATGGACACCATACCATGGACACCATACCATGTACACCATACCATGGACTCAATACCATGGACTCCATACCATGGACTCCATACCATGGACACCATACCGTGGACTCCATACCTTGTACTCCATACCATGGACTCCATACCATGGACACCATACCATGGACACCATACCATGTACTCCACACCATGGACTCCACACCATGGACACCATACCGTGTACACCATACCGTGTACTCCGTACCGTGTACTCCGTACCGTGGACTCCATACCGTGTACTCCATACCGTGTACTCCATACCGTGTACTCCATACCATGTACTCCATACCATGGACACCGTACCATGGACTCCATACAATGGACACCATACCATGGACACCATACCATGGACTCCATACCATGGACACCATACCATGGACACCACACCATGCACACCATACCATGTAACTTACACAATTCAGGAATCGACAAGCCACAATGAAACAGTTTTTTCAATAAGAGCTAGTCGTAACGGTGCTAGGAAACCAATGTTAAGTCATGTTCTCCACCTCTAGTTGTCAGTACACTTGTTTTCGTTCTGTTGGCCAGTAGGGTAGAAGTGTACACAAATATGAAAAGGACAGATATTTAGGAATTATTTGTCGGTTTTATAAATAATAATCAAATATTACATTTATATAGTGCCATAATCACCTAGTTCTGTATGGCACTGCACAATAGTAAAAAAATTAATGTATATAAAAACAAGTTACAACTATAAGTGTACACAAAACTTAATTAACTAGAATAATAAATTAGGGGCAGTATAACTAAATGTATACATTGAATCAAATAGTTACAATAATAAATACAGTTAAATTAACAGCAATACAACTCAAAAGTGTACATGGGATTAAATAATTAAAATAATAAATTAAATTAAGGGAAATACAACTAAAAGTATACATTTAATTAAACAATTAAAATATTAAATTAAAGTATACATGGAATTAAATATTTTAAAACGACAAATTAATTAAAGTCAGGTTTGACAACTCTGTGGTTGTTGCTTGTCGACTGCAGGAAGTTCGGAGAGAATGGGCTTCCAGACAACACCATCAACATCCAGATGAAGGGCACGGGCGGCCAGAGCTTCTGTGCCTTCCTGGCTCATGGCGTCTACGTGGAGCTCGAAGGGGACGCCAATGACTATGTTTGCAAGGTAATATTTACTGCTAGTTCTACTTCGATAATTGGCAGAGTCCTTGTGTCAGGACTTTGACACCAGTGGTAGTTTAGTGGTCAAGATCACCAGCTCTGTAAGTCCATGACAGACTTTTCCCATTTTCCTGTGTGGGATATGTTACATCCCCTGACGTAGACACCAGATAGAAGGGACTAATGACTTTTAGTGTCTCTTCCGAAAGACAGGCAATGTGGGGTAAACAAAACTGCCCAAGTTTCGAAACGGCAGCAGGTGGTTTTGAAACCCAGTCCCCTTGACCGAAAATACAATGCTCTACCACGTGATTGTAACCTCATAACAAGGATAACTATAAAAATTGCAACTGTTTGTGGACTTGATTTGTTTGTGATGAAGATGCTAAATTTCCTGTGTCTCAAGGGGTTCGAAAACAAGCAGGTGTCTATTGAATATCAGTGAAACTTTCATGTTTTGATATTTCCATATATATTGCCGTTTTTGAAGGTCGTCACTCATGAAAAACAAACAACTATTTAATAGTGAGTATTGGAGATAAGCTATGAATTCCTGCAATTTTCATGGAATGGTTGTCATATGACCATGGACATAATCCCATGACAGCCACCCTGAGTACTTTGATCTGGAGGAGTATATCAAAAACAAAACTAGCCATAGATCCTGAATGGTAACTAATTTTTACATTATGACAGACGATATATTTGCTTGTTATGTTATTGACAGTATTTAGATTGAGCCATTTGTAAGCACTGGTGAGTTGCAGTAGAAGCGTTGGCTTGCAGGCATTGTCCGGGGGTGAAGTCGTCATTTATCCTCCCAAGACCATGTCTCGTCACTTCAAGTCGGAGGACAACATCATCGTGGGCAATGTCGTGTTGTATGGAGCGACCTCAGGCAAGGCGTTCTTCCGTGGCCAGACCGCAGAGAGGTTCTGTGTGAGGAACTCTGGTGCCACAGCTATCTGTGAGGTAAGTAGTCTGTGTGATGCGTATTATGTATGGTGCACATTCTGTGTGGTGTGTGCGTTGTGCGCATTCTATGTGGTGCGCATTATGCGTGATGCGCATTATGCGTGATGCGCATTATGCGTGGTGCGCATTATGCGTGGTGCGCATTCTGCTTGGTGCGCATTATGCGTGGTGCGCATTCTGCGTGGTGCGCATTCTGCGTGGTGCGCATTCTGCGTGGTGCGCATTCTGCGTGGTGCGCATTATGCTTGGTGCGCATTCTGCGTGGTGCGTATTCTGTGTGGTGCGCATTCGGCGTGGTACGCATTCGGCGTGGTGCATATTCTGTGTGGTGCGCATTCTGCGTGGTGCGCATTCGGCGTGGTGCGCATTCGGCGTGGTGCATATTCTGTGTGGTGCGTATTCTGTGTGGTGCGTATTCTGTGTGGTGCGTATTCTGTCATTGTGTGGCATATTCAGTCTGTCGATGGGTATTCTGTTCAGTTAAATACATTATTATACTGTCCTCCTACCTGTGGTTATCTTTATTGTTGTACCTTTGTATCTTGTACATTTACTTCTTCTAATGTAGCAAGATTTCTATTGGTCAGTTTCAGTGACGAATCAAGGATTGTGGGGACCGTGATTGGGAACCGTGATCGGTCTCTTGTGGTCTTACATTGGTCTGTTCATTGCAGGGTTGTGGGGACCATGGCTGTGAGTATATGACTGGAGGTAGAGCCGTGGTCCTTGGACTCACTGGCAGGAACTTTGCGGCTGGCATGTCTGGTGGCATTGCTTATGTTTTGGACAGGTAATTGCTCATTTTATCTGTTATAATAATAATGTGTTCTTAACCCTAGGAGTGGGCATTGGTAAACTTCAGTCTGGAGTAATTTACATGGGGTCCTTTAAAAAAATTTTACTTTGCTAATAAGTATCATAACAATATGAATGAGATATAATCGTGTTGCTAAAAAGACTATTATAATAGCAGAAATAATGACTACATCACCTGAATTTCATCAAACCAGAAAACAAAAATATGCCCCTATGTCCAATGAGACAAAGGAGGCCATACACCGGGGAGCGGTGGTCTAATGGTTAGAGCACTCACCTGTCGATCGAGAGGATGGTGGTTCGATTCCACCTCCGCCATTTCGAAGCTTGGGCAATTTCGTTAACCCCACTTTGCCCGTGTCTTTCGGAAGAGACACTAAAAGCCGTTGGTCCAAACTCCTCCGTTAGCTCAAGATTGGGCTGTTTGGAGTCTAACTACTTGAGAAGCTGCAAAAAAATAAAACATGCATAAACTATGTTGAGAAGTTTTGCTTTTATGGTTATTTTACCATTTCTTCCCATGGCTTATACTATAAAAAATTGGCTGGTGCATTTTGACACTGATGCCGTGGCAAAATTTTTTGCCACTCATAGATTTAGTTCTTGCATAACTGACCAGTGTAAATGTGTTTGTGTTAAAAAACATCCATACAATGTTGCACTTGTGTGACCAGAGAGAAGTTGTTCGACCAACGCTGCAACCATGAATCGGTTGAAGTCCTGCCGGTAGATGGCGCCGATGACCTGAACTGGTTGCGGGACAAACTGCTGGAATTTGTCACCAAGACCGGCTCGGAGCTTGCTCAACTCCTGCTGGACGATTGGCCAGCATCCGCCAAATTGTTTGTTAAGGTGTGTGTTGGTTTGGGTCAGATTATTAAGTCACGAGCTTTCTCAGACCTTGAAATGGTTTATTTATAAGTTAGAAAATAAATTAAATTTTCTAGTTATACCATCTGAAGTTATGATGGAGATATCGATAGAAATATTTTCTGCAAACTTACGGAAAATTGAAGTAACATTAGTAAAAGGACATTGAAGACGGGATATAAGATAATATTCTTTCTCACAGAGAATGATAAGTGAATTGAACTAATTATCTACTGACAGTAAATGCTACTGACAGTAAATGCTAGCAGCACGAACATGTTTAACAAAAAAGTTACGGAAACTATACAAAAACAAGCCACATATATAAAATCTTTTTAAAGGTACAGGTATGCTCTTACATAGGACGGCATCCAGTCCTTGGGATTGTTCAAACCGCTTTTACACTTCACCCCCTGGCAGACCTGTTCATTCCAACGCCAACTTGACTTCTCTGTGAAGCATTAAGCCATATTGCAATTACTGCACAAAGACTACTCATTCATATATCGACCACACTACTGTCTATAGATAGGTACTCATGTATCCAGCTGAGTTCACTGAAACAACATGGAATGAATGAAATTTCGTATGCTTTGAAACAGCAGTGAGAGGATTCAAACGAGGATTCAAACTATGATTCAAAGAGGATTCAAACGAGGATTCAAACGAGGATTCCCTTGATTGAGAGTCCAATGTTATAATGTTTCCGCCGCGCCTCATAACAAATTTGATGATGCTATTTTTGCATCTGTATAACGATATGTTTGTGTGATGATGGCCAGGTGTTCCCGTACGAGTACCAGCGGGTGTTGGCTGAGGCAGAAGCAGTGGCCGAGGAGACAGCGAAGGCGGAGTTAACGAACCTCTATGGCGAGGACACCATTGTGTCTGAAGAGGGGCTCCAGACGCCCAAAGACCAGGTATTAATCACAGCACTTGTACAAATACTAGTGAAAATGAACTAACAATTATCTTCTAATCAAACTATTGAGGCGAAACCGGGACAGCCAGCTTGCCATGCCATCTGGCGAGCAGAAGAAGACCTAGTCGTCCCAGAATTAAGTTCCTGGTGAAGGCTATTGACGGTAGCCAAAACATTGAGTAACTAAATCTCAATAGTTGTGATTCGAAGAAAAGCGTTACTTCACTATACAAATGCAGTTTCATTTCTGCCTCAAAACTGCCTCCGAAACTCATTGAGTCCATCTCAAATCAGGTTCGTTGATGTTCAGATCTGTT
This sequence comes from Lamellibrachia satsuma, assembly GCA_033239005.1. Classification (NCBI taxonomy): domain Eukaryota; kingdom Metazoa; phylum Annelida; class Polychaeta; order Sabellida; family Siboglinidae; genus Lamellibrachia; species Lamellibrachia satsuma. Next base: position 18,015,522 of record BSQZ01000002.1, read on the forward strand.
GTGTGTGAATAGTTTTAACACTCGCAGTGGGTTTCATAAAAACGGAGCATATGTGTGATTGTTAGGTCTGGTAACCTGTAAAAGTGTGAATTATATGGAGGCAGTCTACATGTAGATACTTTTGCCATTTGTTTAGTGACGTATATTCACAGAGAAAACCAGTCTCTTGTGAGAAAAACTATGTCAAAATGTTATTGAATTGTGTGTGAAATGCTAGAGTTCAAATCAGTGTTTGAACTCGATGTGTTGCAGAAGAACTTTGACCTATTCGAAGATGATGACGCAATCAATGGCATTGTCAACTCGGAGAACATCGAGCCGCCAGTGAGCGACATTGAGGATCTCGTGTCTGATGACGAAGACGAACAGTTGGACAAAGCAAGGTATATTTGTTCGAATCCTCTTGCTGCCGTTTTGAATCAAAGTTAGACAATTTTGTTCACCCCACATAGCTTCTGTTCACTCAGGTGTATAAATGAGTACCTGGCTATAGACAGTGATGAATATGTCTCTGCGCAGCAATTGCAGCATGGCTGAATGCTTCCCAGAGAAGTTGAGTTGACGTTGGAATGAACAGGTCTGTCGGGGTGAAGCGTAAAATGCTTTGACCAGTCCCAATGACTGGATACCGGCTTCTTCCTTGGCCAAGCAGCTGTCCCGCTCCGCTCTGGGGACGGGCGCTGACGTAAGACACCAAGGAAGGCATTCATTTCTTTCTTGATGTGTTGTCTCTCCCTGATTGTAACAATATCCTTATAAATTTGATTGACTGTGTCTCCCTCTAGGGGCTTTGTGAAGTACCGACGGGCGACAAACCAGTACCGACCTGTGGCGGCAAGACTTCAGGACTGGGAGGAGGTGTACAACCACAAGGGAATAATGAAAGGCATCACAAAGCAGGCTGCCAGGTCTGCTCTGTCGTCTGTTTCTCTTAGCCATCACTTACTAACTGCATATCTTGTACTAACCATTTATTTTTAATTATATCAATTTAGGAATTGGCTAGATTTAGTTATCATTCAGTTGGTTGCAAAATTTTTTTTTACTTTGTTAGAATTAAACCCAGTCTTAAAAAGTTTTTAATCCAGTTATTTACTTGCAGCTTAACTTATGAATTGGATGGATTTTGTATTCTTCATTCATTTTTGAAATTGTAATTTGTCTTAATTTAGTTAAAATCAACAACAGCCCTGTAGGCAGTGCTTGACAGTTTTCACACAGTTATTGCAGCGTGGCTGAATGCTTCCCACATAAGTTGAGTTGTCATTGGAATGAACAGGACTGCCAGCAGGTGAAGTGTGAAGTGCTTTGAGCAGTCCTACGACTGGATATTGCGTTATATACCTTTATATAACTTACCTTTACCATTTTGTTGTAATGCTAGACTATCACACATAAACGTTGTTGATGCGATCACAGCCATATTTTTCTGGATATGTCAGAAATGTTTACCTGATGATAATGATGATGGTGGTGTCATTTCAGGTGCATGGACTGCGGCGTTCCCTTCTGCCAGTCGGAGAACGGCTGTCCCTTGGGAAACCTTATTCCCAAATGGAATGACCTTGTCTTCCACGTAAGCATTAGTTCCTCTTTTCTCAAGGTCATGTTGTTTCTGGTTGCTTTTATTGTCAAACTGAATTATGTTGTTTGCAGTAGTAGCAAAACAACAACCAAGAAGATGAATCTGTCAACTGCAAACTTGACATCTCTGTAGTTTCCCCCAGTAAACCCTTGATAACCCTCTCTTCCTCATCCATCACATCAGATGTGGCTTTGGTGGACAAACTTCTGAAAGATACAAATTCTGATCATTTTTTGTCATAAAATCTGACATAGTATATGCTTTATATCTGATCTGACATCTCGCCTGCCCAAATGTGCTTAATGGACCACGGTTCTTTAATATAATTTCACTCTTGTTTATTTTTTATTTGATTGTTTTGGTCTTAGTTAGTTGTTGGTGGCAATACTTGTCGTGTGGTTTTCAGAATCACTGGAAGGAGGCGCTGCAGACACTTCTACAAACGAACAATTTCCCAGAATTTACTGGGCGCTGCTGCCCTGCCCCCTGTGAGGTAAATATTTCATAGAACCATCAGGTTGTCAGCGTTTATTACTTTTGAATATCGTAATTAATAACATGGTATTCTATATATAGATTCATGTCATAGCTGCCTCAAAACTGAGAATCCCTTGTGCGTTGAAACTCAGGCAAGTTTTTTGTAACAACTGCATCTTTGTACATCTGTCTGTGTAAATATTATTGTTGAGTAAACATTATCTCACCAGTGGAACTTGACATAGGATAAGTATTGTGTTATGTCCTTGTAACATAAATATCATACTATTGCTGCAACATGTTTAATATACAAATGCTATTGATTAGATTACAATAGTTTAAAGAATTACACTACAACTTTGTTAACTTGAAGTTGGAGTGATTGGAGAAATACTGTATTATCCATGATTCCATACATTCGAGTTAAGTCATGTGTTCATGCAAGGGCTTCTAGCAGGACTAGGCTCATGGTTCCAGTTAAGTCGTGTTCATGCAAGGACTCTAGCAGGACTGGGCTCATGGTTCCAGTTAAGTAATGTGTTCATGCAAGGATTTCTAGCAGGACTGGGCTCATGGTTCCAGATAAGTCATGTGTTCATGCAAGGACTCTAGCAGGACTGGGTTCATAGTTCCTGTTAAGTCATGTGGTCACGCAAGGATCACTAGCAGGACTGGGCTTATGGTTCCAGTTATGATAGGTATTCAAGTTATCGAAGTTCAAGTTATACTAAGTTGTACTGTGTATATAGTAAAATAATTAGACACAAAGGAAGACAAATGGAAACTAATGGAGAAACCCTTAATACCTGCTTGTTGCGTGTCAGGGTTCCTGCGTGCTGGCCATTGGTGATCCTGCAGTCACTATCAAGAACATTGAGAACTCCATCATCGACGCCGCATGGACGAATGGCTGGATGGTGCCCGATCCACCAATTCATCGTACGGGCAAGACAGTCGCCATCGTGGGCAGTGGCCCGTCCGGGCTGGCGGCCGCTGCCCAACTCAACAAGGTCTGTGAACTCTGGATGGGAAAGAGGAAAGGTCTTGATGTTTTGTTGGTTTAGGTCATTAGGTCTTTGGTAGATTGTTAGGGATGGTCTCAAAACATCGATGTACGATACGACACGAAGCTGACATCAGTTAGCATTAAATTACTCTTCTATATGAAACTTTTGAAGAAAAAAGAATTGAGTTTGTTAGTATTGCTTAATTCCTCAAAGTTTACTAAGAATAAGATTTATATGATTGCTATACATGTTGCATAATATCACCTGATGTTACAGGTGGGCCATACAGTTACAGTGTATGAGAGGAACGATCGCTTGGGCGGACTTCTGCGCTACGGCATACCCACAATGAAGCTAGGCAAAGACGTGAGTGCATTCTAGAATTCTACGTCTACAAACTTATTTCTGTCTTCCTTAGTGTTGTTGTGGAGGATCTGATTGTTGCGTGTTATCTCACAGTTGGTGAGTTTTACAGATAGATTACATAATTTTGGAGAGGTATCTGGTTCAGTGTTACAGTGTTACATGGGGTGCAGAGAAAGAGCCGCTACGTAGCACATTTTTTTAATCACCGCTTACCATATGTAGTGCCTGTATATGTCTCATTTGTGGTGCTGTTTTATCTAGGTGGTGCCTATATGTGTCAATGTATAATGTCTCAATGTGGTGCTGTCTCCAGGTGGTGCAGCGCCGCGTGGACCTGATGAAGGCAGAGGGAATCAACTTCGAGACAAACGTGAAAGTGGGTGAGGAGGTGTCTGCCAAGGACCTGCTGTCAAAGTCTGACGTCCTCCTGCTCTGTATGGGCTCGGCCTGGGCCCGGGACCTACCTATTCCAGGTTTGTATACAATACAATACATGTTTAGTTTGACCCATGGTATGTGCAATACATTCATTTACCATGTAGGTAAACATATCATCGTTGGACATGTGCTGATATCTAACCATGAAGTGCTTGACAAAGTAATTGCGTCCTGCGTTGTTCTTAGTTAAAAATAGGGTGATTGCTAGACTTGGAGGTAGTTTCATAGTCAGTCATGCAGTGATGTGCCTTACCAGGGAGCGGGAGCACTCCAACAGATAGGGTGCATGGCACCCTGGTAGTGTCCCGCTATAGTGGTTACGTCTTCCTTGAAATGTCCCGCTGCATTTGATACACACGTCGATGTTTACCCAGTTAAGTACGTTGAATTCCACTCGATTTAGGGCGTAAACTGGACGGCATCCACTACGCGATGAACTTCCTCGAGAAGTGGCAGCGCACGCACGCAGGGCTCAGCAAGTCGGCCAACTCATTCATCAACGCCAAAGACAAGGAGGTGATCATCATTGGAGGCGGAGACACCGGAGTCGACTGCATCGCTACCTCCCTCAGACAGGTGTGGTCAAATACGGTGTATATACGAAAGGTTTCAGAGCAAAACAAGATTAATCCATTTTTTTTACAAAACTTGCTGTGTTTCATTCTCAGATGAAAGGTTGTACATGATAGCGGAATATCTTAAGGTGCTGGTCGGCTGTTACATGCTTGTCTTGAATTGAGTAGTTTCAGTAGAAGTCTAAGATATATTAACTATTTCTTCACAGATTGTAGTTGAAATACTATATAAAATTCCAGATTAATAAAATCTGGAGTTTTTCATTTATTTAGTTAGTTACAAGATTTTTAAAACAGTTGTGTATATGTGAAAAAATAGCCACAAAATGCCAAATTATATTGTTTTTAAAAAAATCCCCAAAGAAGTAAATGACATACATATAAGTATGACAGCGTCACTGATAACTTTGAGGAAAATGTTGATTAACATTAAGCAAAAGTTGAATGACGGCCTAAAGTGGCAGTGTATTTTTTACATAAACCCTTCACCAATTCTAATTCATGTAATGTTGCCTACATGTAAGATGCTTTCGTATGCCAAATTGCAGTATGTGAGTGTTGTAGTTTTTTTTTATAGTAAATTAAGCATCATTTCCTGGTTGTTAGTGATAGCAGAAATGTTTGCTTGAAATGTAACGTTTTTCACTGGCGTTTTACGAATTGATGACAAAGCGTAATGGCCATTTTTAATATTGACATGTTCCCTTAAATTGCCGCCACAATGGCCCTTGAATCTGTATTTGTAATGTGTTGTCGTCTACGATATCAGGTAATGCCAGCGATCTGACAAACACTTGGCAGGGCATGTTTACGATCATTTTGATTGGCCCATTATCCATGGGTTCACCAGGTCACATCAACTGGCCGTTTCCGTTATAACTTCAAAAGGCACAATAAACTACGTTAGTGCTGATATTTGCTGATTAGTTAGGTAGATATAGTACTGATGTGTACTGGAATCACAGTAACCAGACGATATGTTCCGTGTTCACGGTGAACAAATAAAGCTTGTTCAAAGATTGAAGCACACGCGGTCGTTACTGTGGAAACATTATCAGCATTTCTAAGAAATCAGGAATTTCCAAAAGGGCTGTTACAATGTTAATGCTGGGTGATTATTATTCAGTTCAATATTTCCTAGCACGTTGAGGGAAAAAAAATCAGCTGACGTTAAGCCCCCCCCAGCTACCTTAAGAATCCAACATTAAAGCAAACGGTTGTTGGTCCCGCTTTCCTGTTTTTTTGCTTTTTTGTAATTTTCAAACAAATAAAATTCCCTGTAAAATCATTCTATCTGTTGACCAGTAAAACAACACATTAAAAAACGATGAAAAAAATGCTTAAAAACAACGAAAGTTGAGTGGAGGAGGGAGAGTGTTTCCTGCTTTTCCCTGAGCACTTCCCACTTTTCCCTGCGCCCTCTCCGCTTTTCCCTGAGCAGATGTTGACGCCCAGGGAACATGCAACATTTGAAGTCAACTCTGTCTGTTTTGTTCCCAGGGAGCGCAGAATGTGACAACATTTGAGATCTTGCCGGCCCCGCCGAAGGACCGCGCGGCAAGCAACCCATGGCCCTTGTGGCCAAAGATCATGCGCTCGGACTATGGGCACGAGGAGGCAAAACTAAAGCTAGGCAAAGACCCACGCATCTTCAACATCATGAGTAAGGTGTGTGGGCATTCAATTGTTTGGAGCCAGATAATATGTCAGTCTGGCAGTTGGAATAATTGTTCTGGCCCATGAAATGATCACATATATGATGAACATAAGTTGCTTTTTTATGTGAACCTCATTAGTTCGTTCTTCGATAATCCGGTTTAGTCAGTAATCAGCAAATTTTTTGTTTTATGAGCAAATCTTGACACACTGTAAATTGCTTCATTAATCTGTAAACCAGGCAAAACGCTATGGAACTAAAGGTGCAGATAAACGTGGTTCCACGGTGTGTGCTTATATTTGTATGATATTTTAGATAAATATGTAATGTAACATCAAGCTGTAGCTTTGGTCTGCTCTTCTTTTGATGGTTCCACTCAATCCTATCGATCTAAATAGAAAAAAGAGACGCAAATTCGTTTTGAAAAGAATTGTTGTACCAGGTAATTAAAACTTGCTTGATGTGATACTCCCTAAACAGGTGGTCACAGCTACACTTGGGGGTAGTTCACGTATACAGATCACCAGCTCTGTGAGTCTGTGACAGGTTACGCATTTACTCCGTGTGTGGGATCCATTGTATCCGAAGTACAAACCCAGAACGTATAAACACAGAACCTTGAAAAAATGGCTAAAGATGTCGTCAGTTGCTCTCTACCTTGTGTCTGTGCTCGAGGGAACAATGTCTTATGGTTTCTTTTCCAAAAGACACAGGCAGTGTGAGTTGAATGAAAATGCCCAAGTTTTGAAACGGCAGCAGGTGGATCCCCGGTCCCCTTGACTGACTGTCCGGCATTCTCACTGCTGAGGTACCCTGCTAGGGGAACAACTTGGCCATTTTAAGTGTTTTGCTGTAGACAGTGCTGTTGTCTGTGGCTTTGTTTTAACCCCGAGTCTGTTGTCACATGTCTAGGAGTTTGTGGGTGACGCAGATGGACATGTGTGTGGAATCAGAACCGTCCTGGTCAACTGGTCAAAGGACGACACTGGACGCTGGGTCATGAAGGAAGTGCCAGGTAACTATGAATCGTGGCAGCTAACCTTGAAGGCATCAATGCAGTTCTGATCTCAATCAACCAGTCTTTGATTCGTTTTATTTATTGAAATGTATTGGTGTTTCAAAAGTGTACATGTTTCGGTTGACATTATTTTATTATGACAGAGTTAGCACCGGTAAACCGTATCAAAACTAGAGGTGTGATTTATTGCTATCAGAGGGATTCGAAAAGTGTCCACTGAATATTTTTTCTGTGGTTGGATGAAGACCAGAAAGTAAACACCACGAACGTAGTGATAGCTTTGAAAATGTTAACATTAAGAATGCACATTCACCAGATTACTAGGCGATAATTGTGACTGTGCTCAAACACTCGTATTCTGTGATGGTATAAATGGTAATCATTTGTAATGATTTTATTTTTTAAAATCGTATTACACATCATGTGTGGGTGATAATAAGTGACTGTGCTCAAACACTCGTATTCTGTGATGGTATAAATGGTAATCATTTGTAATGATTTTATTTTTTTAAATCGTATTACACATCATGTGTGGGTGATAATAAGTGACTGTGCTCAAACACTCGTATTCTGTGATGGTATAAATGGTAATCATTTGTAATGATTTTATTTTTTTAAATCGTATTACACATCATGTGTGGGTGATAATAAGTGACTGTGCTCAAACACTCGTATTCTGTGATGGTATAAATGGTAATCATTTGTAATGATTTTATTTTTTTAATCGTATTACACATCATGTGTGGGTGATAATAAGCGTATAAACATTTGTAAAACAGATTCTGAGAAGATGTACCCATGTGACATTGTGGTGCTGGCTATGGGCTTCCTGGGACCCGAGAAAGCCATAATTGAATCGCTGAGTCTCAACCAAGACCCACGTTCTAACATCGAGACTAGCAGTGGAAGCTACGCGACAAACGTGCCCCACGTCTATGCAGCTGGGGGTAGGTGGCACAGCACTGAACAGTTTGCAAATCTTCGGACAATTAAAATTTGTTGGCTAAATATTAAGACAATGTGGAATTATCAGAAATAGCAGATAAATGAGAGCCATTTTAAATTAGATTGTTTGGCTCTTCTCGTTTCATAATCATTTTGTGACAAATTCAAATGATCTAGTATCTCCACTATGACATGCTAGCTCATTTGTGCAAATTTTGGATCATCGGAGAAAACTTTTTTGGCCAGGTACGGTCAAAATTCAGCGAAAAATTTACAAAAGTGGTTTGGCGACTTTATATACTACAACATAAAGGAACGGATAACTTATTCAGGTAGATTACATGTAAAGGTTTGGATGTGACACATTCTGTGTGTTTTGTAGACTGTCGACGGGGCCAGTCTCTTGTGGTTCATGCCATCAATGAAGGACGACAGGCAGCCCGCCAAATTGACCTTGACCTAATGGGTCGGACATCCCTGGCAGCGGCCGGTGGCGTTGTACAGCCGATCCGCGAGATGGCTAAGCCCAACGGTGTCGTCTAGGTACCAGTAGCGCCCTGTTGCGTGCAATTTCATTAACTCTTTGTTAGCAACCATAATCACCGCTTTTCGTTTGTTGATGTCATAATCAGTGAATAGACAGGTGCATTGTGGGTATGTGTGATCAAGCACAAGCGATTTGCCTGCAGAATCATGAGTGAATCATGATGCTTGCGTTGACGATGTGAATTGGAAATATCTCTGGCCTTGCAGTCAGAGATTGGGAGCAAGACTGGTTTTGGCCCTTTTAGCGGGAGATATATAAGTTTTCACTGTTAAATGTTGCAAACTTATTTACCAATCAAGTACACAAGCACATCGCATAAAGGTAACACTGCAAGGGTGATATGTTATGGTATCTAGGGGTGTAATGGTCACACTGCAAGGGTTATGTGATGGCATTTCTCTTATAAAGGTAACATCGTGATGCTGATCTGGGATGACATATAGGGGTATGAAGGTCACATCATGGGGTGATATGTGATAACATCTAGGGGTATAAAGGTGACATTGCGGGTTGATATGTGATGGCATGTAGGCGTATAAAAGGTCACACCGCTAGGGTCACATCATGAAGTGATATGTGATGTCATCTAGGGGTATGAATCATATTTGTCATACTGTGACTCAAGGTAGATAATTTTGTGTACAGCTCTAGAAGAGCAGTTATTTGAGTTGTTTGTGATGATGTTGTCATTTCTGTGGACTTTGTGGTCGTGCAGCCATGTCGTTGGTCCATGTCATATATGCAGATGTTTACGATTCATGATTCATGCATAATCTAGACTGTAATTGTTGAAGTGAATGCGTGGAATAAGGCTGATCGATTTGTTTGTTTTTTCTGCTGTTGACGGACTACTGTTATAGTTGGCTTGTTACGAAATAATGTTGATTGAACAATTTGAAATGGATCTAGACTAAGAGGAGACAGAGGGTAATTGGTGTTTAATGTAATTGTTAGAACATGTTGAAGCAGTCATTGCAATCTTTAGTAAAATTTGTTGATTAAAACCTGGTAACAGTTGTTGAATTGCAAGAAACACTTGTCAAGTTATGATATTGTCAGGAAACATCACAGACTTCGAAAGTGTAGCATTGTCAACATGTTCACAATGTGGCTGATTTCTTTTGAAAGTGTAGCATTGTCACCATGTTCACAATGTGGCTGAATTCTTTGAAAGTGTAGTGTTGTCGACATGTTCACAATTTGGCTTCACAGTGCTTTGAAAGTGTAGCTTATTGCATGTTCACAACGTAGATCCACTGTAGATTGTTTGGACGTGTAGCACTGTCAGCATATGCACAAGAAGTGCTTCATAAATGTAGCAATGTTAGGATCATGTGCTCAAGATGCCAGTGCAACCGTAGGAGTGTGTGGTCTTGTCGTTAGACCACTTGGTGTGCCTGCAATATCACGCACTAGACCCTAAGAGTTATACATGCTAGCAGTTATATAATGTATGTCCTCATTTTCTCGGTTATACATATTATTTGTGAAAACGTTTATTTTGGGGTGTTTTGCCAGTGCATCACAATATTAACAATGGTAAACACATCTTATTCATCTGCACATTTTGTTTGCATTTGTTTGAATTGTAGGCGCGGTTTATTGTAGCCAGATGAAAGGTGCAAAGTTTTATTGTTCTTTTGTTTGTAAAATCATGTTATATAACATGAACGATATCTGTTCAAGCATCTTAGTCACTCAAATGTGTTTTAGCGAACTGAAATTTTTAAATATAATTTTACCATTATCTGTTTATGAATATGGACTTTCCTGTTCAGCATCAGTGTAAACATGTTATCGGAGTTGAAACAGTCAAACAGATAATGGTCAGAATATTGGAAAGTTTGATTTATTAAAACACATTTTAGGGGTCAAGATGACCAACATGATTTTATGATAAAACCAACCATAGTGTTGAGTTCAGTCCAGTCACTGTTGGTTTAGTTGCGAGCAGTGTTGACATTGTCGTAAGGGTTGATTCGTTTACTACTGCAACATTTAGTCTTCCCCGGTTCTCTTTATAGCAGCATTTGTAGCTGGTATGTTTTGTTTGTAGCGTGTGACGCACAATGCGTGGTGTTTGATACATCCCGTGGTTTTTGTTGTTTCCCAGCTTAAATTGTTTCTAGACTGCGTGATGCATTCTAAATGGCACAAGGTGACAAGAATACCAAGTTGTAGTTTTAAAACAATGCATTTCTTAGTTTGTTGCACGAAGCCCTATATATTTATGTGTATACTTATATTTGTTTATACTAATTCTACATTGTTTAAGTTAACGTTTAGGTCTGATTTTGTAGATTAATTTGCTGTCTATACCATATGATATAGGTATGATTTAATTCATAAAACCATTTAATATACGAGTGCCTTGCTGCAAGTTCTGCTTAGATATGATATGCATTTTGTTTAATGATGCAACCCAATCACTATAATTGTGAACAGTAGCTTGTGATTTAATTTGACTGTTTGTTTTACTTACTTACAAATTGATATACAATTTTGAGTGCATTTTGTTTTCTGTAATGTGTATTATTAACTGCTATGGAACACTTCTACTTGTAGGTACAGGCATGTAAATAATCATAATAGTATAAGTATTGCACTGTAACAATAAATAAATAAAAAAAAGTCAATGCACTGATGTCTTGTTATGTTTGTATGTTATATATGTGCATAACAAGACAAACATAAATTATGGCAAATTACTGCGAATTATTTTATTCCAGGACACACACATACATTTCTGGAAATGGCTAACAGACTCAGTGTCCAACATAGGTACAGATGTGCTGTGTTGTACCGTGATTTTATATATAATTGTTGATAGTTACACTTATAATTATTATCAGAGTATTTATTTGGCCTGGCAAAGCATATAACATGTGATTGCCCAATTTTTGCAACTATAACACGTTATTGAGGCATTTGTTTCAAATGACAATTGACCACAGAAAGTAACCATAATACAAAATATCAACATTCGCTGTTCACACAATGGATCTGTATACGTTTGCGTTTCACCAAAAGACAAAAATTAAATTAATATATCTGAACATTTATGTATGGCTTTATTAGATGAAATGTTTGATTAAGGAAGGGTTTGAGACAAGCATAAATTATCATATTTATTGTGAACATTAGGCACATTTGATGCTAGATGCACAATGCTGTATTTACCATGTGTACACAAAACAAGAAGTGATTCACTAAACCTCGGCAATCATTTCAAGTAGCACTACATTAAAACATGTTGAATGAAACATTTATTACCAAAGTGAATAAATTATATTAATAGTTGGACATAAGAATACTGTCTAAGTTTACACCACTATCATGGATAAAAAATGTTCTGATGTGCATCAAAGACCTTCACAAAGCCTGTGTGCACATATTTCATGTATCTGTTCTTTGGCTGTCCTTAGTGATGTGGGTCTTCATATGACACTGTTGTCATGCCAACAGAAGCCTTACTCTAGCAGGTTACCATCTACTGTACGCCAATGGCTGAAACCAAAAAGGCAAAATTAGGGAGGTGCTCACAATTTTGTCACACTGGAAAAGTTAAACCATTTAATCGGCATCAAGCTAATATAGTACAGTGGATTCTGCTTAAGAGAATCACGGATAACAGAATCAGCCGCTTTGAAGAATTATTGGCTGGGACGGAATCCTTCCATATTCCCGCTGTATTAAAGTGAGTCACTTAAGAGAATCAGTCGCTTAAGAGAATCAAATTGATCTGGCCCGAAGTGATTCTGTTAAGAGGAGTTGTCTGTATTCCAATTTGTCCATTTCCTTCATGTCTGAAAATATGTTTTTTTAGGCAACTAGTTTAACAAAGTTGTGGAAATAACTTTCACTTATCTCTAGCTTGTTGGCAAGTCATAAACTGGCAAGTCTGAAGTCACTGACCTACAAGTCAAGTCTTGAGTCATCTGTGTGAATGTCAAGTCCCAAGTCATCAGGGTTCACCAATCGTTGTTGTGGTTAGTCTGCGGTAATTTGTAGCGGGAAATTTAGTTTTGCATATGTTTCAAGCCACCAGAGTTATTGGCAAGTCTCAAGTCAATAACGTCCAAGTCAATTATCAAGTCACCTCTCTCGATTCTAAGTCAAGTCGCAATTTCAGTCATGAAAGTGGGCGAGCCGAGTCCGACTCAAGTTAGCGTCTACAACTCGAGTCAACAAATCTGCTCTTTATTTACATGAAACTCGAATTAGGTTCTCACAACTAGACACCATCTTTTCTTGCTTCTTTATTTACTCATATTTACTAAACTGCTTTAGACCATAGCTGATCTCTTCTTCATGGGACCATCTTACCTTGGTCCTTCCGTGGCCGAATGATGCCCACCCCAGCAGGAGGCTTTGTGCTGACCAGTTTCACACCCGGCCCCTTGAAGCCCAGGGGCATGATGTGGGGATCACGGTGGTCATAGTCATAGCTGGTCAGAACAGGTGATGGCGGTCAAGGAAAGAAGCATTGGTCAGCGTGAGCAAAATTAATACATTAACTAAACTAAAAAATGTTCATCTTGTTTCCGACTCATTTTGTGAAACATTTTACCGATTTAGTATCCACTATGATATTTAGTATCCACTATGATATTCTAGTTCATTTGCAAATTAAATTTTGTTGTTTGATTTTGTTGAAATTATCGGCCAAACTATTTTTTTACTGTACTAAACTTTCTGCATACTATTAATATATTATTTAAACTATTAACTCTCAATATATTTGAACATAAACAAACCCAATTCATAATGGGTTTACTGAACTGAGGAGGGAGGATTAATCAAGGAAAAAGAGAATTTTTTTTATCTGCATGTTTCATAAACTTCAATACCTGTATGCTTGTGTGCACGTGTGCATGTACACGACAAAACAGATACAAAAGTCACGACTTTCACACATGCAGATCCTAATATGCTCCATCCAACCCACATAATGAAAGCTTGCAGCAAAACCATTTTATGTATGCATGCAGAAAGGATATTTGCTGTGATTGGCAAGTACAGATGGTCAGCTTCAGTGGTGATCTCGAGGGTGTGGGTGATTGACCCCACCCCTTTTTGGCCTGGAACCCCCACGCAAATGGCATACAGCTCCACGTTCAAATCAACCTTCATCCCCGCAGCCACCTACAAACATATAATATAACATCACATCACCTGCTTGTAAGCATGTAAGCATCTTATTGATTGGCCTATAATTCAATCAATCAGTATGACTGGCTCATGAAGCATCCTGAGCAGGCCAATCAGTTCAAGCGGCTCATACTACCTGGCCAAATGAACCAATCAGTGTGACTGGCTCATACTGTTTGGTATTCTGTAAACTTATCCACCAAATTATTATCTAAGTTACTGACAAATGACTCTTGTTAGAACATACCTAAAATATTTTTATATTCATTAGGCAAAACATGACAGATTTGCATGAATTTTTAAATGTTTGAACTTGCTTTGGATTTTTTTTGGGTAATTTCATAAATCTGACTGGATAACTAAGAATACTACCATTCTGGAGGAAATAGTGTTTGGCAAAAGGAAATGGAAAAAGAAAAACTCTTGACAGATGAACAACCATAAAAATATTGATCCCATAAAATGTATTAAAACAAACACTCTGCAAGATGTTTTTGAGGGGCAAATATTCTGCATCGCACAACACGTACCAGCCCCGGTTGGAAGATCACTTTGAGGCCAGTAGATGGCGGTGGTTGTTGCACTTTGAAGCGGCATGCATCGAAGCCGACATTCTTTAACTGCACAGAGAAACTGTAGGTGTTGCCTTCTCGGAGCACGCCAAAGTCAACCCGCTTAGGGAGCAACTCAAAACCACGCATCTGTCCCAGTAGCGTGGCCCCTTTGTCGGTAGCCCCAGCCACTGATGATGTCAACACTTGTCTGCGAACTGGTGCCTCGACTTGTCCGAACTGTGTACAAAACAACTTGTTGCCGAGCATATACAACATGCACAGAAACAGTGATGCGTTATTCTATCATGTGCAATAGCTCAAATCTTATAAGCAAACAATGGAATATATAATTAAATTTCTTTCTTATTCCCATCTCCCAGAGATTAGTGAAACCTATCTCACAGAGATATGTGAAACTTATCTCCCAGAGATCAGTGAAACTTATCACATCTGCCAAGAATCACTGAAACTTATCAGATATACCATGCACCAATCAGTGAAACTTATCACATCTCTCAGAGAGTATTATGTATAGAATTAATATACTTTAGCCCATCACAAAACAATGTCTCTACTCATAGATAACACACTTGTACATTTCTCTCAACGTACAGTTGAGTAAACAACCTACCTTGTCATTTGGCAATACGCCAGGACGTCCTGCGCCAAAGTATCTCGGCAGAGATATGGGCTCCTTCCTGGGTTCTCCAACGACATCCTTGACCGTGCTATGAACGGAATGTTTCCCCTGCCTCATATCCCCTCCTGCAACAACCACTCCCGAGTCATCCAGGGATCCACACAGCCCCCACAGGAACTCTGGAAGTCGGACTCTGGTGGGATTAAATCTGAGGCCACAGAATGTGTCACCTGAAAGTTGCAGGGTGAGAATATAAGGCAGCCGAGCACCCTCGCCACCAGGGGCTTCTGACTACATCAGTACCCCTGGCAGATCGACCTGTTGAACTGCTGATTTTTCAGTTGCTGTGCTTAACCAATGGGACTGCAAACTCAAACTTACCAGGCCCACATTTGGGAACTTACCAGGCCCACATACGGGATCTTACCAGGCCCACATACAGGAACTTAATCTGAATTGTTAGTGGACCCATCGTCGCTGGTTGGACAGGTTATGAGACCGCACTTACCCATCTGCTCGGGCTGCTCTGGAATGCTGGGATGCCGGAATGTGCCAATCGCTTCCTTCGGAGTTGGGGCCCCTGCAACCAAATAGCCATATCAGTAACCTTATATTATTTGGCCAGATGGTGAACTAAAATGACGTTAATTTGTTGACTGATAAATGACAAAACACCTCAACAGTTGTTCAGTATCGAAATCTTGGAAATTATATTACTGCATCTTTTTTTTAAATTTAATAACGTTAAATAAATATGGTAGAAATTGCAATTTTTTTCAATTTGGTGTGATGTCACACCCCCCACAACATCCACAACTACTACTGCAGTAATACGACTGTGCACTCAGTGGATGGTTGGCATAATATATGGTGTGGCATTAATTGCTATACTGTGACATCACACCCCCTAAATGCCACAAACACTTTTTTGCAGCTTGAATGATAAAACTTTATTTATAAATTCAAAGCAATTACCTTATACGCTAATTTTTATCCATTATGCAACACTACACTACTATTAGATTACGAAGCATCAATGTGACATTTACCTAAATATTAACAAGTAATAAACTGATTAATGTTGATTTATTGATGACTAACTGAGCTGCTGCCCCAAAATCTCTCAGTATACCTGGCCTGTCGGGAACGTTTTTTTCCGCATGGGCAGGGGTGGGGTTCTTGGGCCGCAGGGGGGCAGGGGAACCTTGTCCTGTTGCGTGACCTGGGGTGGGGTTACCAGGGCGCAGTGCTGATGTGGTGTTTCCAAATGTCCCTTTCGAAGAAAAAATAATACAATTTATTTGGCCTATGGTTTTGTTGTACGACAATTAAGACACAATAATGTTTGTGTCAACAAACAATGACTCGCTAGAATAGGAAATAAATGATAATAAGAATCTAATTACTAGTAGGCAAATTAAGGAATACTTGGTGCTATTGATTATAGATTTTTTAATATAGTGGATTCCACTTAAGAGAATCACTTCGGGCCAGAGCAGTCTGATTCAATTATACAGCTGATTTACTTAAAGGTGCTTAATCAATACGATTTTTTGCTAGTCTCATTTCAAATTAATTTTGAGAAAAAACGAATCTACCTACCCTGGTAGTATCCACTGCAACATGCTAGCTCATTTGTGCAACTTTTGTATGTATTTTTGTGTGAAATCATCAGACAAACTATTAAATTTGTTAATGTTTGTTCAAACATTAACTGAAGTGAAAAGTCATGATTTTTTTCCTTGATGAAATTTCGTAACTTTGTCATGTGAACGGTGAAAAAATGAAAGTCATGCCCATGATCAGCCTTGACCCACTCAAGGTTTACCAATTTAGATATCCACTATTTTGATCCTTACCAGATCTAACGACTGAAGCATATTCTTTTAATGGTTTGAACAAAAATAGGCATTTTTTCAGTAAATTGACTGCAGATGTTATATAAACTATTCACACACTACATATTTGGACACCAACAAATCGGATTTGCGATAGGCTAAATCAGTTGAGGAAGCAGTTTTAAGAGGCGCATTATATCTGATTCTACTAGATGGCAGATTCTATTATCTGCGATTCTATTAAGTAATGTTTATACAACATACCTAAGTAACAATAAAATAACTATAGATAAATATATTATTTGCTGGACTCTAGTAGATGCGCTATTTCTGCCATTATTATACAACCAAGCCAAGGTGTTTGGCGTAATCACACTAAATGCATCGTGTAGAGCCTACCAGTGTTGGGGGAAGGATTGAGGTCCGTCGACCCCTGTGGATTGATGTCTGTTGATCCTTGTGGATTGAGGTCTGTAGTCATCGGGGTGTAGCTCAAGTTCTCGGCAGACTCTGAAAGAGAAAGATGAACATGCAACTGTAGTAGGCCCTATCAAATTGTCTCTGTTGCTTGTTATACATGCGTTGACAGAGCAACATCTGCAGGTAATTTAGCCTATCCTGAAACAAGTTTGTTGATGTTCAAATATATAGTGTGAATAGTTTAAGTTTTATGCATAGTTGGTTTAATAAAAGGCTACACACCTTTGCTAAAATAATAAAAATAATTAATTTTATCGTTAGACTGGTTAACTTGCAAAAGGTTGAATAACCTTATGTTAAAGTATACAGAGGCAGGCTACAGTTGGACAAAATGCAAATTTTTAAGGCAGAACAATATTAATATCAGCATATTATTAACGTCACCTTTATTACGTCTTTCAATCGATCTCGACCGAAGCATAAATTTATGATGCACCACTTAACATCGATTCATCGTTTCATATGCGGATGACGAATTTGTATTTTTGTGCACCAGTAGTGCCTTGGTTAGGCATTTGGCATGTTGGTTTCGCATTGCAAAAAAGATTAGATTTATGATGCAATGGAAGCATGCCATTTCACCATAGTGTTATATTGGTGTTGCATACTAAATTGCATTTAAGACTGTTTGTGAATCTCGACTGCAATTCACAAACCACCAAAGTGAAGCCAGGGACAGTGATTGATGTCAGCGGCAGCACAAAACAAACAACACGTTGACACTCGTTCATTGACATCGTTCACCTAATGTTTCTTGAGAATTGTCAAAGCAATTCTAAGTAGGTTTAAGCAGGCCCATTTGGCATTTCCCCCTGGTGGCAGAAAATCGGGTTCTACGATTGACCACGTTATATCGGAATCTGTGTAATAACGTATCATTATGTAATAAAATTACATCACTAAATATTTATCTCATTACAACTTATGGAATCATTGAGTAACTGGAAGTAGGTTTAAGCAGGCCCATTTGGCATTTCCCTCTGGTGGCAGAAAATCGGGTTCTACGATTGACCACCTTATATCGGAATCTGTGTAATAACGTATCATTATGTAATAAAATTACATCACTAAATATTTATCTCATTGCAATTTATGAAATCATTGAGTAACTGGAAACATAGGCATAACCTGTAGATGCATCACTGCTAGCCTCAAAACACCCTCTAGCGAGAGTCAGGCATGAGGCAATTAACTTGAAAAGCTAATTGTTCATATATATATATATATATATATATATATATATATATATATATATATATATATATATATATATATATATATATATATATATATATATATATATATATATATATATATATATATATATATATATATATATATATATAATATATATATATATATATATATATATATATATATATATATATATATATATATATATATGATACTTCTCAAATCTTTGTCTAAAGTATATATATAAAGAAATTCCATGAATGAATATATATATATATATATATATATTCATTCATGGAATTTCTTTACTTTTTACATCTGAGAAACATTATTATCATCAAACAAATCTGAACATTATTGTTGATTTATAAAAGAAATGTATTTAGATACCAAGACATTTTTTCATGTGGTATTTGATCATATTTAAAAAATTGTAGATGCTTGATAAAATTAATGTTTTTTTTTCTGAAAGGAATGTAAAGTTGTGGCTGAAGATTTGCAGGGTGTGGAGTTTCCTCCTATATTCAACCACCAAATTAACAAAACCAGGTAACTACATACATAATTTCTATGCACCAAGTTGTTATTTATGCAGTGTTTTAATGTTAAATCATCAGGTTTCCCCTTTATACACTAGCATTTAAATATTTATACACAATTTTTTATGTATCATTATATTTTTATTCCAGTTGGTGCTGTAAAAAGATCCCAAACTGAAGCTATTTTACTTTTCTCTGCATGTTATATGTACACTTGCAGATGTACAGAAAAGTATAGATACGTAGTCTAATGCATAGGTCCACTTGGCTGCAAGTTGCCAGCCAAACATGTTTACTTTAGACAAAGATTTGCAGAAGCCATCATTTGTCAACTTATAACACTACCAGAGGACATTCTATTGTCTAGGCCTTCCCTCCAATTCACAGGTGCCTGAATGACCAGCCCACTCCAGTTGGTACAGACAGTATTAGTGTTATGTGATGTTTTCCCTCCCATTCACACATGCCTTAACCTGATCTCTGTCAGGCTAATGACTGCAATAGTGAGTGCAGGCCTTTTGGAAATGCCTGAGTAAAGTGGGGGTGAACTATCCAGTAATACCAACTGTTAAATGAGCACTTAATTGAGAGTTAATTAGGAATTTGTCAATTAAATTAAATTAAATTAACCCCTTTTGGTGAAGTTAATTAATTAAATTAAATTAATCTAGCCTTTCTGGTACAGTTAATTAATTAAATTAAATTAATTAAGTTAATTAAATTAACAATTTAAATTAACCCATGCCTGAGTGAGACAGAGGAAAACAACTGTACTGCCCCAGGGAGCATCGAGTGACATACCTTGTGGAGCCCCAGTGCTGGAGTTGGTGGAGTGAGCATCAATGCCGTTACGAGGGTCATTCTCACTGACTTTAGGGTCATGGGCCAACTCCCTGGTCAGCTGAGCTAAATCTGGAGCCTGGAGATAACATACGATGATAATGATGATTATAATGATGACAATTACCAAAAATATGACAATGATAATGATGATTATAATGACAATAACAACAATGATGATACAATTATGATGATTGCGATGATAATGACAATGACCCCCAATAATGATAATGATGATGTAATTATGATGCTAATCATGACAATGATAATAGTGACAATGACAAATATAATGAAAAAAAATAACAATGTAATTATGATGATGATGACCATCATGACAATAGTAATGATAATGATAAAAAAATGATGACAATGATAATGATGATATTATAATGATAATGGTGACAATAATTAGGACACTGACAATAATTACAATGATAAAATAATTACAATGATAATGTAATTATGATGATGATCATCATCATGACAATGACAAAAAAGATAATGATAATTATGATGATCATGATAATGACAAAATAATAATAATGTAATGACGATGATCATAATGACTATGATAATGATAATAATGACAATGATAAAAATTATGACAATGATGTTGTTTATGATGATAATGACAGTGATAACAATGATGATGCAGGAAGAGAAGTGTTGTGAGACCTGTGAGAGGAGGAAGGCCTTCCCGAGGGCGCTCTCAAAGTATGACGGGATCTTCTTCTCCTTCAATAGTTTCTTGGCTTCCATCACTTCCTCGAATTCCCGCTGGAAACGTTCCCAGTCAGCCTTGCACCGCTTTGGCTGTGGAGTAGGAGGGGGGCTAGGCAGGGGAACCGCCGTCACTTTCTCATAGATCGCCTTCAAATCACCTGCACAACAAGACGACTAATCAAGAGGAAGTAATACCAATTTGTAATTAACATTACAGGTAATGTTAATTATATTTACATATGTAATTGTAATTACTAATTGCAATTATAGTTTACACCTGCAATTGTAGTTACAGTTTACACATGTAATTGTAATGCAGACAGCATTGTGGGTATAACATAAATTGCTTTTGTAAAAAAGAGCTAATTGCCGAAAATCTGTTTTGTCTGTTTTGATTGATTTGATTTTTTTATAACTGGTTTTAAATGTGTATATGTAGCAATGTAGCCAAAACTAAAACAAAAATTGTACAAACGAGCTAGCATGTCATAGTGGATACTAAAGTAAGCATGTCACAGTGGATACTAGAGCTAGCATGTCACAGTGGATACTAGAGCTAGCATGTCATAGCGGATACTAGAGCTTGCATGTCACAGTGGATACTAGAGCTAGCACATCACAGTGGATACTAGAGCTAGCATGTCACAGTGGATACTAGAGCTAGCATGTCATAGTGGATACTAGAGCTAGCATGTCACAGTGGATACTAGAGCTAGCATGTCACAGTGGATACTAGAGCTTGCATGTCACAGTGGATACTAGAGCTAGCATGTCACAGTGGATACTAGAGCTAGCATGTCATAGTGGATACTAGAGCTAGCACGTCACAGTGGATACTAGAGCTAGCATGTCATAGTGGATACTAGAGCTAGCATGTCACAGTGGATACTAAAGCTAGCATGTCACAGTGGATACTAGAGCTAGCATGTCATAGCGGATACTAGAGCTAGCATGTCATAGCGGATACTAGAGCTAGCATGTCATAGTGGATACTAGAGCTAGCACGTCACAGTGGATACTAGAGCTAGCATGTCATAGTGGATACTAGAGCTAGCATGTCAGCTAGATCAGTTAATTTTGTTGTGAAATAAATCTGAAATGAGATGATCGAAAAAATCAAATTGACGAGAGACCTTTAAGAAAAATCAGCAAGAAACATTATGACATGGGCTTATATTTTGCATGCTATGGTAGTCTGCCTCACCCTTGACTTGGCTGGCCATGTCGCTGAAAGGAAGCACAGCTGGACTTGTCTTGCCTATGACAACCTCGTCGCTTGATTCGCTGGATAGAGCAGACACCATCGGGGGAAGACGGTTACGCAAGTCTTCCGCAAGGATCTTCTCCCCCTCGGTGCGGGGATCGACGGGCATGAGTCCATCCGTGCGGAGCAGGCGACCCAGGACTGACTTACAGTATCGCTGCAGACAGGTGGTGAGGCTGAAATTGAGGCAGAGACTCATGGGATTGTGTTTCTGTGATATCAGAACATAGATAGCCTTACATGCTTACATAAAGGATTTCAAAAATATATATCTTTTGTGTGTAGGCCTACCAGGGTAGTTTGAATAACAGCATGATGCAAAGCACCGTAGAGCACTCAGTGAATGTGGTGCTAGATATAACATTTTTGTTTTATATATTTACTATTATACCTTTTTGTGTGGGCGTCAGCAAAATGTCTATGATCTGTCCTCCCCAAGCATTGTTTCTCAAGTCTCAAGTTGTTATACTCCAAACAGCCCAAACTTGGGCTAACGCAGGAGTTTGTGGTGGACTGTGCGCATGCGCTGTGGGTGGTACATTCGACTAAAAGACTAGTATCTTTAATGTTGCTGAAATGGTTTTTATCTTACAGTTTTATTTATTTTATGTATAGGATGTTAAAAAAAATTTTTTAATAGGTTGGTTATGTGTATGGATACTGTCGCTGTCTTGCCACATGCACACATAGACGGTCTCCATACCCACACCATGGATAAGTTTACGCTGAGCACTGTGTTTTAAAGGCAGTTTAAGTGAGGAGGTGTGGTGAAAGGGAGTTCCATAATAGCTTCTTGAAATGATTTTGGGTTTTTTATGTTGGTAATTTTGGTCGTGTACAAGGCAAAGTAACCCAGATGAACCAGGGACAGAGGGACAATAGGCAGTGTACACACAAACAATTCACATGAAATATAATGCTTCCGATATTTATTTATATAGAATCTAATGGAATCAATTGTTCATTGTGACTTCCAACAACAAGATTCTGCAAGCATCATAATGGGCTACCACCATAAACTTCCACCCTGTTGTTGGCCATTAATATACAGTGTACTGTCACTATAAGGACTCCCAATGTCCGCAACAACCACTTAAAAGAATAACTTTGAAATGCCCATTCTGGCCAACCCTGTTTTATGTAATATGTACCCATGGATATCAAGAGCATCATAGAAGAGCTTGGCCAAGTCTCAACACGTTCCTAATAGTGAGTGCCCACTGTACAATATATATGAATCATAGTGACATAGGACAGAAAAAGTTACTTACTGATATATGTATGAATCATAGTGACGCAGGACAGAAAAAGTTACTTACTGATATATGTATGAATCATAGTGACGCAGGACAGAAAGGGTTACTTACTGATATATGTATGAATCATAGTGATGCAGGACAGAAAGTGTTACTTACTGATATATGTATGAATCATAGTGACGCAGGACAGAAAGTGTTACTTACTGATATATGTATGAATCATAGTGACGCAGGACAGAAAAAGTTACTTACTGATATATGTATGAATCATAGTGATGCAGGACAGAAAGGGTTACTTACTGATATATGTATGAATCATAGTGATGCAGGACAGAAAGTGTTACTTACTGATATATGTATGAATCATAGTGACGCAGGACAGATAGTGTTACTTACTGATATATGTATGAATCATAGTGATGCAGGACAGAAAGGGTTACTTACTGATATATGTATGAATCATAGTGACACAGGACAGAAAGTGTTACTTACTGATATATGTATGAATCATAGTGATGCAGGACAGAAAGTGTTACTTACTGATATATGTATGAATCATAGTGATGCAGGACAGAAAGTGTTACTTACTGATATATGTATGAATCATAGTGACACAGGACAGAAAGTGTTACTTACTGATATATGTATGAATCATAGTGACGCAGGACAGAAAGTGTTACTTACTGATATATGTATGAATCATAGTGACACAGGACAGAAAGTGTTACTTACTGATATATGTATGAATCATAGTGACGCAGGACAGAAAGTGTTACTTACTGATATATGTATGAATCATAGTGACGCAGGACAGAAAGCGTTACTTACTGATATATGTATGAATCATAGTGATGCAGGACAGAAAGCGTTACTTACTGATATATGTATGAATCATAGTGATGCAGGACAGAAAGTGTTACTTACTGATATATGTATGAATCATAGTGACACAGGACAGAAAGTGTTACTTACTGATATATGTATGAATCATAGTGATGCAGGACAGAAAGTGTTACTTACTGATATATGTATGAAACATAGTGACGCAGGACAGAAAGCGTTACTTACTGATATCTGAGCTCCTGTGACACCGGCTTGTACTGCAGAAGTTGCCTCACTTCCAGCACACTGGGGCACTGCACCACCGGGGGCACCGGTTCCTTGCGGACGACATTCCCAATCGCGAGACCACGGCCGACGCAAGTTCCAAACGGTGGTCCTGCGGTCTTTTTCTCCCTCGGTGGCAAGGTCTCTAGGTCACGCGAGACGAGACCTTCAGGGATAATGCTCTTCTTCGAGTATGGCAAGATCCACTTCTGTGACACGTCCTTTGTGTACGGCTTCAGCACAGTAATCCCAGTGACACTGGGGAAGTCAGGGAGTGGATCCATGAGGATCGCGGTGAGCGGATCATCTTCCGCCGCTGCGATGTAGTCGGCTACATCCTGGTATCGTAGAAGCTCCATTCCACTGCCATCCGGTTGGATGACGAAGAACCGTGGCGCATGCTGCTTGTACATGATCATGTTCTTGGTGACAGTCATTGAATCGACTGACATCGTGTCACTGACAACATGGGTTTCCTGACTGCTCAGTTCGCCGCCATCAGTAATGCTGACAGCGGTGTCGCCGGTGTACATGATGTTAAATGAATTGCCCTCGTTGTCGACTGTTTCCATAATCAATTCGTCATAGTGTTTCATCAGGTAAACCTGGAAAGGTATGCCACAAAAAATAGCTATTGTATAGTGTATATTTACCACACTATATATTTACAACACACACGAGCCCTATCGGCTAAGAATAAAACTACAGTTGCAGATCATGTCTGGACGTCATTGTGATGTTTGTGAAATCATTTCAATGTCTGTGATCACACTGTGATGTGTTTGTGACTTTGTTGCAATGTTTGTGACATCACTGCGATGTCTGTGATCACATTGCAATGTTTGTGACATCGTTGCGATATGTTTGTGATGTCATTGCAATTTGTTTGTGACATCGTTGCAATATGTTTGTGATATCATTGCAATATGCATGTGACATCACCTGAAACTGGT
Source organism: Lamellibrachia satsuma (assembly GCA_033239005.1). Classification (NCBI taxonomy): domain Eukaryota; kingdom Metazoa; phylum Annelida; class Polychaeta; order Sabellida; family Siboglinidae; genus Lamellibrachia; species Lamellibrachia satsuma. Next base: position 18,040,679 of record BSQZ01000002.1, read on the forward strand.
AGATTTTGAAATTGTCTATATTTTATATTTTAAAATTATAAAATCCAAAAGTTTTTTAACTTAGGTAAGTACATATGTAGTCAGTTTTGATTTCTGCTGTCGTACAATAGACATCATTAATTTTATAACATGTACAACACCTGTTGGCAAAGGATAAAACCACGGTTGCAGGTCATAAGAAAATCTAGTGCTAATGCATGGTTGTCAAGAAACAGCCATCATGCAGAAATCGTAGGACATTCATAGTCATTCTTTGTCAAGTCATCCAGTTTTGACAAATTGTTCAGCATGACATTAAATTTTTATATTGTATTACTTTCTAATTACTGTTGTTACTGTTACTTTTTAGTGTATGTATGCACGTGCGTGCATGCACGTGGTATGTACGTGCATGCATGCATGCATGTGCTGCCCCATCAGGTAGTGGTTTGTTGATGTCTCCAATGATGTGAGCCTTAAAAGAGAGACACACTTTGAGCCCTGAACCCAAAACAGATCACGCACCTGCCGATGGTTTGGGTCGATCACTTCAATGTGTGGATTTGGCTTTGGGTAATAGATGGCAGCACCATTCTCATCAATGCGAATGTATCCACCGTCATGGTGGTAGATGTCGCTGCTGCCGTTCAGTGCCGTGTTCACTGCGGTTCCGTTGCCAAATTGCACCTGACATTCGCCATGTTTTGTGTTGAACAGCACGGTGGCGTAGCCGGGGCACTCGACTTGTACGAACATCACAAGAGACGATTGGCTAGAGGGCGGAGGCTCCTCTGTCGGGTACAATGATAACACATGTGGATCACATAGAAATTGTAAATAAACAAATGTATAAATAACTAACCAAGCTACTTGGCCTTGCATGTGAGAAAACTCAGCCACTGCATGAGCGGATGACTCATTGCACTACCCAGTCAAGGTTTGGCAGGGCAATGTCAATAGCAATGATGGATACAATTTCAGGCCCCAAAATCATGTAGCACTGTCAGCTTCACGTGTTCGTACCATACGAAGAAACTTTTATGGACATTTGACATAGAAACGTAACTCACATAACTTGGAACCATCATAGAAAATACGTACCACATTGCAAACGATTGTGACTAGAAACTACTATTGTTCCAAGTTACGCAATCTATGTCAAACTTCCACTTGAGTTCCTTCGCAATATCCCCACACTTTGGGGGAATTTGTTATTTTTTAATGTCCCCCGGACACACCTACGTCAGCCCCAGACATGCAAAACTGACAATGACATGACGGAACAGACGGACAAATAAACACAGACACTAACTACTTTATGGTATATAGAAATTTATCTAAAATATATTTTAATATTTAATTTTGTTTTCTCCTCATCCCTGACGTCAGGGGTGAGGTCGAAACTGGTCATAAATTTATTTATTCTTCTTCCATCACTGGTCCCATTTAACTGTCAACCCCACTTCCCCATCCCTTGCCCTCAGGGTATATAATAATATATTTTATATTTAATGTAATGAATAATAGTTTTAATTAAACATTTATTTTATTTCCTATCACTTTCCCACCTCTGTCCGTTTCTGGGTCCTTGATTTCGACAGGAGTTGGCATCTCCTTGAAGTAGGATGAGATGCGAGTTCCATCTGCGTGTTCCACTACAGTGGCGCCACTAGGGTGTGTCACCATGACAACACTGTCCTCTCGACTGAACATCGTCTATTAGTGACAAAATACCCAACCATAACGTATGTCATTAACAGTATTTTTTATTTATGCATATAATTCATATATACATATAAGAATGTACATCCAATAATATTACGCAAATTGTTGGTGTGGTTTCTGGGACCCACATTTATTTTGCTTAACTAGTTAATCATTGGCAATCCCCATGAACAGATGAACAGATGAACAGATGTTTTACTCCGCTACACTATAAGGAGAATTGCCTTGGCTATCTAGTCGAGTCGCCGGCAGTGCCCATTGTCGGCATACTACCGTTTACTATAATACAAATTAAAGGGCATTGCCATTTACCAACCACAATAACTGTTTTTTCATCTCTATATAAACTAAACAAAGTGCAGCGGACTCCAATACACAACACATCCACCCATGGCACTTGATGAAACAACAGACTCCAATACACAACACATCCACCCATGGCACTTGATGAAACAACAGACTCCAATACACAACACATCCACCCATGGCACTTGATGAAACAACAGACTCCAATACACAACACATCCACCCATGGCACTTGATGAAACAACAGACTCCAATACACAACACATCCACCCATGGCACTTGATGAAACAACAGACTCCAATACACAACACATCCACCCATGGCACTTGATGAAACAACAGACTCCAATACACAACACATCCACCCATGGCACTGGATGAAACAACAATATGTAAAATTAGTAAAATTAATTATAATCAAATTACATCATATTGTATTGTTATCATAAAATTAATAATTTTTGTAGTACCGTAATGTGCCACACAACAGATTTATGGTGTAGAAATGTGCTGTTGTATGTATGTATTATTATTATATCTGCAGCTTATTAATGATCAACAGCTGTGTCAGAAGCAGGAACAGCCACACATTGGAGACAAAACATCTTTCATATTTTGGAGTAATGTATATAAAAAATTAAGTTTTTTAAACAGTGCGCGATAACACACATGCACATGCATGCACACACAGACACACACCCGAAGAGCTTGACATACGCCACAACTTGACTGACGACGTTATGACAAAAATCCAGCAAAAAACATTTTTGTTCAGTGTCCCGTTTGCTTTTCCTTTATTAGGGAAAGTTGGGTTATTGGATTAATAGTGCTTTTTTCGTTGCCAGAGATTTTTGTGATGTTTTTAATACGTCAAGTACCGAAATGAATTACCTGAGCTTATTAACACAGCCAACAAAGTGGAATTAGATACTCACTGTGTACAGGTGAGTGATGATTTCATAAATAAAACCACTTCCACGCTTGCTGAACATCATTGCTCACCTGAAGTGTAGAGGGGTCCGATGCCTTGCTGATCAAGGCACACCTGACAGGAATTTTTGTGTCGTCATTCTGCCGTGTGACAATTCTCTCGCCAGAGTGTGTGGTTGTAATCCAGTGCCACTTCGGCTCAGGCGGCTCCTCGTCCACGGGAGCGGGCACCTCAGCTGGATCTGTCTGTCGTTTCTTCTCTGCGCTCCGACGTTTACCAGCTGCCGTAAAATCATGTTTTATAAAGGAGCAGATAATGTCATTGTTAGGCAAAAAAATCTGTCAGGATGAAAGACTACACACTGCTCAAATATTGTGCGGCCCAGAATGTTAATGTTGCTCTTAACTACCGCTGTTGTTGAGTCTGGTTCTGCGGTCTTGCATTTTGTGCCAGTTGTGGAAAATACAGCCCATGCTTTTCACACAAGACATCTTTGATTACATTATTTTTAAACAAAAGCACACATTTACCAAATATGGCATAAACAATATAAATACAAAACAGTAATAACTTTTTAAGAGCCCTTCAATATTTACAACATATCAAAGTGGTGGCATTCACAAAATCTCCATCTAATTAAATTCTGTTTTTCACTGGTTATTAGATGGGGCACAATTTCTTATTATTAAGAAACCTGAGCTAAATTTGGACATTAGAGTGTCAGTCCAGTACTAGTAGTAGCCTCTCAAAGACAGACTGGTCAGAGACAGACTGGTCAGAGGTAATACAACCTAGCACTGCCCATAGTAAAATTAATAAAGACATTTAATGCCTAGCTGATGAAGCCATCTGGCTTGTGAACCCCCACCTTCCCATGTCTTCCCAGACATGTCTTATCAGCTCACACAAACATTGAAGCAACAAGCTTTAGCAGCTAGCTGTGTTGGTTACCTGGTACAAGCTGGGGCTAGAATTGATCAGAAGACAGAACAGTGCAACAGAGGAATGCTGTTGCTAATTGCAATTAAAAGTGACCTGTCAGGGCCCCTGTCCCTGTCTTTGATATTATTTATGGCCAGCTTGAATAAGCCACTGCTATGAAAAGATGCTGCCAAATGGTCGAGTATCAATTCTTTACTGTTTAGTTCTGTAGAGTAATCACTATTATGAATTTATTAAACAACTCAATATGAATTTTATTCGTGAAAGTAAAATGCTGTTTAATGCTGACATAAGCCGGTAAAGCCTTTGCTGACAATGCCAATGGGCGAAAATCAGTTCTCAATCCAAGACGCATGTTCGCTCATGAATACCAGAATTGTGTCAGTGTATGGGGATTATCAATACATTGTCGAAATTGCAAATTTTAATATTTATAATACGTATTGGAAACTTACTGATTAAAAATAGTTTATATGGTGCAATGGAGACATTTGCATCGTGGTTTGAGATGGCGTTCAAGCGTTGTGTGCTCGAAGTGACATTTTATGTCAACGGCCTTGACCTGACCTATGCCAATGTTTGGTAGACGTCGTTCACTGTCATATATATAAAACAGTGGTTGCGTTGAAGAGAGGTATGCTTGCAAATATGATCGCGAATTGGCATACGATTGAATGATATTAATAGCTTTTGGCCTGGCGACTATGAACAGTTTTTGAAAAGTCGTTGACGGCGGAGCGCCACCGGCATCAGTGCCAGCGGTTTCGCAAAACAATGACTGTCAATGTAACGAAAATATATTGCGAAGTAAATAAAAGTAACGGAGTAAAAAGTCGCGACACCTTAGATAAAACGACTTCGTTACATGCCAATTACTTGAAATAACTACTCAACTATTGTAACGAAGTACTTTTACTTTGTTACATGCCAACCCTGCATCTAAGTCTATAGGCAAAAAAATTCGCCCCGCTCTTCGTCTCTGGACATATCTTATATTAGCAAAAGCCAGATAGAAAAACATTGTAGGGCGATTGACTTTGCCTACTAAGTCTAAGACATATGAAATACCTCGTAGAATTCACACAAATGTGGTAGCTTATTTATAAGAAACTAAATACAGAAGATGCATAATCTTGTTGCATAAATGGAATATACAAGGGTAAGGAATTAAAAATATACATGTTTCCTTGGGTACATTAAACAGTTTGAATTACAGCTGGTAATCAGTGTTAGCAGGCATTAAGTGAATTCAGTGTTTCTTGTTTCTACCGTAACAAAATTTAATCATTAATATAATTTAAAGGCAATAAAAAATCTCACATTCATCAATGAATTAAGACGTCTGGGTGATAAAGTACCAGAACCACATTGTCATCAACATAACTCCAACTCTAATCAGATGTTATCATTATTATCTAATCATAATCAATAAGAAACAAAGTGTTAGTTCAACATGAATGTTTCTCTAACATGTACCACTTTTCTCGCGATCAGCCTTGGTCGTTCCTGAAAGACACACGCCTAATACTGGCAGTTATAGTCATGTCAAGTGATGCCTTGTGCCCTTGTGTCATGTAACTTCAGGCAATCGAAGGAAAGATGCACGACATTGTCCACAATTACAGTACATAATAGTTCGCATAGCACTGCGGACAACTACAAAGGGTAATTCAATTGTTCATAGAAAGCTTAATAGTGGGGTGAATAAAAAAAAAACTGAGACGATCTGACCTTGGGGTCGTAGTTGAACCCATCAAAGTTTGGTGCCCGAGATGTAAAGGGTCAAGAAAGAGTAGCAAGACATTGTAACATTTCTGCTATTTTTTGTAATTAGAATTCTATTTCCTAATGATTTATTTATGCACTAAACATTTCATGTGTGACTGAATGCATTGGATTTTGTTGGTGCCAACTAGTGTCATGTATTTTGTTTGCTCGAGATTGTGTGCGTGCTAGTGCCCTGCATGGGCCTATAATTTGAGCCCAAGCCCAGCCCGCAATTGGCAGTTAGAGTCCAGGCCCGGCCCAGGCCTGCAAAAAATTTCAAGTCCAGCCCAGGTCCACAAACTAGACTTTAGGCCCAAGCCCGGCCCAGGCCTGACCCAGACCGTGAATGTTTGGCCCAGGCCCTGCCCGGCCAGCAAGTTTCAGGCCCATACCTGTGGGCCAAAGGCGGCCCACTAAGTTTAGAGAAGATAAACCTATAATCTCTTAAGAAAGACAAAACACAAATAAACTGTAAAACAGACTTATTGTTTTATTAAATAAAAAAATAATATATGAACATTGTATAATGTTTACTACTGAAATACTAATGTCAGTTGTTGTTTTGTAGCGTCTAGCTAGTAGCTAGTACTAGCTACTACCATGTCACTCACTGGCACTGACACCCAGTGGCATTTCCAGCAGGACTGCAGTCACTAGCCTGAGACAGATCAGGTTCAGATATGTGTGAATTAGTACAAGTGTGAATGAATCAGTACTCATGGCTTGATTGCCTCTGCAAATATGTCTAAATAAACATTTCGGGCTGGCTGCTTCCAGCCAATTGAACTTAAGTGGCCTGGTATGGGGCCATTAGATCTATGCAAAAGGGTACATTCATGCCAAAAAATATGCGGTTTACAGAGTCTAGACATCACGGATTAAGGGATAGGAAATTAAGTTTGAGCTAAAGAAGAATGAAGGAATATATGCATTAACTGTGATGAAGCCAGTGAAACAAGTGCCACTACTCCAGTCACAGTGTCTTGGAAAGCCAGTACATGTTTAAAGAATTACAATAAAAAGAATGCACATTATTAAAATGATACCATAGGAAGTCCCATTGTTGAAAAGAGGTTAAACTGCATTCTAATGTATAAAGCACTAGTGTCATTCATAATTCCATGCAAGGTCTCAATTTGCAACTATATAATACTAAAGAAATAATTTTAAGCATTCATTAACCGGAATTACAATTTATAATAATTTTTTTATTAAGAATAAAATTAATAATCTGGGTTTTGTATGAATATTTTTATTATGTCCAGGCCCAGCCCAAGCCTGGCCCGGCCCCAAAAATGTAGGCCAAGGCCTGGCCCAGCCAGCAAAATTATGTAGAGGCCCAGGCTGGGGCTGGGCCGGGCTTGGACCAAAGCCTGGCACTAGTGCGTACCTAAGGCATGGCACTGTTTGTCTTAGTGAGTGATGCATATTAGATAGGCAGGGACCATATTACCCGACTTAGGGGTGTTTTAGGTTATTTGCATAAGGATTTTAGGGTGGTTTCCAGGTGGACTAGATGACGAGACGGTGATTGGTGAACTAGGGTTATGTGTTATATCACAAGCATCGAGTATTGAGATGGGATACAATGTTTAAATCACTAAAATGATCATATCGACAGTATACGGGTGGTGTCACACTCACGTTTCTTGGTGGGCGTCTCATTGCCGCCCTTGCTGGGACTTGTAGGACGCTGGGGCGACTCTGACCGGTTCTGTGCATTGCACGGTACCAGTGTCGAGTTCTGGACCAGTTGACTGACCGTTCCACTGGCAAACAACACCTCTGTCCGGCCGTCCGTCATTGTCTTGATGACAGTGCCATGTGACGTGATGACGCGTGATGCTTCATCCATGACCTTTCCCCTCGTGACCTCGCACTCCTGAAGGCCGCGTGTCTTCACCGGGTAACTCTGGCGCACGACCAACATGGGATTTTCTGGGACATCTGGAATGATCCCTACAATATCCAAGTAGAAGCAAATTGTAATACTGCAAAATAATTCAGCAAAATCTTGTATATGTAAACAATTACTATTAAATGCTTCTGATAGATACAAAGATACAACATACAAGGGGAGAGGAAGGTGGTAGAGGTAGTTCGGCCCAATACCATCACAAATGAAGAGTTGCTCCGACAAACAGACACAACATACCTAGCCACACAACTAAAGAGACGGAGGTGGCTAGGGCATGTCTGATGAATGTGCTGCTCAAGACAGCCTTATCCTAGACAGAAGATGGAAGAAGGAGACAGATTTTCCCAAAGGAGACAGGGTTTCCAGAAGGAAACAGAGAGGTGCACCATGGAAAAGGAGGTGTCAGCATGTGACCTGACATGGGACACCATCACAAGGCAGGCTGCAGACCAACAGCAATGGCTCTTGTGGAAGCCTTACATGCCACATACAGTAGGGCACAAAGAGGAAGCCTTATGTGCCACATACAGTAGGGCACAAAGAGGAAGCCTTATGTGCCACATACAGTAGGGCATGAAAAGGAAGCCTTATGGGCCACATAGAGTAGGGCACGGAGAGGAAGCCTTATGTGCCACATACAGTAGGGCATGAAGAGGAAGCCTTATGGGCCACATACAGTAGGGCATGAAGAGGAAGCCTTATGTGCCACATACAGTAGGGCACAAAGAGGAAGCCTTATGTGCCACATACAGTAGGGCACAAAGAGGAAGCCTTATGTGCCACATACAGTAGGGCACGAAGAGGAAGCCTTATGGGCCACATACAGTAGGGCACGAAGAGGAAGCCTTATGTGCCACATACAGTAGGGCACGAAGAGGAAGCCTTATGGGCCACATACAGTAGGGCACGAAGAGGAAGCCTTATGTGCCACATACAGTAGGGCATGAAGAGGAAGCCTTATGGGCTACATACAGTAGGGCATGAAGAGGAAGCCTTATGTGCCACATACAGTAGGGCACAAAGAGGAAGCCTTATGTGCCACATACAGTAGGGCACAAAGAGGAAGCCTTATGTGCCACATACAGTAGGGCACAAAGAGGAAGCCTTATGTGCCACATACAGTAGGGCATGAAGAGGAAGCCTTATGGGCCACATACAGTAGGGCACGGAGAGGAAGCCTTATGTGCCACATACAGTAGGGCACGAAGAGGAAGCCTTATGGGCCACATACAGTAGGGCAGGAAGAGGAAGCCTTATGTGCCACATACAGTAGGGCACAAAGAGGAAGCCTTATGTGCCACATACAGTAGGGCACAAAGAGGAAGCCTTATGTGCCACATACAGTAGGGCATGAAGAGGAAGCCTTATGGGCCACATACAGTAGGGCACGGAGAGGAAGCCTTATGTGCCACATACAGTAGGGCACGAAGAGGAAGCCTTATGGGCCACATACAGTAGGGCACGAAGAGGAAGCCTTATGTGCCACATACAGTAGGGCACAAAGAGGAAGCCTTATGTGCCACATACAGTAGGGCACAAAGAGGAAGCCTTATGTGCCACATACAGTAGGGCATGAAGAGGAAGCCTTATGGGCCACATACAGTAGGGCACAAAGAGGAAGCCTTATGTGCCACATACAGTAGGGCACGAAGAGGAAGCCTTATGGGCCACATACAGTAGGGCACGAAGAAGAAGCCTTATGTGCCACATACAGTAGGGCACAAAAAGAAAGCCTTATGGGCTACATACAGTAGGGCATGAAGAGGAAGCCTTATGTGCCACATACAGTAGGGCACAAAGAGGAAGCCTTATGTGCCACATACAGTAGGGCACAAAGAGGAAGCCTTATGTGCCACATACAGTAGGGCACGAAGAGGAAGCCTTATGGGCCACATACAGTAGGGCATGAAGAGGAAGCCTTATGTGCCACATACAGTAGGGCACGAAGAGGAAGCCTTATGGGCCACATACAGTAGGGCACGAAGAGGAAGCCTTATGTGCCACATACAGTAGGGCACGAAGAGGAAGCCTTATGGGCCACATACAGTAGGGCACGAAGAGGAAGCCTTATGTGCCACATACAGTAGGGCATGAAAAGGAAGCCTTATGGGACATATACAGTAGGGCATGAAGAGGAAGCCTTGTGGGCCACACACAGTAGGGCACGAAGAGGAAGCCTTATGGGCAACATACAGTATGGGTAACATACAGTAGGGCATGAAGAGGAAGCCTTATGTGCCACATACCGTAGGACACAAAGAGGAAGCCTTATGTGCCACATACAGTAGGACATGAAAAGGAAGCCTTATGGGGCATATACAGTAGGGCATGAAGAGGAAGCCTTGTTGGCCACATACAGTAGGGCATGAAGAGGAAGCTTTATGTGCTACATACAGTAGGGCATGAAGAGGAAGCTTTATGTGCCACATACAATAGGGCTTGACGAGAAAACCATATGTGTCACATACAGTAGGGCATGAATACGAAGCCATATGTGCTACATATATAGTAGGGCATGAAGAGGAAGCCATATGTGTTACATACAGTAGGGCATGAAGAGGAATGAGTGAGTGATTGAGTGAAAAGATTATCACTGACCACTGATGTGGATGAGGTACTGACCGTAGTAAGTCTCCGGGTGGAAAGTGACCACCAGACCATCTGGACAAGCCTGGACAAGCAATGTGGAGTTGCTGTAAAGGCACGTCAACTGTAGGTTTCTTCTCCATCGTCTCGTCCAACTTCAACAGTTCATCCTGTTATAACAACAATAAACATCAACATGTATATTGCTATGAGCAATGATACTGTAAGAGTAAATCAGGACATAAATGTACATGAAGGAGAAACTTTAAATACAAGAATATGAGGAATACTTACCAAAATAGTTTGGAATAACTTATTGAAGAATAAGAAAGGAACATATTGCTGAAATCTTTTAACGAAAAATTGTCAGTGCATTGTTGATATACGTGTATATGAGGCAACCAAAACAAGGAAAATGGTCCAGCAAAAAAAGAAGAAATAAAATAGTCACGCACAACGTGGAGGATCCATAAACAAACATGAAAATCGAGTTACATCTGAAATCAGAATTTCCAAACAGAAATTTGTGCAAAAAATGGCAGCTAACTATCTTGATACAAGCATTGATCTACATTACTTGACGTTGTATAGTCAATTCTGCTAAATATTCTTTTGTATGTACTTTTCTTAAATAAAATGAAAAAAAAATCAATCTATGAATCTTGACCATAACAAAATGAACATGGTCAAGTGATGTTAATTAACCACCAATGACCACTGACCTCTGGATTCGTCAGAAGTTCAGGGGAGGGTTGGGACTTCTCCTTTCCCTTGTCCCCCTTCTCAGACTTGTCCCCCTTCTCTGGTTTTTCCCCCTTTCCCTTGGGTTTTGCTGCTGGTGGGGCTGGAGCAGGAGCTTCCTTGCAGGTGACAACACTGGCCGTGTCTTGTAGAGTAACATTGAAATCTGGTTGAGGGAGCTTCCCTGCAACCAAGCAAAATTTAAAGGTTTCTCCTCAATTAAGTTTTTTCGCTAGTCTCATTTCAAATTCATTTTGTGAAAATCAAACCCACCTAATATCCACTGCAACATTCTGGCTCGTTTGTGCAACTTTTGTAGGTAGTTTTTGTGAAATCGTGAGACAAACTATTAAATTAGTTAACGTTTGGTCAAACATTAATTGAAGTAAAAATGGAAATGCTGAAAACTCACAAATTTCAACCTTGGTGAAATTTGGTAACTTTGTCATGTGATCGGAGAGAGGATGGAAGTCACGCCCATGATCGGCATTGACCCGCAAAGTATTTACCATTTTGGATATCCACTATTTTGAGCCTTATCAGATTTAACAACAAAAGTCAATTCTTTCAATAATTTGAACAACATATACACATTTAAAATATTAAAGTGGATGTTACTTAAATTATTCACACACTACATATTTGGATATCAGTGAACAGGATCCGTGATAGGCTAAATCAGATGGAGTTTTAACTATGGTCTACTTGATGTCAATACTTAAATTATTTACCATGAAATTTATTAAGATGTGAAAAAATTAAGTAATTAATTTCCTAGTTTTGTATTATTATGTCTTTATATGACATTGTATGCCATTAAATATTAGGTTTATGTATATTTGCATTCGCTGCTCAGTCCTACAAGAAAGTCTAGACAGCTACAATCATCTAGTTCTGACCTAAGTTTTGTTACCAGAGTATAAACAAACATCTGAACCAAGGCTTTCTTCATATTACTGTAACATCACAAATAAAAGCCAGTAAAAGTGTCGTTTTGCTATGGCAATTATTTGCATTAATATTATATATGAAAGTTGCAATGGTTAGCTTTTGATATTCAATATTACATACAAAAGCTTGAAAGTGTTAACATTGTCTATCTCACATGCCAATATGACAACCAAGAAATGTGAAGCTTTAAAATTAAACGCACGTACGCCAGACGTGTCAGCATTTGCTCATGGAAAGTGCTCATGAAAAAGGCAGAAAATGCTCATGAAAAGCTTTCATCGTTTTTTATGTGTTATTTTTATTGGTTATTAGGACAGATTGGTCGTGGAAAAATACACTCAAAAAGCACGAAAAGTGGGACCAAGGGAAAAAAGCGGTATTTGTTGCCCAGAAGGCTGACCTATTCGACCACAAAAAAACCTTATTCATCCTAATAAGCATACATGGTCTAATAAACGTACATCCCCATTTTTTGTGAATCCAGGTTGCAATGTTGCATGTCCCAACTTTGTGCGTTGCTCAATTCCGTGGCAACATAGCATCATACAAAAATGAGGAATTTATTTAACCTTACCCAAATCACAAAATCAGACAACTCGAGTATAATTTCCACTCCATCAATGTCACAGTTCAGCGACGACAGTCAAACTCCTATCAAATACTGCCAACATCAGCAGATCTTGCAGTGCTCTGGTATCCTTTTGACCATCCATGAGAGTATAAATGTCTGGTAGTTCCAAGCAACATGCATAAGTAGTTTTAGACATGTAGTAATCGTGAATGGTTGACTGAAGTGTTCATGTGTCAAATTCGAGGCGATACACTTACTCGACGTATACCATTTGCATGTTCGCATGGCAAGACAACCAATTTCTTACAGTAAGTATACTACATAAATAAAGATTAAAGAATATTAATACTACTATTACATTGTCAATCTAGATGTACTTTAAGACCAAAAGTTCCGAGGATCGAGGCAATTTTAATTATATGGAAACGCCAACTAGCCGCGTATAAGTTAACCATTGAAATTCATTATATGCTTCTTTTAAAATAAGTACCAGTCCCCAAGAAATTGTGCTACACTACTCCCCCAGATGATGCTGAGGATCGCCGACTTCGAACATAGTACAACACAATAAAAAAACTTCTGTTGAGCTAAAATGTTCAGGAAACCCAAGCTCAGCAGCGAACCAAAACAAGGAGGTTAGACAGTTCTAATCATCTGAACAGTTCCAGTCGTAAACAGTGGAATCGGTATGCTGATGAGCTATGGACTATAAGTGAGTTTAAAAAGGTGGGTTTTTAGTTGACAGAGAAATGTTACTATGTTTCCGGCCGACTTAACGTTAACAGTAATGAGAAGTGTGTTCCACAGATCTGGTCTATGGCACTCTGATGCCAACCCTGAAATTAATATGTGATTGCAAGAAGTAGTGGCATGTCATTGCTTTGGATGGTTCTTTCAACAAGCACACGTGAATTACGTTGCTGACTTAGGACCAACGACAATGTAGTTTCTTCAGTCGTCAGTTCTATGTCATCGTTGTCCAATGGCATTTTCATAAAAAAATTTTTTGTTAAAATGTTTTATTATTAGAATGACTATGATACATGGCAACCAGAATGATAGATAAAGTGCAAGGCGTACCATCAGAGGGTCCCCCGAGGTCTCCGTAGATGCTCAGCGACAGAGACATGCCGTCACTGAGTAGGGCACTGAATGACCCGAAAGATCCCACACACGGCTTCTTCGGCGTAGCAGGCAAAGAGGTTACATTTGACGCATCAAGTTTGGTGCCGTCCACCGTACTGTCAGGCTCTAGTGTCATCTGCACCGTCGGCACACGAGAGGACAGCTCTGAAATGAAGTCAGTGTCGGTTATGGGGGGCATCTCATAAACATTGCATGAATGGAAACAATTAAGATGAAATTGTCCTAAATAATGAAAACAGTGAAACGGTTCTAAGAATGACCCAGAAACCAGGTTTGAACTGGACAACCTCATATTTTCTATAAAGGTCAATATTTTACCAACATTTTAAAACAAAACAGCAGACGCTCAGAATAAAATCCATTAGAAGACAAAGGTACGTTCTTATACAGCTGTATAGCGCGGTATCCAGGCCTTGGGACTGCTCAAAGCGGTTTACACTTCACACCCTGGCAGACCTTTTTATTCCAATACCAACTTCTCTAGAAAGCATTCAGCCACACTGCAATTACTGCATGGAGACTATTCGTTCACATATCCACCACTGTATGTAACCAGGTAGTCATTTACAGCTGAGTGAACTGAGGTAATGTGGAGTACACAAAATTGCCCAAGCTTCGAAACGGAGGATTCAAAATGGGGCTGTCTCAACTGAGAGCCCAAAGTTCTAACCACGAAGCCACGGCACCCCCATCAAGGTGAATATTTAAAAAAAACTATTACTAAAGCCCACCTTCTTTTTCTGATCTTTCCGTCTCGGACTTCTCCTGTCCCACCTCATTTTTACTCTGGACGGGGAACATGAGGGGTTCGTCTTCCTCCTCTTCCCCTGGGACTTTTGGGTTGAGGATGTGGATACTGAATACATGTCCATCCTTCATGAGGGAGGCCCTCACGCTGGCTGTTCCTGGCAACAGAGATATGTGAAACAGCACAATTTTTATTTTGTAAGTTTAATTATATTTAAATATGAAACCACGAAAAATAAGTAGTTTTAATTTGTAAATTTTTATTTTATTTAATAAATATGACTATTTCCGGAAAGAGATGAAATAAAAGTAATATTTCTATATCATACCCCATTGGTGCCAGTAATATCCCAAATGATCGCCATCAGAATTTGTATTGCCATATGTAGAACATTACTAGCACTAAGGGGAATGATCTGGAAACATTATTTTAATTTTGGCCATTTCTGGAAATAGTCATATTTAAATGTAATTAAATTTCATGCCATTGCCAGAAAATTATGACATATGGTAAAACATTAAATTGTAAAGGAAACATTGGCGTACGAACCCTGGGTGAATTCTGTTTTCTCAACACGGATCTGCCCTCCATCGGCTGGGAAGAGGGTGGTAATAGAACCGGACAGATGCAACAATGCATCACCAAGATCATAGCCAGTGAACTACAACCACGTCAATGGATTCATTGTTAATTATAATTATTTTATCGTAAGCTAATTGTAGCATTAACCTGGGCTCCACAAAGTAATAGTAAACGAGGAAGGCCAAAATCAACATGGAGAAAGACAATGGAGGAAGAGAGGAACCAGTTCTTGGAAGATGGCAGAGACCACAGCGAGAGATCGCAACAAATGGCAGTAGCCTTCTGCACCAACATGGGTACAACGAGGATAAGTAAGTGAGTGAGTGAGTGAGTGAGTGAGTGAGCGAGCGAGCGAGCGAGCGAGCGAGCGAGTGAGGGAGGGAGGGAGCGAGCGAGCAAGCAAGTAAATTAACTGTGTGCACTACAGAGAGAGAGAAATGGAGAGATGTAAGAGAGATGAGAGAGACAGGTGAGATGCAGGGGAGAGAGGGGAGAAAGAGGGTAAGAAAAGATGGAAGGAGACAACGAGTGAGAGTGAGATACAGGAAGGGGAAGAGAGAGAGAGAGAGAGAGAGGGGGAGAGGGAGATGGAGAGAGATTTACCCAAGCACTTGTTGTAAGTCAGGTTAATCCAGTGGGAACTGTTATAAATCCCTGTAAATATCACGGCTTACTCACAGGATAGTGGTGCCTAACTCGGACCTCACGACTGGCAGACACAGGGACCTGTGTCTCATCCTTTACAATGCTCTTGGACCGGATGCTGTTGCGGGAACTCGCTCTTTTCTTTTCCTTTGGTTCCTTCTCCTTCTCCGGCTAAAACACACGATCATGTCAGTTGTAGGAGTCGACCGGATGCCTGTCACTAAGCATACCAATGATGACATTGTTGTTGTTGTTGTTCTACTGATCTGTGATTGGGTTGTTCAATGACAATTGTCAATTACACAGCCTCATAAAAATTCCTTTACAACTACATTGCTTCAAAATATAAATTGTAATTACAATTACAAATATAGTGCTTCAAAACAACAGTTACAATGCTACATAAAGTGTCAACTGCAGTGGTTTGTAGGTTAAATACAAATGCATTGTTTTATAAAGGAAGATAATGTGTATCATTACTTAAAATTTTAGAAAGGATTTTTGGGTAATTCATGCATTCTTGGTGCAAGGGTTGGGTTCAAATGATAAATTACAATGGCATCCGACATAGCAATTGCATATGCATGGTTTTGGAGAGACATAATTTGTAGATGATTCATTGGCACATTCAGTAGATCAAAAACAAAACGTTCATCTTCCAACACTGATATGGGTCTTGAGAAATATTCTGTCCACTGAATGGCATTCCTTCGGCATGTGCCAAGTTACTATTTTTGCCAACAAAAATATGCCAATACCTTTTTCTTGCCGGCTGATTTGTTGCGCACTTCCAGCTTTGTATCTTTATCCTCCTCTTCGGCTCTCAGTCGCTGTGCCTCTAAATTGTTGGCTTTGATGGATCCAGTGCGGACGTAGGCATTTACGTTGACAGTGCGTTCACTGCTGCTTGTACGACCTTCAGGAATCAAGTCAAGGACATTACTGAACTTTCTGGTAAACTTTTACAACATAATTCAATATATCAAAGTTATATACAGCAAGGTGTCACTGCATGTAGCAATACAACTTTGACCAATCAAAAGCCTTTACCTTGATATGCTAATTCCCAGCTAGCTGATCATGCAATAGAGTGCATACTTTTGTTAAAATCATTGAAAGAATTTACTGAAGTATGCGCTATTTCATTAAACCGATTGCGCATATAACTTAAGCTATTCACACACTGCAGATTTGAATGTACATGAACCTGATTCATGATGAGTTAAACCAATTGAAGAGGGAGTTTGATGATTTCCAAATGGAACCATCTATCGTCAGATCAGCTAACCTGCAAAATTATGAATAAATTTATGTTATAGTACACAGAGTCAGAGTAAGCATAATTAATAATAATAATTAATCTCCCACATGGAAGAGTTCTATTCTGAACAGTTCCATTTTGACACAAATTTCAATTATTATGCCATCATCATGAGGGAATAAAAAGTGACGCACTGAGAGATTTTTTTGGTGATGATGAACGCCCCTTCCTTCCCTTGCTCTGGGCACTGCCGGGTCGTGAACCCTCTTCTGCAGCCTTTGCAGATGCGAGCTCTTTAGCCTGTTTCTCAGCCTCCAGCTGCAGAAGAGTGACCTGGTACTTCACCTCTTGCTCTTGAGTCCACGATGTGATCAGATGCGCAACGTGTTCCAGATAATTTCTAGAGAATGTTGAAATAACGGCTACAAATAATTGTTTAAAGAAACACATGTTTGAGGATATCTAGATAATTTGCATTGCATGTGGATGAATAACTATTCACTTTGTTTACAAACAATTACAACAAAGTGGACTCCACTTAATAAAATCACTTGGGACCAGAGCAAATTGCTTCTGTTAAATGGCTGATTCCATCCCAGCCAACATAGATGATTCTACTAAACAAATGATTCTGTCATGTGCGATTCTGTTAAGCAGAGTCCTCTGTAAATAATTAATGCAGAAGACTGCGAGCATTTTCCTATGTTTCTATCAGTATCGATCTTTTATTGTAGAAAGAATGCAAATCTACAAGTTTTTGACTGTGATAAAGACTTAATTGTTGTGTGACACAGGGAATTAATATTAATAATCTTTATGTATTCACGATAAACATTATAAAATATACATTTTATCTCCCTAAGAGCTGTGAGTTTAAAACAAAAATATACAAGTAAATACAATACTGCCTAAGATTAAATGATAACAAATGAGAGTATATCTTAAAAAGCAGTAAAGACAGTTTAAAAAAAATTACTATTCAAACAAGTAAATAAGTAAAATGTATAGCTTAGCGATTAAAAAAATTATATAGGTAAAATAAATAATATCAATAAGTTAACTAACATAGTCCAGCTACAATGTTCAAGATCTCGTGTGTCGTATAGTCTAAGATATTATTCAGATAACATGTTTTAAAAACATAAATGGAGTAATAATTTCATAATGCTGAGCTGAGAGTGTACCAGACCAGATCTTTGCCCCTGTAACTGCTATAGAGTTGTGTTGCTGTTGGTTGTACCTGAAGCCAACGTCGGAGTGGAGGTAGGTCTGCCAGTTGACACAGTTCTGGAGCTGCTGGTTATGTGGGTTATGCAGTGCAACCATTAGGGCATGGTCGCGCTTGTTATAGTACGTGTCCATGACGGGATGAGTATACATCGCATTGTTCAGAACCTAGACAGCACAAATATCACCAGTCACGATCGGCAGTCTGACAGTGGCATCACCTAGTGGTCACTAACTTGCTCGCCTCGTTTCTGGATAAGTCTCACCGACTGCTCTTTGCACTGAGAATTTTGTTTGTAATGTGCGCACGATTTTGCGAAATAATCCTGTAACATAATCTAAAAATATATAAACAAATTGAATCACATTGCTTTGAGGATTTCTCAAATATAGTTATGGAGTAATTAATACATGTTTGGTAATATGACTCCATGTTATACTAAAATAAGAAATAAAGTATATATCACCAGGTGAAACATAAAATATATAGTTTAATAAGCCATTATATTTTTGCATTTACCAGCAAGTCAATATGTTGACTTTTCGCTGTGCAGTTAAGCAATAACTGTGTGTACTAAAACATCTTATTTAATAGCAAAACAGATTTCAGTTTCACAACTGCTATGTATATAAAAGCATTGGTGGGATGGTGACATGCTTCAATGACCTGTGGCGAAATGGGTCCACCTTTGTCGTTATTCTAGTTTAGATATAGTGAATGCAGGAACATATGGTGCTCCGTGGTTGAATAAACTGACCTGCTGGAGTATATGGGGCTCCGGGGTTGAATAAACTGACCTGCTGGAGTATATGGGGCTCCATTTGCTCCACGAAGCACCACTGGTCAAGGTTTGACCACTTCTGTGGTATGTTAACGGCACCAAAGTCAAGTCGTCCCGAAGTAGTGATGTGTTCCTTGAAGTGCACTGACTGAACTGAATGACCAGACGACAGTTGGTTGTCATAATTGTCCAACATTTATACCATATATTTATGTTCACTGAATATTTATGTTTTTAATCTCCAATACTGCCTCTAAGAGTGCACAGGCTAAGAGTGCACAGGCTAAGAGTGCACAGGCTAAGAGTGCACAGGCTAAGAGTGCACAGGCTAAGAGTGCACAGGCTAAGAGTGCACAGGCTAAGAGTGCACAGGCTAAGAGTGCACAGGCTAAGAGTGCACAGGCTAAGAGTGCACAGGCTAAGAGTGCACAGGCTAAGAGTGCACAGGCTAAGAGTGCACAGGCTAAGAGTGCCCAGGCTAAGAGTACACTGGCTAAAAAAGTTTTCAGACTCAGCCACAGGCTCTAAGAGCACATTGGCTCTAAGAGCACATTGGCTGTAAGAGCACACTGGCTCTAAGAGCACATTGGCTGTAAGAGCACACTGGCTCTAAGAGCACATTGGCTGTAAGAGCACACTGGCTCTAAGAGCACATTGGCTCTAAGAGCACATTGGCTCTAAGAGCACACTGGCTCTAAGAGCACATTGGCTCTAAGAGCACACTGGCTCTAAGAGCGCACAGTGAAAACAATTATATTTCTGCTACTATCGTATATGTATATAATTATTTCCTACCTATCATTTACACTGTATAAAAGTTGTCAACTGCATAAGTTACCTTTAATTCAATAATAACCAATCAACTTGTTGAACCAACAGCAAGTAGTGTTTGTGCCGTGTAGATTATCCAACGTGCAACTAGTTCATGAATATTTTTATTTTGTTTTCGGATGTTTCTTCTTGCACGGTGATGGCGTACTTACCAGAAGGATCTGCCCTCTCTGTCTTGAGGATGGAGGCATTCGGACTGACCGTCCGAGACGTGCAGCCAGAGGGGGTGGGGGAGAAGTCTCCAGCGGACAACACTTCCGTATTCGTCTGCATCCGAGGGGGTGTTGGCTGCTTAGCACCTTTAGGGTAAAAAATGTTAGCACCATTCTGATGATTTATGTAACATTGTATGGTCCGTTCACAACCGTTAACATTAACCTAATCAAACAAAGTGTACTAATTCTCATACTTTCTCTCTCCACTCCACGAATTAGTACAGATGGAAAAATGTATAAGATAAGATAAGATACGTTTTATTACCAAGTAGCAAGTACAAGGAATTCGTAGTGTTGTGGCGTTAGCACAAACATACACGCATGCATCCAAAAACACACGGAACTAAACATTACATATCACAATCGTAATACTAAAAACAGTTAAAAACAAATGAGAGTAATATAATAGATTGCAAAGTTAAAAAAAAAAATTAAAAAAAAATAATAAAAAAAATAAAATAAAAGATTAAAAAATAAAAAACGCAACATTGCAACTACCTGCCAGAGGCAACACATTTATGCTGGCTCACCGTTTAAAAATCTCATGCTTGAGGATAGAAACTATCGTTGAATCGTGTCATTTTAGTTTTTTATGCAACGGCATCATTATAACAATGTAATGACACAGTGCGTGTACATAGGACATTCAATAATAACTATCAGAATATCTTTACAAACATTTATCTCCAATAATTATATTAAAGCTTTGTGTGTTTCCAACAACTCCAGGTGTCATATCGATTATTGTTTTCCACGAAGTTGTGAGTTTCCAAGATGGCGGATGTATTGCAGTGCCATGCCTTAACTAGTAGCACATTTAAAACAATAATTCTGTAAAAGTTGCATGACGCAACAGTGGTCACCCTCTTTGACCGCTTCCCCCTTCAGTATGCTTTGTACAAATACGTAAATGACCACAATCGTGAACAGCCCTTAACACCTGTGAGTTTAGTGCGATATTCGTTTAGTGTACTACTGAAATGACTACTTACGTACATACTTTAAAAAATGTGAGTATTCTTCGTTTACTGCATGCAGTACAACTTTGTTAACTCAAACTTTTAAAACTCAAATATCTGTCATAACTCAAACATCTGGCCAGGATGTACTGCTTTGTGTAAACACGACTTTACTTGTACACATGGATAATGCAGTGTAACTTCCTCCAACCTCAAGTTAACAAAGGTGACCACGTGTTGTGTGCAGGATATCCAAGTTAAAAACCATGTGCAATATACTAAAGCAAATATTAAAATGCTAGCCAGACACATGTATTCAACAAGCAATCCAGAATGTTCTTTCCTGGCACTACATTTGTGGGCCTGACAGATGACTTGCAATATGATCTCTGTCCATAAGAAACCAGTTCTGTTCTTTTAAACTTTAACTGACCACACAACACGTTCACAATCCGGGCTCTTTCTGAGATGATCATTACTCTTTGACAGCAAGTGCAATGAACAGCAACTATTGTAAAGAACAGTAACCTTTCTGTAATGGACACCTGACCATAATGGCCATAAAGGGCAACTGCATGTAATGAACATATGTTGTAACAGTAACCCTTCTGTAAGGAACACCTGGCCATAATGGGCAACTACTAATAATGGACACATTTTATAACTGTGACCATTCTGTCATGGACACCTGGCCATAAGGGCAACTGTCTATAATGGACATATTTTGTAACATTGACCCTTCTGTGATGGACACCTAGCCATAATGGGCAACTGCCTATAATGAACACATTTTGTAACAGTGAACCTTCTGTATTGGACACCTCATCGTAATGGACAAATGCCTATGATGGACACATTTTGTAACAGTGAACTAAGGGACACCTCACCATAATGGACACATTTTTAAGTTTAAATTTTTAAGACCCTGTCTATTACAGACACCTGTCTACAACGGACATAGACATTTGCCAGTCACATCATATTACGATATTCATCTAATGTCTGTGGCCCCCTCATCTCGACTACACAGGGCGACAAGAAGCACAGACCAGTACCACAGAATCAAATAAAAATTCACAACAAAGTGCCAAACAGTGCAGTGCGGTGCAGTGCAGTGCAGTGCAGTGTAGTGCATAAAATAGTGCACCAGCCGACTTACTGCTGCACCGGGATTTCTTTTTTGTTGTAGATCGTGATTGCCTGGCACTGCCGCCACCAGCCAGCCTAGTGGCGGAACCGTCGAGGGATAGATCATCCAGCCCTTCTTCCCAGGAGGCAGATATGGGCATTGTGTCGCCAACTGCAGAACCACGGTTGTGAAAAACCCGAAAACCACAACTTGGCTCTTACACCATGCCAATACCCAATAAACCACAGAGGGCAGAAACATGCTGATGTTTACAGGTCAAACTCAATCAAACCATCGGCTATATAATTAATAGATATATTATAATTATGTCTTGATATTTTCATTGTCATCTTACATACTGTGTCCATGAGGCATAAATATGATTTACTAAAATATATTACTTATCTGAAATAATTACCACCATTACTGCAAAATATCGCTGTAACAGTTTATATTTGCAGCATATATAAATATATGGGGGACAGTTCTAGGGATAACATTGAGGACAGCATGGGGGACAGTTCTAGGGATAACATTGAGGACAGCATGGGGGACAGTACTGGGGATAAAATTGAGGACAACATGGGGACAATATGGGGACAGCATGGGAGACAGTGTTGGGGACAACATGGGGATGCCGTCGGGGACAACACTGTGGACAGCATTGGGGACAGCATTGAGGGCAACATGGGGACAGAATCGGGGACAACATTGGGGACAACAACGGGGACAACACTGGGGACAACATGGGGGACAGCATTGGGGACAACATGGGGACAGCACTTGGGACAATATGGGGGACACCTACTACCTCATCTACTACCTCAATATCATGAAAAGCTACCGCTTTTTGTGCAATATTACTTGGCATCGCTGATGTAGGGATAGCAAGTGGGAAAGCACTTAGAATAACACAATGGGATACAACTTGGGACAAGGAAGAGGAAATAGTCAAACGATTAAGATAAAGTGATTTTCCCCACCTGATCTTGAGGCTCCTGAATTCCTACTAAACGTTAAAGATTCTTCCACATCATCAGCAGGGATCATCTGGGTGTAGTAGGGATATGGGTCATCCCATGGGATATCCCTCTGGGACACCTTCCCTGGAGGAAGAATTATTCCATCTGGGTCTACCTGGCTGATGGCCATGCATTCCAAAACGAACTGCTGAAATGCTTGGTCGACCTCTGGAACACAGAAAACAGTGCAATAGAGCCTACCAAGAATAATCTGTGGCGCCCCCTGGTGCATTATATAACACTTAATATAAAGGTGAAATCGCATCAGATTTTTTATGGCAGTAAAACATGTATTTCGCACAAATATTTTGCTGTGCTCTGAAACAATCGTGCATGTGTTGGTATAGATACACGATTTTTTCAGAGCACAGCAAAATATTTGTGCGAAATACATGTTTTACTGCCATAGAAAATCTGATGCGTTCATTCTAATTCCCCTGTAGTGCACTTTTGAATGTCCCATTTTGATGTCCATCTTTTTATTTAAATTACAGTGTAATCTTCACAAAGTGAATATTGCCTTGATGTGTACAATTTTATCTCAGCTAACATACATGTTTTATCAAATGATAACATAGTTATACTGTTCTTTACTCCAACATCCATGTTGTTCAATTCTAAATTGAACAGCCAAAATTTCATATGTATATATATATATATATATATATATAAACATATATATATATATATATATATATATATACTAAAAATTCACCCCCCCATATATGAGAAGTAGAAGCCAACTGTGACTTACCGGCCTGGTTGAGATGGCTAAAGGAGATGAAGCTAAGCAGCTCCTGCAGTCTGGCCCTTCTCTCCTTTGCCTTCTTTGATTCAGGACTCGGCAGACAGTGGATGTTGGCAGCCGGATGGAAGGACGCCATCTCCATCTCGACTTTCCTGGCATCAAAACCATCGATCGGTTTCAAGTGGTTCAGCCGGCGTGTGACGTCATCATGGTGATTGACGAGAACTGGACCAGTAGATGACATACCTGGGGTTTTTGGCTCCTCAAACTCTTCCGCCAATAACTGCAGAAGTAAAGACTTGGTGAATTCTTGAGCAATGAAAACAAGAAAAAAGCTTTGCCACTGATGACAAATTAATACTTACTGAATCAGCGTTTCCTTGGAAAGTCTTAAATGACATAATAGTTTTTTAAACGGGTATGCCAAATCAAATGGAAAGTCAGAATAAGATTAAGGACAAATTTGTGCATGCCTGTAGTTCATCATGAAGACGGAAACGGCAATAGCTTGAACATATAAACAGGTGTTAAGACAATGTAGTAAATGAAAAAGAGGCAGGCGAACAAAATCCAGGATGGATAATATGAAAGAATGAACACCATTGTGCATAACCTTCATCACTACAGCTTTAAAAAAACTATGATGAAGGTCACGTTGAGATGAAACCATACGTGTCAACATCTGTTCATGGAGAAATGGGAAATTGCTCATGAAACCCTTTTCCACACAACTTTTGTCGGTTTTCGCATCTTTTGGTGCTTTTTTTGGTTACGAATTATGTGCCATTCTCATTCAAAGTGAATGTACGTGCGAGAAAATGTGAATTCACTTCAGACCAAATCAATGAAATGTGCCTAGAATGACCTCGGGTGCAACAAATAGATCAATTTGACCATGTATTTTTTGTTTTTAAAAAATACAAAAAAGCAGGACATTTTTTCCAAAAAGCTGGAAAGAGGGACCATGGGAAAAAAGCGGTATTAATGCCATGGTGTGATGCCACTAACCTGTCGCTCATTCTCCGAGAGAGCAAGTCTGTAGACTGCACTACTGATGTGGTGGGCGATGCTGTCTTCCAGTCCATCAGCACGCGGTGGCTTCGGTGTCTCGCTCACAATATCCTTTTCCTCCTCCGATGCGACCACCTTCACACCAGTATTAATTTTTTTTATTTATTATTATTTCGTTATTTATTAATTATTTTTTATTTATTATTATTTTGTTATTTATTATTATTTATTTATTTATTATTATTTTATTTATTATTATTTTTTTATTTATGATTATTTTTTTATTTATTATTATTTTGATATTTATTATTACCATTACTAGCAAAGATACCCATGCTCCAGATGGTATAACTTGGTAGTTTGGAATGACTGTCATTACAACAATATTTACAAAATACACAACAGCTGCACAACATCACAGAAATATAAATCTTTGGCTTGGTACTTGGTGATGCCAGTCAATACATTGCTGTCTTCTTGGAATCCAACTCTCGAAATTGCAACATAATACTGGCAGTTATAGTAGCATCTATGGATATGGAAGAAAGGATGGTTTATGTAACTTGGAACAATCAAAGAAAAAGTGTTGTGAACAACTTTACAAAATATCTATGAAGGGTAATTTGATTGTTCATAGAATTGGTAATAGGGGGTGAATAAAAATAATAATAGTGTTACGACTCCTTCCTTGGGTCATTGAGGAACCCATAAAAGTTGTGCACATGCAGCATGCACGCATGCATGCATGCACTCACGCACACACTAGCTCGATTATAGTAAGATTACCTGTTCCAGCATGCAGTGCATGATGATTGGCAGACTGACACTCTCCACTGGTACGGTACTGATCAAGTCATTGTAGTATCTCATGTCTGGCTCTGTCGTCACATCCGCCTCTGTCTGACTTGTTGTCTCCGCCAGCTTGTCCGGCGGTGCACCAGTGGTGCCACCTTGCATGAGTGCTGCAGGAATGTTGGCCATCTTTCCACCAGCACCGGAGTGGAGTGACTGCATATCGACTGGAACGGCAAAGACAAGATTGTGAAAAATCACAACAAAAATATACATGATAGTGGCCAAATTTTCACATAATGTTCACAAATAGACAATTCACTCCTGGTGTTCTATGCCGAAAGCTGTCAATATCTAAATTAGCTCTGGGAAAAAAGAACACAATAATAATAGATTAAATAATTCCACAAAATAACATTTGCTCACCACAAGAATCAAAAGGAGGATAAAAATATAGAGAACAGGCTCAAGATGGATCCCTGAAGGAAACAGAAACTGCATATGACCAAAACAACATGGAGGAGAAAAGTGGAAAGTTAAGAAAGAGAAATGCACCTGAGCTGGGACTGGACGGCTGAGCAGGTTGCAGACTGACAGAAGTGGAGAAATCATGTTTTAAGCATCAGTAGGCACAACGAAAATTAACACAGAGCATCACATGAAGTATCACCGTCTCATAGAGAATACCACAGAGTATCACACAGAGTACTACACAGAGTATCACATCAAGTATCACAGTCTAACAGAGAATACCACAGAGTATCATATAATACTATACAGAGCATCACATGAAGTCTCAGAAAAATCACACAGAGTACTACATAGAATATCACATGAAGTATCACAGACTATCATACAGAGTATAACATCACACATGTTATCACATATAGTATCACACATAGTATCACTGTTCCCACAGAGTATCATACAGAGTATCATTCAGAGTATCACATGAAGTATCACATGAAATATCTAATTTTATATGGAATATCACATGAAGTATCACACAGAGTATCACATGTAGTAACACACAGAGTATCAGACATAGACACTTAAAGACCCACCGATGCTGCTGGAGATCTCAGGCTTGTGAACGGGGATGTGAATGAGGCAGAGATGTTTCAGGAAGTTCTGCCACTGTCTCTTACTGTCGAGAAGGTCGTAGACCAGGCATGCGACTTCTTCATATATCAAAGTGCCAAATTGTTGCTGGAAGCACAAAATCTTATGCAAAATATATTATGCATAAAATATGCTAAATCGTTAACACATACTCAAACAAAAAATAATTCACATCTTTAATATAAATTAGCTTGTGACTCTGTCTGTTCCCTCATATCTTTGTCAGTTTCACATGTATGGGGCTGCAATTTTGTAGGCGTGCCCGGGGACCCATGGTAATATGGTCCGTGCATTGAAAAATATTTGAAATTCCCTGGGGGGTGAGGTATTACGTTATATGAACCAATGTGGACATTTAACATAAATTGCATACCTCAGAACAATAGTTACATGCAACTGTTAGCAATGCTGTGCATGTTTCAACCATTGTTACGTGATTTACATCAAACGTCCACCAAATGCTTCATGAAGATGTTATTGGCATTGCACTACTAAAATTTGACAGGGTCATGCAAGGATTCATAAGCTCTTGCCTTTTCTTTTTTTTCAAATACTGGAACAAAGGCTTTCTCGGCTGCTGCACCAATTTTTTGGAGTTTACTCCCTGTTAGTGGTAGGTCAGCAGGAAACATGATAACATTTCGCCATCATCTGAAGACTTATCTTTTTAACTTTGCCTATGCTACTTAGCCCCCTAGTGCTACGCACCCTACTTAGCCCCCTAGTGTATTAACCTTGCCTACCCTACTTAGCCCCCTAGTGCTACCCTACTTAGCCCCCTACTATATTAACCTTGCCTACCCAACTTAGCCCCCTAGTGCATTAACCTTGCTTACCCTACTTAACACCCTAGTGTATTAATCTTGCCTACCCTAGTTAGCCCCCTAGTGCTACTCTACTTAGCCCCCTAGTGCTACCCTACTAAGCTCCCTAGTGCTACCCTACTTAGCCCCCTAGTTCTACCCTACTTAGCCCCATAGTGCTACTCTACTTAGCCCCCTAGTTCTATCCTACTTAGCCTTCTAGGGTATTCATCCATCTGTTAACAACTTTAAAATTGTTCGCCGTTTTCATGATTGCATAACCCTTTAATTTTTTATGATATGCCCATGACCTCCAACCTCTGGTTTCCGATGGTTTGGGCACAATACAAGTTTTCTATTTATTATTATTATCATTAATAACTCTTACACGCTTTTCATTTTCTTGTAGGCTTTCTGGGATGATGCTCGACTTGACCTTGTAGGTGAGACGGGCGATGTCATGTAGTTTGCTGTCCAGCTGCAGAAGGGGCAGGATGTCTGTCCAGAACTTCTTCAGCTCCTGTCTTCCCTTAGCCTTCTCAAATTTCTCGCTTTCCTCCACAACTACAACGTCATTCACTGAAACCTAACTCACGGTTCTCTCAAACGACTTTCAAGAATGTCAGATCAACCACAACAGATTTGTTCTGCCATATCTAAGGATGTTATATGCAAATAATAGTGGCCGACTGAAGCAATGACCAAAATATTTTTAAAAAAGGGGGCTTAGTTGCCCCACTAGAAACGAAAAAAGGAAAGGATTTTTAAAAAATCTGCAGCATCAATAAAAATCCAGCCACCTGCTACGAGTAATTTCTTGAAGAACGTTTTTTAATTATGGTTTTTATAAATTAGTTGTCGCTGGCTATCCTTCTATAAAATACAAGCGTCATACAACATATTAAATGGATTGAAGCGTCATACAACATATTAAATTGATTGAAGTGGTTAGATGTTAAATTCAGACATTTGGTTTGCTTATCTACTATGTGAAAAAAATTCTTATATGAGCAAAAGCATGGTAATGCGTTATAATTGTATAATGCATGGTAGTGTTTGCATATTGCATCATTAAAAAAATTAATAAAAACGTAATATATGTTTTCCTTCTGTCATGTTACAACATATTAGTGTTAAATAACAGGAAAAACAAGCCTTGTTGTGTAAAAAGGTTTAGTATTTCCTATTTTCATGTTTATTTGATGAAATGTTGTGAGAAATGCATAGTTATTTTGGGATAGGCTCATGGAGGTCATTTGCATATGGTTAACAAATGTGGTTGCATTCGCAGATTTATGCAATAAAGATAATTTTTACAGAGACAAATGTATTTACTTTATAATTTCATGACCCTTTAATTTTTTTTGGCAAATTTTTATTTATCTTTGTCACGTGCGTGAAGTGTGTCTGTCAAAACAATATTTGTCAGATCTCTATCAATATTCATAGTAGAATGTAGCAGGACATCAACATTATGCTCTCTACCGCTGTACACATACTATATTAGTTGTGTGAAACTGTTTTCGGTCTCTGACCAGTATAAATACCGACAGTAAACCAATGCTGCAGACTGTCTGTCAATTATGACACATGTGACACTTTCCCACAAAAATAGCCACAAAAGTGATGACACGGCAAGATTACACATATTCGTGTATTACGTTTGCTTTGCCAATGCCATATTTGGGTGCTTGCAACGTATGTAGATTTATCACATCTAAAACATGTGTCTGTCAAAGTTTATGCATTTGTTACAATCTAATCTAAGCATTTTTGTCAATAACAATTGATCAAGTGTGTTGAAAACATCCTTTTCTTCCATTTTTTTCCGTCAAAATTAACGCACGTTAACACATATTTTTTAAAAATATAAAAAAATAGGTACAGGTCACGTGATTGTATCAGGCTTAGTGAATCCTAAACATATGTTATCCTAGCTTACAGAAACATCAGTTTCAAAAGGAAATACAAACAAAAATATTTTGGTACATGTGTCCACAATTTGTAACACCTTACCATGTTTTTGCTCATACGTTATTTCATTGGAGCTCAACAAATTATATATAAATTTACTCTTTCTAGGAATGTCCCAATAAATCATCAATGAAGCTTTGGTATGGTTAATATGATGTTTGACGACAATGCCAAATCTTTACACGTACCCAACTGTTTTTCGTCCTTTTCAACGTTATCGTCGTCTGCAGGCATTGTCGATTCAGAGGCAGGATAATCCTCACTTTCTACCTTGAGGATGCAGTCGACATCGATGCCGATGTTTGTGAGACTGCTGAAGAGGTTGGGATTGGGGAAGCCGACCACGAGGATGTAATGTTCCGGTCCATTGTCAGGCTCATCATCTGACACAAGCCACTGGTTTATTGCCACATTAATAATAACGAAACAATTAAACAAGTTAAACAACTAATTCCAACTTTGTCTAAACATGTTTTGCTAGCTTCATTTATATTTTTGGCTAATTAATTTTTTTTTATTAATTTATTTGTTAACTTATTTATTTTTAACTTATGATTTTTTATATATTTTTCAATAATTATTTTTTTACATAAATTTTCAATGCATATTTGTATGTATATGGGATTTTACCTGAAATAAAAGTAGTTGTATTCATATTCATTCACTATTTTTAACTGCAAAGATGAGGCACAATGGTTTGACTGAGTAGTAACTGAAATTATGTAGCTATTCAATGTTCAGTAACTGTTCTTTTTTATACAAATGTATTCGCCATCTATGATTTATATTAGCCTTTGTTTATTACTTACCATATCCAGCTAGTCTGATAGCTAAGTATTTAGTAATTTGTTTAATTCAAAACAGGTACAGGTAAAGCAGTAATCTAATGACAAATAAACAATGGTATGTTAATAAAACTGTTTATTGCACAAATACAATAGTGAAAAACCAAAAACAAAATAGACAGAAACAATAATAATAACTAAATAAGCAGAAGAATAAAATAATCGTAACATAAAATAATTCTCACGAGTGGTAAATGAATGATAAATACAATAAATGACAACAAAGAGAGCAGTGCTTTCTCACTATTTTACCTCAGTGCATTTAAATTGTCTGTATATACATTAAGAGTAGCATCTCACCGATATACTTTACTTGAACTTCATCGTCGCCTCTCTTTTTCAGCTTGGTGCCAACTTTCCCTGTATCAGGGGTCTTTTTCTCTGATTTCCCCTTTGTAGCAGACTTAGCTCGGTCACCTCCCTTTCCTCCCTTTTTTCCTACCTTGTCTAGCGCTGAGCTGGGCTACAAGAGAAGAGGGAACAAGCCAATGTCAGACTGGATAGTTCAGTTGCTGGTTCAATTTGAAAACATGACATATCGTTGTTAGTAAACCATGAATCAGTTGCCTAAAGGAAGAAAACCCAGATGGCGAGTGGACTTGGAAGTCATTGGCTTATCAAGAGTCCAACTATTTTTTGCCTGTGTGTAGCCTGACCTTCTGAGATATGCGTTAATTTTTTAAACATATTCATGTCGGTTACTCTAGATTCTCAAGATAATTACAGGATTATCTATTTGGGCAGTTTCTTTAGTTACAAAAGATAACATTAACTCAATTGTTCGCAGGTTTCCTCAAAGATCAAATGCCATAACAATAGCTTATCAGTTACTAAATGCAGGGACTATATTACCCATTACCAAATGCAGTGACTAGATTATCCGTTACTAAATACAGTGACTAGATTATCCGTTGCGAAACGTAATGACTAGATCATCCATTACCAAATGCAAACACTAGATTACATGTTACCAAATGCAGAATCTGATTAGTTTTTATCAGTGACCAAAGGATGGATTACTGGTCGATTTCTTCTGTGATCAATCATGTCATGTTTGGGTTTCTTCACTTAACAAGGCCAATAACACTGACATACCAACACTATAGTGACCGACCCTGGAAGAATAACAGGCTTGTTAACAAATGCATGTCAATGCATTTGAATGCAAATGTTTCACTTCAGTCAAATGCAAATGCGAATGCAAATGTCATTTTCCAGGAATGCATTCAAATGCAAATGCAAATGTTTTGGTTACACATTTGCAAATGCAGTTGAATTAATTTCATGTTTTGGCATTATAATTATTAACGATTCGCTTTATTTGGAGAAAAAAAATGTAATGTATACAAACACATTGTTATTTAATAAATAGAGTAGTACATTATTGTAAACACTAAGTACCACTACATGAACATGTATGTAAAGTCATACACTGAGTCACACAGTTCCAGGCTTGCAGAGGTGGTGGAAATGAGCTGCCACCCCACCCACCCAACAGTGCCACCCCAACCCACCCAACAGTGCCACCCCAACCCACCAAACAGTGCCAACTCAATACAAAGGAGTCATTTGTCTGCATTGTTTGATTTGTTTCAATGAACAGGTCATCTCTGAAGCCATTAACTTATAGACCAGTTGGTTTCATGTTGTATGAATAACAGCTCAGGCATTGACCAGTTGACCTATAGAGCACTGTTTCAAAGAGCACATTGTGAAAGTGGATTCACAGAGCAATTTTTCCAATGGCATGTTGTGAACTTGTGAAAGTGAATCTAACAATAATAATTATTCAAAGAATTACGCATGCATTTGATTGTGCATTTGAAAAATCAAATGTTTGTGGGTCGCATTCAAATACAAATGCAATGTTTAAGGTATGCATTCAAATGCAAATGCATTAAACATTTTATGGAAGCATTTGAATGCACATTCAAATGCTCAACATTTGAATGCACATTCAAATGCTTAACATTCAAATGCGCATTCAAATGCATAATACATGTACAGATATGGAAACATACACTGTGAAAGCCAATTCATCAAAAAGTAGTGCCAAAAACCAAACAAACTCCAGTATCATGCAGAATGCCCAGAAACAATAAAGCGTAAATCAGTGTAAAGATTTTAACAAGGACCATAAATGGTGATTTTTCAAGGAATCTTACAAATGATTGCGAAGACAGATAATTTATGGTCATGGTTCAGTGCTAAGTTGAAGAACTTCAGCAGAACTACCACCAAAACATGTTTTGTTGTTAGCCGTGTCATTGTATCAAAAATTGCACCAATGTGCAATGCAAACTGTGATATAAAATAATTTCATGGAATTATGTGCAGCTTTATTCAACTACCATGCTTTGGACTAGTGGGTTTAACTTTCCGTTTGTTACCAAATGTAATGATTAAATGATTGGCGAGTTTCACCAGTTGCACAGTAAATGGTTTATTAGTAGGTTTCCTTAGTTAGTGAATCATACACAGTGCTGTTTATAAAAGCGGTGATGGTGCATATCTGCAGTCAGTGCCCAAAACGATGTGTCATGTACAACACATTGTAAGACAGACCTTGGATGCCCGGCCACTCGCGTCCTAGAAGACAAACAGCATGACACAATGTGACAACTACATGTCGATCAAATTACTACATATTACATTAGCACCAGGACAATTTGAAAGACAAATAATGTAAATCATAAAACAGCTTTTATTATGAAAACAATAATATAGGTAACTGAAAGTAGTTCCATTATTGTGTAGTGCTAATGTACACAGTCATGAATCTGTGGGTTCTGTGGGGAATCCATAATACAGTACAAAATGTGGGTTTGTCACTTGTAAAATATCACATGATTATGAAATTTCAATTTACAGTTTCTTCTCAAAATGCAATTTTTATTATTTTAAAGGGGTACACCACATGCTACTTTTATTGCCATCTGAAATGCATGTGAAATGTTAATATTCATCAGCATGAACAGTCAAACATTCCACAACAATTTCTTCTAACAAAGAGAAAATTAATTTTATAATTTCACCTTAAATCCACTTTAAGACCCACCTTTTTGAGAATGTCTCGACGGGTCATATCTTTGGCCTTGATTTCAAGCAGTTCGTACTTTACTAGATTGGCCAGAAGAGCTGAAGGGATTTCAGTATCATTCTCCAAATATGGCTTGCATTTCTCGTAGATTTCAGGGGTGCCAACTTGTCCAACATCTTTCTTTCCTTTGCCACCCTTTGACCCTCCATCAATCTAAGGTGTGCAATATTCGCTTTTATGACCTGGCAGTTTTATTTTAATATTCTCAAGCTATACATCTAGTTTATAGTCTTGTAGTACATATTATTAACATAACATGTGACGTGAATGGAAGTAGAGAAATAAATATGCACAGTTGTGGAAAATAGCCAGTAATCAGTTATTAGGTTATTTAATGTTTATTTTTTAATTGTCTTATTCTAAAGTAAACTTTTTATATTTTTAGGGTAATAGAACTGACTAATTTATACCATTTCAGAATTTTATATATTAAATTCCAGTAGTAGATCTCATTATGAACAAATATCACATGAACTACAACCTCTCAATAGATGTAATAACATTGTAAATATGTTATCTTATGCAGTGTGCAGCATAATTAATACCTTTCAACTACAACTGCACAACAGCTGAAATATATACATGGAGCAAAACCAAATACAGTAGAACTTCATCAACTCCAATGTTGATAACTCAAATACCCATCATAGCATGAATGGTGAACCATGAGCCCATCCTGCTTAGTGCAAACACGACTTAATTCTAACACAGAGATAACTCAAAGTGTTTCCCCATTCCCTCCAACTTCAAGTTAACAGTTCATTGATGGTCAGGTTTCTTGGAATATGACATTTAACATTGTTTCGCCTAGATCAAAAAACATGTTTTTTTCAGTCTGCCAATGAAGGCCGACAGATTCGGCCAAAATACCGGAGATAAAAAACAAGTGTCTTGTAAAACAATGTCAAATGTTTAATAGTGTATTAATAAAACATGTATGTTTTATTGGCTGCATACTATTTTAATTTCCTCCTCATCATCATAGTAAGGAAGATGTAGAGTCAATATTTTCTGAACATGAGTGTAGCTTTTAGCAATGACACTACCTGTGCATAGATGTCATCCTTGTTGATGACGCTGAACAGACGACGAGTTCCACTAGCCACTGCCTCTGATAACACCTTCAAGTACAGGACATCTTCCAACTTGTTGGCAGCAATGAACACTACAGTAGCTTTCCAAAAGTCCTACAACATTGAATACAAACAGTTCTCATGTGATACAAGTTACTTAACACAATATATGCATGCTTGATCTCAACTTTCTGGGGGTATTTGGTCATTAGATAATAAATTATTTCACCAAAAGTGGGGAGCAGTGGTCTAATGGTTAGAGCACCCGCCTGTCGATCGAGAGGATATGGTGGTTCGATTCCACCTCCGCCGTTTCAAAGCTTGGGCAATTTTGTTCACCCCACTTTGTCTGTGTCTTTCGCAAGAGACAGTAAAAGCTGTTGGTCCCTTCTATCTGATGTCTATGCCAGGGGAAGTAAAGATCTCACACACAGAAATTAAAAAACCTGTTGT
Organism: Lamellibrachia satsuma; assembly: GCA_033239005.1. Taxonomy (NCBI): domain Eukaryota; kingdom Metazoa; phylum Annelida; class Polychaeta; order Sabellida; family Siboglinidae; genus Lamellibrachia; species Lamellibrachia satsuma. The sequence continues at coordinate 18,075,563 of BSQZ01000002.1, forward strand.
GGACTCACAGAGCTGGTGTTCTCATTCTCTAAACTACCATTGGCATAAATGGCATTGCAGCCAATGGTAATGATGAACACCTTTACACATACAGACCAGCTGGTGAAACAAAGAGTCTAGCCATAGCTAAAACGGGGCCCCAGTAAAAATTAGGTCTTTCACGAAACACTCGATATAATTTGAAAGATGGGTATTACCGAAAGATGTTAATATCTATTTGATTATTGTTTCCAAAATGCTGGTTAGACAACATCAGGGTTTTAAAGGCTTTTCATACGGGTAAATTGCAATGTAGATAATACATTCTTAGAGAAACTGAAGAAAAGCTAAAACATCAGATGCAGGGATGACACAACCACGCAATGCCACTGTCACCCGGGATCAGCCGGATCCGTCACACCAGTTAGTAATACTAATAATAGCCAGTACCTTTTCACAAAACACAGCGTTCACCAGCGTTTGCTCCCATTTATTCGCATTACCAGCAGCACTGGTTGCACTCTTGGTTCTTTTTGGTGGCATGTTGTTGCCAATGTGATGTCTTAACTAAAACACGGTCTGCCTATAAAGTAAATACATCTATAGTATCGGAAACTTTGGTACATCAACCGCCATTTCTGTTTGGTCGTTGCTAGGCCGCATTGCGCTGGTGTTGCCGTCTGCTGAAGACTTGGGCGTATACAAAATTATGTTTTCCGGTAGATGGAGACACTATTCTACCAACGGTTGATTTTCCGATAAAAATCCAAACTCTGGATAGCGTATTCGATGCACTTTTACTTTTACCAATAATCAAACCAGCTTACACTAGTTCTCTTGGACAGGCGAAACAAACAATTGACCAGTGTCGCCAAAGAACTTCAAGAGATAAAAATCGAGTCTGAAACTCAGATAATGACAGATTTTTTGGCGCTCGTTTTCCCAACGTTTCGCCAACTTAAAAGTATGTATACATATACATATACATTTCGTGCAACTGTATAACACTTTTTTATTACAACAACATAGTGTATCATATATATATATATATATATATATATATATATATATATATATATATATATATATATATATATATATATATATATATATATATATATATATATGATACACTATGATTTTTATCGGAAAATCAACCGTTGGTAGAATAGTTTCTCCATCTACCGGAAAACATAATTTTGTATGTATATATATATATATATATATATATATATATATATATATATATATATATATATATATATATATATATAACCTAGTGTTGCGGGCTTGAGAAAACTCACCGATTGTTGTGCCAAGTATGGCAATATGTTTGATATAACGTACAATAAAAAAAAATCTGTCTGTATGGTTATTGATAACAAACCTAGGGACAAGAAAAATATTCATCCTGTTGTTATCAATAACCATACACTACCTTACACTGAGAAATGTAAATACCTTGGCCATATTATAAACAATACTCTTACTGATGATGACGATATAACAAATGCTTTAGCAAGAACATTTTACTTATGCAACAATTCCATTAAAACAACTTTATTTAATTCATACTGTGGTTCAATGTACACCTCAAGTCTTTGGTGTCATTTTAAAAAACAGAGTCTGAAAGGTATTACAGTCGCTTATAACAGCAGTTTTAGAATTATACACAACCTGTCACCCCGCTGTAGTGCAAGCCATATGTTCGCTACTAATTATGTTAAATCCTTTAATGAACGTATTCGCTCATCAATTTTTAGCCTTTTATGCCGGTTGGAAAAATCCAACAATATACTTTTTGTGAATTATCTTCACACTTTTATTTATTATCAAAGTCCATTGATTAAACATTGGATTGATCAATTATATGCTTTTAATTCATGATGTTTGTACTTTTATACAAATATATTTTTTATCCTTACTTATCTTATATATATATTTTACTACACGTCATGTATGTATATTTATATGTATATATTTTTTTCTCACTGCATATACCTCTATTGTTCATCATGTGTGTATATGTATGTTTTTTTAACCTGTATGTATTTATAATATTATGGGCTCTTGTCTGAAATAAAACATTATTATTATTATTATTATAACTAGTTAAACTAATTTGTTTTGTATTTCGTGCAACTGTATAACACTTTTTTATTACAACAACATAGCGTATCATAAATATATATATATATATATATATATATATATATATATATATATATATATATATATATATATATATATATATATATATATATATATATATATGTATATATGTATCTATGTATGTATCTATGTATGTATCTATATCTATATATATATATATATATATATATATATATATATATATATATATATATATATATATATATATATATATATATATATATATATATATATATATATATATTAGTGGGCAACCAATGATATTGCGAACGCATCAACACTTCTACGCCGGTTGCCAGTGGCGCCCATTATAATCGAGGCATTCGAAGAAGGGGGACGCGTGAAGATAGACGTCGAAGACTTGTACTTATTAGAAAGTACGAAGGATGAATTGAATGGAAAAACCAGCAAGTGTTTGCGGCAGACTACACACAAGACTATTTTCACCAGGTTTGAAATGTGGAAAAGACGTTTATTTCATCATAACTGAATTAGTAGTTAGGGTAGACGACATAGTGTGACGTCACCAATTGCGTGCCCCGGATGCCTGACGTCACTTGGACGCCATTGCCATTTAACTGGCTGGCAGTTGAAAGTTAGCGACACAGAACAATACCTCCTCCTTCCTATAATCCGCCTAACCTCAACGTGTTATTCAAGGGATTTACAAGGTTTTTACAGTGTCGGCTTCAGTTCTGTCAGCCACCGGTTTCACGAAAGTCGAAGAGAATGTTCGAAGCTAAGGAGTAGCGCTTTCGCTGGAGTCAAAACGGAGATCGTGGACAGCGGATTGGACGGATTGCAATTTAGTCGTATTTCCGAGAAGCTCTCCTATCAATGTATCGTAGGGTCCATCCCGGTTTGTGCCTAGTCATCCAAGGAGCAAATATTACATATATTATATCTCTCGAAACGAGGATGATGTCCACCAAGTGTCGATCGCGAGTCCTGTGGAGATTCAGGAGCCAAACTTGTGAATTGCAGACCTTAGGGATTCAAGCGGGGGCAGGAGGTTCCGATTGGAAGTTAGGTTTGTAGATCTAGGTTTATCTCCGCTTTTTGTCCCGCTTCTGTGCCTCATCCAGAAGACGGTCTGATTCAAATGCTGGCAGACGCACTGTGGATGGCGAGGCGCCAAAGGCAAATGGGCGATCGGCGGCCAAGACCTCCCGGTCTGTGATATTTATCTGGCCTGTTTGGTAAGACTTCAGGGTGTCAATAAAGAGCTTTCACTAGCCACCGTGGGTTCTTTGACGGAGGGTCGACTGGGAGAACGACTTTTCGGGGGAGGCGAGGGCATTCAGACGCAATGTTCCGTCTAGCAAAGTTAGTTCTGGACAATCGTTGCATCGATGCTCGTTTTCTTAGCCTCATTATAAGACTGGTGATGGTGCTGCGGTCTTCCCACTGGATGCGAACCATCTCCAGCGTTGACATGCAGCGTTGATGACATTTCTCCCAAGATCTTTTTGGGGCAGCGATAAGTGACCCACTCCCGTAGTGTCGTGACGCTGACGGCTTTGTAGCCCATTACCCTTGTCTCCTGTCTGGGTTGCGGTCGTCAAAGACTCAGTGGCATAACTTCTTAAACGAGTGCTGGTACAGCAGATGACTCCCAATGTCTGGGAATTGTTTGACAAATTCGGTGATTCTTCAGGGCACGTTTATTTCGATCGGAACCGTTTCGCAACTTGGTGTAGCTTGGTGGATGACCTTGGTTTTCCTGGTGTTAATAGTCCCACGCTTCGGTAGGCCTCAGTGACGAGGTCGTGAGCAAAGGTGGCGCAGTCGCCGGCGTACTATAGACGACTGTTGTCATTTTCGGTTTGCCTTCTCTGCAACATTCTCGTCAATTTCCAATTCCTCCATTGTCTATGATGCTACTAGCATGCCCTCCTCTGAGACGGTGGTTATTGCCTAATCTTGATCGGAATATATAGCTGTGTGTGGGTGTTCTCCTCAGCGTCGAGGATCGGAGCGTAGACGCTGCTGATGGTTTGCTGATGATGGCTAGGTTGTTTAGTCGTAGGGTCACGAGGCGTTCGTTGATGCCAACGGTTCGAGGCCAACTGATTGATAATCTTACTGTCCTGGTTATTCTTGTTGGCAAAGCCGACTCCGGGTATGTGAAGGTCCTCGGCTGATTTTTCCTACCAGGAGAACGTGTAGGCGCCGCCATCTTCTCTGAACTATCCTTCATTGGGAAAGCGAGTTTCGCTCAAGGCATCGATGTTGACGTCATATATCGCGAGTTTTCTGTACGGTCACGATGCCAGTTCAGCGTTCCGGACGGTCGATCTTTTGGGTGAATGCGTTCCAGATTGCGAATATCATCGCTTTGGTTGGGTAATTCGTTCATTGTGCTCGGTCGCGCAGAGATGATCCAGCTGGATGCGGTTTTCCGGCAAGGGCGGGACAGCTTAAAGTTTTAAGGTTAATTTATAGCCCACTACCCGTTCGGTGAGAAGCAGTGAGTATTCTGAATAGGGCTTCTCTGCCACGAGAGCAGCTGTCGAATAATTGTACTCCTGTCACAGCCCATGTGCCCGCCGCATACTTGCAGATCCGTGAATATGGAGACTTCTGTGTTGTGTGGGTCAACATGTACAAAAAAGGCGAACTGTAAGGGTTAACACTCGTTTCTTTCTTCCAAATGCTGTATTAACTTCATATAGTTGAGGACTATTACATAAGGTCACCGTGCTTGTTTTATATATGTCAGTACGTTTACGTTATAACACGATATGTGTGTTTTCCTTGATGGGAATCTGCATTGCGAAAAAGGCCAACAGTTACGAGATTTTTATGCAATTTTATAATCGCAGCACACGTGACTTGATTGTTCATAGCTACGTAAAACTTGAGGCCATCGCGGCGACGCATCAATTCGTGTAACTGCAAGCCCGATCACTCCAACATGCATAAAAACGTAGACCGCCCAAAGCGCTTAATCTATGGTCAACGCTTCGTTGTTTGGCAGACCTGTTCATTACAACACCAACGCAACTTATACGGGAAACTGAACAAAAAAGAAGAAAAGAAACGTACGTTCAACCAAACTGTAATTACTGCGCGAACCCTTATGAAAATATACTATGGAATTACATATGGCATTTGGTGGTATTACATGGTAGGCCCTATGCCATGACATTACATGGTAAACTGCGGTAGACCATGTTTTTTCATATATTTTGTATGGTAATTGTATGGTATACCATGGTTTACGTGTTTCAAAACACCATGGTATTTTACCATGGCTTCCCTGTTTCAAAACACCATATGACATACCATGGTTTCCATGGTATATCATCTCAAGTATCAAGTGGTTATACTCCAAACAACCCGAACTTGGGCTAACTCAGGAGTTTGTGGTGGACTGTGCGCATGCGCTGTGGGTGGTACATTCGACTATACTTAAAGGACTAGTATCTTTAATGTTGCTGAAATGGTTTTATCTGATAGTTTTATTTATTTTATGTCAACGAAAATTTTGAATAGGTTGGTTATATGTATGGATACTGTTGCTGTCTTGCCACATGCACACATGCAGACAGTCTCCATACCCACACCATGGATAAGTTTACGTTGAGCACTGTGTTTTAAAGGCAGTTTAGGTGAGGAGGTGTGGTGAAAGGGAGTTCCATAATAGCTTCTTGAAATGATTTTGGGTTTTTTATGTTGGTAATTTTTGGTGGAATCATATTCCATATGCGAATGGCTCTACGACACTTGGGGGCTATGTATTGGTTCGAGAGCGAGTTATTAGGCCTGGAGGGGGGGGGTGATCTCAATAATGTTATTTAGAATTTTGTAGAAGGTTGTGGCTTGTTTAATGATACTTCTTCGTTCGAGGGTTGGCCATCCAAGGACAGTAATTAGATCTGATGGATTTGTGTTCCGTCTGTAATAATTTTTAACAAATCTGGCAGCAGAGTGTTGCACTCTTTCAATGCTTTTAACTTGTGAAAAGGTGTGGGGATTCCATATGGGTGAAGAGTACTCGAGTTTTTGGCCGGATTAGCATGTTGTAGGCTGTTTAAATTGTTTAACTTCGGGTTTACATGGGCCAAGAGTTCGTTTAATCATGCCTAAAAATTTCGAAGATTTTGAAGTTATGTCAGTGACGTGATTTGTCCAAGTTAATTTGGAATCCAATTTTACTCCGATGTATGAGTGGCTGGATACAATGGATAATGGCTGGCCAGAGAGCGAGTATTTGTGTGGGCTGGGTTTAGTTCTGTTTGTTATTGGAAGGTGGACACATTTAGATACATTACCCCAGCAAACACACTACGTATATACAACGTTGTATGAAGGTAATGGTTTGGTAACGTCAGGAATTACGTTTTATTAACGTTGTGTGAACGTAGTCTATCTACGTTGTGACAATACGTAACAACAACGTAACGGTATTACGTTCTACTTACGTCGTATCCACGTACTGCAACTACGTTGTGCCAGTACGTAGCGAAGACGTAACGATATTACGTCGTGTCAACGTACTCCAACTACGTTGTGCCAGCACGTTGCAACGACGTAGCGATATTACGTCATATCCACGTACTCCAACTACGTTGTGCCAGTACGTAGCAACGACGTAGTGATATTACGTCGTGTCCACGTACTCCAACTACGTTGTGCCAGTACGTAGCAACGACGTAGCGACATTACGTCGTGTCCACGTACTCCAACTACGTCGTGCCAGTACGTAGCAACGACGTAGCGACATTACGTCGTGTCCACGTACTCCAACTACGTCGTGCCCGTACGTAGCAACGACGTAGCGACATTACGTCGTGTCCACGTACTCCAACTACGTTCTGCCAGTACGTAGCAACGACGTAGCGACATTACGTCGTGTCCACGTACTCCAACTACGTTGTGGCAGTACGTAGCAACGACGTAGCGACATTACGTCGTGTCCACGTACTCCAACTACGTTGTGCCAGTACGTAGCAACGACGTAGCGACATTACGTCGTGTCCACGTACTCCAACTACGTTGTGCCAGTACGTAGCAACGACGTAGCGACATTACGTCGTGTCCACGTACTCCAACTACGTTGTGCCAGTACGTAGCAACGACGTAGCGACATTACGTCGTGTCCACGTACTCCAACTACGTTGTGCCAGTACGTAGCAACGGCGTAGCGACATTACGTCGTGTCCACGTACTCCAACTACGTTGTGCCAGTACGTAGCAACGACGTAGCGACATTACGTCGTGTCCACGTACTCCAACTACGTTGTGCCAGTACGTAGCAACGACGTAGCGACATTACGTCGTGTCCACGTAATCCAACTACGTTGTGCCAGTACGTAGCAACGACGTAGCGACAATACGTCGTGTCCACGTACTCCAACTACGTTCTGCCAGCACGTAGCAACGACGTAGCGATATTACGTCGTGTCCACGTACTCCAACTACGTTGTGCCAGCACGTAGCAACGACGTAACGATATTACGTCGTGTCCACGTACTCCAACTACGTTGTGCCAGTACGTAGCAACGACGTAGCGATATTACGTTCAGAACACGTAAATGCACGTATTTCAACTGGTTTAAATCACTTGTTTCCGTACTTAAATTCACGAGATTCTGTGGACAAATTTGTGTCCAGACATGTGTCATATAACTGGTTCAGAACACGTAAATTCACGTATTTCAACTGGTTTAAATCACCTGTTTCCGTACTTGAATTCACGAGATTCTGTGGACAAATTTGTGTCCAGACATGTGTCATATAACTGGTTCAGAATACGTAAATTCACGTATTTCAACTGGTTTAAATCACCTGTTTCCGTACTTGAATTCACGAGATTCTGTGGACAAATTTGTGTCCAGTCATGTGTCATATAACTGGTTCAGAACACGTAAATTCACGTATTTCAACTGGTTCAAATCACCGGTTTCCGTATGTGAATTCACAAGATTCTGTGGACAAATTTGTGTCCCGTAACTGGTTGATTTGACACTGGGTGAATCCCTGCCTTGTGGGTTAACCATCTCGTGAGCGCAATGACAAATCTTAAAGTTAAATACCTAAACCGTAAGACGCAGTGTATGTCTTGTTAGTGGATGTAACTGTCTCTGCCATACACGATGGCGGCCAGTGGTCGATTATTTGCTGCCCCGTACACAGCTGGCTTACCGCTCAAGTCTACATGAAAATCATTAATCATGTGTCTATGTAGAGTAGTAGAGGTATTAGGTTACATTTTAAACAAGCCAAAATCAGCTATTTCCCGCTCTCCTTGAAGTGGTATAATGATTAATAACCCTATGTGGCGACTGGGACAGGGTGTTGGATTATTCCGCAGGGACCAGTGCATTAAGGACAATTGGCTATACAGTGACGGAATGTTAAGGTCAAACAGTCAGTATTCACGTGAAATAGTCAACATGGTTGAGCCTATTATATGTTGTAATTATGTTTATACGCATGAGTACTGTTATTAACTATTTACGAACATGTTTGTACTTGCACAGGTTACGGCAAGTCCTGGCTCACTCCTGATTGTGGCCAGTCGTCTTCTTTTCTTTCTTCTTGTCTTTCTTTTTGAAGTATTAAATGTAGCCGACTTTAGAAGTTTTCACGACAAGGCAAGGAAAATAAATCATTTATTTGCGACCCTGTATAAATCCAAGCATAAGGAGAAACAGAAATATTTGCCGCCCGACCCAATCTACATACCTGTCAAAATACTGGAAATATGTTTTTATTATATCGGTCTGAAGACATTGTGGGTGAAATAGTTTTTTTGCGCTCGAGTAATTAATATAAGCCGTATACGGTACTCGAATCTTATCGGCTGTGGGTCATTCGAAGATAGAAGGACAAATTGGTGTCCCGGCACTTTCGTGTGGAATTTTTCGGTCAAGAAAATTGTTAAAATGATACTTCTTGTGTGCTCTTCCTCCTTGTTCCCTGCTGTACAGGGGTGAGATTCAGGTAAAGTAGTGTCGAGCCACTCTTTCTGTTCTTTCTTTCCATAGTTTTATATCAGCCGCCCCATCTCTACATCTTTCATCTTTCCCGATCTGTCTCGGTGAGGAGTCACGCAGTCCTCCCATCTCACCTGTGGCCTTCCCCTTTCCTGCGTCCTTGATGTTTTTCCACCTCTGCTCTCTTTGCTAGTTTGCCTGCATCCATTCTTACCAAGTGGCCAGCCCATCTCATCCTGCTTTTCACCAATATTCCTGCTTGGCTGCATATTTTTTGCATCCCAACCTCTTTTCTCAGGTCGTTCATCCTTCTTCTGTCCACCCTCTTTAATTGTTCTTGTTATTCGACGAACCCAGTTATTCTCACACTCTTGCAGCTTCTGTTGTTGTTGTTCTGTCAACGCCACTGTCTCCAGACCATACAGGCATGCTGGTGCAACACACGTTCTCAGGACTTTCAATTTCAACTTTTTGAATTTTTTCTGTCCAACATGACTCCCTCTACCTTTCTCCAAGCATTCGCTCCCGCTTGTGTCCGACGTCGTACTTCTGTCGCTGAATGTCCATCCTCCGTAACCATTCCTTCAAGGTACACAAAGCCATCCACTTGCTTGATCTCCTTACCATCCAACCTGATGTTCAACTCCTCTCTCTGGTGTCCAACCCACATCACTTCTGTCGTCTCTAGGCTCATTCGCAGTCCGTGCTTCTCGAACACCCCCTTCCATTCCACCAACACTTCCTGTAGGTCTTATTTGCTTTCTGCTATTATGGCCAGATCATCTGCATACATCATCTTCCTGAGAATATCCTTCGTGCTGATCTTTCTGCTGATTATTTCCATCACCACGATAAACAATAAAGGGCTAAGGGCACTTCCTTGCCTCAAACCGATGTTATATGTGCGCTTTATAAAGGAACCCTTCGTCATGTCCGACACCATCCTTAGATTGGACTTTTTTATTTTCGCTATTTCTCGAAATACTTCCCAGTATTCTTATTCCAAAATCGGCTGACCCCATTGCCTATAGTCCTCTATTTACAAGGTCGACATTCGGTGTAATGAGTACACATTAAATAACGTATATCGTGTACGGTGACCCCCTGAACTATATGTTAGGTATCAAACATTTTGAATAAGTTTTCTGACATAAAAACCCATGTTCCCCGATTCCTTGTCATCTACGTCACAACTACTTCAATGTGATGCCTCTATTGAATATCTGAAAAGAAGTATCATCTCCACGTAGTTTCACAGTTATGCGACCGCCATATGTGAATATCCAAAACGACAGCGACATGTTTTACTGACTGCGATTCACATCCGATATTCGACGTTTCGATCTGGACAGGAGACAGGTGAGCAGGTTTATTACAAGTCATATACAAACGACCCGCACCTCATGACATACAGGTCGGACAAACAAAATTAGTGGTAAATTGACCACAACATTGCTCATGAATTGAATGGTGTGTCATCTACGTCACAGTTTTATTGTGACGGATATGACCTAGCTCAAGCGTGATGTAGGACATCAGCATATATATGTGCCGAAACCTCAGAATTATATTCTTTTATATATTTTACAACCGCCTTCTAAATTTAATTCGCATACAATTAAAGCATGCTCACTGGAAAGTTTATATGATCTTCTTCATATTAATATAACAATTATCAAAACGCGTTCGTGTATTTGCCATCACGTACATCTAGAACCGCACCAGTTTCCAAAGTTCCACACAAGATTTAACAAGATTGCCATCCCAAACAACATGTTCCAGATGGTAAGTGGACAAGGAAGCCATTAGCTTATCGAGAGTCTAACAATTTTCTCATCTGTGTGTAGCTCACCCTTATCAGATATTTAAGAAGATTTAACAAGATTGCCATCTCGAACAACAAGTTCTTATCAACATCCTCACAACCGTTCACTATTTTAAACACTTCTATTTGGTCTCCTCTTAGTCTCCTGGTCTCTAGTGTTGTCAAACCACATTGTAATAAACGACTTTCGTAACCCACGTCAATTCACGTGAATGCACGTACAGCTAGAACCATATACCCGTTACTCCAGTTCCACACGTGCCTAAACACGTGAATACACGTGCATATGCGTACAACTAGAATCGTACCAGTTTCCCCAGTTTTACACTTGCATAAACACATGAGTTCATGTGAATACACGTACAGCTAGGACCGTACCCGTTTCCCTTATTCCACACGTGCTCTCAGCGTAATTAAAGGTATTTATTAAATAAGAGTAAAGCCCCAAAACTTTTTTCAAGCAAAACGGGGGGATCCGCGCCTGCAGTTTGAGATGAGTACACACATGAGTAGTCCAAGAGTAATTGATATTATGTCCTTGAGAAGCTCCCGTTTTCGTTTTTGTCAGTAAATTAAGCGGTTTCTTGTAGCGGTCGACATAATGAAGATCGTAACTAAGTTAGCTATACATCATGTTATGAATGAGACGAACCGATCATTTCAAACGGACCTTAACTTTTGAAGTACTTGGAATTCCACTCGTCACAGAAAAATTCTAAATTCGATCTTGAAACAATTCACTTAGGACATTTTTGATTGTGTAGATTAAAAAAGAACTGGAAACAGGACTTGGACATAATAAATGGGTTGTCATCTCAATATTTGCCCCGAGCCCATCTTGGCCTCAAGAGGTCGGAAATTTATTAACTTAATAGGGACAATCTTGCTCATGAATTGAACGGTGTATAATCTACGTCACGGTTATCTATTCGTCATACTGATATAAAACTTGTCAAAATGCGTTCGTTTATTTGTCGTCACGTACATCTAGAACCGTACAAGTTTCCCTTGTTCCACACGTGCAGCAACAAATGAAATTTATGTGAATACACGTAAAGCTACCATTACTGTACCAGTTTCACTTAAATTAATTGCTCCACACGTGAGTAAACGTACATCGTGAATACACGTGAATAGACGTACATCTAGAACCGTGCCCGTTTCCCTTGTTCCACACGTGCTCTCAGCTTAATTAAAGTTAATTATCAAATAAGAGTAGAGCCCAAAAACTTGTTTTTTCAATCAAAACGGGGGGCGTATGTGCGCCCCCCTCTGGATCAGCGCCTGATGTTATAGATGAATACACACATGAGTAGTTCAAAAGTGTATATGTCCTTGAGAATATCCCGTTTTTGTCGTTGTCAGTAAATTTAGCGGTTTCTTGTAATGGTCGACATAATGACGATCGTAAGTTAGCCTACCACGTTTTGTGAACCAGAAAAACCGATCATTTCAAATGGACTTTAACTTTTGAATTGGAATTAACTTCCACTCGTCACAGAAACATTGAAAATCCGATCTTGAAACTACTACATTTGGGTGTATCATGTAGGACATTTTGATTGCGTAGATTGAAAAAGAATAATTTATTGGAAACAGGCATTGGACATTATAAATGGGTTGTCATCTCAATATCTGCCCCGGGCCCACCTTGGCGTCAAGAGGTCGGAAGTTTACTTTTACAGGCTAACCGGGCCTGGAAAGCCGACACGATATCCTGCCTGAGATGTTTGCGGAGGTGAACAGTGATAAATAGGGGGCCAGTAGGTCAGTCAGTTCGCGCGGCAAATTTAAATTCGTTGTAGACGGCACTGGTTTGGATTGCTCTGGTGTATTGAGACCGAGTAGTTTTCCAGGTTTCACTGTCATAGATAAGAATGGTTTAACGTTGGTGTTGAAAATGCGATACCAGACTTTTACATCCAGTTAATGTTTTAATGCTCAAGCACACGTGAAAATACATGCTGTTGTTTTTTTGCAGGTACTTTGTCGATTGCTCTGGGTGGGCACAATGTGGGTGACACCATCCGGAGAATGTTTGCTAAGATGAGGACGCACCAGTTGTGGTCCCAGTTCAACATGAAAGGAAGGAAGCGTAAGCATTCGTTTGAGGATCTGCCACTCCACAAAGTTATATGCAGTAAGTATTCCTAAAATCCTTCGCTTTATATCACATCGAAATGAACCAATTTATCCAAGAAGCTCTACATATGTTTTCCATGCATGCTTCCTTATATTTTCTTGCTTTTTACATTCTGCACAACTGCAATATTCTCATGTGTGGTTCCGTAAACCCACCAAAGAATGCCTCAATATTTATTTTATATATTATTATGTAATCACATCTGAAAATAAAATATTTTAGGGGAGGACACGTTTCAAAACTAAGCACATATTCAAAATATGATTGTATATGAACGAAAAAGGCAGTAATTTACAGTAGCTATCCTACGCTGGCAACATCCTGTTCAATGTACATTACGAAATGCCTCCTCGTCTCATCCAACGAACACAAGAGCGACTACAGAGTAATTCTAATTCCGTGTTCTTTGTCACACGATTTGAACGTACAGTCGATGACTGTCTCTGCCTCGTCATAGCCGACCAACAAGACAAAGTGGCATGACCCGACACCCCGCCGCCTAAATATGCCGGCGTACTTGCATTGTCAGTTTGCAGGGTCCGAACAATGGTATGGGCTCGTTTTACTAACGTTTGTAATCGCCCGATATCAATTGTTCACTTTCCACCATGTAATTCAAATTTCCGTTGGACGATGGTCGACCCATGGGCCATACTGACCAGCAGAAAATTTTTTTCTTGCATACCAAACGGTCAACGCAAACCTGGTCTGAGCACAGCTCGGATATCGGTTTCAAGTAAAGTTATACCATTTTCAATGCATTCCATTGTGCACGTTAGTTACCAGGGGGCATTAATTATTAAATTCTACCATATTTAGATATAATGATTATTCACGCAAAACGTATAACATCCAAATGAGATTGAATATAATACAGCCGCAAACGACAGCCATTTGTGCATTAGTCTGCAACGGGGTATACTAATGTGATGCCAGAAACTACGGGGGTTAACGTGTATTTGTTTAATGTACATTGAGCAGGATATTGCCAACGTGTAGCTATTTTCGTAAATAGGACTGTAAATTACTGCCTTTTCAGGTTTCAAAACTAAGCACATTGTAAAAATATGATTGTACCCAATGATTTGACAAATGTGTAAACAAAATCGTACATTTTGTTAATAGAAGCGTGCAGACGAATCCACCTCAAATGTAGAGATGACGAGATTGAACATCATATGGGTGAAACCCTCAAGCATGCCCCAAGTAAGAGGGGTGGCTACCTGTTTCAGGTAAGGATTTGTGTTTTTTCTTTGCAGCAATGTATTTGCCACATTAAGATTATTATATCATGTAAGTCTTACTTGTCATGATTGTAAATGGAAGCCAGTAAGCGTAATCTCAACCCATATAAAACAGACCTTATCACAAGCATAATCAGTGTTATGAAGACAAGTACAGGTGTACCCAGTATCAGTTACATTTGTGTTGGTGGTGTACTTTCCCATCAGATACAATTTGTAAAAATATCTAGATTAACCTACTGATGAGGGACTTCAATATTTTAACATGTCCTGTTAAACTTTGAATTGCCTTATATACACATATATATGTGTTATAATTTGTGTTATAACATTCCTGGTAATGTATTGCAAAGATTACGAAGATTATTATAATAACGTGATGCAATTGTTTTTAAAATGAGTTCAACATAATAATAAGTAAGCTGTTTGTTTGCAGGCTCGACTGTCAAGGAGCATAAACTCCCCAGCACAACCCCCCAGCACAGCCAGCCCCACTGTCAGTGATTCGGAGTCGGATTCGGACAACTAAACCGAGCGTGCCTGCGTGCATGCGTGCGTACAAATATGCAATTGTTATTTAAATAAATGCTGAAAATTCAACAATGTTTGTTGTGTCTTTCTTCTTTCTAGAGAGGATTTTAAGTTACATCACAAATGTTGCATATACGTTGCGGGAACGTGCCAGAAAGGTAGCAGAAACGTTGCGGGAAGGTGCCAGAAAGGTGAAACCGGAAAGGTAGCAGAAACGTTGCGGGAAGGTGCCAGAAAGGTAACATAAACGTAGTGGGAAGGTGCCAGAAAGGTAGTAGAAACGTTGTGTGAAGGTGCCGGAAAGGTAGCACAAACGTAGTGGGAAGGTAGTAGAAACGTTGTGGAATGGTAGTAGAAAGGTACTGGAAACGTTGTAGAAAGGTACCAGATAGGTAGTACATGGTAATTTCACTACGTCGTAGCAACGTTTCTGGTAGTCCACATATTTACGTAATAAATACGTATGCAAAAATACGTAGTCACAACCAAACCGCTACGTTGTCACTACGTACTTACAACGTTGTAGAAATTATCATGTACTACGTCGTAGCAACGTTTCTGGTAGTCCACAGATTTACGTAATAAATACGTAAGCAAAAATACGTAGTCGCAACCAAACCGCTACGTTGTCACTACGTACTTACAACGTTGAAGAAATTGTCATGTACTACGTCGTAGCAACGTTTCTGGTAGTCCACAGATTTACGTAATAAATACGTAAGCAAAAATACGTGGTCACAACCAAACCGCTACGTTGTCACTACGTACTTACAACGTTGTAGAAATTGTCATGTACTACGTCGTAGCAACGTTTCTGGTAGTCCACAGATTTACGTAATAAATACGTATGCAAAATTACGTAGTCGCAACCAAACCGCTACGTTGTCACTACGTACTTGCAACGTAAAATTGTTAGCTGGGACATTAGACACATGTTTCAAAACACCATGGTATTTACCATTGAATACGATGGTATATTTTCATAAAGGAGACTACTCGTTCACATATATCTACTAGTGACGTAGTGTTTAAAGTTAAGCCAATTCTAATTATGTACATACAGCTGAATGAACTGAAGCAACGCAGCGTGAACAACATTCGCCAAACGTCGAAACAGCAGCAAAATGATTCGAACTCCACAATACGGGTATACTAATCGAAGAAGAAATTACTTGTGTAATAAAGGATGTCGATCGGATATTACATGTGTTGTAACTAATGGCGTATTAATTTATAGGATTTCAGAAAGGGGGCCCAAGCTAGGGGACAAGCTCAGTGACCTATTAGTTTGCCATGCTACCATGTATAGTGGCGCAACAGCAAGATTATGTACGAAAAAACTTATCCCTAAACCAATGCCGCCTCACAGATACGCCACTGGTCGTAACGAGTGTGAAGTAGATAATTACACCGGAGTCCACTCCGCATTTCACCACTGTCGGGTCCTCATATCAGACATTGCTTACTAATAACTAATCCCATTTCGTTAACTAGTATCTGGTTTATCGTTTTGATGGCACCTTATGTTTTAAAAGTTTTGATTGGTTCTAAGGGCAACACCAAAATGTAAACTTAATTTCCATTGGCCTAAAATATCAATTTACCGAGTGTTGTGTTTACGCGGTTTTATAAACGTCATCAAGCCACTGATCATCAAACCGAACATGCATGCAACAAAAATAAAATAATCGTTGTAATACACCGGATGACATTTTCAATGTAGCCACGTAAGTATATCCATGACATAAGAATACAAATCCGATCCGCTGTCTGGCGATCAAAGACTGACTGTGGGGTGTGGCAACTATAATTTAGAACGCTATCATGACATTGACAATCACGACAAATCGAAACGTTGACAATGTAGAATAATAGTGATATTGAGCAAACTGCATGTACACGATTACATTTCGTAAATCAAATTCAAAATTAGTACACCTTATTACTATTAGGGAGTAACTGTCAACAAATTAAAGGGTCACACCGGTCTGCCTTCTGACATAATATGCTGTTTGCATGACCGTTACCATGCTAACTAGATAATCTTAGAAATGCCAAATGGCCATGCTAATTAGGATGGTTTTGCAAGAAGGCCCATATGGTAATGGAAAATTTAATTCATACGTCAACATTTTAATTATATTTTTGAAATATAAACCTACGGTAAAAACTACGTTAACATATTACTATTGTTTTTTTAGCCAAACTGCTTGATTACGCAATTTTATATATTGTTTGTTGGAATAAATATATGAATCAATTAACCCATCAACGTTTGTAAGATTATCTGGTTTCCAATGTTACCTCCAAACAATTTGCTTTTTATGTCATAAGTGACCTTTTCACGTAAAAGGCCTACACAGTAAATTTGGTCAGAATAATAAAGGGAAGTTTTTTTAAGATAATTAAGCTGACATTAATAATTAACCCATTTTCAGACCAGTGTGACCCCGTAAAATGGAAATAACCCAAGATTTACCCTGCTTTGCATTAATTTTTTATTTGTGCACATTTAAGAACAGACTGCAATAACAGGCAATTGTAGGACCACATCATCAGCAAATGCCACATGATTTGTGATAGGCCCTTCTACATATAGATCGACACTGGGGTAAAATCTAACTCCACTGTCACCATGTTGCTAGTGCTGTTGACAAACAGAGGGGAAGGGGGTGATTACAATGTCCCGATGCTCATGCAAGCAGGTCATGTGTATTATGGATGTCAATCAAATAATGCAATAGTGCCCTGATGCTCATGCAAGCAGGTCGTTTGTACTATGGATGTCACAATCAAATAAAGCAATATGTGAGAATAATGTGTCAGGCAGTACCAGTCTATAGTTGTTCCAAAGTGAACAATTTGTTGAGTTTACTTTTGATTATTATTTTTGATGTGTTCTGTTAAGTTATATGTAATTGCAATATAGCCAGTGTAATTGTAATCACAAATTATGTCACTTATATACTGGTGTTCAGACATCAGTATATTCGCTTAATTTAAAATAAAATATTTGACTGCATGCTTTGCCATATGTACCCGGTAGACATTGCTCTAGTAGCAATGATTGTATAGCCAAATTTCTATAATATATATTTATATAATAGTAATGCTATTTTTAGACATCTTAATTGTAAATAAAATCTTCTGTGATACTATAATTTTAATTTAATTTTTAATCAAAACCAGTCGTGATCATCATACAACATGGACATGCACGTACAAAGTTTGTACGTGCAACATATTTCACTTTGTGTGTACCAATTATCTGTGATGTCCATTTGGCTAAGTGTTTATTTTCACTGAATGCATATTCCTTGAAATGGGTAAAAAGGTGCAGCCAAGAAGCAAGTTCACTAACAACAGTGGGTTATGTTTGTTGATTTGCTGTGGGAAGACTAAACGAGATTAAGAATAAATAACATCAATAATTTGAAGTAAGACATCACTCACTGAATTAATTCTGTGTAAACGTTGTTTGTTTGCCTTAGTTTTATGACGACTGATTCCACTGTTTTTGTTGATGTCATGTTGATACTACATAGATCGTGCTTATCAGTCCCTTATGGTTACGTTCTCTTCCGACTGCGTGGCCAACTAACCTGTGAGTCATGTTTTTCTGCGTGGTCTACATTTGACCTTTTTGTGTAATATGGGAAAGCCGTTGTAGAGCACAGAGCCATCCACTGTCAGTAGCTGCATGTTGGCTGATGTTGTTACTTAAGATACAGAAGCACTAGTGAAAAACACTTATCTTATTTTGAACTTATGTGTACTTTTTTATGGTCATGACGTGACAAATTTATGTTGTTGTTGTTATTATGTGTACCTGTTTTGTTTAGTATTGCCACTCCAAGTAGCCACATGTTTATTTCTTTCACATTTAATTGATATAATAATAATAAGG
Source organism: Lamellibrachia satsuma (assembly GCA_033239005.1). NCBI lineage: Eukaryota > Metazoa > Annelida > Polychaeta > Sabellida > Siboglinidae > Lamellibrachia > Lamellibrachia satsuma. The sequence goes on from BSQZ01000002.1 coordinate 18,094,308, forward strand.
TTATGCTGTGTTTATACACAATTTGTCTGGATTATATACAGTGTGTATCCAGTATTTTTTATATACAGTAGAACTGTCAAAGTGGCCACCCATTAGAAACAACCACCTCTTAGAAACAGCCACCCCTTAGAAACAGCCACCCCTTAGAAACAGCCACCCCTTAGAAACAGCCACCCCTTAGAAACAACCACCCCTTAGAAACAACAACCCATTAGAAACAACCACCCCTTAGAAACAGCCACCCCTTAGAAACAGCCACCTCTTAGAAACAGCCACCCCTTAGAAACAGCCACCCCTTAGAAACAACCACCCATTAGAAACAGCCACCCCTTAGAAACAACCACCCCTTAGAAACAACCACCCCTTAGAAACAGCCACCCCTTAGAAACAACCACCTCTTAGAAACAGCCACCCCTTAGAAACAGCCACCCATTAGAAACAGCCACCCCTTAGAAACAGCCACCCCTTAGAAACAACCACCCATTAGAAACAACCATCCCTTAGAAACAGCCACCCCTTAGAAACAACCACCTCTTAGAAACAGCCACCCCTTAGAAACAGCCACCCCTTAGAAACAGCCACCTCTTAGAAACAGCCACCCCTTAGAAACAACCACCCATTAGAAACAACCACCCCTTAGAAACAGCCACCCCTTAGAAACAACCACCTCTTAGAAACAGCCACCCCTTAGAAACAGCCACCTCTTAGAAACAGCCACCCCTTAGAAACAGCCACCCCTTAGAAACAACCACCCATTAGAAACAACCACCCCTTAGAAACAGCCACCCCTTAGAAACAACAACCCATTAGAAACAACCACCCCTTAGAAACAGCCACCCCTTAGAAACAACAACCCATTAGAAACAACCACCCCTTAGAAACAGCCACCCCTTAGAAACAACCACCTCTTAGAAACAGCCACCCCTTAGAAACAGCCACCCCTTAGAAACAACCACCTCTTAGAAACAGCCACCCCTTAGAAACAGCCACCCCTTAGAAACAGCCACCTCTTAGAAACAGCCACCCCTTAGAAACAGCCACCCATTAGAAACAGCCACCCATTAGAAACAGCCACCCCTTAGAAACAGCCACCCCTTAGAAACAACCACCTCTTAGAAACAGCCACCCCTTAGAAACAGCCACCCCTTAGAAACAGCCACCCCTTAGAAACAGCCACCCCTTAGAAACAGCCACCCCTTAGAAACAGCCACCTCTTAGAAACAGCCACCCCTTAGAAACAACCACCCATTAGAAACAACCACCCCTTAGAAACAGCCACCCCTTAGAAACAGCCACCCCTTAGAAACAGCCACCACTTAGAAACAGCCACCCCTTAGAAACAACCACCTCTTAGAAACAGCCACCCCTTAGAAACAGCCACCCCTTAGAAACAGCCACCTCTTAGAAACAGTCACCCCTTAGAAACAGCCACCCCTTAGAAACAGCCACCCCTTAGAAACAACCACCCATTAGAAACAGCCACCCCTTAGAAACAGCCACCCCTTAGAAACAGCCACCTCTTAGAAACAGCCACCCCTTAGAAACAGCCACCCCTTAGAAACAGCCACCTCTTAGAAACAGCCACCCCTTAGAAACAGCCACCCCTTAGAAACAGCCACCCCTTAGAAACAACCACCCATTAGAAACAGCCACCCCTTAGAAACAGCCACCCCTTAGAAACAGCCACCTCTTAGAAACAGCCACCTCTTAGAAACAGCCACCCCTTAGAAACAGCCACCCCTTAGAAACAGCCACCTCTTAGAAACAGCCACCCCTTAGAAACAGCCACCTCTTAGAAACAGCCACCCCTTAGAAACAGCCACCCCTTAGAAACAGCCACCCCTTAGAAACAGCCACCCCTTAGAAACAGCCACCCCTTAGAAACAGCCACCCCTTAGAAACAGCCACCCCTTAGAAACAGCCACCCCTTAGAAACAGCCACCCCTTAGAAACAGCCACCCATTAGAAACAGCCACCCCTTAGAAACAGCCACCCCTTAGAAACAGCCACCCCTTAGAAACAGCCACCCCTTAGAAACAGCCACCCCTTAGAAACAGCCACCCCTTAGAAACAGCCACCCCTTAGAAACAGCCACCCCTTAGAAACAGCCACCCCTTAGAAACAGCCACCCCTTAGAAACAGCCACCCCTTAGAAACAGCCACCCCTTAGAAACAACCACCCCTTAGAAACAGCCACACCTTAGAAACAGCCACCCCTTAGAAACAGCCACCCCTTAGAAACAGCCACCCCTTAGAAACAGCCACCCCTTAGAAACAGCCACCCCTTAGAAACAGCCACCCCTTAGAAACAGCCACCCATTAGAAACAGCCACCCCTTAGAAACAGCCACCCCTTAGAAACAACCACCCCTTAGAAACAGCCACCCCTTAGAAACAGCCACCCCTTAGAAACAGCCACCCCTTAGAAACAGCCACCCCTTAGAAACAGCCACCCCTTAGAAACAGCCACCCCTTAGAAACAGCCACCCCTTAGAAACAGCCACCCATTAGAAACAGCCACCCCTTAGAAACAGCCACCCCTTAGAAACAGCCACCCCTTAGAAACAGCCACCCCTTAGAAACAGCCACCCCTTAGAAACAGCCACCCCTTAGAAACAGCCACCCCTTAGAAACAGCCACCCCTTAGAAACAGCCACCCCTTAGAAACAGCCACCCCTTAGAAACAGCCACCCCTTAGAAACAGCCACCCCTTAGAAACAGCCACTTCCCTTAGAAACAGCCACCCTTAGAAACAGCCACCCCTTAGAAACAGCCACCCCTTAGAAACAGCCACCCCTTAGAAACAGCCACCCTTAGAAACAGCCACCCCTTAGAAACAGCCACCCCTTAGAAACAGCCACCCTTAGAAACAGCCACCCCTTAGAAACAGCCACCCTTAGAAACAGCCACCCCTTAGAAACAGCCACCCCTTAGAAACAGCCACCCCTTAGAAACACCACCCCTTAGAAACAGCCACCCCTTAGAAACAGCCACCCCTTAGAAACAGCCACCCTTAGAAACAGCCACCCCTTAGAAACAGCCACCCCAGCCACCCTTAGAAACAGCCACCCCTTAGAAACAGCCACCCCTTAGAAGCAGCCACCCCTTAGAAGCAGCCACCCCTTAGAAACAGCCACCCCTTAGAAACAGCCACCCCTTAGAAACAGCCACCCCTTAGAAACAGCCACCCCTTAGAAACAGCCACCCCTTAGAAACAACCACCCCTTAGAAACAACCACCCCTTAGAAACAGCCACCCATTAGAAACAGCCACCCCTTAGAAACAGCCACCCCTTAGAAACAGCCACCCCTTAGAAACAGCCACCCCTTAGAAACAGCCACCCCTTAGAAACAGCCACCCCTTAGAAACAACCACCCCTTAGAAACAGCCACCCCTTAGAAACAGCCACCCCTTAGAAACAACCACCCCTTAGAAACAGCCACCCCTTAGAAACAGCCACCCCTTGGCAGTTGTATCACAGTCTGTTTTCCCCACATCTGTATGTCTGACCAGCCTCTGTAATTCGGTCATCCCTTTAATTAGGCCACTTTATCTCAGTCACTTGGGTGGCCACTTTAGAGGAGTTCTACTGTACGTGTACAGTTGTGTACAATCCAGTTAGTTTGATTGACACACGAAGGCAGCATCTTCCATGTTGATTTTCTTAAAAACAAATTGTAGGATTTGACGAAAACACTAAGATTCTTTTTTATCATAACTATTTGAATCATCATTTCAGATATGGTGTAGAATTGCCTGAGTGACTGTTAACATTTGTTTCAATGGGAAAAAATAACATTGATCTGTAGCAGTGTGGTAGGGCTCATTATAATATGATTGTGAACAATGGCCAACATCACTTCCCTGGAGGGACTGTGACAAGTTGATGGCTGGACCCTTCTCTGTGGTAGATAAACCTTGTGGTCATTAATCCTAATGCAGAATTAATGACCACTGATCCTTTTGAGTCATTAATTCCATAAACAAGACAGCAGATTGTCCAGAATTATGGGTGATACCCATTGGCAAATTCCTCCTTCCTGGGGTCTGTCAAAATGTAATAAAAAATTAGGTCGAGAGGAGACTCCAGGAGTTGTTGGGGAGGCAGGAGCGATTGCCTAGGAGTAGCTGGTGTGTGATCAGGCAGTGTCTTAACTGACCAGGGAGTCTGTCAGATAGTGTTATGGTAGTTGAGTGTTATTGTCAGCTGTCTAAAGTTTGGGGTGTGCCAGGGACTCTGTCTGTGAGACAAGATGAGTTAAGTGTTTCATTGTCAGTTGATTTAATGTTTGGAATGTATCATTAGTATTGTGGTGTCAATAAAATATTGTCATTGTAGTAAACTCAGTTTGGTTGTTAGCATATTCTTAATTGGTACCCCCCCATTGTCGCATTTATAGAGATTACCTCTAGGACAGGTTGAAAAGGAGTTAAGTTGAAATCATTTCTCTGAATGAGCATGTGTATAAATTAACTTTCAGAACATTGCCTATGTGACCATGTTATTTCCTGTCCAGTCTAATATCATGTAGGTTTGGTGCTCACTAAAATGTCAGCTTATGTGAATTCCTTAATTGAAAGTACTGAACTATTACAAATGCTAATGCCACCACCAACAGCAAAGCTAATTAAAACATAAACCGCGACGAGACGATCTGGCCTGCACTCAGGTCAATTAACCGCTGGACTGGCACTGAGTTCATTATTTGATAGGCTGCAGTGGGCATCTCGAGCATATTTAATATAGCGTTGTGATAGGTTGGGTGGAGACGAGACTAAGGGACCCAGTAGCCTCCTGTAGGTAGCAGGAGATGGTTCTGGCAGCCACGACTTTTCACACAGATGGGATGCCTCTATTCCCACGCTGGGTGAGTACACCTTGTGTCATTGAGGTTATGGCAGGAGACACCTGTGGCACTTTGATGCTAGGCTAAAATGGAAAAATCTGTAGTTATTTCATTGGCAATGCTGGAAGCACAACTTGTGTTTTTCATGCAGTGTACATGCAGTGCATAGTGTGTAGCATAACCATTATTTACACAGACTTAGTTTACAATTTATCTTCTGCAGCAGATCTGTATCTTGTTTACTGTTGTTGACAGAAATGTAACATGGCCATTTTTGGCATTGTGGTCTATTTTGACTTTAGTGTGTATTCACTGTGTAAGATAGGTTACTAGTTTAGGCTACATGATGGTGATAATGTATGTTTTCCTTGCTGGTTAACTTATTGAGTGTTTTGTGTGAAAATAATTAATGGGGGTTTCCTGCAATTTTTCCTTTATTACATGGTGTCAGTGCCAGCCTCACCCCGGACTTCACGGATAAAGAGGAGAGCAGCAATTACCGCAAGAGTAAATATTGACAAGCAATAATAACAAAGATTAGTCCGGTCCTGTGGACATTGATGATCAATCAACAACTGGAGTACACAACTACGGAATAAATCAGGTATTGACCTCTATAAGGCTTCATTTGTCATTATTTCTAGGAACAGACGTTTATGTAACAGGTAGCGTTAGTTTCTGAGTTGGAGGCCACAATGTCAGTAGACATAGATACAGCAGGGTACTACACGATTACAGAGATCCTACGTGTGATGGGTTGTGTTAGTGCTACAAGATAGTGACTTTATGTTATCAGCTGCTGTGTAGTAGCGGATAAGTTGCATTATCTCACAACCAACACTCTGTCTTTGCTTATCGGTAGACCAACTGTGAATTGGTTTATCGGCCACGCTGTGGTAAAACACTTCTAGGAAAGTTAAGGAAACGCTTGCTAAACTGTGTGTGTGTGTGTGAAGGCTCTCGTTTGTACTGACAACCTCAGTGAGATCTTGAGGTCTTGATGATGTATGGTCAAGTGTTACACCAGTCGTCATAGTGAACTTTCCATGTAGCCTGTGCCTATGATCTGGGCCACCGTGAATCCCCTGTGTCTATGATCTGGGCCACTGTGAATCCCCTGTGGTCAGACAGTTTGTCCACACCCCTATAGTTAGGATGGATGGTGTGCATTTGACGTTAACAAGAGTTTTATATGTTATTGTAGATGGCTTGTTTTGTGGTATTTTATTTAAATAGGTATTAACAATAAGTTTGAATGTCATGTATCATATTAATACATGCACCACATATGTAATTTAACAGTTGTGTTTGAAACATGCTCAAACGTCAATGTTTCTTATGTAAGTAATAACACAGGTTTGATTAGAACATGCACTTTTACTGCCAGCATGGCTGGGTCTTTCACCTGACCCACTGTGTATTTGCTTACAATTAATATTTCATTGGCTGTGGCATTATATTAACAACACTGACACAAGTCTGGAGCTGGAGCTGGGCCTTCCACTCTCTCCCTGAGGCCAAGCTGCTGCTAGGGAAATGGGACAATATTTCTGGGCATATTCTGCAACTTTAGAAATTGTAAATTGATGGTTTTGTTTAACGGTTTTATTTTATTAATTTATTTATATATTTTTTATTGTACATTTCGTAAACTGATTGATGTTCTTAGAATTGTAATGACATGTTACTTTATTTATGTATTTATTGATGTTTTATTTTGTTTATCTATAGTTTTGACTTATATATTTTATCTTAAATGATATAACTGTGGATGTAAGAGTGTAGGTGATTGTGGGATGACTCATTGAAAATCACACTATAAACACGACATTGTCACCATCGTGAAATAAAGCTTAAACTCTACTACTACCACTACAACTACCACCAATGCCACCCTACCTCCACTACCACCACTACCTCCACTACCACCACTACCTCCACTACCACCACTACCTCCACTACCACCACTACCTCCACTACCACCACTACCTCCACTACCACCACTACCTCCACTACCACCACTACCACCACTACCTCCACTACCTCCACTACCTCCACTACCACCACTACCTCCACTACCACCACTACCTCCACTACCACCACTACCTCCACTACCACCACTACCTCCACTACCACCACTACCTCCACTACCTCCACTACCACCACTACCTCCACTACCACCACTACCACCACTACCTCCACTACCTCCACTACCACCACTACCACCACTACCTCCACTACCTCCACTACCACCACTACCACCACTACCTCCACTACCACCACTACCTCCACTACCACCACTACCACCACTACCTCCAATACCTCCACTACCACCACTACCACCACTACCTCCACTACCACCACTACCACCACTACCACCACTACCTCCATTGCCACCACTACTTCCACTACCACCACTACCACCACTACCACCACTACCTCCACTACCACCGCTACCTCCACTACCACCGCTACCTCCACTACTTCCACTACCTCCACTACCACCACTACCTCCACTACCTCCACTACCACCACTACCTCCACTACCACCACTACCTCCACTACCACCACTACCTCCACTACCACCACTACCTCAACTACCTCCAATACCTCCACTACCACCACTACCACCACTACCTCCACTACCACCACTACCACCACTACCACCACTACCTCCAATACCTCCACTACCACCACTACCACCACTACCTCCACTACCACCACTACCACCACTACCTCCAATACCACCACTACCTCCACTACCTCCAATACCTCCACTACCACCACTACCACCACTACCTCCACTACCACCACTACCACCACTACCTCCAATACCTCCACTACCACCACTACCTCCACTACCTCCACTACCACCACTACCTCCACTACCACCACTACCACCACTACCTCCACTACCTCCACTACCACCACTACCACCACTACCTCCACTACCTCCACTACCACCACTACCTCCACTACCTCCACTACCACCACTACCACCACTACTTCCAATACCTCCACTACCACCACTACCTCCACTACCACCACTACCTCCACTACCACCACTACCTCCACTACCTCCACTACCACCACTACCTCCACTACCACCACTACCACCACTACCTCCAATACCTCCACTACCACCACTACCACCACTACCACCACTACCTCCACTACCACCACTACCACCACTACCTCCACTACTTCCACTACCTCCACTACCACCACTACCTCCAATACCTCCACTACCACCACTACCACCACTACCTCCACTACCACCACTACCACCACTACCACCACTACCTCCAATACCTCCACTACCACCACTACCACCACTACCTCCACTACCACCACTACCACCACTACCACCGCTACCTCCACTACCACCACTACCACCACTACCTCCACTACCTCCAATACCTCCACTACCACCACTACCACCACTACCTCCACTACCACCACTACCACCACTACCTCCAATACCTCCACTACCACCACTACCTCCACTACCACCACTACCACCACTACCTCCACTACCACCACTACCACCACTACCACCACTACCTCCACTACCACCACTACCACCACTACCACCACTACCTCCAATACCTCCACTACCACCACTACCACCACTACCTCCACTACCACCACTACCACCACTACCACCACTACCTCCATTACCACCACTACTTCCACTACCACCACTACCACCACTACCTCCACTACCACCGCTACCTCCACTACCACAGCTACCTCCACTACTTCCACTACCTCCACTACCACCACTACCTCCACTACCTCCACTACCACCACTACCTCCACTACCACCACTACCTCCACTACCACCGCTACCTCCATTACCACCACTACCTTTACACAATTACGGTGTATCCATCAATAATTACTCTCCCCATCCTTTCCCATGCAAAATATTTTGAGTCAAATGTTTCCCATGACGATATTGTCAACAGCCGTTATTTTTCGTTCCCTGCCAACCTCTCCCAGGCAACTACTAGTCAATCAGTGACCACACACTTTCCAATTGATATAATGTAATTGACCCCAAGTCTGCTGCTACGCATGATTGCTGATCAGTCAATGTTTGCTGAGTGGTCTATGAAAGCGGTCATCTGATGGGATGAAATGCTGCCAAACAAATACATTTTTGATTAAATTTTTTTAGAATGAGCAGGGTTTGTATTGAGATGATTTTTTCATCTATATGTGGCCCACCCGTGTCAGATACAGCCATCACCCTCTAATAACCCCACCCCTGCTATACACAGTAAAAACGTGTAAAAGTTGATAGAATAAAATACGCTTTTAACCACATATAAATGTTCTCCAATCAGCAGGAACCCAAAGCTGGAATTACCATTTTGTACTTTCCATGATAAATGTAAAACACATAAAAATAAAACCTCCAACCTGACTAAAACCTGACTACTTAGAATTAACCACTTAATAGAATCAAATTGGTCTGACCTGAAGTGATTATATTAGGCGGAGGCAACTATAAATATAGATAAAAGGTGATATTTGTCTCGTAAAAGTGACCCCCCTGGGGTATTGTCACTGAGTATCCAACAGATCATTGAACACATTTACTACTGAAAAATATCAGTATCCCAACATTCCAGGGGGGGTCACTTTATAAGAGTCACAAGATTTGCTTTCACCCACATTAATTTAACACCCTGTAGATAATCTACCTCCAATATTCTTTAGTTGTTCTGACTGCTATAAGCAATGAGTTGATCATCTCAATAATTACTAATCAGAACTTTTAACCATTTAATTAGATGATCTGTTCTCTTGAAAAGTCTTCAGGGAACTCCTTGGTAGTAACATGGATGCCTGGTCTTCTTCACACATATTTTCATAATATGTGTAAAATTACCTCAGAAAAATGTGATAAAAGTTGAGCAACCTGAAGATATGCACACTAGATATATTTGATTCTGCATAACTAATATAATATTCCATGTGAGATATCTGTTAAAATGCTAAATGTGAAATAATGTACCAGATAACCAATGCATAATAGATGATGAAGCATTTCTCAGCTTAATTGCCGGGTACTGCTCATTGATTAAGTTCAGTGAACTGTTATCTATTGGCCATGGCATGATTCATAAATGTCTACGTAACACCAAGTCATTAGTGGATAAACTAAAAACTAAAATTGCAAAAGCTGTATTATCCTCTTAAAAAACAGCCATGGATTTAGGGCCTGACATACCCCCTAAATGTCTTTTTCTAAACATTGTTGCAATTTTCAAGGTGCGCCTCTTAAAATAAACTTATGAACCGTTTTGCTATGTGGAAAATATGGCAAGGAGAAACAGTTGAATCTAGGAGAGAAAAAAAAAGGAAAAATGTTAACGAAAAAAAGAAACAGGAAATAAAGTAATGGACATAAAGTAACAGTTTGTTTTGTTTATTATTACTATTTTATACATTATAAAATTACTGATGTGTTACAATATTGTATATTTTGAAACTTATTTTGCAACTTAACAATAAATGTTTTTTTTCCCTAACAAAATGTGTTAGTTTTTTCCTGTTACTTTTATTCTTCAGTAGACTTGTCTGTCTGTGGCAGAGTGCAATCAGGGCAGGGATTATGAAGTTACAGTTGCCAGGCTGTCTACGTTGGTCTAGTGAGACCATCGCAGACAGTCTGACTCTCAGCAGAAGCTCCACTGCTCTCCTTGACCTTATTATCTATTGGCTCGAGCCCCATGGCTATACAGCAGTCATATTCATTCCATGGTTCTCTTGCTTTAAAGTTCTAGTTGCCCTGTTTGATATATAATGATTAGGAATCAGTTGATTGATTTGATTTTATAATAATACTAAGTTTCCAATATAGCGCCCCATCCAAATAAGTTTCCTATATAGCGCCCCATCCAAATAAATGTTCTAGGGAGCTGTACAATGGTGTATATAATGGCCTGAAAACTACAAAAATTATTTATTCACTTTTAATAGCAATCAAAATATAAAAATCAACTGTCCTATCATGCTATATAGAACACACATGCTAAAATATTGTTTCTGTTGAAAACTTTTATAACTGATTCCCTTTATTGATAAATTAATCTATGATTCACTGATGTTATATCTAGGGGGAATATATATTCCCATCTGCTTGTGTAAATGAAACTAGATTTAAGCACCAGCCTGGTGGGCTAAAATGGCTCGGGAATGGGACTAACAGCATTGTCTTTTAAGAAGCCAAGGAAAATAAAACACCTCCAGCCCGACTAAAACCTGACTACTTAGAATTAGCCAATTAATAGAATCAAATTGGTCTGACCTGAAGTGATTCTGTGAGGCGGAGGCGACTATAAATATAGATAAAAGGTGATATTTGTCTCATAAAAAGTGATCTCACCTGGAATGTTGTCTCAGCAATATCCAACAGATCATTGAGCACATTTACTACTGAAAAATATGTGAGGATCCCGATATTCCGGGGGGGGGTCACTTTATAAGAGTCACAAGATTTACGTTCACCCACATTAATTTCTCTACACACCCTGTAGATAATCTACCTCCAATGTTCTTCAGTTGTTCTGGCTGTTATAAGCTAAAGGTAATCTACTACCAATATCACTACCAATATCACTATCAATATCATTATCTTTTTTAAGAAGGAATCCCTTTGTAGTGCGAATAAAAAATAATATTTATTATTAAGTTGATTTGTATGAATTACCACACAAAAGTTACCATCCTGAACCTATTTACAACATTTCATTACAAGTGGAGGATTTGTAAAGTCATTCATAGGAGATAACACGTTTCCAGGGATTATCTTCCTGGAACCTCCCTGGCTATCTGTTCAGCAGTACTAGATTTCGTCAACACGATCTAATCACAGTGGTACAGCTGTTGTTCCTCTTATGCGATTGCGAATAATCCCCATATGTTGGGTTGTGGTAACATCCATTTACAGGCCGTTTGACAAGACACTTGATTAAACTCCGAGATCTGGCGATTGCTGTGTAGACGTGGAGGAGGGTCAAGCACTGAATCGTACCACTTGTCTGACCTCCAGCATCTAGTTCTAATTAGTTTCCAGCACTCTGCAACCTTTGTTAATTGGTCACTGTGTGTGTCATATTTGTCCTAATAAGCCTACAGTGTGCTTGAAAAAAATTGGGCCATGGAAAAATTTCAAGGAATTTGTTCTTATATGCATACAGCAAAAAAAAATTTTGTAGACAGTAAGGTAACTGTTTAACACTAGTGGTGTCATTTGGTGACTAGTATAGAACAACTAAAAAATTAGGCCAACTGTTTAATACCAGATGGCAACAGTTGTTTCACACTAGTCATATTACAATAATTATGGATCCTGCTGAATAAAACGGGTGTGTGCTAATTAGGGTATGTAAGCTTAATAGGTTGAATATGGTATATGTTGTGTTTTGCCAGAATCTGATGGTGTCATGAAGCCTTATTCAAGTACCCAGGTAGTCAGCCTCATTCAACTACCCAGGTAGTCAGCCTCATTCAGCTACCCAGGTAGTCAGCCTCATTCAACTACCCAGGTAGTCAGCCTCATTCAACTACCCAGGTAGTCAGCCTCATTCAGCTACCCAGGTAGTCAGCCTCATTCAACTACCCAGGTAGTCAACCTCATTCAACTACCCAGGTAGTCAGCCTTTTTTAATATGCCAAGCTGATCTTTCTATGCTGGCACTGAGGGCGGTCACTGCCAGGGTCACTGCCAGGGTCACTGCCAGGGTGCACGTCTTCCTCAGTGGTTTTATGTCCCCAGTTAGTGAGATGGAACCAACATTAACATGGTCATCCGAGTTGCGAGGGATGCGCTGTCCTCAATGTTGAGCGCCAAGTTTTTGCACCATTTGAATGTACAATGCTCTGTATTAATTTGCAAAAATATCTCTGTTAAGACCACAAGGTTTAGTTTGTGGATACCAATTAAAAGTTATGGAGAAATAAGTACAACAATTCAAACAAGTGTTTCAACTACAAAACACACACAAGAGTTTTCCCAAATGAATGCTCAACAATACATGTACTTGTTGTCATTGTGCTTTTCTGGATAGTAGTATAATTTTTTTATTTATTTATTAAAGTATCATGTATGTCCAGGGATCCTGCATAAAGCATAAACACATCAGTAATCACCTGTTCACAACTATTTAATGGTGTTTTTGTTGGCATTAAAATGACCAGTTGTTACTGTGCTGCCCTCTGGCAGACGACACAAACTAACACTAGTTATACATAACTTCTTTGTGTTAATGGACAGTGTAAATGTACGTCTTATTGCCTGAAACAAACGTGCATTTTTATGTACCTAATAGCAACAATGAAATACTCGTTCTCACAGGGAATGATGAATAATTTGAACACATTATCTACTGACTGTATAAATGCTAGCAGTGTGAATATGCTTAAAATGGAAAAGACAGTTAAGTTATAGACAGCGAAGAAAAAAAAATTGTACTTGCCATCCATACCCCAGACTTCAGGACAAAGAGGAGAGCAAAGAGTGTCTGATGGGCTGTGATCACGCTTAGAATAACAACTGTGGATTCTCGATAAGCCAATGGCTTCTTTGTCCACGTATCCTAGCTCAGTCGCTTGTTGCTGAACCTTGTTAAACTTACAGACTTCCTCAAAATTTTATTTTATGATGTGTCCATATGATTATAGTATTGATCTTTGGAAAACCTTTCCAAGAAAAAGCACTTAGAAAGTTGAAGAAATGCTATCTGACAGGTTGATCAGTGCCCACCATTGGTGAAAACCGTTCTGATTGGCTGCATGTCTATCTTGTGCATGTTATACACACAACCGTTTATTTTTCTGGTTTGTAGTAGTACCATGTCCACCTGATACCCCGGTTGACTAATGTATCACGCTGATAACATGGCTGAGTTCTAGCAGTGATTGATGTAGCCGATGATTTTGTCTAACGCGTTAACCATCCGCTCGCATTGGCTGTTCATAGTGTGGGAATGTTCGACTTCAAACAGTGGGTAATGCCATCCTGTAATCATCCATACATATGTAAACATTTGTGTAATTTTACTTGATGTGTAATGTCGTAAAGTACTAAATCTGTTGCTGGACCATAAAATGCAGATTCACACTGTTCCAGTGCACTCCACACTGGTTTATCATGAATCTGTATGGAGTCATCCCTCGGAGAAATAGAATGTTCCAGAGATAACGACACGTTGGGGTAATAAATGTTAGTGTACAGGTAAATCTGTTAGTTGTCTTCAGAACTGTTCAGCTAACAAGACAGGCAAGATGAGTTTCCCGGTTCTTCTAAACATGTACAATGAGTGAGTATTGATAGATATAGGAGGCTAGGCATCTGAAGACCGACTTAATTATAGTACCACTGAAGAAGACTTCCTGCTTCTACAACTAGAGGTTTATCAAGTTGACAAAGCCTTGACTTGACTAAATGCATATAGGCCATATTGAGTTGCACCCCTCCATTCTGTTTTATTATTACTCTGCTGCCAACAGCGAGAGCCCAGTATCATTCCTGATCTCGTCACTCTACCTCTTTAGCGGATGTTATAAGAATTACTACATAGATCTTGAAAATATACATTTTATTTCACGTTTTGGCCTATGTTTTGTAATCCCTCGAGTGCTACTTTTAATTTCTTTTTTATTAGTGAGATTGATATATGCTGATTGTATGTATAATGACGAATAAAGGTTTATCTTTATAAAATAAAATGATGTAGTCATTTGTTCTTCATGAGAACGTTACCTTGTTGTAGTGGGGTAGCTTGCCTTCATGCCCCCTTGATCCTGCAATCTATGCCGGTGGGGGGTTTCTATTCCTGCTAGGTTCACCCATACTGGATTGGGCAAGGGTAAAGGCGACACTAAATCGGTCTAGGTTGGGGGTTAAGGGTTAAGACCCTTCCTAGTGAAAAAACTTGTAGAAACTCTCACAAGTAATATAATTCTAGCCTTATATGCCTCACCTCGGCACAAAGAGGATAAGTATGTAAGTTATTTGATGTCTGCCATGAGAGAGAAATAGTTTTGTTTCTGGCCAATCATGATTATGATATTTATTTTCAGGTGCTTCGTGCTGCGGCCAGACAAGCCAATGGCCGATGCCAGCCCCGGCACCAAGTCTAGTGGTCACTACGCATGTGACCTGTGTGGTCAAGACGGTCTGAGTGATGAGGACATGAGGACGCACATACTCATAGAACATGTGGAGGGTGAGGTCAGCTGCCCTTTTTGTGACCTCGCCGGAACGACGGCCGAAGAGATGAATATTCACGTCAACTGCGAACACCTCAACTTCAATTCTCCTTCCAAGGACAGCTGTGGTAGCATGGTCCCTTACAGCTCGGCAACAGCGAGCGAATGTTCCTCCGATAATGGTCCGCCGTCTCCCCCCATTATGGGTCGACCAAATGTGATGATCTTGTCGAAGACCAGGTCCAATGCCACTGATGATTCACCGTCGTCTGAAGGAACGTCCTTCTCAAAGCTCTCTGGGCAGCAGTCTCTCAAGCGGGCTCGACTGCGACTGGACGTTGCGTCATCTCATTCTGTGGGCAGCATCAGTCATGTTGACTCTCAGGGTAGCATCAGCAGCAGCAGCAGCGGTTTCAAGAAGCAGGGTAACATGAAGCTGCCATCCTCCGATGACTTTGGGACAATTGCCAATCACTACACATGCCCAATGTGTGATTGGCGTACGACGTCATCGGACGAAATCACGCACCACGTGAACGTCAAACATTTGGACTTGTTGAGTCCGCGAAAATCGCTCAACATCGACGATGAGAACAACATTGTTATTGGACCGTCAACTTCGACAGGCAGCCGTGGTGTCCCCTATACGTGCCCAATATGCGGTCTCGAGAAGGCAGACAGCAAGACACTGGAACGCCATGTAAATTTGCAGCATCGTGACGTTCTGAGTCCTGATGATGTCTGTGACACTGACAATAACAACGTGTCACCACAGTCAGGTTGTCCAGTATGTGGGATGGAGTTCTCAGACTCGGACAGTCTTGCTGTCCACGTCGATGGTCATTTCTCTGCTGACCAAACCCCAAGTGAGTACTCTTGACTGTCTTTAGAATAGGGGATGGAGTGAGTTGCTAGGCTCCTAAACAGGCCCATAGACCTTTTGTGAACCCTCCGTTTCCCAAAATGTGAACCACCTATTCCCCATTTTTTCCCCAAAAGCATGAACCCCTTTTTTCCAATGTAAACCCCCCATTAAAAATGTTAACCCCCATTTTCTCCCAAAAGCGTGAACCCCCAATAATATGAATATAATATATAATTATTTGATTTGGTTGCATCTTTAAGTAATGACGTCTTTGGGATTGTGACATTGTGCCAGACCCATTTAGTTCTAGGAGCAAGGGTAGACGTGGTGGGAGGGAGGGGGAGATGTGGGGGGAGGGAAGGGGAGATCTTGGGGAGGGAAGGGGAGATGTGGGGGAGGGAAGGAGAGAGATGGGGGGCGAACAAAAGGGTGAAGAAGGTAGTGTGGATAGGTGGATGAAGGAGGGAGAGGGAACTAGGAATGAGGGAGGTAGGGTGGACAGTTGGATGAAGTGATGAAGGAGGGAGGGGAACTAGGAGTGAGGGAGGGTGACAGGTGGGTGAAGTGATGAAGGAGGGAGAGGGAACTAGGAGTGAGGGAGGGTGGACAGATGGGTGAAGTGATGAAGGAGGGAGAGGGAACTAGGAGTGAGGGAGGAAGGACAGGTGGGTGAAGTGATGAAGGAGGGAGAGGGAACTAGGAGTGAGCGAGGAAGGACAGGTGGATGAACTGATGAAGGAGGGAGACGGAACTAGGAGTGAGGGAGGGTGGACAGGTGGGTGAAGTGATGAAGGAGGGAGAGGGAAGTAGGAGTGAGGGAGGGTGGACAGGTGGGTGAAGTGATGAAGGAAGGAGAGGGAACTAGGGGGTGAAGTGATGAGGGAACTAGGGATATAAAACTATTACATATTTACAGTTTGGCGTGTTGACGATATGTATGTCCTTATATGACCTGGTGTACAGCTGTTGCTCATTCGCTCCATTTAGCTAACACTGGCTAAATCATCGTCTTACACTGTCTTACAGTCAAGGTCGCAGTAGGAACATCTGAGATTAGCCTAGTGCACAAAATAATCTTGTCAATGCAGCATATGTTAACCACACCATAGTCTTAAGTGTGTGTGTGTGCGGTGTGCTATAGCGTGTGTGTGTGTGTGTGTGTGTGTGTGTGTTTGTGTGTGTGTGTGTGTGTGTGTGTGTGGTGGTGGTGGTGGTGTGTGTAGTGGTGGTGGTGTGTGGTGGTGGTGGTGGTGGTGGTGTGTGTGTGTGGTGGTGGTGTGTGTGGTGGTGGTGGTGTGTGTGTGTGGTGGTGGTGTGTGTGGTGGTGGTGGTGTGTGTGTGTGGTGGTGGTATGTGTTTATGTGTGCCAATACGTGAGAAGGTTAGAGTAGACGATATCATTGTCTGGAATCCACAGGAATCCTGTATCCACTGAGTAGATGTGGGTTAGATAATGTTTGTGGCAAGACTCTCCATCCATCTGTCTGTCTGTTATCTCAGACGTCCAGGCACGGCTCTACAACCTATACCATCTGTGCTTCATTCACAATTTCACCATTCTTGGCTGGTATAATAAGGCGTCCTGGTATCTCATCAGCACACACATTTGTAAACCGGAGCTGCAAAACGTTTTTACCGTCTTCTAAATACATTTTTTAGCAATAAGCAAGATCCGAGTCATGCCGAATGATTTAGTGTGTGGTCTTTCCACTTTCCTATCACAGTGGAAATACAACTGGCACACTTCTGAAGTTGTTAATGATGGAGAATAGCCCCTTTGGGCTTTGGTTGTTGCTAGCACATCCGTCAGCATACTAAAAAAATACTCATTTACTTTTACAGTGTTCTGATGGGAAACCGGGATTTTTTTATTTGGCCTAATCACTTCTGTACACGTATTTGTCAGCCATCAGACATGAAGATTAAAGCCACATTAACCAGCGCCGGATCCAATGACACAAAATAAATTAATTACAACATTTTATTTTTCATTTCGGTTACACTTCTAAAATGTTCAAGTCAGTTACAATTATAATATCTATACGTATTCAAATTTAATTATTGGGAAATGTGCTGTCTACATACCAAACCTAGTAATTGTAGCATTTTGGTATTTTAAATAACTTTTAATACTGAGAAAATACCATGAATTTAGTTGTATTCAAATTCATAGGTATAAAAGGAAACATATTTCTATGCCTCTGAACCTGCAGTATACATTAGTTAGTTTGCACTAAGTCTTTGTTGCTTATAGTAACTTGTATGTGTATACTTTTGTATTAAATGTACAGTCTCATCAGTTTTGTCATAAAACCATGTTATATAGTATTAACTAAGTTGTAACAATACATTATATAGTATTAACTAAGTTGTAACAATACATTATATAGTATTAACTAAGTTGTAACAATACATTATATAGTATTAACTAAGTTGTAACAATACATTATATAGTATTAACTAAGTTGTAATAATACATTATATAGTATTAACTAAGTTGTAACAATACATTATATAGTATTAACTAAGTTGTAAAATACATTATATAGTATTAACTAAGTTGTAACAATACATTATATAGTATTAACTAAGTTGTAACAATACATTATAAAGTATTAACTAAGTTGTAACAATACATTATATAGTATTAACTAAGTTGTAACAATACATTTTATAGTATTAACTAAGTTGTAACACTACATTATATAGTATTAACTAAGTTGTAACAATACATTGAGCTATGCTGCATCACAATAGTTGATGTGATAATGCAGTACTATTGATAATAAATTGAACTATCGATAAGTATCATTGATAGTTCATGGAACTATCAAGATTAATGATAGTTTGCAAAATAATTCAGCAACAATATTTAATTATGGACCTAACATCAACAATCATTGATTGTAGCAGCATCATTCACGGATTCAACACCGCCCATCAACTGCGGGTTGGGACGGTTTTCCTGGCTATTCGCTATTCTGTGATACTGTTGCAATACATTCATGATAGTTATGAAACTATTGTCGTAGTAAAACTATCCTGATAGTCACCCCTATTATTAACTATATCTACCTCTGACCACCTAAATCTTTTTTTTAATTAACCACTTTTTTGTTATAATTTGAACGTTATCTTTTTAATTTGAATGTTGAACCTCGAACATCAAGTCTATGTTGCATGTTCAATGGCAAGGTCAATATTCATAAACAGATAAAAATCACTTTATATTAAACATTGTGGTTCATTTAAAATACACAATATATATAGTTTGTACTACATTACATCACATGATTTTACTGTAAAAATGTGCACATTTAAACGTTGAACTAGACATTTATATGATACTTCAGGTGCATGACCCTGGGCAGATGGACTTGAAACAGTGTAGTGATACAGTCGGGGTGTTATTTCAGCTGTCTGTGTCAATAATAGTGTAATTTGTTCATTGGTTCTAGCTGACCCGAGAGACAGTCTACTGGCGCAGGAGCTCCAGCGCAGAGAGAGGGCAGCACTAGAGCTTGAAGAGCAGCGGGCTTTTGAAAAACTACAGGTAAACTACATGAAACCATTATTTACACAATTCAGAAAGGTGTTGTATTTGACATCTCATTGCTGAAAAAGTAATCTTTTTAACCTCATAGTTGGTTCAGACAGAGTCGTAACTTTGTTAGAAAACCATTTTTAGTCATTTTCTGCACTTCAAGTTATTAATGCACAAGTTTCATGTCCACCTTCTGCTGCCCAGTATTATGAAAGTGAACCACTGCTAAATAGATCGTTCCTATTACATCAGCCTAGTTAAATTACAGCGGGCTGTTTCACAATGCTATCAAATCTTTCCTCCCAGTATGTGTAAACTTTGTGCCGCATGTCAATCTGGGTTAGATACGACTGTAGTTGCGTCATCTGTAGTTCAGACTTGGGAGACAAGCTAAACATACTGTTAAGAATAGCAGAGATTGGTGACATCTTTTAGATTAATACACACTGGAATATCTAACAAAACATCAACCTACGACTAACATAAATTGTTTTGTGACAGTTTTTTTTTTACTAGATATAAGCATTTATAGACTGTGTTTTGACTATTAATTTTGTATGTTCATTCTTATACTGAAGTATATATAAAAAAGCTAAAATTGTCTTTTAGTATCATGTAGATTTTTTCAGGTAAAACAATATTTAATTTTAAAAACTTTTGGAAAACATATAACCGGTAGTAAGATGTGCATTACTCCTGTGTATTTCTCCAATAACGATGCAGAAACTCTGATGTTTTAAAAGTTACCTTCTTATGCAGGTTTATAATGAATGCAATATCCCAAATATCAGAGAATGGTAAAAGGTTAATCAGTCTGAGAGAATGGTAAAAGGTTAATCAGTCTGAGAGAATGGTAAAAGGTTAACCAGTTTGAGAGAATGGTAAAAGGTTAACCAGTCTGAGAGAATGGTAAAAGGTTAATCAGTCCGAGAGAATGGTAAAAGGTTAATCAGTCTGAGAGAATGGTAAAAGGTTAATCAGGCTGAGAGAATGGTAAAAGGTTTATCAGCTTCCCAAAGTGCTGTGTTGAATGTGTGCTTCTTGAAACTATGCTTCTTGAAACCGTAAAAGTTCTTAATTATTTTTTATATTTAACAAGGAAATTGTGTCCTGTATATATTGGAACTAAATGGAGATCCGGGAATTTGTATTGGTTTTAAGCTTGTTGCTTTTCAGTGGTTTCCTTTGTATTGATCAATTTAACCAACATAGACAGTAAAAACTTCAACTGCTCTCACGCTGATAAAGCCACTAAATTATGCATAGTGTTAGTAGTAGAAATGTCTGCTGCTTTGGGTTGATTGATGTACAGTGTAAATGTGTCGATCGAAGATTACAAGCCTGCCAAATCTCTCTACTTTGTAGATATTAACTATAAAGAAATATTAACTATAATATTAACCAGTAAATAAAATAGATTCTGAGCCAAGATTATAAATATATAGTCAAGCAGTTTTCCAGATCACTGAAGTTTGGCCTAGCAGCTGCTTCCAAACCACATCTCGCTAAGCTAAACAAATTGGATCTAGCTGCCCTAATGTTTCCTCCTTAGTACGCTCACTTCCATGCAAGAGATCCTGGGTTTGCTTTGCTTTGGTTTGTAATATAGTGTAACAGTAATGACAATAAAGACATTTACATAGCATTGTATATCTGGATAAAGTCCATTCATATGTGCCTAGATAACACATACCACTGGTACCTTGGTAGGTGCTAAAATACCTAATAAAATAAATATAACATTAATTAGTTAAATAAATAATGATAATTATTTAACACATGTCGCATATATGTACATGCATATCAAATATATACAAATTTAATTAGTTAAATAATAATAATAATAAATTAGTTAACAAAATAATACTAAATTAGTTAAATATTTCTTTTTATATAAATGATGACAAATTAGTTAAATGATAACAAATTAGTTAATAAATTAGTTAAAACATGATTTGTATATATATATATATATATATATATATATATATATATATATATATATATATATATATATATATATATATATATATATATATATATATGTATATATATATACACAAATCTAAATTCCTGCCTGTTCATCATATGCCTGGTGAAGAGTCATTTAGAGGTAGTTAAAGATGAGATTGGTGTATTTCAGGAGAAGTATGGCATGAAAGGCAACGACAACTACAAGAAGCAATCGGAACGTCATCTGGAGAGGGCGGTCAGCTCCGGTCAGCTGTCCATCTCTGACTACTATGTCAAGAAACATGCGACCAAGTCTTCTGTCGATGATGGCCATTCATGCACCAAAGGTATTAGTTATGTGTATACAGCATACACCATTCTTAAAAAAATCGGATTTCTCTTACAAATGGATACATTCAGATAATTTACATCACTCTTTTGTCCAACTGTTTTTGCTCATTGAGAAATTTATAAAGTAAATAAAATAAATTCTGCTATGCAGTCGTTATTGGATTCAGAATTCAATTCGCAATCAACGTTTGCCGAAATGCCGTGGTAGTGGAGAAACTTTATATTTGGGATGAAAAGAAAATCTATATTATTTTATTAATTTTATTATCCCAACTTAATGAACATGTTCACGACTATCAGATTCCAGCAGTGACCTGTCCACAAGATGGCACTGCAGTAAGACCCCCTGGGGACTGTTCCAGATTCACATTTTCTTGCAGGGATCATCCCCAAATTGAAGGCCTACTTCAAGTCATGTCCATCCGTGGTCAACTATTGGCTCTGTTCGCCCACTGACCACTGTGCTGCCTCCTATGGGGACAAAGGGTGGGGTTGCGGCTATCGCAATCTGCAGATGATCCTGTCGTGCCTTGCAACTAGCGCCATCTATGAACCAGTCATCTTCAATGGTACGTACAAGTGGCAAAAACCAGGAACTGTGTTGTGTTGTGCATTTGCCATACATTATTTTAGGTCAGTAATATTATTGTCATCTAATCTGAACAATTCCAAATGTTTATATAACACTGATGTTTTATAGCACACTTATCCTGTACTTGAAATTATTTTGTCTCACTATTTAATTTGTATCTGGTATGAACTATTCTATGCCAGGTGGGTCTTCCCATCGTCTCATTTTGGGTTTCTAAATGATTTGTAAGTCACAGTAATCTATTCACTTGTTTTGTTATTGCATTTATCAAAGTTTTTTTGTGACTGAATAAAGTTTATTTAAAATCAAACCGATGCACAAAGAATTTTTTATTTCTCAACACTGCACACCTCAAAAAGTTTAAGTTTTTAAAAGTTTACTGTTTTGCAATCAAGACACTTTTGGCAAATACTTGATTTTGCTTTACAGTCAATGGGCATTCTAAATTTTGTCTGAAGTGATCTTAAAGGGGAGTTTTTTCATGAAAAATTTTTGCCCTTTTGTGCAAAACTTTAAATGCTGGTGTGCAGTATTGAATGATTTTGTCCTGGTGCGTTATTTTGTAATATTTCAAGCTGCGCATAGAATTCCAAACTTTTTGTATTTGGGAATTCCCATCTTTTTGTATTTGGGAATTCCCATCTTCTTGTATTAATTTCTTCAGTCAAACATTTGTGCACTAAATTATGGGGCTGGAAAATCCTGTTTCTTAGTTCACAAGGATCTTTAATATAGTCGCACAGTACAATTAAATGTTTCAGAAATAGCAGCAGTCACAACATAGTTTTCCCAACTGCAATCTTGAAATTTTATATTTTGAGAATTGTTTATGACTTAATAAGACACAGTTCTTGCTGGTTTCAGGTCGAAGTTTGATACCGTCAATCCCTAAAATCCAGCAGCTGATCGAGGCTGCTTGGCAGAAGGGGTTTGACCTCCAGGGTTGTGAACAGTTGGGTGGAAAGGTCACAAACTCAACGAAGTGGATTGGAGCCACCGACATTGTTGCAACACTTTCGTCATTGAAGATTCAGTGAGTAACTGAATCTAGCACTTGGGTTGAGTTTTGTTGTGGGGTATGGCTGGAAGGCACTGTGGTCTTACATTCTTTCCTCTCTCAATTATGTTTCTTATAAATATGTCCAAGTGCAAGATTTGCCAACCCTGGTCAGACAAGTTACAGACTATGAAATATTGGAAAAGGATTGGACAAAGAGCTATCAGCTTATCAAGAGTTCATAATGATTCCTCTGTGTGTATGACAGTATGTGGCTCTACACTTATCAAGAGTTCATAATGATTCCTCCGTGTGTATGACAGTATGTGGCTCTACACTTATCAAGAGTTCATAATGATTCCTCCGTGTGTATGACAGTATGTGGCTCTACACTTATCAAGAGTTCATAATGATTCCTCCGTGTGTGTGACAGTATGTGGCTCTACACTTATCAAGAGTTCATAATGATTCCTCCGTGTGTGTGACAGTATGTGGCTCTACACTTATCAAGAGTTCATAATGATTCCTCCGTGTGTGTGACAGTATGTGGCTCTACACTTATCAAGAATTCATAATGATTCGTCCGTGTGTATGACAGTATGTGGCTCTACACTTATCAAGAGTTCATAATGATTCGTCCGTGTGTATGACAGTATGTGGCTCTACACTTATCAAGAGTTCATAATGATTCCTCTGTGTGTATGACAGTATGTGGCTCTACACTTATCAAGAGTTCATAATGATTCCTCCGTGTGTATGACAGTATGTGGCTCTACACTTATCAAGAGTTCATAATGATTCCTCCGTGTGTATGACAGTATGTGGCTCTACACTTATCAAGAGTTCATAATGATTCCTCCATGTGTATGACAGTATGTGGCTATACACTTTCCAGATATCTGTCGATTCTCTTTTTGAACATGTATTTATTACTTAAAGCTAGAATTTTGCTGGCATAATCAAGCACAGCATACATGCACGTATTTTTGTGCATGCACCTTTGAGAATTCATCATAATTCCTGCAAGATCACACTTTGGCGTTAAAAGCTAAGGAACATTCAATGTACGCATGCGTGCATGCATGCATGAATGTGCTTTCATTGCAATACGTCAGATCTATCTCACATATTAACCTAAATCAGCGTATAATTAAAACCATTCTAGTTTCCACATGCATTGCTGCATAATTGATTGACAGGTGTCTTCTGATTGATTGACAGGTGTCGTCTGATTGATTTCCATGCCCCGACAAGCGCAGATGGGACCCACCCGCGGCTGTTTGAGTGGGTGCGGGATTACTTCCGTGACAACGCCAACGCCTTCAAACCTCCTCTGTATCTGCAGCACCAAGGTAGGGAACGTATAAGCTGCGCCATCACACGTACCATAATCATCTTCAGAGAATCTTGACGATCATATTATGTATTAATGAATCATAACAGATATCAAATTGAAACAAACAAGTTATATGTAAGAAAGAATATAAGATTGTAAAGGGGAAGTGGGGTTATTTTATTCATGTATAAATGTATTCAGACTTACAAAAAATAATTAAATTAGAAAGAGAAGCTAATTGTGAGAAAGCAACGTGATGCAGTAGTTACTGGGCATTCAATATTAACCATGGAGTTTAATATAGTCCAAACATCAGAGGCTTGTTGCTGTCATGTACATACCATAGTTATGTTCCACTTGAACTGCAATAACACATGTACATACCATAGTTATGTTCCACTTGAACTGCAATAACACATGTACATACCATAGTTATGTTCCACTTGAACTGCAATAACACATGTACATACCATAGTTATGTTCCACTTGAACTGCAATAACACATGTACATACCATAGTTATGTTCCACTTGAACTGCAATAACACATGTACATACCATAGTTATGTTCCACTTGAACTGCAATAACACATGTACATACCATAGTTATGTTCCACTTGAACTGCAATAACACATGTACATACCATAGTTATGTTCCACTTGAACTGCAATAACACATGTACATACCATAGTTATGTTCCACTTGAACTGCAATAACACATGTACATACAATAGTTATGTTCCACTTGAACTGCAATAACACAGTGTTATACGAACTACATTGCTGCTTACATCTTTATCGTGCAGTCTTTATAGCACTATTGAAGATTTTTACCGGGGCTTTATAAATGTCTAATTTCTTTATTTATTATTTATATTGTGTCATTGTTTGGCCAGGTCACAGCCGCACCATCATAGGAGTGGAGGAGCTCCGGAACGGCTCACTGCAACTTCTGCTCTTCGACCCGAGCTCCAGTAAGAAACACATGCTCCAGTTCGTGCACTCCATCAACGCGAACCTCATGAAGAGTATACGGCGACCGCTGCACAGCATGCGAGCCAAGCAGTACCAGATCGTTGCCGTCGTTGGCATTCTCTCGGAGGCAGACTACGAGGTGCGTAGGACATTTGTTCTGGCAGGAAATGTTTTTATCAATAACCATAATTATGTCCATTTATTAGGCATATAAAATACGTGCTGATATCCTGATGTATAAGTCAAACCTATGCCCCGTTTACATGGCGCTAATGGATCACAATATTATGATGCAACATTGAGTTTACACTGCATTGTTAGCCATCCAGAGTAAGATCACGACCCAACATGGGCATTGTATCAGAGCTTTGTTAATCAGTTCAATGATCAACAACAATCTAGGATTGCAATCCTAAACTGTTTACACAGCACATTTCAATCACAATACTTGCTTCCGAAACAGAATTTTTTTTTTAAACCCAAAATGCAAATTTTTCGGGATTACGATCGTGATCCGACTCGTGATAGTTTAAGGCCCTATAAAAGGGATGCAACAGTTCAAAGTTCAGCAGTGCTGTTTTGTTTGCCATATCTTTTCTTTACATAATAATGTTATCCCATTAAAACTAAATCTATGGTTTATGTATTTAACAATATTACAAATTGATTCAAATGTTTTTAAAGTTTAACATGTCATTATTGTAAATATGTCTGTACTTGAAACAGTAAGGTAACAAAGTTTAGTATTTTAGTGAAGGTTAATAGTGATCATTTCTATGGAATTTATCATAATTTATATTGGCTGTTGTGGAGATGTGTAGTGTTTTTAGTGAAAAGCTTCCGTTGCTACTACAGGTGTTTTTGTTTATTGCAGGAGAGCAAACTGTTGAAGTCAGAGCGGATACCATGAAGCTGGCTGCGATTTGTTACTCGTGACTCGTACAAGGTGCCCCCAGTCGTGGTGCCTTCACCTACTTGAGGTTCACACCGTGGTCTGACAAACCTGGAGGGTCATGCGACCGCAGGATACCTACATCAGTGGCTGCATAAAGGAATTTGTAACCAAAGAGGTGGTGCTTGCAAACTGTGGGGAAGATATCTAAATAACCCTTTATAAAGTGGTTGTATAGAAGAGACAAGCACCAGAGTCGATGTTAGACTACTTCACAGTTGGAAGCTTGTGTGTCTGTCAGTGTCTGTATTTCGCTGTTTGCTCGTGATTTAGTGAGATCTCAGGGTGCGTGCAGGGACAGTAATGACACGGCTCGGTGCTGTTACTGAGCCATCTGCTTCCCTTCGTTTCTTGCCGCTTCGATGATTAATGGTACAGATGTTATACAAAGTGATTTATTTATTTATTGACAACTCTGTCTGGCTTCCAGACTGCGCATGAACCGCCTTGTCTAGTGACCAGCCATTTCAACATGGTTACTGCATGTTTTGTTTATTTTGCTGATTTGATGTGCACCACTTTGAATGGTGGCACCAAACTATGACTAAGGTTGTTAACTGTTCTGTATCTCTGCATCAGATTGTTGATTACTTACTTACTTATCGTCTTTGTGCCCAGGTGTTCGCTCAAGATCTTTCCAGAGTACGATACATATGTTCTCCTGTTTTATTGTTTGGTGGAGTCTGGTGTTGGAGATGGTATTAGGCCATGATGATTATTTACTAGTAAAGGTAAATACCAGTAAAGTAAAATTTTAGTAAAATCAGATTAAATAAAAAAATTATTTCATCATATTTGTTTCTTATACAGTTATATTAACCAATGAAATTAATTTTGCATACAGTTACAAGTAAGAACCGGTGTCATTTCATCGATATTAATCCAGTTATAATGGATTTTAATTTTTTTATAATTGCTACTGCTGTCAACTTCATTAATTAATCTCTTACATATCACGCCATTATCAACAGTTAATCAGGGAATCCAATAGAAACATTGTTTGAATACTTATATAATATGTGATGAAATGTAACTGAAGGCGATCAATTTACTAGTAGATAATTGTCTACTTGTAGTGAAATTTTTTTATTGAGATAGCTTATGTAGTGGATGTAGAAACATGACATAGCAGTGCAACGATCACATTGCTGCGGCATTCCTTTGTATATGTCAATTTAAATAGAGGTGTTTCAGGAATATTTATAATTAGCGAGATTATTATATACACTACATATATATATATATATCAAGTTCATCCACGCTACAAATGTCACAAAATTCATGTCACTAGTTTTTAGTTTAGTTGTGATTTGAGTGTTTATCATAAGCTGTCTCTTAAGGAAAAAGAAACCTGTTTAAACTGGTTGTCTAAATGCTGACCACGTGCCACTTGGTTCTTTTAAGGAAAAAGAAACCTGTTTAAACTGGTTGTCTAAATGCTGACCACGTGCCACTTGGTTCGTTTAAAGTGTACAAAGCAACTAACTAAATACTTAAGCGCATACTTTTGTTAAAATTGTCAAAAGAATCAACTTTTGACCGTTTGATTGGGTAACTTACAAGTATGAATAGTTTTATAGTAAACTATATAGAGGTAGGTTACCCATAACCATTACATTTTGTTCGCTGAATTTCAGTTTAGCCGAACCAAAATTAATTGCTTGTTTACGATTTTCATATTGGTGCTATTGCCATTTCAAAGTTTTAAGTGTGTTTAGTGGATGCAATATATTTTCTCAGTGTAAAGTACAGTTCTGTGTTTATTGTTCGGTTGAATGATATATGGTCTCATTTTTGTGGTGTTTTAGTGACAAGTGCCAGAACGTATGGCATTTATTATCCTAGGTAATTTTATTTATTTTGACCCATTTTGGAAGGTTATTGATGCAGTGGGTTTACTTGGAAGGTTATTGATGCAGTGGGTTTACTTGGAAGGTTATTGATGCAGTGGGTTTACTTGGAAGGTTATTGCTGCAGTGGGTTTACTTGGAAGGTTATTGCTGCAGTGGGTTTACTTGGAAGGTTATTGATGCAGTGGGTTTACTTGGAAGGTTATTGATGCAGTGGGTTTACTTGGAAGGTTATTGCTGCAGTGGGTTTACTTGGAAGGTTATTGATGCAGTGGGTTTACCTGGAAGGTTATTGATGCAGTGGGTTTACTTGGAAGGTAACGTGACATACTTGAATAATGCCATGTGTGGCTATGCTCAAGATAATTTATTTTTGCACATCCCGATTTTTGTGAAGTGAATATAAATGCATGCACACGAATTGCAATTTCATGGGAATAAAAATGCTTTCTACAACACCATGCACGAAGGTAGATGTCTTGTTTATGTGCTGTATACATGTATATCCCTTCCTCCTGCCAGCCAATTTGAAATTAGTTTTGCTGTCTGGCATTTCTGCAGCCCTTTGGTATGATTTGCTGTTTAAAAAAGCGAAACAAGTCATGGTTTTAGGGCTACGCACCTAAGAGGTAATAAAAACAAAACATAATAAGTGGATTCCTCAGAAATTCTTCTCAAAGTGGGATGTTCCAGTCAAGTCTCCATTTAACTGGGCGCTGACATGTCAACCAATGTCGATCGATTAGCAGCTCTTAGAGTTTTGTAACCTAGACTACCGTAATGACATATTAACTGCTGTGTGTACATCCTTCGATGAAATGCGCTGCTATGTCAGAAATTGACTACTGAAAGTAAGCAAAGGCCAAAATATGTTGCACAAGTTGAGTTTGGATCCTGACCACATGTTTAAATAGTAAAATAGGTATTCACCACCGTCACATTATATGTCATATATATATATATATACATGATATTAAGGTAACTTGTCCAGTCCTGTGGGTGACTTTAATAGCGAGGTTCCACTATATTATATATAATTTATATGATGTGTGACAGTGGTGAAAGCCTATTTTACTATTTATACTATGAACAACTTACGAGTAAAATTCACTTGCTAGATTTAATTGCAGATGCTATCTTGCTGGGACTAAACTGCAACCAACAGTGCATTTCTTTTATCTACACCATACATTGTCATTGATCTTGCATACAGGAAAATTCCTTAAAGTGGACTGTTAAAAAATCATGCTTTTAAGGAAAAAGCCTTGATTACAGGCTGTATATACAAAATGAC
This sequence comes from Lamellibrachia satsuma, assembly GCA_033239005.1. Classification (NCBI taxonomy): domain Eukaryota; kingdom Metazoa; phylum Annelida; class Polychaeta; order Sabellida; family Siboglinidae; genus Lamellibrachia; species Lamellibrachia satsuma. The sequence continues at coordinate 18,124,089 of BSQZ01000002.1, forward strand.
TCGAAGCATGATAAGTCATGCACATTTATTGTATTTTGTATTACATACAACTTGACGAGTTCATGGCTCTTGTCAAAAGTGTAAGTATTCATACCTAGGGTCAGTGGATCATGTTTCAAGGTAGAACGAGGGAGGAATACTTAGTTACAGTCTGACCATTTTTATTGTAAACTCGTTATATAGAGTACTATATTCTAACATCTTCACCATCTAATTCTTTAACAAACCACAATTATTTATTATTTTTACCATGATCTGTGTAATTTTAATATTTTGACTCGAATAGATGATGTTTACACTGGGTGTTGAACAGCATAAACAAATTATATAAAAAAATTCATTAAAACACATTTGAGCGGTCAAGATGTCAGAATAGATATAGTTGATGCTATATAACATAAAACGAACATACTTTGTACCTCTAATGAATCCATCCATAGTCGTGACCTATGAATAAATACAAGGAAGATACAAACCACTGCTTGAAACATTTATTTCTAACAAAACTGTACACTAATCATGGCATGCTTGAAATACAAAAATATTACAATCTAAAAGGCTACCTTGCAGCAAACTACTCTAGATTAATCATATGGACATTATTTGACTGCTGGAATATAACCAATCATGAAAGCAGATCTCAGTTTTTTGCGAAACTAAAACAACCATACTTTCAACCATAATTTTTACTTTATAAAAAAAACACATTGGAACCTAATTTTCGAGGAGAAATCCCACCTAAATACTCGGTGAAAATGCCAAAAATATTAATGGTCATTACCTAGCAAAGGATTTGTTCTCAACACTTACATAATTTTCTAGCTGCTGAAACTGCATGTAAATACACACTTAGTGTTTGTAAATACCTTCGGAGGTCCATCAGTTCTAAACTGCATGTAAATACACACTTAGTGTTTGTAAATACCTTCAAAGGTCCATCAGTTCTAAACTGCATGAAATCTTCAAACCTCTTAGGAATCATAAAGCAACATCCAAGATAATTTCCTCAATTAGACCAACTTTATCCCAACAATGCACAATTTACACCATGGCTAATGTCAACGATAGCAGAAAGAAATAGTAATCATTGCGATAATCTTGCATATTACATCTACTGATTCGACTGTTCATGTAACTTTTGGGAATGCAACAATCAATATTTCATAAACCAAGACGATTGTCCATCTTGGCACACTATTTTAGAACTCTAGCAGACACTACCAGTGTAACCCAACTCACATTAACATTTAATTAGTTTGTTTGGGATTCACGTGATACTTTAATCAACACACAAATTATGCAGATTCTATCCAACACTATTACATTTGCCAACAGTGAACAACAAAAACATGCTGTGTCTCCACCGGTCTTCGTTCGCATCCGACATTATACATAGGAAGTCTGTCTGTCAAATGACGTATGTAATGCATTATGGGACTTCTTGTAGTTGTACCTCCTGGATTTCTTTCACGAGGCGAACACGATTTAACATCTTGTTCATGGCCTCTGCGCCGAGGGACTGTGTCGAATACCAAACAGGGCTGTCTGGCACGCATGACCTCTCGGGAACCAGGTAGAAGACGTCGTTCCGATTTTTGATGCTCTCCGGGCTGCAAATGTCATGCAAGATTACACTACACATTAGATCAGCATATACAGTACATATAATAAAGGTATAAAGTCTTGTCGTTTTTAACATAAAAACGATATCTATTCTAACATCTTCACTGCCCAAGTGTTTTGTAGCATAAAGGATGATGAAATTGTCATGGGTACCTGCAGGTCAATGTAATTCAAAGTTTCATGGCGGGATATCCGAGCTTAAATGACATTGGGCTTCTGTTTAGTATCAAACGCAAGGCGTACATTACTAAACTTTTGTTGTAAGTCATGCATTTGAGCAATTGGGTCAGCACCCATTACACAACATTTGGGTCAGCACCCATTACACAACATTTGTTGCTGCAATTAAATTTTCATGTTGGTTCAACAACTGTTGCAATGGCCAAATCAACACACGATGAGTTTTTGTTGAGTTGTGGACCAGCGTATACTGCACAACTAATTCACTTTAAGTTGAATAAACACACAACTTGCAACAAAATTTGTGCAATGCCTGGCTAAACATCAATGTTTTCAGCTGATCCCTTAGTGTACTACAGAATGTAGGAGTCTGGCTTTCAAGACATCACCTCAGAACATGCACTGAAGAAAGGTTAAATTGGAGAAAGTGATGCTCCTCCACGTGTGAGGGAGAACACTCACCACTTGGACAGGTAGACCACTCACCACTTGGACAGGTAGACCACTCACCACTTGAACAGGTAGAACACTCACCACTTGGACAGGTAGACCACTCACCACTTGGAGAGGTAGACGACTCACCTCTTGGACAGGTAGAACACTCACCACTTGGACAGGTAGAACACTCACCTCTTGGACAGGTAGAACACTCACCTCTTGGACAGGTAGAACAATCACCAATTGGACAAGTAGAACACTCACCACTTGGACAGGTAGAACACTCACCACTTGGATAGGTAGAACACTCACCACTTGGACAGGTAGACCACTCACCTCTTGGACAGGCAGAACACTCACCACTTGGACAGGTAGAACACTCACCACTTGGACAGGTAGAACACTCACCTCTTGGACAGGTAGACCACTCACCACTTGGACAGGTAGACCACTCACCACTTGGACAGGTAGAACTCGTACAGCTTGACTGGACATCTCAGAGGGTTGTCAGCATTCTCCCCCTGCTCAAACACTGGCAGGTCTTCCTTCTTCCGCTTCACTCCCGTCGTTGGGTCAGTCCCTGCAAGCAGACAGTGCAACATCACAACCCTCAGAAAACGAATAAACAGAAGTACACTGAACTGCTTAGTGCAACCTTGTTAAAAAAATTTAATAAAAAAATTTAACATTGCAGAAAACTTACTCAGTCCTATTCAGAGGGATCATAAAACGCTTAATCAAACATAAAAAAATTAACATGCCAATGAAAGAGAGCAGGTAAATATAGCACAACTAAATGACGTCTTTATATGTTCATTCTGAATAATTTTCTTTTTCACATTAATTTTTAGTTCTGTGTTCTGTGCACTATTCTCAAATTGATGATTTTCATTTGAACAAACAGCACAAGTATCAGTCTAACAAGTGTCCAATTATCTTAGTTAATATGCATAACCATAATAATTATCAAATTATATCCAATAGTGGTTGATCTCAATGCAATATGTGCACCTGATTCCAATAACAACCAACCCACCCGACACTCAGCGACAGATAAGCATTCCATGATACAAAATAGACCAACTATGACGTGACAACTATACATGCCACTTACCAAGCTGCGTGGGGACGTAGTAGCGCAGGTACACACTGCGCCCAGGTGTCTTAGAACCGGGCGTGTTCAGTTTCTTCCAGTGCTTCATGATGTGTGAGAACGAGAGATGGAGGTGGTCGTCGACATTGCGCAGGTGGAAGTAGCGCGTGTTGAAGTATATGAGAGTGTTGAGAAGAACGTAGGGCGAGTGCGCGCCAAGTTGCTTGCTTTCCCAAAGGTGTTCATCCTCGATGCGACATACGATCTCACCTGAATGTGCATATAACTCCAGTTAGACATGCATGCCCATAAGGGCATCGGATTACTATTTCTTGGTAGTATACCTACCCCCACCACTAGACAATCTTCTATAAATGGCACAGGAAATCACAACAAAAAGTTCTTATACAATATAATGCAGTAGCCAATCCTTCGGACCACATTCACACCCCCTAGTAGACTATTCCTACACCATTCATTCCAACACCATTCACACCCTCTGGTAGACCATTCCAACACCATTCACACCCCTGGTACACCATTCCTACACCATTAACACCCCTTGGAGACCATTCCAACACCATTAACACCCCTTGCAGACAATTCCAACACCATTAACACCCCTTGCAGACCATTCCAACACCATTCACACCCCTTGCAGACCATTCCAACACCAACTCTACTTATATTGAAAGCATTCAGCCATGCTGCAATTACTATGTGAAGACTGTTCATTCACATGCATCCACACCTGTATATAGCCAGGTACTCATTTCTACAACGAAGTGAATCAAGGCAATGTTGAATGAACAAAATTGCCCAAGCTTCAAAACGGCAACAAGTGGATTAAACCTTGGTCCTCTCGATTGAGAGACCAGTGTTCTAACCATTACGTTAAAGAAACCTGAATTGCCAACATACCCTGTGCATTGAGTCTAACAGTATACTTTGCTAGGAGTTCGTTTAGACATCCGGTGAACTTCTCAAAGTAGATATCCGTGAAGATGTTGTCGATACGTGAATTCTCGAACAGATACTGCTGAATGCCTGAAACCAACCACATGCTGCATTTGCTGCTTTACTACAGACAGCATAACAGGCGTCATTAGTTTTTCTAAACTGGAATTAATCCACGGGAGTATTTATACAAACGAAGAAGATAATTGTATGTTTGCGCACGCACGTGCGTACAGATATCCTGTGGAAGAATACCATACTGAAAGAACAGATCAGATCATCAATACCTTGTGAGACTACAATGACAACACAAAAGAAGATAAAACACCCACTCACCTATACACATGTAGTAGACACTATCGGGCAAGTACTCCTCATTGTCCGGGGTGCGCACTTCGTTGACAAAGAGACACAGAGAGAAGTTGAGTTCGTCCGCCGTGCACTGCAGTATGTCCATCTTGAAGAGCTTGAGTCGCCCCGCGTGCCTCTCATCCGACACTTGCTCCAACTGCATGTTCTTCTGGGTCACCCATCGCTTCCACTCGCCCACACCGAACATGTACTTGAGCACCATGTTGGCATCCGGCGACTCGGCTGCGGCCGTAGTTGGCTCATTGGTCACTGGGGTCACCTTTGATCGCTTGTTGCTGTGTGTGGTACTCCTGGTAAGACGCCGCTTGCCTCCCCTACTGCCAGTCACAGACAGACCAACGCCATCGGCGTCGATTGTGCTGAATTCACCAGAATCGACAGCTGGAAAGAACAAGAAAATTACTCCTTCATACCCTTGGACGATTTTACTTTCAACCCTGGACAATTGGTTTAATCGGGGTTAGCAGCCGTTTCATATTAAAAACTTTTATTTTCTGATCACAGTTCAGAAGGTTGCTGACTTTGAGCTCATCCAGGCAGTTTTGCATTATGACGGCTGAAGTGCTGATGTAATTGACAGTTACATGGGTTGAGAGTCTGACGTTAAATGACATAAGTTTCGTGTAGTTTAGTACATCACCCTTTTTATATATTTATTAAAAAACACACGTTTCACCAGCATTTCAATACTTTGTACAACTTTATGTACAGTGATAATTTTAAATGGAGACATGAATATGATATGAAACAATTCACCGTGATAAACTTTCTTAGCTATAAATATGCCTTCTGTGACATTTACAAATATTTCAGTAAAAAAACAAGTGAAGAATCCTGCAAGATATTCTCTGCCTTATGTCTACATCTAAATTTAGAAAAGATTTTTGGCCAGCATGTAGTTTTTGGCCAACATGTAATTTTTTGGCCAACCTGCCTCGTGAAACTTTTCATATCGTTCTAATCACAACTACTGAGATTTACTTAATCAGAGAAAGCAACAGAAATACGAGATGTGTTAAAAAGGCCATGTAGATCAGAAAGATGATTCCAATCTTGAATGGAGACATGGGAGATACTGACTCAGCCATATATGGGACGGCCTTCTTGCCATGCCTGCAGGTGAACCGATCTAGACCTAGTCATCCCAGAATTCAGTAAGTAAACCTCAATATTTTTTTAAAAAGAAAATCGTTACTTCACATAGGATAAAGCAGGAGCTTACTTGTGTTAATAGCAGCTGGCGCTAAGGATCCACCGAGTTCCAACGCATGTTCATCAGCAGGCATTTCTGATGCCATTCGTAGCGCCATCTGCAGCATGTCTTCACCGAACTCAGTGGCCTGTTCCGCTGTCGATGCAATGACAACCGTTGCGTCGGTTCCTGATTCCGCTGTTTCCACGGGCAAATCTGTCACTACGGAAACAGCGGGAAAGGTAACGTGTGAGCACAGTGCCGGAAGGGACATATGGGTAAATGTTATTATTAGTATTTTTGTAACTAAAAATTGTACATGCTGTATACGAACGTAGCTTGTTACAAGTGAGCACACAGGCCTAAGTAACTTACATGGAGGTACATCATCATCATCGCTCTCGCTGTCATCATCTGAGCCTTTCTCTGCTTTTTCCACAGCTTCAGCCATCATCAGCAACTCTGCCTCAAATGGGTCGGCGGGCATACGTTCATGGATCTCCTGACAATCGCAACAGCACGTTGCAGTAAAACAACACGAACGACAGGATTCACAAAGTGTCACGTCAGTTCCTTATACAACTGGTGATACTCACTTCTTTTGTTTTAATTTATAAACTTTGCTTCTATTTGACATGGTAATTACCTCTCAAGGAATTGTTGGTATTCTTTCCGAATATAGGCAGATTGCTCCTACTTCAAAATGCCGTTTGACCACTCGGATTTAAAAAAAATTGGAAAGGTATATTTTCTAGATTTGTTTCCCATTTGAAATGTTTTAAAAGTCAACTTTCCATTCACCGTATTGTCAATGCATGTACAGTACTTCAACTGTTTTAAAGGGGTTGTGGGTGGTATCTAAATACAATAAATAAACAGTTCACACCTACCTTCATGTGTTTCAAGATGCTCGGAGCGGACTTCTTCGTTGTTGGGATGAAACAGGGAACGGGGATAGGAATGGGGACAGGGAGTGGGTATGGCACGGGATAGTTGTACAAGGCCATCGGAACAGGAATGTAGATGGGTACCGGTACAGGGATCAGAAGGGGTTTGGGATTCCAGTCCTCATCTGTGTGGGAGAACAGAACATGTCAGTGAAATATCAGTTCAACTGTAAACACACACAGTCACCCGACTTATGTTCAATTGTAACTCACATAATCCATCATTAATTACACTTACATAGTAAATGTAACTGAATTTGTTAGAATATTGTAACTGTAATTGAACTTTTACGATGCTGTATAATCGACAATCGTAACTGGATCCATACCTGGCAGGAAGAACACATGAATTCACATTAAAAATTAGCAGTAGGGGAAGGCAGTGTTAGTTGAGCCATTTTCATTCCTTTTGATAGCTAGGGCACAATCATATTCATAAGTCAAAATTGTTTTTAACTCACATATTAAAACTATAAATATTGGTATATCATTTTGTGCCAAGATAATATATCTAGTATGCATAGATAAGTATATGCAGCTGATTCAAATAGGGTTGGTAAGCTGGCTCAACTAACACTTGGTGTGGGGTAAGGTGAGTAACAGTGTAGCGTTGGGTAAATGCTTTATTTGTATAATTTACGTAGGCCTTGTACTTAAATTTCATAACAACTCAGCCAACACATCTACCCAGTGGGTACAACACATATCTGACAAGTCTACACACATAATTAACAAGTTGACACATTTAATTAATATAGACTAATAGGCCAATCGCAACAAGTGTAACTGCTAATATAATTTGAACATCGGAGAGCCTTGTAGCTATCCGATGTTCAAATGTGTTAGAAAAAAATAATTCCTTAATGTACTTTGGGGCACAGAACGCTAGTCTTCATTCTTTAACTGCTGCTCAACTAACACGCATTTTGTGTCTCAACTAACCTCGTTTTGACAATTAAACTTTTTTTAATTAACTTCTCATTAATGTGCAAAGTGATGTAAATAATCTTTTTTCCTATGCATAGTTAAACCATTTGTAAGTGCACTGTAGACAATAAAGTCTGGTCAGATGCGTTGATAGTTTACACACCAGCAAACATTAATCACAATCACCAAACGTTTCGAAAAACATACAAAACATACCTGTAACTCACATTTTTCTACCATTGTGACAAATGGCACCTATCGTTTGTCAATTGTGTTCTAATAACGTGTAATCACGCAGTGGTACCATGTAACTGTGACTGCTGTAATTCCCAGGGAAACAGTTACTCAACTATCCCAGTGCCTCAACTAACACTGCCTTCCCCTAATGATACATGTAATCTCCTTTTTAATTCATCCTACAAATCGTTGCAAATGGCACTTTATGAAGCACTGACATTGTAACAGTTTTTTGAAGCTGTAATTGATTTTGTATGTGTAATTGTTGTAACTGAAACCAGTTACACTGAGTTACAATCCAGTTACAGAGTAACCAATTGTAATTGGAATCAATTGTAACTAATTACATGTCTTAACCCATTAGGCCCCAGGATTTTATTAAAACATGCTCCCCTGTTCCCAGGATTTCTGGCAAATTTCGAGCGATTTTACCTCCTTGTGTTCAAAAATATGTAGAAAAAAACGATTCAATATTGACAATTACAAGTTGCATTTATTTTGAAGAGTAGTCATTTCTCCACATGCATGTATACATAGAAATAGGATATATTAATAAAATGTTGACATTTGATCACAATTTGCAAAGACAAAACAGTAAGTTTGTTAAAACTTTCTACCTTGCAACTGACATTTGACAATGATCTCATGCTATAACCCTATGCAACCCAGTGAAGAAAATGTAGCTATATGTGTTAGCTTTGCACTACTGAAAACATTATCAAATTCTGACGGTTATTTTTTAGGTTACATCATATTTTATCATGACAAATACAGAAATAAAAATTTTCGAGAGTGTGAACAAAACCAATAAAAATCAAGATTTCCGAAAGAGCAACACATGTACTTAACGAGCTGCTGTTGTTGCAAAATGTATCCGCTAGGGTGTGACAACATTTGGTAGCGTTTAGTTCAATAGTTATTTGCCAGGATTTTTTTTAATACAGGGTCCTGTATGCAGCTGGCAACGGCCATTCCAGGACTGCACAGAGCGGCCGGCCGCGGCCGCGTCTAATGGGTTAATAATACTATGTTTTCGGGGGCCAGTTTTTCACCCACCAGTCTGGGAAGATTTCGTCTGTGTGTGCGGTCGACATGATGTTGCCTTTGTCTGCACATATGGTTTACACAACAGCGACTTGTTGCGCACTTGCTTAGGTGGAGGTGGCTTCACAATGATCTGCTCGGTCACTGTTTGTGAGCTAGAAGAATTTGGCTGCAGTGAAAATATCAGGATTTATTTGAAAATATCAACAATTTATATATTTTTTATTTTATTTTTCTTTAAATAAACTTGTCAATAATGAAAATAAAAAGTTGCGTGGATTGAACAGCTGGACACCCAGGGAAATTGGTGTGCCAGACTAATTTGTCTATTTATTCTGAAGTTCTCTAAATGAGAAGAACAGCAAGTTTTATCAGTTTAGTTAGCCTGTTATGTAAAAAGGCAGGAAGTGTAGTTACAAATAGAGTCTACAATGATTTGTAGCACAAAATACTTGAGTACGGCATCAAGTGGAATTAAAAAAGAAATTACATACCTTGGGGGCTAGTGGGGGTCTGCCCCTGGAGGTGGGTGATCCTGAAACAACTGTATTCTTTCAAACACATGGCCAGCCAACATTTCCCTGATATAAGCACTGCTAATATATGCACCAAACATCAACCCACTGAAAAATGTTACTATTATTTAAGTTGTAGTGATGCATTCTGTAGTCTGAACTAATCTGGAGAGGAAGTCCAGAATTATTTTTATTTATTTATGGAGATAATTTTGTAAACTTTTGCATGCAAACATATGGTTAGCTCTGTCAACTTCTGTGTGACTGCTGTGGGATTAATAATAACAAACTTTATTTATACACTCATATCTAGAGTTAGATCCTGTTCAGGAGTGTTTACATTGGACTATAATAGACTAACAGTTTGGCTAAACAAAAATGAACTACAAAAAAATAAGACAAACTATAAAAAATATATAAAATAACATTATATCAAAATAAAAATGTACAATAGTTACATTCAAATAAGAAATAATGTAAAATTTGATCAATAAATAGACAATAATATATTAGTGAATAAATAACTTGAATATAAAATTAGTAGACAATTAAAATAGTAAATATCATGATAAAAGGAATAAAACAGATGTGTTAGATATAAAACTAGACAAAAACGCAAGCTTAAAATAGTGTGGGATTAATTTCCACAATGCTGTGTGAGAAATACCCACCGGTGGCGTGCTGGGCAGGAGCAAGAGACACAACGTTTGAGATGATTGGGATGCTATCGTTGCTTGCTGGTGCGATTGGCTGTTTGGTTGACGCTACTACACAAGAGAACATAACATGACATAACATAACATGCAAACACGAGTGTCAGTACTTGGTGAACATTTCTCTACTTCTCCCATTCATTTACTTCAATGACAACCCTGTAAATATCAACCCAATAAATATTAGTAATGCAACGAAATAGTTAAATCCGTACCATAAATTGCTTTGCATTGAAATTCTGGCACCATGGGTGTTAATAATACTATCGTGTATTCAGACTGCAGACTCTTTGATCTTACCAATAAATTTTATATATTTTTAAGAAGACAAACCTTAGGTGGACAGATTCATGTTTCTACTTCACCCTACTAATCTACATGCAAACTAACCAACAAACATATTCGCAGCGCCAACACCACAAACCTATTTCTGCAAATTTGTAAGTTAGTTTCCTATGACGACCCGAGCGTCGTGGGTCATCGCTCAGATTCAATTCTGGCGCCAGTTTCATCTTCTTCTTGCGTCTCTGTCTCGTCTTCTTTGCCATCTTACCCGACGTCACCCGGTGGATGCTGACATCACCGGACACCAGCTGGGCAACGTCAGTTGCCACTTTGCTGTCAACGTTCGACTTAGCTGACGTTTGAGTGACCTTCAGCTGTGTCATTGTGGTGGCGCCATAGGGCAATGGTGACTTCCGAGGTCTGCCTCGGCCTCGTTTTGGCAATGCGCTTTGAGGCAGTCCTGATTTTATAGCTGGTGTTACATTTTTAGCACTTTCATCAGATGCTGTGTCAGTTCTGACTGGAACTGCAGCTTTCACTGATGCTGCAGCTTTGGCGGCTTTAGCAATTTCAGCAGACACTGCAGTCACTGGTGATTTACGCGGTCTACCCCTGCCTCGCTTTACAGGAGTCTGTAATACACTGACACTGCACTGGCTGAATGCAGTGTCTTGCAATGCAGGCGAACTTTTCGTAACTTTTGCTGTCCGTTCAACAAGCCCAAGAGCATTCGTGAAGATTGAAGTTGGTTTCTTCGTTGCACTGTCCAACGTAAGTCGTGCCGTCGTCCTTGTGGCTGCTTCAGCAGTTTGCCCTGCCGTTGTTACGGCAACTGCTTCATCGTCTTCAACCTGTTGAATAAAAAACAAACAAACACGACTTAATCATAGATTAATAAAACCACACAAACCTCTAGGTGAATGGCGTGTACCAGCTTTATTGTTGGTCACTGGCTGCGGTTGCACCACCCTGTTTCCTTGCGGCTTTGGTTGTGCAGTGCCACCACTAGGTGGCGACGTCGTCCCCGATGAAAACTGTGCCTGGAATGCCATGACACATTCGTATGAGCAAAAGTTGCGTACAGACGCATCGCTCATTGTCAGGTGATATTGCGCCGGAGCGTACTTGTGACACTGGTCGCAGCTGACGCTCTGATTGGATGTCGCCTGCAGGTTGACTCGGTACAGCGACAGACAGTTGAGGGTGCAGAACAGCTGGTACTTGTTGTTCGCGTCGACGCGCTCGATCATGTCGAAGTTTGACTTGCGCATCTGACACCAAGCGCACCCGACCGTCTTCGTCTTGGTCGCCTTGAAGCGCATCGTGCACGCGGCAGTGCAGAAGTGCCTCAGCTGGCCCTCAAATTGGATCGACTGGGTTGCGTTGCCATCCAAGTAGCATGACTTGCCACACTGCTCGCACTTGCTCACTGTCAGCTTGTTGGCGTACCGAAACGCGACAAAGCATGGCTGGCTGCACAATTTATTCAGTTTACCGCCGAACGTGATCTCATGCATCACAGGCCCCACCTTGTGACAGACAGCGCACTTACACTGGTTTGCCTTGGACCGTGTACGTGGGCCAGTGATGCGACTCATGCCTGTGATTTCGACGTCGGCGTCCTCATGCTTGCTGTTCTTCTCAAACTTGCGTAGACACGGCTGGCTACAGAAGTCATGGAATGCTGAATCGCTACCAACCGGTGCCATGAACGCGTCCGTGTTGGCAGTGACGTCCTTTCCGCACTGTGCGCACAGTTTCTGTCGTTTCTTGAACTCGTTGCAACAGCCAGCATTGCAGAACCGCTTCAGGTCTTTGCCAACCTTCAGCGTGAACTGGTCTTTTGTCGCAGTGATCCCCGTGTGGCAGAACGCGCACGAGAATGACGATTGTTGAACCGCTACTGCAGGTGCGGCGACTGGTTTCGCGCGCAGATATCTTGTTGGGTTTGCACGGAACACTTTGAAGCAGTTGTCATCGCACAGATGCTTGATGTCACCATTACGCACTATGTTATACTTGCACTTGCCCACCTGTGGACCGAGAACAGAGGGTCAGTCAGTGGGCGCAACTTGCTGATGCAGTTCAAGCTTTCTGAACATTACCGGAAAGCGAAAGCAGTCTTTTGAAAACTTGTCATATGACTGCAGGTATTAATTGCAATCAAATGTCCACTTTTTTTGTGCAACCATGGAAAGGATGATCATCCCCCATAAAATTGGTTTCAGAAAAATGCTGCACATGATTTTGCATATTTTACTCGGTGACAAGATGGTTGCTGTTTGCTAGGGAAAATTTTGAGGGTGAATTTAACATAAGCTATGGTGAAATCATGCATGCATGTGCTTCCAGCTGATGTCGCGGTCGAAGCAAACAGATATAACACTGACATCACCTGTCTTGTGAAGCCACTGGTCGGTTATTTAAGGAGAACATATTTTAAATGCTTACAAAAAACATCACTTGTACAAATTCACATGCAGCCGCTCCACAAAGCAAGGTTTTACAAGACGCGTTTGTAGGATGTAACAATCAAAGCACACTATTAGAATGGCTACTTTTGAGAAACAATATCTTGCAATTAAAAATGTCCACTATAAATATCCATGTCAAAGATTACACATCAAAATTACTAGTATGTCAACCAATTTCAACATAACACATAAAAGACAGAAACCAGCCACAAGCGGTTGAATTGACGTGACAAATGTACATACTGCCACGACAAAACACAGTGACCTGACAGAGCTAGCTGAAGAAACATTTACATGTGTTTGTTAAAAAGTTTTACATTTACTATCAACTTACAAGATTCACAAGGACCTTTACGAAGGATGATCTAAAAATATTGGAGACACTACACAAAATTGGTTTCCTGGAGGGGGGAGGGGGGTTAGCAATTGTTCCATTTATGTATTATCACTCCCAAAACACTATTTTTACAATTTAATAAAGGTGTTGACCTTGAGACCATTCAGGCAGTTTAGCACTGACGACTGAAATACCAGTAGAGACATACAAAGTCACCAGAGCATGTGAGGTTACATCACATCCGTTTCTGTCACACATCGGTGCTTCAAGATCATCATAACATTATATAAGTTCTTGAGATAAGTTTAGCATCACGAAATTCATATCTGACGTACGTACCAATTTACAGACAATGCATTCCTGCAGCGCTTTTTGTGCACTCTTGTCGCTTGTCATGGGGAGCTTTGAGGTCGCTTTAGCACTACTTGTAGGAGTCGTTGTGGCCGTCACTGTCGTCTTTAGACCAGGTGTACTCACAGATCCAATGCTTGTTCTAGTTGCTGCGACATAAATATTATACGACTGTGAAATCCAGGGTTCATACAGTTGAAACCGATTCTTTTTAATTCTCTGACTTTCTTTGACCAACAGCCTCCCAGCCACTCAGTCCATTCCACATGGGTCAAAGTTACCACTTTTATCTCAAATTACATGACCTACTGAAATAAAGCATTCTCTAACTTCTCCCTGAACTCGAGAAAATACCCCCCCCAACTATTGTGAACCATGAAGTAACAGTTTTCATAAATAAAAGTTTTCTGGTAGAGCACCAGCCATGTGTCATTGGGAAATGTTACATTTCCCAATCATATACAGTATACTCTTATATTTACATCATCTGCACAGAAACACGATGACTTCTGAAGCAGATAGCAACCAACTGGAAAAATTACATGACATTGACATTCTACTAAAATAATTTAAATTCCCGACTTTCCCTGAAATCTAGAAAATACCCCCTCCCGAGTTTTATGAATCATAAAATACTAAATAGTTTTTAGAAATAAATGTTCTCTGGTAGCGCACCAGCCATTCGTCACTTGGAAATATTACATTGCCCAATCACATATGGCATAATATTATACACTACCGGCTGATATGCATAAAAAAGGCCAATGTACAGATACAGAGACAGAGAGTGGAAGCTATCAGCACACTCTTACTCTTACATATGTGTATAAATTTATAGTATATAATATTCACATAGGTACATATACTTCATGACAGCAGGAGAGCATATAATTATAAGTACAAAACAAGACATGGTTTGGGTGAACTCATCGATCATTTAATGCCAGAATATCACGTGTTCAATAAAAACGTACAATTAAATACAGATGAAAATGTCTCCAAAACAAACCCAAATACTTTTATATTTTTGCCATCTGCACAAGAACACTGTGTGGCCATGTGCACCACTAGGGTGTGAAGATGATAAATAAATAATTACAAGAGCACCACACCGGTAATTAAAACCTTCCATCCAAACATGTTAGTTCCTACGGGCCAGTAATTGGTCGTTGTGTTTACCTGTGGCAGTCGTTGATTCAACTCCAACAGCAAGCTCTGCCTTTTCACTTGCATCCAACTTGTCCATACCAAGCATTCCGAGAAACTCGTCCGCCACTCCTGCGGCATAGTCCTACAAGTCAACAATAGATGATTTTTGGATGACCCGCAACCATGGCGTCATTCTTAGCCAATAGGTGTTGTACATGTTATAAATAATGTCTGTTGTACCACAACAGATAATAAAACTGACTACATACGCATTTACTAAAATAAAACAACCTATTTCATAAATTATAACTTAAAATAATTTTATAACCAATTTCAAAATATACCAGTTTCAGGCTTGCAGTGGCATCACAAACATATCACAATGATGTCACAAACATACCACAATGATGTCACAAACATATCGCAATGATGTCACAAACATCGCAATGATGTCACAAACACATCATCATACCTATCGTAAATGTTGTTAATATTGTCTATTGTTCTCTTTCATATAGTGGCTAGCTATGATGACAATACACATTACTTGACTGGTTGGTCTTTCATAGTGTATTATGCCACTGTGTAGAATTAACATATGTGACCCCCTCCATTAAAATCAGTCGGAAAATAACATTTTGAGATAAAGGTACAACATGAAAAAGTTGCGTTTGATAAAGAGAAGGTGGCCCAAGTCATTTGATGAAAAACAATTCTGTGAAAAATAGCTTTGAAGGTTACAAAAGTATATTCATACATTTCAATAATAACGGCACATCATATGACATTGAAATTTTGCACTGTTGTAATACATATCAACACGGATATTTTGCTGGAATGTCAACTGTCGCTCGATCATGGTCTTCTTCTTCACTTTTGTCCTCAGAAATTACACTCATTTCACTTTCGCTACCTGAGCCGTCTAACTCGACTAAGTTCACCAGTCAACAGCAACTAAATAATCGATTAACAAAAGTAGACTTGGTATAACAGTGTCTGAAGTAGTCAAACTCAAACCAAAACAAACATGGCTTCGCGTGGGGGTAAAGGTCGCATTCCAATGTTCAGAGCGATTGCGCATGCACGTTTCTAGCTGAGCCAATCAGCCATTGCGATTCATATCACATGCTTACATCCTCATTATTATTCAGTGAATAACGTAGTTTTGTTTACGTTTGGTCTCCGTTTTAAACCTCCCTGACTGGTTATATGGTAACATAACTGATTTTGCCTTAGTAAATGCATACCATAATACGCCAACATGGTGGGGGTGGACGCGATGTGCAGTGGATACGGTACATCTGAATTGTGCGAAGTTTCCTTCGTCTTTGTCCATTAAGATATTCATAGCTCTACGAAACATCGCATTTTTTCAAAGTTATCACATTATGACCTTATAATAGGATGACAGCAATCTAGGATATTTAGGCTAATTATAAACATCAAAACTTGAAATCTGCCATCACAGCCGAATTCACCCCTTTGAGCACTTTGAAGTGGAATATCCAGGATCTGCGTTTCCGACATATTCCTGATTTCAATGGAGCAGCCTAATGTGTCAAGGTGAACAGGGTTATAAATTAGTGTCACTGAGCTGAAATATTGACATGGAAACGTTTATTCACACACTTTGAAAGCAAATGCTTTTATTGATGACGACTAGTGCTTATTGCACAAATCCAAGTTTCCTCACCCAACAAACTTATTACAAACTTGCTAGTTAGTGCCCTGAAAACAAGTAATGAACAGTAATGAACAGTGAACTACCTGCAGTTCCTTCTGGTCTTTCCCTTGGACTGTCTTCTTCACTGCGCTGTCCGTCGAGTTCATTGGTGTGACTACGGCACTGTTTGTGCCGCTGCCCGCGGCTGAACAGGTGTCCTTGCCTTGTTCCTCCCCGTCCAGCACGATCACGTCAGACTGGACATCACTCTTGTCCTTCTACACAAAATACGCTTACATAGTCAGATACTTCTCCTGTGGGTCTGGACACCACAAACTTTCATACTCTGGTCTGATCAATCTAAAGGGCTATGTAAATATAATAAAAATTCCAATAATTAAAAAAGGATGTGGGTGGGTGAGTCGAGGGGTCACATGGACTAATAAAAAAATTTGAACAATATATTTCTTAGTTTTTCCCCAGTTGAAATTTGGCAATAATTAGATCTCTCCTCACTGCATCAAGAATGCATATACAGTATGTCCATTTTTTTGTTTTTGTATATTGGTTGGTGTGGGTGGGTGGGTGAGGTCAATCATATATCATTTTTTATGATCAGATTTTTTATTCACAAAACTTCTAACTTAGTACATAATGCATGGTGGCAACTACACTGCTATGCAGTCAGCAAACTCTTGGGAATGCAAGAGTGATCCTTGCAGGCCAACCATTTTGTAACTACATTTGAATATGGAGCCACTCTAGATTAATCAGCACAGTCATACGCCAGAAATTCTAACAACTAAGCCGAGTTGACAATGGTTATAGGTTGAATTTCTGCATGGTGCAGAAAATCATGTCATATCGAGGAATTTATCATTACACTTAGCTAAAATTCTTTTAAAACTATGTCAGTAATAAAAGCAGCTTATAGGAGATTTATCTTAACTCAACAACACACATGCTTCTGTACAGAATACGGATGGAGTGTTTACAGTGTAAAATTTGTACTTAGAAAATACCTAATTACTATATTTGAGAATCCTTCTTTGTATGTTTGCAGACAGGGATAGCTAAATCAGTGCTTCTACACAAATTGCATGACATGACCAGAACTACGACACCAACTAAGCTTGATACAATATTAAAGTGAAACCAAAGGCATTTTTGAGGTCTTTGCACCTATAAGAGTACTTGAAAACTAACCATTTGTAACTATAATCAAGAATATCACGCAAGTGGTTAACTAAATATACCTCGTTGAATATATAAAAAAAAATTTCCATGGGCAGCAGCATATTTGTTCAGAATCGCCTGATCGTAGACATAGATGATTTTAGTCACATACTTGCCAATAAGTTTGGACATGCTCTTTGCATCTAAAATCAACTTATTTGGCAAGATAGTCCATTCATTCATTGTTTACTAACTTCCTCGCGTTCTGACTTTGACAGTTCTCTTGTCATGATCGAGTGTTTGCGTTGTGTCAAAGCCTTTGGCTAAGGTACATGTTGGAAGATTGTTGGTATCGCTTCAGGCTTTAACATTCTCCATCGCCGACGTTTTGAAGGATCTTGACCCATTAGTTGATGAAAATACATCAACTTCAAAACATGACTCTTCAAAATGGGCCGAACAAAGTCTAGCATATCACGTGGCTTCCAACCAACCCACCTGCAATTGTGAATTCATTGATTCACTACTGTCTGTTTCTTTACAGAGGAAATCAACATAAGACAACTCTTTATACCTTGCTGAATCATGTTTACATCTGAATGCTGCACGATATCTGCATTGTAAGAGTTTTGTAGAGTGTAAATCCAATATAAATGCAAATAAAAATGTAACTGCACATCTCGCCGCTGACTGTAAAAAAATGCACTGATGAATATGTCAGCCTCCACGATAAATGACATTAGACCAGAATTTCGCACTTTTAGAACTGATTCCCAGTACACCACTTTCGTGATATTCTTGATTATAGTTGCAAATGGTTAGTTTTTAGGCACTCTTATAGGTGCAAAGGCCCAAAACAATGCCTTTGGTTTCACTTTAACGTAATGTATTACTTTTCAGACCAACAACACTGCAAAACATCATAAAGACACGAAACTCAGTGGAAAGAAATCATCATGTCACCACGTTAAGTAACTAGTATAAGCAAGCATTACCATTCTCACCTGTCCAACAATCTTGGCACTTTCAGTTGCTCTACTGGCCTCATCAGTAGATTCTGTACAACTGCCTTCATATTTTGTTGTTTCACTATCATCTTTCTGAACACTTCCTGATGCTGCATCTACTGATTCAGGTGTCTCTTGGCATTTGTCATCAGTTTTCTCATCTGTCTCATGCTTATCTAAAGTCACAGTTGTGTCTGAGATTTCTGTCGCATCGCCCTTAGGAACAACATTGAGCATCTCAACTGCAGTCTTTGTGGCATCTTTGTCCTCTGCACTGGTAGAACTGCTCTCGACCTTCTGATCTTCCAAACTTTCCAAAGCACCTGTGTTGACATCCACTGAATCACTTTTATTCACAACAGTGGAATCATTCTCAAGAGTTGTGCCAAGTTCTGTTGGTTCAGTTTGATTGTCTGCACACCCTTCTCCCCCAGTGTCCACTTCGTCAAAACTATCCACAACTGCTTCCTCGGGTACTGGCTCAGCCACAGTTTCCACCTCTGTTTTGTTCGTGTCTATAATCAAACCACAAAAGTTGAAATTTCGGACAACAATAATTATAATCTATAGAATGACAACCAAGTTAAACATTAATTAATTCACCAGTCATTGGTGCCAGCTTCCACCCCTCATTGGCCTGTATATGTTTTACTTACATAATTTTGGGGTCATTCCATATGAATTCAAGCATCGATGTTTTAACATTTTGTTGCTAGGGCCACATGTCTTAGTTTTTAAGACCAAAATCAGCACTATAGATCAAATAGTGAAACAGTTACGCAGTGATGGATATTCTACTCACCAACGATACCAGACTGTTCTGGTTCTTCAACTTCCATCGCTTCAACCTCGATCAGTTGCTTAGCAACATCTTCACTGGGAGTGGCTGGTTCAGTCACATCCATGTCCTCCTCGTCACCAGCGTGTTCTGTGATGTGATCCTCATTGTTGACATCAATAAAACTGGCTTCAGTCTCCATCTCAACATCCATCTGCGATGCTGGCTCTTGACTTCCACACTGCAAAGTCACTGCATCCAGCGCCGGTTCCATGACAACTGAGTGGAACGCCCGCATGGCTTCAGATGCATAGACCGGCTCAGCATCAGTTTCATCGTTCTGTTCTGTTGGCAAATGTTCTGTCTCAGCATCAGTTTCATCGTTCTGTTCTGTTGGCAAATGTTCTGTCTCAGTACCAGTGTCATCGTTCTCTTCTTCTGTTGGTACGGGCTTTTCCTCCTCTAAACAGACCTTGTCTTGCGTCGTTTCAGGCTCGTCTGATTCGTCCTGTGGCAGCTGCGTTGAAGACTCTTCACCATGTGACAGTGCAGCGTTGTCTGGTATGTGTACTGCACCACCAGTATTAATGGAACTATCACTACTGTGTTCGGAGTTGCCAGCCCCAACAGAAACAGCTTCTCCTACGTTACTGGCCTCACTATCCAAGGCAGAAGCTGTTTCTGGTCCACAAACTAGTGGCGAAACATTGTCTTCCTCCACTTCATGTCCATTTGAACTGACATCTTTCTCACCAAGAAATGTGTCAATGGCATTAAGAGCACTGTCACTATCGTTCAAGTCATCTCCAACAGATGGCATTTCAGTCCCAGCGGAGAGGGCATCTACTTCAGTAGTTGCGTTTTTGTCCGAGTCACCCATTCCGTTGCATTTTGGTGGTACACCAACAGCTTCCAAATCTTCACTGGTTTTGCAATCGTCACTCAACTGAAGTGAAGGCATTGATTCATGCGAGTCCATCTAAACAGAAGACAAACTTAATTAAATACAGGGCAAAAACTATAGCAGAAGTGTCAATATTGCATGTAAGCCAACTTGCATTTATCAAATTTGACAGTCAAGTAAAATCATGAAACAGGATTTGAAATCATGTAATAAAAAATACCTTTAAGAAAAGGTAAACATTGCAACTGTGTTAAGTAAACCATGGGCAAATACACTGTAGATGGTTTAATTCCACAACAGCTATCATGTGTACTATTTTGTATATAAAATTTTTTAATCACTTCAGAAATAAAGATATCAACAACAATCAAAAAGGGTTGAAAACTAACGTCTGGATACAGCATCACTAGGGATGTCAACAGACAACAAAGCTAATTCAGATGTACGAGAATCCGTCATGATTTTGCCAACTTTCAATTTGTCGCCACCTAACTACGCATTGATCATATACCCGGTATGTTGTAACTTTGGAAAAAAAAGAATATTAATTTCTTTGCGACTCTAAACCACTCATGTGTGCCATATTCTGGTGCAGTGGGATCTGATTTTAACCACACATTATTTGTACCATTGTTTTTAAAATAATTGTTCATGTTTATATTATCTGTACACGTGTACCACAAACTCCTATGTTAGCCTCATAAGGGGCTATGTGGAGTATAAAGACTCAAGGGTGTTACTTTGTAAGAAATAGGCTAAAAATCTGAAATTGTTTTTTAATTTGATGTCTTAAAATCACATTTTGAAATGTACTTTACCGATTTTGAAGTTTTTCACATTTAAGTTTCTTGTGGTTGTGGCCATTATCATAAAATATAAAGCAAAATAGATCTGCAATTTTAAATGTCACTGACACCCCTACCTAAAAATGGCAGATTTGTTTGTTCTTATACTAGGGATGTCGATAGACGGCGCCGCTAATTCAGTCAAGAATCCGTTATGATTTGGCCAACTTTCAACTGTTTCCACGTATCTACGTATTGGTCATATATGTTGATACTTTGGAATAAATTTGCATAGCATCACTATTTTTTTGAATATTAATTACTTTGCAACTTTAAACAGTTATTACATAAGCGCACTTTGAAGCTGCCGCCACTGGGCTTTCGTTGATTTGTGATCATTTCGACTTGGTTCTGCTCCATGTTTAAGGGTATCTCCTTCATTGCCAATTCGGCACCGGATCTCAACATCCCAGATACCGATTTGATATACCAAATTAAAGCTAACATAATAAACTTATTATATTTGAACAGCTATGCTAATAGTTTCTTATAAAGTAAAAAAAAATGGCAATGAAATTTTTTTGGGTCAACTTTTTTCATGTTATGTTTTGTTTATGTGACCAATGATTGACAGCTGCAAGTGAATGATAGCATCGCCGTTCAGAGCACATGCTCTTACTGCACACATTTCCTTTGAAGTTTACAAACCGCATAAACCACATTTTCTTTTTTTTCTTGGTCACCACAAAATAGTTAGTCTTGTTGTAGTTATGAATTAATCTTGTTCTATGAATTAATTAAGTTGGCTTTATTAATTAATTAATTTCTTGTTCCATCTACACAAATGGTAGACATGTTTCATTGGTGAGCTCCTCCGCTTCCATTTGCAACATTAAACACAATAGTCACAACAACAAATTAATTGAACTTCCCTGAAAATAAAATTGAAAACAAACAAATATTTGTATTAGTTTTAATTAAATATGCCCCAATTTGGGGTCCATTTCTGGTTCACTGTTACTGTATAAGAGATGGGCCCAATAAGGCCTAGTAAAAAGAAACAAGTTTCTCATCTGGAATTTTTTTAAAAGAAGCTCTTATTATTTACTATTTATGGATTTTTTATTTCGGAGAAGGCTACCCTCCTCACTGTGGCTGACTTAGACACACTGTAGTTTTTTATGCATTAAATGCCAGTGATGAATAATACTATAAAGTATACTGCCATTCCATTTGCAAACAGAATACTTTTTAGCAGGAATGACAGATGAATAGAAACATTTACATCAATGGAATATGGTCCGTACGTGTTACACCCGAAAACTACTAAAATTGACTAGAAACAAACAAGAAGCAAATACAATGTTGTATGTATTTATGAATGTCGCGTAGGTTTGGTTATGGGCATGGTTTCATTAGTTTGTATCACAGCCACTGAATGGCATCTAGGTTTACTGACCGAGACTGGTATTATGTAAATGAGTCTGTGTAAAGACTATCTAAAGCAAGGGGTCATCATTCTTATTCTTATACTCTTTAGGAGGCACGCGTAAAGAGTGAACTGAAAGGTTATAACAGTACTTTGCACAGCAAGTTTTGAACAGGGATTTCTTTACAGAACTGAAACATTTGACAGTAATTTTTTTTTCAATAGTAAAAAACAGGAGGGGGTGGCCAAAAAGGAAACGGGTGGGGGTGAGAAAGTTTTTACTACCGGCAGTAGGCCTAATGGCTAATCTGAAAAATGTGTTAAATTTTACGTCTTAAAAAATCATATGTAGAAAAATTACCAATTTTTTAAATGTTTTCACATTTAAACTTCTCATGACTGCAGCCATATCATTGATTGCAGCCATATCATAAAAATATAAAACAAAATATATGTGCAATTTGAAATTTTCATTGTCAACATTGACATCCCATCCATAGACTTATATACCTTGTCCTTGCTTGATTCTAATATTCCATAACTATAACATGGTGTAGACTAAAATTAGACGATATTGTTAGGTAGTAACCGAAATGCCAATGTTTTTAACGTGTGTTCAACTTCGAACGCGTAGAAACTGTGTTGTGCGAGTGTGTGGGCGAAAAATGGGTGGCGGGACAAAAGCTGATAACGGGAGATCTCGTTTCTCAACTGCAATACTAGCAAGATAAATCAACAAGAAAAAGACGTCATGAATTGTTACATAAAAATACACATTGGGCTTAAAACAACATAATCATACAACCTTTATTGTCAAACAATAATTACTTGCATTTAGCTATCCTTCTCAGAATACCAAATGATAATATCGAGTAAAATAATAACACCTCCCTGTTACATCGTGGTTCCCTCCCAAATTTTCAATCAACGGAGCAAAGTAGGCCAGTGTGAAATCGAATATTTATGATAGCATAATGTCGCTATCAAGCAAAACACAAGCGTCAGTCAATAAACACAGATTGTTGTAGCATCAAAAAATGATGTCACCTTGTTTGTGTCAATCAATCGGTGCTCAAAAAGTCCGCTCTTTCACGGGGAACAGTCGGCCATAATGCATCTTGATTCCGAGTTTCGGCGATTCTTCAAATAGTACGGCGGCAGCCATCAACTCGACGCTCTCAAAAATATGATAAATATTACATTCAACATAAATTCTTACTGTGAAAAAAATGTCACCTAACGTTTCGATTACGCTAATAGCGTGAAACTTCGCGTGAAATTCTTCACTTTAACGCTCTGCAAGCAATCGACAACGAATCTGAGCCTCGTTTTAAATTTTGGCCCTCTCAGCGTGCTCCGCGTGAAATGCGCATCGTCCTTTAAGGCATTTATGGCTTATTTATTTATTTCTTTTGTATTTCTGAGAGTCTGGTTGTTGACTACATTGCACGAAAACACCATGAACAAAATATACCATCACTTTGTTATGTTCAAATGTAAAGAATAAATGCTGTAGAGTAAGTTAAGCTCACTATTATTTTTAATTAATTCCAGTGCCCAAAGTGCGCGTCACTCCTGCAAAGGCAGTCACGTGGGTGCATGTGTGCCGTTTGACGCCATCTTTTATTCTATTCCTTTGTGGCGAGTGGAACGTAGAAGTTGAACAAATTTTCCCATTTGCATGAAATGGTAGGAAATAACTACATGAAAACAGACATGTCTGCTCAACCAAAGCGCGCTGCAGATCATGGATCAAGACATACCAATGATAGAAGAAAGAGTGACCAGAAACCGAAGCCATTTGATAGGGGATCCAAATTTCAATCGCCACAGCCAAAGCTAGAGGCAAGTACGCCTGGCAATGAACAGCGTGGCCAGTCGGGGAGTGGCGGTCAGAGTTCGCAGAATAAAAACCGACAGCCACCACAGTCACCAAAGCAAGGTGGAGATGCGGACGGAGCTGACGGGAAGGTTGCCGAAAAGAAATTCACGGGCAGATGTCGGCTGTTTGTGGGAAACTTGCCCAACGACACGACCGAAGACGAATTCAAAAAAATGTTTTCTCCGTTTGGCCAGTTCACAGAAATTTATCTGAACACATCAAGAGGCTTTGGTTTCATCCGAATGGTAAGTTATAAAGGTGAAGTATTAATTAACCATAAGCGGTAATCGTGTACTTATTATGTATATCCCTTATTATTACAGCTTTAAATTTCATTCTTTGTTTTGTCTATCCCACAACGTTAATTCCATCACATTGTATATACAGGGCAGATTTGATAGTTATATCTGCCCTTTGTGTACCTATTTTGGGATAGGTAACAAAATAAAAATACAATATAAAGGCTCCATAAGTATAGTATTGCTTCTTTTAATCTTTATAAATATATATATTTTAATATCTTTGATTAATAAAGTTGGTAATTGCCTATATTGATATCTAAATTTGATCATTTCTCTTTTGTGATCAGTATCACTTAGTTAAATATAATTGAACCATCCCCAATAATCTAAGTGATTTTGTGCAAGTAGAGTAATAATCTAAGTGATTTTGGGCACAAATTTTTTCACTAATGTATACCCTAGTTAAAGAAAAAAAACATTGGTATCTGTCACATAAATATCCACCTCAAAATTCACTATTTATTACTCTAGACCTGTATTGCTTGTTATTTCACATGGAAACACATCACCATAATGGTATGTCCACGAGAGGATGCTGTTTTCCAGGACACACGACAGAATGCAGAAAATGCAAAAGCAGCTCTTGATGGCTTCTTCAAAAAGGGTCGTCTGCTTCGAGTCCGTTTTGCTACACATGGTGCTGCCCTTCGCGTCAAGTACCTCACTCCTTGTATCTCGAATGAATTGCTTGAGAAGGCATTTTCCATGTTTGGTGAGATAGAAAGAGCCATTGTAATTGTGGATGATCGGGGGAAGTCGACTGGTGAAGGAATTGTGGAGTTTGCCAGGAAGCCAGGGGCGCAGGCAGCTCTACGAAGGGTCAATGAAGGAGTTTTCCTGCTCTCAGCGTAAGCATAAATTCTTGTAGATTATGTTTTACAGTTGTGTGAAAAATATTTTCCTTTATCACTTGGTTGAGTGTTTGTGAGAATGTTTTGAACTTTTGGTAGGCTACGTGTTTTTGAAGTAGTCATCGTATATGTGATGTTCACTGAAATATTTCTGTGTCCTTTCATGTCGGTTATTATAGTAGTACCCATATGTCTCTGGTGGGCTATTAAAACTTCTCTTGTTGGAATGTCATTTTCACCTTGGACTGGATGTTGACATGGCTTGTGTATGTGGTTATATTTAGGTTTGGCTGTGTTCTTTGCCATACCAACATCTCTACTAACTGTAATGTGAAGACTGTATTCTCTTACAGCTCGCCTCGTCCCATCGTCGTGGAAATGTTGGAACAGAAAGACGAAGTTGATGGTCTGCCAGAGAAATTCATGAGCAAGAATCCAGAATTTGCTAAGTCAGTGTTATTTTATTATGTTTGCCTCTTGTTGTAGATATCTTATTACTGCACAACTAAAAATGTTAGTCAGCATTTACGGCCTGCAATTTTGATGATTTCTACACAATTTTCACAAACCAACTTAACTTCTTTGTCACATAGCATCATCCCAGTTTGTTTTAATAGAGCAAATACGCAAAATTAAATTGCTGCAAAACGTGTATACTTGCAAAACGGTAAACTTTTAAAGTGGCAAACTTTTCCAGATGTGTAGTATGTTATAATAAATTATTGATAAAGTAAATGGGACACTACCAATGCATTGTACAAGTATTGACACGATTGCTTGGTAATTTGTAGTTTGCTGTCTAATTGTCAGGCATGGTTGATGATAGCTAATGACTACTCTCTATGTTATGGACATTTTTACATACTGTTTTATACAGTAATAATCAATTTAGCAATAGTGCTTGTATTACAAAACAGATGTCATGACCCATAATTTATCTGTTAGGTTGAATGTTTTAGGGAGCGTGACCAGGTACCCAGGTTTGCCCAGCCGGGCTCGTTTGAGTTTGAATTTGGTCAGAAGTGGAAGGACCTGTACACAATACATCACGAGCAGGAGGAGAACCTGAAGCGTGACCTGGAGGAGAGTGAAGCCAAGCTCGAGATGGACATGTCCAATGCACAGCTGGATCACCAGACCAACATGCTCAGACAAGGTGGGTTAACAAGTTGTCGTTTCCTGTGTCTTGTTATTTGCTGTCTTTAATTACTACCCAGAGAAGTAGAGTTGGTGATCCAGAGGGTGAAGTACAACGTGCTTTGAGTGGTCTTACAGACTGGATACCGTGCTACACAAGAATTTTTTTTGTAGATTCTTGACTAGAAATGGCATAATTTTTTAAACAAGTCCTGTTCTATGCAGAAACAATACTTTTGTGTATTGCAGAATGGTTTTTAATTTACTGTTTGACATTCTTCAACTTTGTATGTTTCAGATTTACTTCGCCGTCAGGATGAGTTACGCAAATTAGAAGAACAACGCACCCTGGAGATGCAACGCAGGATGGACATGAGGTAATGAACAGTTTAATTGGCAAACCAGGGTTTAAAATGTAAAAAGAGCAACTGTATGCCTGTCTTCTATGTAGTTTTCCTCCAGGCCAGCAAGTGTTTAGACTGCAAATTATTCATAATCTTGTTTGGACGACAGTAGCAAACCACCACTGTAATGTTGATGTGGTGCATTTGGACAATCTCAAAACATCAATGTATGACACTGGAAACATTTTGAGATAGTTTAGTAAGTACGAAAATAAGTGGTGGTGATGTGTTTGTCTGTGTTCACTTTCTTTATAGATATTAACATCTGAATTATGTTAGGCATAGTTTTTACCCCACAAGAAACTTATTATCATCTCCAAATATTTCATCCGCATCTCACGACCTTCGTCAGCAGACTGGCTTCACTACCGGTGTGTCGCATGACCAGTGTCATGATATTTTAAAACATTGAAGGATCTGGATTCTAAGTAACATTTCTGTTGTAGACGGATGGAAGAAGATCGCCGTCACCAGGATTCAGAGGCACGTAGACAAGATTTAGAGATGCGTCGTCAACAAGTAGATGGCAGACGTCACCAACAGCTGCTGGCACAGGTAAGTGGTAGTTCTAATGACAATTGTGCAAGCACTAACTTAGGTAGAAACCTCAATGATAGATTTTCCAAGTTTGATCAATTGTAATTAACATTTTTGAAATTTAGCACAGAAGTAAAAAAACATAACTTCTCTTTTTAGCATTGTTTACCCATTTCAAGATTTATGTCCATTTTGTTTTTATGTGCTCACTAGCTTGGTTTCCACGGGTTTAGATGCAAGACTCTAAATGGTTTGTTCACCTGAAGTGGGTTATGAAGTCATAGGAGCACTGGAAATTTTTTTGCAGCAGGAGCGAGCCATGCGTGAAATGAGAGGAGAAATGAGAGGTGAACGTGGTAACGCACCCCCACTGCAGCCACCACCAGCTCCCCCTGCCAGCATGGGCCTTGAGCGACCAGGCCGCAGCCAAACTGTGAGTGTCTTCAACTAGTTGGCAAAGAACATGTTTGTGCACTTACGTAAATATCTCAGATTCATAGTTAATCAAGTTACATGTGCCAATTATGTTGGTAATCATACAGTAAACAAAAAGTGTAAAGAAAAAACAACTTTGTAGTAGCACTAATGATGTAAATAAACATGTTTTTTGAGCTACATTGTATAATTGTGTAATAAGTATTTATCGACCTACCATCAGCAATTGTCAACTGGATCATCATTCAGGGATTCAACTACCGCCCATCAATTACGGGCTGGGACGGTTTTCCTGGCTATTCGCTATTATGTGATACTATTGCAGTACTGCTCATAATCTACTCTGATCACCTCTGTTGGTTTCAGAGTATGGGCATGAACAGTCAAAGTCACAACAGCATGGGCAACCCCAACATAAGCAGCCTTGTAGGCGGTCAGACTGTGGGGGCTGGAAGCATGGGTCCAGGCAGTAGCCCAGGAGGCATGACACCTGGAATGCAGAATGCGCAAATGGTAATGTACCCAGGGCCTTGCAACTTTCTCTTGCTTATTTGTATTCCGAGCAGCATTTTTCTTTTGCTGTTTGGAGTTGCCAGCAGAGTTTTATTGTCACTTGTTGTGGCATTTGCTGTTTGGGGTTACCATGGAAATGGTTTGAAAGTGCTGTGATAAACTTGTGGCGCGATCGACACTGTTTACTGCAGCATATGAAATATGATGTAACATTAGGTAAAATTTTAACTGAACATTTTCACACGTGGAAATGAAGGGAAGGCTTTTATACTACGTAGACCTGTGACGTCTTTGCAGACATTTCAGCTGTGTGAGAAGTTGCTGACCTATGCTGTTATTATTTGTATTGACTATAGACACAAAACATGTCAGGGTTGAATACTCGAATAGTGCATCTGCTGAGAACGAATAGCAGATGATGTTAGACGTGTGTAGGTTCGTCTAAGGCATTGTGATTGGTAGTTCTCGTCATGTTTCACCATGTGGTTCTGGTTATGTACACCAGGAGGCTTGGCTAGCCATGGCATGATGATATAGCTGTCGATTAGGAGACGCTGGAATAAATTACAGTTGGAGTTGAATGAACAAAGTCTGCAAGATCAAGATTTATATGTAAGGTGTGTTTCTTGTACATGAGAACGAGTGCTGGTTTTCAGCCTTTCTTGTCGTGTTATGGTTCATGTGCATCTTCATGTCTTGGAATTGCAGATGATGAACCCACCATATAAACTTCCATTGGTGCTCATGTTGAAAGACATGGAAGTTCCAGGACAAAGTTACATTTTACCTGTTGGAAAGAGTAATGTTTCTCTGTGGCATCTCATAATCCTAACTACTACAAAGCAAGTTACAAAGTATGATGTTTCCAACCCATGGAGAAAAGTGTATCGTTTTGAAGTCTCAAACTCTCAGCTAAATAGACTGGAATTACACTGAAGCTTTCTTGCTGTTCCTGATGGGCCATGCTTTATGTCCTCAGTGCTGACAAGTGTATTTAGCTCTGGACACATCAGCAGATATATAAATAAAAGATTGATGGTATCAAATGTCATAGACTTGCTTCCTGATTACTGTTGTGCCAAGTGCAGGGCAGATTCAACACATAGTGAGTGAAATATTTGACTTCAGTTATGTATGTTACACCATTGGCACCAATTAATTGCCTTGTCAGATAATTTCTTGCATATATTTCCATATTTATGAAACGAATATACTGGCACTGGTAAGTCATAGCCTGGCATCCGTCTGCTGGCGACCAAAAATTAGATGTATCTACTTGATGTAGAGAAATTTATGTAAAGTAGGGGCTGTAGGGCATCAGAACGAAAAATATAGAGCAGAACTGTTGATGGTCATGAAGAAAGAAGTTGGAGGTCATATGCTAAAATAGTTGTACGGCACATTGTAATATGCCATTTCAATGATGTAATATGCCATAGCTTTGAAAAAGCATTTGTAGAGATGTTTCAGCCTGAACAATTCTTTAGCCGTTCAAAGTTCAAGAAGATACATTTAAATTTGTTGCTGACACATTATATCCTGCCGATGTAAACAAGATCAACTGAAATTCAAGAACTTGAGAAACGTCACTGCCATTTGATGGTATAAAATATTGTAGACAGAACTAGGCAGAACTTAGACAAAAGTTGTAAATAAATCGAGTAGCAACCAATGTTCAGTTGAACATTTTATAGATGTGGCTAGTGAAGCAAATATAGACAAAACCACACATATTGGAAAGTGTGCAACGTGGGTATTACCAATGCACATACAGTACTATAGTTATTCATTGATGTCATATTTTTTTTATTGTGCTGGTATTGTAACCTGGTAATTAATAATCATTATTTTTCATGGGGCTGTTTTGTTGTAGAACCATATGTTGACTGTATAAAACATCTACTACAAAGTGTTGATGGTGAAATTATTGCCAGAACGATGTACTCTCGAGTGCCAAATAAACATATAGGCCAAATAACAACATAGGGTGGCAAATCGGTCAAATTTAATAATACCATAGTGCCGAATAATGGTATAGGGTGGCAAATTGTTCAAAACAAATAATAATATGGTGCAAAAAAGGCACTAGTATATTTGTCTTTTTAATGCCGAAATCGAAGATATCTTTCACCATTTTTCTGACGTAAAGCCAAGGCGGCCCTAGAAACTATGTGTATCTCAGTGTGTTTCATTTTTTTCTGGCGAATATACATGAACTTTGTTGCCGCAGATATAGTAGGCGCGTTTTATATTTGAGAAAAACTGGGGAATTGTCTGTTTTTAAGTGGACATTAAAGCCAAGCCCACCGTTTCAGGGGAAACCGCCACCAGCTGGTTGCTACTGGTTTGAGGCGCTGCACACAATAGCCATTTACGATCGGTTTACACGGTGGTAATGGAGTTTTAACTAATAATATGCCATATTAAGCTCCAGAGAACGAAGGATTCTGACCGATTCATCTAATGAAAATCTAACGGTATAAGACTTTGGGATAAGAATCTAGGATCTGGAAGCATGGGATCCCGCTAAATTCACGATTGTTGTTCAAAAGGATGAAAACTTAGCCGTCAGAGGGAGCCACATGCAGTTCCAATTGGGAGCAAGTGGTTTTAGCGCGAGCGATAAACCACTCCTTGGATGATTGATTAGCATGAGGAATAGGGAGTAAGAATCATGGCTCTCCTAAAAAAATATGCCCTGTATAATTTGCCACGATTATCGGAAAATGTAGGCTGGCACAAATGTTTAAATCTAATAATAGTATAATGCCAAATAGGGTGGGATTTCTCATCAAATAAATACACGTATAGGGACATTTATTTGGCACTCGGAGTACAATTCTATATAAATAAATGGGGGTGGCTCCCAAGTCACACCAGTTGCATGTAGAGATATTACTTTCTGATCTGAAGCTTGGGCTACCACTTTATAGCATAAATGCTCTGCAGGGTTATGTCTATACAATGTATATTTTCCATAAAGTTTTCCATAGCTTTGTGGTGGGCTTCACCAAATATATATGTAGTGCATCATTTCCACTTCTTCATCATATTCTGTAGCGAGTGATGTCAGATTTTTACTGTTTGTTGTGCGCATAGGTGCTTGTTTCGTGGACCTGTGTAGCAAGCTCATTTCTACTTGACCGTACTGTCGTGGATTTTTGCGTACACGCCGACAAATTGTTTAAGTTCGAATAATTGTTGCTTGGCCAAATGTTCTGAGTAACGTTGACTTGATGACTATGGCAACATATAGGCATGTTGTGGAATACGGCTGCCTTGTGTGCAGTGGTCGATACAACAAATGGCTAGCCAATCTTGTGCCAGAAACTGATGAGAACTATCACAATCACAATGCTGCTTCATAGTCTGTTATCATCTTCGTATAGACATTCATTGATTATACCAATTATAGCTGTGTAAATCGATTAGGAACAAAAATTAAATTAGCCCACCTCGTGGTGCAACCAAGATCACTACGATTTGTGTAAGTTTGTGAATTGTCATACTGAGTTGTGTTGTACTTTACAAGATGTTTACAGGTACTGTTTGCTACTATACGCCATATGTAAGTTTGGTGAGGAATTGACTGCACTCTGGTTGGAACGTTGCTGAAAGCTACTATATGGCAGACAGGTATGCAGGTTGGATACTGAATGGTGCTACTTATGATCTTGAACCCTTTTAGTTTGTTATATGTAACTGTTGGTGCTTTAACTAAAATAATATGCCTCTGTTCTTATATTTTGTGGAACTGTGCTTGCTTTCTGGCTAGCAGAACTGGTGTGTGATAAACAGGTTGATTAATTTTTTACCCATGTTGGTGGTCTAGACTTGCAGAAAATATATTTATAAATAATTTGACTGGTGTCGAGATGGAACCACATGTCGTGTTGGGCTACTTCTTCACAAGTCTTCAGCTGGAATGTTTCCTGCACTGCACAATAATGACCTAACAGATTGCTGTATCGAATACGCCTAGCATTTGTGCTGATGACTTGTATTGCCCACTGGAAAAGTGGTGTTGCATATTCACTTGTTTTGTTCGTACATTTTTCATTTAGTCTACCATCCCTCGGTGTTTGAGTAAAATTTGACACGTCTATTTCGTAAACTGACAAGACATTGTTACTGAAATGACTTCACAGCTTTATACTTCTTTCTGTTTACTGACGTACGGGAAAGCCATTTAACATTAATTTTGCAAAAGACAGTTATCAACAAATACCAGTTTTTCCTGTGTTGGATTTCTGGTATAAAAACAGTTAATAATTTGTTCATTACCTTGTGTTTTTATAATTTCTTCTGGTTACTGGACAACGTTGTGTGATGCACATAATGCTGCCAACCAGACCATTTTTTGGGTGCTTGCAGTCTGGAGAATTGGACAAACATTTGACTCAGCGTGACCTTTATTACTGTTAGGATAAACACTGAAAGCGGCATGTTGCAAATAAAACTCGGTGATCAATTGATGTCGGTTTTCCATAGTTTGTGCCTTTATTGACAGCTACTGCAAGTATTTGCCATCAATAGGTAGTTTTGAACTGCTCAATGTTGAATATATTATATAGTGAATGATGCACAATTAATTGGGTAAGTGTTTTATATAAGGAGGTTCCCAGCCAAACTGGGTGTATTTTTATCCTTATCAGTTGAATGTGCAAAGCTCCATGACGTATACATGTTGGCTAATAAAGTTGCAGCAGCATTAAGTTGTTGCATTGTAAACTCTGAGTAGGTGTAATTTGGGTTCAAGAATATAAGTGTCACTGGGAACAGTATTTCTGCCCATACTTGGACAGTGGTAACCATGTATTCTGAATGCTCTCAGCAATGTTTCCAACCACACAGAATATCGAGGATCATCTCATAAGAGTTGGCTCTACCACCTAGTGGTTCACTGTGACTGTAATGTTAAGTTTCTGTTTCAGCGACTAGTCAAGAACTTCTGCTGTGTATCTGAAAGGCCGACAGGTAGCATGGTGTTATAATAAACTATGGTGATTTGATCTGGGAAATTATTAGCAAATGCTAATGGCTTACTGAAGTAGTGGCATTTGTATCACATCAGATGATTGCTGTTGGGTATTGAGTGACGATATATGCATGATGTGTATTAACATATTTATAATACTTTGGCAGTTGGTAGATATATATTTCCAGACAAGAACTGATTTTACTTCTGAACTGCAAAAGGTGTTTTGATATACATGAGTGCTCAGAAAAGGTATTTCTAATACACTTTTCTGAGTGGTGCACCTTGACATTATGTAAGCACTAAGCAGGTGTTCCGTGTTGTACGTGGCATTGTATACTACATGTTAAGAAGTGATTGGAACATTTGGTCAATATCTTTTGTTCAGTGCGTAAATGTACAATCTGCTTGCATAAGCCTCAGCTGGTTCTCGTAGGTGTAATATGCACTTGCTTACAAATTGTCGGCCTTTGGGCCACTGTCCCCGAAGAGGATAGGTGAGGTGACAAATTGTGAATGAAACTGCTCAACAACATATAAATAGTAGCTTTCCATTAGCTATAACTGTTGATTTATACATTGTGTAGTTTATATTTATCGTGTCAGTGTGGCATAATGAAATTTGTAAGGGTTTGCTTCACAACAACTAGTATATCACTTTGCAGTACACATGTTATGTGGTCCAATGAATCGTGATACGTTATGTAATGAACCGTGATTCAGATATATCATGCTTCATTAGATTCTTCATTACTAATTACACAATGCACTATCTCATATATAAACATTACAAATTTAGAAGTAAAGAGGGTGGGGGAATATATATTTAATTTCCGTAAATCATGTTTCTTTTCAAATAACTTTTGCTTTTTAGTAATATAATTACTTGAAATATGTTAAAGATTATAAAATTCTTGTTCTACCTTTCAACTATTGGCCTAACCTCACTCTTAATGGTGTTGTGTACTTTTATAAAATTATTCCATAAATTGTACAGCACATTTTTTATAAAGTGCTTATTAGCTTTCCAAATAATGTTTACAAAGATATTTTAGTAAGAATTTGTCCTGAATTGGATCTTCTGCTTTACGTGGCCATTCAGTGTACAACCACTGTACATATTTTGTTCTAAAAAAATTTATATATATCTCACATCCATTACACATATCTCCACTGAGAATAACATGAGTGTGTCTTGGAGTTAGGCATCATAGAGTTTAATGTAAGTCCTATTTACGAGTTTGCTAATGTGATATGACCTTGATAGTGGAATAAATCAAACCTGACCACATCTATTCATCTGGAAGTTTGTTGCCTATGTGTATGGATAAATCTGACAGTCAGCTATATGCAGAAGTCAAAACATGTTGTCAGTACTTATTCTACAGCCGTGTAGATGCCGTTGATAAAATTCTCCAAAGGCATGTGGTCATTATATCTCTTTGATTAGTCAGCATAATTTGGTGTGACATTGGCATTTCTGTGTTGAGGGTAATGTTGGTTACATGATATTTATGTGGTAAGTTTTCATGGTTTCTTCAGTGAAGTTGAGTATGCCAGCGTTATTTTACGTCAGTAACTTGTATTAGTTACCTATAAACTTTACATGTACCAGTAGTCCAGTTTGGAAGGAAGTTTATATTACGGTAAATACCATAAAGAAAAAATACCCAAAACACTGGGGGCTTTGGTTGGTTGAAAACAAAGTGCTGATGTTGTTAAAAAAAATTAGGGTCAATATTTTCATTTGCAAATTCAGCAAGCTATCCTAGTACTGATTAGCATATACAAGGTTTTGCTGACAACGTTTTAAGTGTGTACATGCAGTGACTTGTGTTTTAAAAAGTTGCCTTCGTAGCCTTATGAGAGAGAAAACTACAACATAAAATAGAAACATAAATTGAATTTTTTTAATAGATACATTTAATGGCACCCTCTGTAGATGGATAGAGCTGCACAGTTTTTATAGCCAGTGTGCGTAAAATATATTGATGATATTTTCGT
The DNA here is from genome assembly GCA_033239005.1 of Lamellibrachia satsuma. Lineage (NCBI taxonomy): Eukaryota > Metazoa > Annelida > Polychaeta > Sabellida > Siboglinidae > Lamellibrachia > Lamellibrachia satsuma. The sequence goes on from BSQZ01000002.1 coordinate 18,159,708, forward strand.
TTTGAGTTCTGGGAAATAAACTGATGATCTAACTCCGCTGGAAGATCATTTTTAGACAGGTCTTTAAAATTAAATATGAGAGCTAACTAGCCACTAGTAAGCCACTGTTAGATCAGTGACTGTCATTTTGCAGTCAATTTATGTAATTCCATCCTATGGCAAGTCTTTGATGAAGTTTTGGGGCTTTAACTAACCAATGAGGTGATTATGTTGCAGATCAACTGCGTTATATAATCCACCGTACACAAGCACTGCATTTAGTCAGTAGAAGAATTCCCCATTTTGGTTGATTGTGCTACAGCACTGACCAAGTTGTAGAAGTACTTAGGTGAAACATGGGAGCATGTTTTCCTAAATGTGCCTATTTGTACACCAATCTGATACCTAATCGAGAATCACCCATTAATAAAATCAGTATTATCATCGTTGTGCATGTGTTGTAGTGGGTGCATTGTCTATTCTCCAAGAGGCAGACATGGATAGTATCATCTGTGTGGATAGTATCATCTGTAGTTCCACATTCTGCACTAGCAAAGTTTTGAGTTTGTTGGATTGCCATTCCGTACTGGTGTCAACTCAATCCGACAGTTGAGAAAGGTCATGATTTTGTTGCGTGTAGCCACGATCCCTGTGGTTGTATGGATCAGGCTCACCTTTCTGCAGAGAGTGACATAATCTAGGCGTGTGACTTGTAGGTGTCATCACCCAACAGCATCATAACTGATACAAAATGCTACTGCCAGTGATATGTATGTTTGTGTATTGAACCTGTTTGACTAGACTTTACACCCAAACAGCCATGCTACCTGGACGGCACTGAGAAGACGACCGTTGTCACATTCGTACAGTGAAGTACTCTCGCCTAACTTGCTGTTCTTTTCCTCTCCTTCCATGCTTGTGTTGCTGCTGCGTACGTGGTTGATGTCATCGTCCCGTCAACAATTACTAACGCTTGCGTCCTGTCACACACGATGACGTCAACGTCGACAACAACCAACATTGAAACGTGTGAACTTTATGTAAACAGCGTCAGTCGCGCTTTGACCAGCCACCAAATTTCCCAAGCAACATGGGTCCCATCAGCAATATGGGCTCCAACATGGGCCAACACGGAGGAAACATGGTCGGGGCAATGGGCAACCAACCTGGCATGCAGCAGATCAGCAACCTGATGGGTGGGCCGATGGGCATGGGGCTGGGCGCACCCAATATTGGGCAACGAGGAGCACCAATGGGTAGCGAGCGTGGTATGCCGATGGGTGGTGAGCGTGGTATGCCGATGGGTGGTGATCGTGGGGGCCCAATGGTCAACGAACGTGGCCCTATGGGTAGCGACCGGGGCCCAATGGGCAACGACCGTGGGCAGATGGGCAATGAGCGTGGGCAAATGGTCAATGAGCGTGGGCAGATGGGAAATGACCGTGGAATGGAGAGGTCCATTGGCCGCAGCGATCGGGGAAGGGACGACTTCTTTGAAAGCAAGCGTCCTCGTCGATTTTAGATTGAACGCACCAGGAACACTATTTCTCTTTGTGTTAAACGTAAAGTGACAGTGCACTGCGAGGTTGACAGCATTTAGGGCATCTAGGATGCACATGCTCAGAGAACAGTGAAAGTGCACTCACAGACACTGTAGGACTACTGTGTTGTACAAGTGCTGCTTCTTATTTAACACTGGACACAACTGGTAGGCCGTTGTAAATCCGGATACACCATTACACAAGCTACGGTTTTGCATAATTGTTCCTGCTATACAGTTTTGAGTCTTGTATGGTTGGGGATGTGTTTAAGTGTTGGATCAAGCTGATGATAGATAGATATTACTTATGTTCTTCTGTAGTATTTAGTTGATAAGTAATCATTGTTGCAATGCAAATCGATTAGCAATTGGTAGGTTGTGTATATTCAATGTAATCAGTATGGTTTTATCTCAAGTGGATCTATGTGTCGATGATAAACATTGTTTTATTATGTGTGTGCATTTTGTCAGCTGGTTGGATGGATTTTCCTCATTTACCTGTTTGAAATCAGGACGCAGAACTGGTGGAAGATTGACCAAGCGTAATGTTTCTTTCTAAAAAGTTAATGAAAAGTGGGGAAAAAATTGGTAGACGTACAACTTGAAAAGTATTTTAGAATGCCTTATAGTAAAATGTTACACTGTATATTGTGTTAGTGTTAGACATAATAAAAACATACTATGTTGTACTTTACATTATGTGTAATGAGTAGGGCCGGAACGATACACTACTTCATGTTACGATACGTATCGCGATACAAAGGTCACGACACAATGCATATTGCGACTAGACTGACTAGAATGATACAACAGTAAAACTCTTGTGAGGTCCCAAAAAATAATAGTGTAAAGATTTTACATAGATTATAGTTAGATATATATATATGTGGGAAACGTTCTACGTTATAATTTGCTATTTTACCGATACACAGATAGGTGTGGTTCACGTTGAACGTTTATTGCTTCATATAGGTGGCGCGAATAATGTTTTGCCTATCGCATGTCGTAGTGTACCGCAATATGTATGTTGTGTACCACGATGCACCGGTGTATCGTTCCAGCCCTAGTAATGAGTATTCACTTGGATCGGTTAGGTAAATTATTGATCCTCCATTAAAAACAATACTTCAGTTAATAGTAATAATACTGTCATTTCCAGCTAATAAATTTTAATAGAATTGCACAGGAAGTTTCCCGCTACGATTATTTTTGTATTATTTCTTTTTCGAAAAGTTTTACTCTGCAGTACAATGGGTATTGTACTGCTGTATTTCTTGATGGGCCACTAAACTGGATTACTTTAATCTGTCTATGCGGTTCATCAAAAAACAAATTGTATCTTGTTCTTGGACGAATCGCATTGATATACCCACTATGCTTAACTATAATAATTAGTAACTCTTTATCATAATTAATTATTAACTGTTTAACCAAAATCATAACAACATTGCTGTATGTATATAGTTATAAGTAAATATTACTTTTTGAGATAACACTTAATCTATTGGACTAATTGAAGACTAATGTTAAAATTTATTTTCAATATAATTTTTACTTGTAATAGTTTGCAGTTACAAATGATGTATATCAAAATAATTTGATGATTTTTGGTTGAATTTTGTAGTTACAGTACTCGAGGTGGTTGGGTTAATCTAGTCAGTATTCTACATAATATTTTATGAATGAAAAGAAGTTGCTTTCTCATCAAAACCATCTTCGAAAACACGATGGAGGTTAAAGAGGAAGGAATAACTTCAAAGAAGATGGAGAGACAACACAAAGGAGTGGATGAAACTAAGGTGGAATGAACTGAAAGTGAAAGTGAAAGATCATATAGCGTGGAGGACATGTGCAGTGAGTGATGTACTCTGCAAAAGTGGAGAAAACATTTAGAAAGATATGCTAGAAAATATTGAATTGAACGTCCAATGCAGCATGCATATTTGTGTTTGTCAACGTGTACAGTGTACAGTTCAAATATATGCACTCAGTACCTTTACAACTATTAGGCACAGTGCTGGTTATGGTGCAAGGGTACCGTGTTTACAATTTTTATGTTCACACAGTACCGATGGCAAGATAGCATTGAAGAGCAGTTTATTGAAAATTCCATCCTCAACAGATTTAACCTATTGTAAATCTGGTTTGTTGATGTCCAAATATGTGAATAGTTTAAGTAACATCTGCAGTCAATTTGATAATAGAAAAGTGTATTTTTATTCAAATCATCAAAAGAATTGGCTTTAGTTGTTAGATTTGGTAAGGCTCAACATATTAGATATCCAAAATGGTAAACACTGGGTCAATTGCGATTATGGACATGGCTCTTGCTGATCACATGACAAAGTTACAGAATTTCACCAAGGGGAAATTTGTGAGTTTTCAGCATTTCCATTTTCACTTTATCAGTTAATGTTTGACCAAACATTAAGTAATTTAATAGTTTAAATATCTGATGATTTCACAAAAGCTACATACAAAAGTTGCAGATATGAGCTAGCATGTCGTAGTGGATACAATATAACTTTGAATTTTTGCAAAATTAATTTGAAATGAGACAAGCAAGAAAATCAACTCGAGGGACATTTCACAGCAATAGCGCATAGGTTAATTAAGCCTACATTTATAATATAAAGTAGTTTGTGTCTCTATGTCTGTACGTTCCGTCATTTCTCCATCAGTTTCGCATGTGTGGGGCACAAAGGGGCTAGCATGTTGCAGTGGATACTAGGTAGGTTTGATTTTTGCACAAGATGAATTTGAAATGGGACTAGTGAAAAAATTTAGGGATCTTCAAGACAGCAGCGTTAAGCCATTTGGGATTACTTAATCATGTACACTAGTTTTAGACCTTACATACATGCGCTTTAGTTTGATTGGTTACTATTATTAATGTGATGTGATGTGTTTTTATGTTCCTTTTCACGAAACTTGCATTGGTGGATCTTATAGTTGAAGAGATGTTCATGCAATACCAAATCGAGCATTTCTTTGTGTTTCCATGAAATAATGCTTTGCATATTTTTTATGAAATTTGTCTTCCTGCTTGAATGTCAACTTGTGGACACTGAAGCAGCTGCAAACTTGATATAGCTGCCAAGAGCAGCCTAGAACAATTGGCAAGTGAGTCCGAGTCGACACAAGTGGCCCAGAGGGATGGAAGAGATGCCAAACTGATGCCGTATACCTACAGGACTGGTTTATTTCTTTCACTCAAATATGGTAGTAATTTTAAGTTGATTATTTGATAAATGCTCGTTAATTATGATGATTTGTTAAGGTAGCAATAGTAGTTTAATTTGGTACGAGGTTTAATGAAGATGGTCGACATTTAAGATCATAGAGCATGAGTAGAAGGTGTTTAGCAACTGCTGGCTAGAAAAGAAGACTAAAGACCCCCGGTCACACCAAACACTGCAATATGTTTAAACAGGTCGATCTGCAGCCCTACTACCACCCCTGGCTAGCGAGGATAATGAAAAGCCGTATTATGCAATATAGGACACACACCGTGTCACACAACACGCGCGCGCGCGCGCGTGCACACACATGGTACTTCTGTATTTTTATGTGATAGGGACTTAAATTAGAAAAAAGACCATATCAAAATGTTTTAGGATAGTACGCATTTATTCCCATAAATCAGTAATTGATTTTGGTTTGTTTTTAGATATTCTACTTTTAATTTATTTTGGTACTGTACAAAATTATGTGTAAACGTGTGTATATGCATGAGTGTGCATGCGTGTGACTCGGCTAGTGTTGGTATATTATATGCACCTGTACCACCGGTTGAATGTTATGCCATATTAATAAGTGTTGTTTGTCTACTCTACATACTGAATTACGATTTTCTTCAACCATGACTATTTAGATTACTTATTCAACATTTCGGCTGTCATCTGGGACAGCTAGTTCTTCCTCTGCTTGTCAGTTGTCTTGGTAAGCAGGCCGTCCCATACGTGACTCAGTCTATACCCCCTCGTCTCTATTCAAGACTGGAGATGTCTTTCGGATCCATATGGCCTCTTTGAATAGAGATGAGGAGGGTATAGATTGAGTCACAACTGGCGAGCACGGGAAGAACTAGCAATCCCAGAATTCCCGATGAAGTCGAAATGTTGAGTAGGTAATCTACATAGTTGTGGTTGAAGAAAATTGTAATTCGTTTATATACCAACTTGATGAACATTATCACGAATGTCTATATACAGTTTCTACTGAGTATTGTTGATTTCTGAAGAAAGGATATCATAATTCAGCACGTAGCTATTTCTGGGAGTGGGAGCATTTTCTGTTTATTTTCTGTTGTCTTTGTTGGTGAGGTAAATTTGAAATGACATAGACTATCATAATTGTCTAAACAAAATACGCTGATGTTTTGTTAGCATGTGTTCATGAGTTGGGTAAAAGCAGTGCCGACAGACAGGTTACTTTCATTAAGGAACAACACGCTTAGTCTGCTGGTCTTGAGAGATTGGCTAACCGCACATTTTATCGAGTAGTCCCTCCAGGTGTCCATGCCTGTCAGCACACCATGCACGTGACGGATCGTAGAGTGGATGTGTGCTAATCTAAAATAACTAAATGTTTGCAAATTTAGTGTTTCCAATCCATTTTTCTTTTATTACGTTAAATTATTTACTTTGGTTCTCTCTTCATATGTTTTGACCAAATCAATCCACTGATAATGGCTGAGAGATTTAGTTGATATATTAAAAGAAAGAACCACAGTGTTAGGTAAAGCTGTCAAAATTCACGTTCCAAGAAATTGGGACATCGATCCATTAAAGGGTAAATAAAAATAGATGTTACTATTATTTATCACTTGGTATATGTGGGCAGCAATCCTGGTTGTGGGTAATGTTTCTATGCAGATGCTAATATCTGCATTACTGGCTTTAGTTGCATTTATCTGTGGCTGAGAGTTCTGTGAAGAGGGTTACCTGACTAGTAGGGGATATATTGATGGTATACGTTGCTTGACTGCTGCAATGACTGTATGTAACTTGTACTACGATACGTCTTGGAGATGCCACCTTAGGTTTAGGGATAGTTTATCCCAGGAAAGAGCACCTAGAGTACATCGAGAGGAACGTGTGATCAGACGACTGCTGTAAAGGATATCAGGACAGCTTAGCCAAGCCACATGTGGCCCAGGTATGTACTGTGTACTTGGTTTGTAGTGCAGTAACGTGGGCTGTGCAGCACTGCTGTCGGCTGAGTGTTGTATTCATGTAGACGTGCGGTGAATTCCTGTGTTGCGCCATGTGTTCAGGTGAACTCTGGACCATGTTGTTTACACAGATACAGATGTTCATTAAAAACGCATGGAAGACATTATTATTGGGAGATCAGTGGATGTTTTTCATTACAATATTCTTGTACATTGGAACATTTAAACAACACTGTTTGCATTTTTCTTGAAATGCAGAATCCTAGTGTAATGGCACTGTGCAATTTAGGCTTATAATGTCGATACTAATACAGCACTAGCAGGTGTGAATACATTTATCGTGGATTCAATGCCAATATAAATGAGTCTAAGTTTTTCTGTGTTTTTAATGCAGTATCTGAATATACTTTTTCTGAGCCATTTAGGCCTATTACGCTGATATTAAACTCCACCTCCAGTATGTGCGACTTACCTTTTTCCTGCATACATTGCCCATGTCTCTCGGATTATTTCTTTGGCCAGGTACTAATTTGTACAGCCGAATGACTGAAAAGTTACCTAAGTTTGGGGTCAGTAATGTAAATTATGTAATAGTAAAATTAAATTTGCATTATTGGTGGCTATTATGGGTTGTTTGACTAAGGATTCTGCTGACTGAGATTTCAACAATTCCATTAACTTTTGAATGTTGTAAATCTCTTGTCTGGGAACGGCTGACAATAATAAATATGTAAAACCTGTTAGGCATGAAACAGAATTGATTTTTGTTACTGAAATTTAAATAATTATCTTTCATTTGTAAGATGTTTGATTTTATTCACTGGCCTAGGCTTAACAGCAAATATCTGGTTACGTTTCCAATGCTGATTAACTTCAACAATGACAGGCATAATCTGTGGGACTTGTAGACACTTGCATATACCAGGGATACTTCATAGTCTATTGCTGTGAGCCCATGACTACATTTCACAATGATTTGAAGGCTTCTCTACAAGCTTAATATTGTTAGCTTGTTCTCAAGGACTGGTTCTATATATCCAACAGCCTACTAAATGCTTCAGATAATGGAAATGTTCTTGAGACCATCATGAGAATTTTTTTTTATTTCTACTGGTTTTCACATTGTTTTTATACTGAAAATTAAATTGGCATTCGTTTCTTTCACCGATCAGGAAATACTGTTCAGTTTGACCGTGCTTACCTGAATAAATCTATGTGACTAGTCGTTGGCACAGTATTCAGCTCATACACGTGCTCAGGAGTGCTTTTAACCTCCATATAATGCGGACATGTTTCTTTCAGTGTAACTGTAAATACTTCTGTTTATATATGTTAATATATATATATATATATAATATATATATATATATATATATATATATATATATATATAAATAATAGATTGTCTATCTATATCTGTGTAGAGATGGCTACTTGAATTAAATAAAACATATTTGTGGCTCCCGCGTCTAGATACGCACGATGCAGTCCACTTGGATCAATCAACAGCTAGCACCCTGATGTCAGTCCATCTTCCATTGATCTCTTAAGTCAACCATAATGCTTAGTGGGCAGGTATGGTCAGTGGGCGTCTCATGACATGAACGAGCCAGCATCTTGTAATGAACCATGTCCGCTTTATATGGAGAGTGTCTACCAATAAATCTTGCATTAAAAACAAGGAGTATAGAGATATATATATATTGAACTCGTCCGGGGTGTGTTACTACAGAGAATGCTACAAGTACAACCAGCCAGGTATTCCAGTACAGCTGCTTTATATAAACTTGACCTGATGTTGAAACGATCAACTGAAGGAGAGTCTTGTTCTTCTCGTTGTAAAACAGCTTTCTTCTCTTTACTGTACCAGATTATATATAATAATCTACAGCATGTTTTATTTAATTTTTTTACATATAGTAGTATTATATTATTTAGCATGGATCTCTAACTGGAATAACGCAACTGCTGACCATACACCATATACTATTCATTAATGAATCATACCTGAAATCAACACACAGGCTTATGCTGGATACTTGGTGATGTGTGTATTAACAGTACATTGAGAAAATAGACTCGGTGCAATAGAAGATTGTGCGGTGAAGGAACAGTTCTACTAGTTGTGATGGTTTTCATTGCCAGTCTGTCTGCCAAACATCTCATCAGTTGCACAAAACTGGGTGATACCACCCGTTATGAATGTCGTTGAAATCAAATACTCAGTTTGTTTCCCTGATCTTAAAGTATCTATTCAATAAATCATGACAGCAGTTTTAATTATATTTATCGATACAGCCTAGATGGACAAGTTTATTGTGGACAAAATATAAAGATGTTGGAGTGTGTGTAGTCAATGCGTGAATGTAGTCAGTGCAGTGCAGGTAGTTAGTGGGTATGTAATTACTAATAGTAATCTTGGCATATGTGGATGTATGTGTATAATTGTATATATATATATATATGTGTGTTGTGTGTGTGTTTATGTATGCACCTATAAATTAAATCATGACAGTTTCTTTCATATTTACCACTGTCAACAGTGAACTAATCTAGAGTGGATGGGATTTCCATTGGCAGGTTGCTGTAATGGGTTGAGCATTGAGTCTGCCTGTCTGCCTGACACCTTGCTGAGTGGTGTCTGACACCTTGCTGAGTGGTGCCTGACACCTTGCTGAGCAATCCTTTGTTGACATGTGAGGTAAGCAGGGCCAGTCAATTCAAGGTGTGTCCCAAGTTGCTTGTAAACAATTTTTGCTAAAAACTGGATCATTTGTTGTTGCTGTCCTGTATTCCTGACATCCAGGGTGAGGCTGGCTGATTTATAATTTCCTTCTTCATCACTTGTCTCCACTCCCCCCATCCCTCGTTCTCCCCTCTCACTCCCACCACTCTAAGCGGCTCAGCTCTGTTCCCTTTCCACGTGTCCAGCCCACTCATCAATTCCTCACCAGATTCCTTCTGAACCTCTTTCACACCAACTTCCTCCCTCGGTTCCTCTATTCTTCGCTTGTCTATTCGTTTCACTCTCACTATTCTTCTCACCCAGTTAGTTTTGCAAAAGCTTTAAATGGGCCATTTAAAAGTACTGTGGCAAGTAAACACATCTCAGTGGTTCAAGGATGATTAGAATTACCGGTTGATTACCATGAAATCATTTCGGCACTAACTGAGAATCACCCACATCAGACGCAGTCATTGTAAAACTGTAAATGTGTTAATCATTTAGAATGTAAAAAAAAGAACAGTAAAAAAAGATTTTCTTTTCATGTTTCAGGTTGTTCTTTGGCATGATTCGTGAGGAGTAACTGGTGAGTGTTTGTTGATGTTATGTGCAGTTTCAGCCATAAACAAACTAGAAATTATACCATAGGTTGGTTCTATGATGAGGAGAATTACCGCTTGATCTACATGATAACACATCGGCATTAACTGAGAACCATTGAAATAAATTAATGTTTGTTGTAAAACTAGAAATTGTAGGTAAAATTACAAAGTTCATGCATAGCTTTAATAACGGTCGAATGCTAACAGAGCTACTTATTAATATTATTGAATAAGTCAGATACTGGTAAAAACAGTTTTCCTTTCCTTGATGGTAATGCTGTCGTAATAAAAGTTGGTTGCCTAAATTTATGGAATTCTGTCAGATGATCCAAAAGGTCAGTTTCAGAAGTAAAAATAGAATGTTTACGATTGCGAGGACATTACAGCATTGGTTCTGTGATGAGGAGAATTACCGCTTGATCTCCGTGATAATACATCGGCATTAACTGAGAGCCACAGTTGATGGATTTGTGCTTCGCTTACTACAGATTGTTTATTCCTGCATGCTGAATTGCGAGTTTGAAAATTAAGGCGTCTGTCCTAGGCTAGGTTTGCTACTGTAATTGCCGTGTTTAATTGTTGAGATATTCAAGTTTACACAGCTTTTGCGAAAGGAGTATTTTCAACTGTTAAGCAACTTTAATCATAGGAATTTTACACAGTGAGACCCACCTTGATTGTTGTCACCCATTAACAAGCCATTCTTACTGAAAGTTAGGTGTGGGAGCCAGACAAAACAAAACAAGCTGAAATTGTTAGTGTAGACAATATGCTGTTTTGTTCATTACTTTGTATTTGATCTACATTTTTGACACAGGATGATATGGTTGAAATGCATAATGTAGAAGTATTATCCAGTCAACATTTGAATTTTTTCGTTTATAAATTGTTTTTCCGTCTGGCATCAATATCATAATATAGAGAAACATTTTTGGTTTGCCTGAACTGATTTTGAATATGCCTGTGGTTCTATGATGACTCGAATTACCGTTTGATTTTATGAAAATAAATCGGCACTAACTGAGAACCACTAGTAGCAAAAAAGTCCAGTTAATGGCTAGTTTCTTTTTTCTATTACGTAAGGTACACCATTGGCTTATTCTTTAAGTAAATATCTATAATTATTTATTTAAGAATAGAAAATAATAATAAGAATGATACACACAGTTTGGGTGCAATTTCTGTTGGCAGATTGCAGATGAGGATCAAGTCTGATATCTTGATATATCGTCACATTACAGAGCCACAGCTCTTCTATTTGGAGGTAAGAACTCAGCTAACCTAATTCAACCTAGCTTGACAAACGTTTGTAAAAAAAAAATTAAGAATGAACTCTTATGATTTTATTACTATTGTCATATGGCCAAGAATGAAAACTGATCTCAGGTAGTGTGGTTCAGGGATGGTCACAATTACTGGTTGATCATGAAATTACATCAGTACTGACTGAGGACTAGTAATGCAAATAATATGTTGTAAAACTACAATTTTTAGGTAACATTACAAAGTAGTAAAAAATTTTAAGTTGGTTGCTTATACAAGATTAGTAAATAGTGTACTTTCCCCGATTTAGAAACAAGTGTAATGCTGGCATAATTAAACTTGCATGCCAAATTTATGATTCAGTTCAAATGATTTTAAAAGTTACTGCATTATAAAGTAAAGGGTTTTTACTATCATGTGAATAGCATAGATTATTTCTATGATTAGAATTGCTTGATCTCCATGATACAAAATCGGCATTACCTGAAAACCTCTGAAATAAAATAATCTGTAGAAATTAAGGTAAAATTGCGAAGTTCATGAGTGACATAAATAATGTCTTTATTAATATTTTTTTAGAAGCTCAACTGTGATGCAAGGCTGGTAATGCTAATTTTCCACGATTTAGAAACGAGTGTTTTGATGCCCTAATAAAACTTGCATGCCAGATTATTATCTGTCGAATGATCTTTAAAAAGTCAGTTTTGTAAACCAAAGTAGTGTTCTTTCTATTGGGGGAACAGCTGCTTCTATGATGAAGAGAATACCGCTTGATTGCCATGAAATGAAATCGACATTAACTGAGAACCATTAAAGTAAAATAATTTTTGTGGTCAGATAGAAATGATAAGTAAAATGGCAAAGTGCCAACAGTGCGATTTATTAATATATTTTAAAGAAGTGGGTCTGATGCAAGATTGGTAACACTTATCTTTTCCATCTAGTAACAGATGTTTTACTGCCATAAATTAAACTTGCATGCCAGATTTACAGAATTCTGTCAAATGATCTTTAGATTAAGTCACTGTTTTGTAAAAGAAAAGTAAAATATACATACAATTGTGGAGACATCACAACATAAGTAATTAAGTTGGTTCTATGATGAGGAGAATTACCGCTTGATCTCCATGATACGAAATCGGCATTAACTGAGAACCATTGACATATAATAATCTAGAAATTATAGGTAAAATTACAAACTTCATGAGTATATGAGTAATGTAAATAATGACTAATAATTTTTATAAAAGATAGGCTGATGCTAGGCTGGTAATGCTAATTTTCCACAATTTAGAAACGAATGTTTTGCTGCCATAAATAAAACTTGTATGCCAGATTTACAGAATTCTGTCAAATCATCTTTCTTTAGTTTAAGTCACTGTTTACAAGAAAAGTAAAATGTACGTACAATTGTGGAGATATCACAGCATAAGTAATTAAGTTGGTTCTATGATGAGAATTACCGCTTGATCTCCATGATACGAAATCGGCATTAACTGAGAACCATTGACATATAATAATCTAGAAATTATAGGTAAAATTGCAAAGTAATGTAAATAATGACATTTATTAATAATTTTTTAAAAAGATCAGCTGATGCTAGGCTAGTAATGCTAATTTTCCACAATTTAGAAACAAGTGTTTTGCTGCCATAAATTAAACTTGCATGCCAGATTTACAGAACTCTGTCAAATGATCTTTAGATTAAGTCACTGTTTTGTAAGAGAAATAAAATGTACGTACAATTGTGGAGACATCACAACATAAGTAATTAAGTTGGTTCTATGATGAGGAGAATTACCACTTGATCTCCATGATACGAAATCGGCATTAACTGAGAATCATTGACATATAATAATCTAGAAATTATAGGTAAAATTACAAACTTCATGAGTATATGAGTAATGTAAATAATGACTAATAATTTTTATAAAAGATAGGCTGATGCTAGGCTGGTAATGCTAATTTTCCCCAATTTAAAAACGAATGTTTTGCTGCCATAAATAAAACTTGTATGCCAGATTTACAGATTTCTTTCAAATGATCTTTCTTTAGTTTAAGTCACTGTTTACAAGAAAAGTAAAATGTACGTACAATTGTGGAGACATCACAGCATAAGTAATTAAGTTGGTTCTATGATGAGGAGAATTACCGCTTGATCTCCATGATACAAAATCGGCATTAACTGAGAACCATTCATATAAAATAACCTATTGTAAAACTACATGTTGCTTGTTTGCTCTTATTTATGGCAATCCTAAAACATCTACCAATGTCAATTAAGGTGAAAAAACAATATTAGATAAATATTCTATCAATTCTGATGATTATTTAATAAATTCTCTTAAATTCTCCACCATTTGGTAAAATGCCCAATGTTAACCATAACATGTGTAACAAAGCCAGGTGGAGACAGGTTAATCCACACCATTTGTGGGTTGAATTCTGTTGGCAGATTGTCAGTGTCAGGAGAGGATCAAGTCTGACATCAGAAGGATCAGTGCTTTTGTCTGGAGGTAAGTACTATACAAAATCAATTCAATGCAACTATAGGCAGATTAAAATATTTTTTTGGGATAATGTACCGTGTTTTGATGTAAAGGAAAGAGAATTGCGAGGTTATTAAAATATCTAATGAATGATGTGGATGCAGGGATGACCAGAATTACCTGTTGATTGTCATGAAATTATATTGACACTGACTGAGGACCACTAATCTAGAATAACCTGCTGCAGCATGTACAACTGTTGCCACTGAAAATGAAACAACTGGACATCATATCATAAGTTGTTCATGTGATAAATAACATTAGCTCTCCAGTCTCACTTGATACTCCATGCAAATTGTTTCTCCTGATGTGTTGAAATGTTGATTTGTAAAATACTTGTGTTTTATGACTTGGCATGGCTCTGCATGATTTTAATACTGGAAAACGTGAATTAGTCTAGGAAAAACTGCTCCGTAATAGGGTAACATTGTTGAAATTTTTAGTTGAATGTTTTAGTGTAGTTGCTTTTCAAACAAGCATCAAGGGCGAGATGCATTTTGACACGTTTGGTTTCTAGTCGTTAGTCTGAACTGATTTGAGTATTTTGCTACATGCCTGTGGTTCTATGATGATTAGAATTACCGTTTGATCTTATGAAAACAAATCGGCACTAACTGAGAAGCACAGCAAAAAGTTCTGTTATGATATGTTGAACTTTATTGGTTTGAAAAGATCTTGCATTTCCGAGATAACTCTTTGTTCAATCAACAAAGAAGAGAAGGCTAGGTTTGATATTAAATCCACATTTTTGGATGAAAATTACTTCATATGTATCTTCATGCATTTAGCATGTCAGTAAGTAGTGCTTTGTTTTGCAGAACATCCTGCAGATACTCAACTGGAACAAACTTCCAGACGTTGTGTTGGCAGCTACCCTGAACATCTTCAAGAAGAAACAGGTCTTTCCACTGGCTGAAAGAGACTATACAACAAAATATACATATGGCTAGGTGACAAAGGATTTGTTATAAACACAACGTGAATAAAGGTCTATCAACACAGTGAAATAACACGCCACTACTAGTGAACATGGTGTCTAATATGATAGAACATAAGCGAAGTGCAAGCTGACACACAGTTGTGAACATTACAAGGTCTAATCTTTGCTCTGTTGAATAATCCGATTGCGGAAATAAAGCTTTGTGCAAATTGTTACTTGTTGTGCTGTGCATAAACTTTTGCTTGTATTGTAGTAGTGATTCGATAGCTAGAGTTGATTATACTCTTGACTGCATACAACTCTGCCATCTAATAGAATAATGTAGGAAGTCACAAGTTCTGATAAAATTGTGAAAAACCAGAAGAATGATAAACTCTCTAACTTGATATCATATTACACCAAATTGCTATTACTCTACCATGATGGCAAATAAACAACATATTTCATTAATTTATAATTTTACGGAGGTCAGAATAGTTTTTGATTTTGAATTCGCACTTGCTAGGTTGACATTGCAATAGCATGCAAATTTGCAGCATAACATTAAAACTACAGTTATATTTTTAAAACAACTTGCTAGGTTCTTCCATTTGATGGCAGAGCTGTAATCAACATAGTACCCTGCTTCCAAAGAAGCCAATGCACTGACAATTATATTGTTGCTACCATGTTAGTATCTAATGTCAGATGGCCCCATTGATTACATTCAAACAGTGCACATATATCACTGAGCCTCGATATGAACAGTTCCATATACATGTATCTATGTTCAAGGTGTATACAAGGGAGGGTGACCAACAGTGGACAGGAAAAATAAAAAGTTGTTCCTTTTACGAGGTTCCTTGCACCAGGAGTCCATTATTTTAGTGAGAATACACATTATTGGTTTTTCATTAGTAGCAAGCCTTTTTTTGGAGACATCCAGTTGCAGCCAACAGCTAGCTGATGACAGAAAGGTAATTAGATGACATTAATTTCAAGTGATTGTACATGGAAATGAAGCATAACCAATAAATGAGACTGTAAAAACACAATTGTAACACTTTATTTCCAAAACAAATCCACAGTTCCAACAAGGTAAAATTATCAACTAGAATTCAAGACATCGTTGGTATCTAACATCTGCTTTCTGTAGGCAGTAATTCAGGAATCCATAATGTAGAAATTACATTTAAGCACAGTTATAGGAAAACATGGTGCATCATCGTTCAAATAATTTGCCATGATTAACGGAGGTGTGGTCAATATCTAATGTTAGCGTTATGACAATGCAGAAATAGAAGGGCATACCCAAGCTTTTATTCTTTTTGATAAAATTATTATTATTAAA
This sequence comes from Lamellibrachia satsuma, assembly GCA_033239005.1. Lineage (NCBI taxonomy): Eukaryota > Metazoa > Annelida > Polychaeta > Sabellida > Siboglinidae > Lamellibrachia > Lamellibrachia satsuma. Next base: position 18,175,812 of record BSQZ01000002.1, read on the forward strand.
ACTGCAACAAAAACAGCTTGCTGATGTTGGCAGGACAAAACCTTAAATAATTTTATTGTAACATATATTCTGGGTGGGAAAAATCATAGTTTGATTCCCAGGTCAACCTGGTTCAACAGTTTGGTTGTTATGACAAGGTTATTGTTTACCATTATATATATCGGAACACAGCATTGTATTTAAATGGTGCCTTAAAAAAAGGCCACATACAACAATACTATTAGTACTATGCAAACTTTGTTCATCGGATTATATATAATTATGAAAGTTCAAACAAATATATATAATTATATGGAAAAATTCCAGATAAATGTTAAATCTAACACTTGTTTCACTCACTGGGTCAATTCAGAGTTTATGTATCCGATGGATAATGTCCATTGAGGGCAAGTCAAACACCTGAATGCACAGCTTTATATGTACAAAGTGATCAGATTTTTCTAAAATAGTTTAAACCATATAACCAGCATCTGTTCTAGCATCTCGGCTGCCCAAAGAAAAAAATTTTATTAGCCCATTATGTTTAATTTTACTATTTCATCTGAAATGTCATGTTGACATTGCAAGCTGAATGGCAAGGTCGATCTTCATAAACACAACAGATGAACTGTACTAAACAAATTATGGTTAATTAAAATACATTTGGACAGTCCACATTTTAGAATAGATATACTTTATACCATATACCATGATTTTATGAAAAAAATTACTTTCTACCTTTAATGCTAATCTGCTCATTCGTAACTATTGAGAATCATAAATGCAATAGTCATTCCATAACTAAATAAACTGCTATGAACCTTAGCATCAGACCTGCACAAGACTGGCAAAGGGATTTTCCCACCCCGAAATAATGAATTACTGTGTAATGTAACAAGTGAAAAGCTAACACTAATTTATGTACACAAACATTATTACATGCTGACATAGTATGTCACATATTACGGTTCTAGCTGCAATTACCAACGTGGACTAATATCTTTTAAACTTCCTTACCTAACAGTATGAGCACCACAAAATAACTTAACAACTAAAAACTTGTATTTGACCTGCATGATTTGCATCCAAAGAAATGTTCAACAACCCTTGTAATTATTTATTTTGTAAATGACACTAAATGAAAGCAAAGTAACAGTTTTCTCAAATAAGAATGACGGAAACGCAGAAAACCCATAAAAGACCTTTATATCTGACATATTTGCAAGGAGCCAGCGTACTCCACCTGGAGCCAGCGTACTCCACCTGGAGCCAGCGTACTCCACCTGGGGCCAGTGAACTCTACCTGGAGCCAGCGTACTCCACCTGGGGCCAGTGAACTCTACCTGGAGCCAGCATACTCCACCTGGAGCCAGCGTACTCCACCTCAGCGAAGTAATAACACAACTTCATAACCCCTTTCGCCAACCACAGTGCATGATTTATGACATAAGCTTTAATTTGAACCGAATAGACCCTGCACGGTCACGCTTGTGTAGTTGTATGTTCTTTGCGAAGGCCCTGCACCATATTTCAATCTCTTTGTCTACTGGAAGCCCAGAGAACTGGGCCATCACCAGTGGCGACGCATACTTATCTTTATCACAGAATGGAAAACAGTCGTAGGGGAAACCATCTGGAGGGTGAAGCTGCACGGTCCATGAAGTATTAGCAGCTTTCTCACCATCACCCCACACCTGAATCAGATGGAAGTAGGACATTTGCACTGCACGGTCATTGTTCTTGAAATTAGGGTACTACTGGTCTGAGTTGATCTGTTCACATTCTAGTGAAGATGAAATGTATCGGAAAAGATTTGTTAGTTGGAAAATAAAAATGTTACAATTTCCTGAATCTGGCACAAATTGATAGGAATTTACATAACTAAATTTTTTTGAAAACATAATCTAACTTTACTAAAGCTGGCGTATGTTTGTACGTGGTTTTGTTAACGATTTCCTCCTAGACGGCTTGCACCTCGGGGGCCAAACTTTCAGGGATTAATCTACGACCACACTAATGAAACGTAAAGCCTTTATTTTTACAAAATATATCAAGGGTCATTAGTGGTTTTTAAGGTAAATCACATGTTCGCTACATAAAACATTAATTTCCAACAATCGCAGAAACCACGCACACCGAATACTTTGGTACGTAAATCGTTTGAGACTACGTAGCGCCATCTGATTGGTTTACATTAATTATTGTACAAAGCATGCAACCACGTATTTGCCCGAGGATGCAGACCAACACACAAAAAGATATTCTACAACCAACACAAGTATCCAGGGGTCTAAATTCATGCGACCTTCAACATTTCGAACATGCAACGAGTATCGCATCACATGTGTGACGCGGTTGTTTCTGGTAATACGTCTGACGTTCCCTTAAACAATCTCGAGCGTATTGATGGCATGTTGGCCTTATGCTGCTTGCCCTATCACTTGTAAGTGACACTAAATAATTCAAGTGTATTAAAGTGTGTATTCTACAATTCAGTTGAGTATATTTGAGAAAAAAGAAAAAGAAATTTACACAAAAAATTCTACTGCAATACAATTAATTTGGTCATCCTAATCGAATGAATTAATGAGCTATAAAGGGAATTCCATAACTTTACACCATTAATCGATATATACATGTACACACTGTCTTTAGTTAGATTAGTGTGTGCATACTTTTGTTTAAATAAACAAAATAATGTCATATATTAAAATCTTTACAAATAAATTGCATAGGTATTGATAATTCATTAGTACCACGGAAGAAAACCCGCCCATTCAGTATATCATGGGGGGTGCGTGCATACTTGTTTAAATAAAAAAAATTTCCGTTCATATAGTCATACAAAACGAAAAGAATTTGTATGTTATTTGGCAATGAACTGTTAAATGCCTTGTTAATAATTTTAGCAGTCTTTAGTTTCACCATATCTGGCAATTTTAGAATGCGGATATCATAAAATAGACTAGATGGGTGGTCCAACCTTTGAGCAGCACAGATTAATCTCACAACCTTTTTCTCTAACAAGACTAGAGGGTAAGCATTTTAAGTTTGCTGCATATATATTTTCCCATATTACAGCACGATATATAATGTAAGGTGAAAAGAGAATACTATAAGATACTCCACTTCTGTCAGTTAAGAAACTAGTTTTGTACATAACCGCACAACACTGAAAGTTTAGATTTCAAGAGACAAATGTGATGTTTCCATGTTAATTTGCAATCAATCAATACACCTAAAAATGTGGTTGCTTCAAATCTATTAATTGTGACATTGTTTATTTCTTATAGACTTACGTTTTCAATGCACGGTTTCTAAAAATAATTTCATATGTTTTTGTTACGTTTAATTAATGATAATCTATTCACTGAAAACCACACACTGAGCTTATCCAGCTCACCATTTGTCTACTGGATAAGTTCACTGATGTCATTATTACAATAGAACATGTTTATATCATCTGCAAATAAAATAAACTGAAACAGTTTTGAAGCATTGAAAATGTCATTGATAAACATTATAAATAATTTTGGTCTTAAGATGGAACCCTGTGATACACCACAACACATCCTAACTTACAATGTGATTTGACAACACTAGAGACCAGGAGACTAAGAGGAGACCAAATAGAAGTGTTTAAAATAGTGAATGGTTATGAGGATGTTGATAGGAATATGTTCTTCAAACTTAAAGAAGGCAATAGAACCAGAGGACACAAAGCAACATTAGTTAAGGAGCAGTGTAGGTTGGACATGAGAAAGTACTCTTTCTCACTGAGGGTGATAAATGAATGGAACAAACTGAATGGAACTGAATAATGAATTGAACAAACTGAATGGAACAAATGATTGTGTTAATGCTAGTAGTGTGAATATGTTTAAAAATAGAATTGACAGATATTTGATAAGGGCGGGCTACACATAGATGAGAACATTTTTGGACTCTCGATAAGCCATCTGGAACTTGTTGTTTGGGATGGCAATCTTGTTAAATCTTCAGAATTAAAATTTTTAGGCTAAACAAAGTGATCTATTTTCTAAATAACTCACAATCCACTTATGTGCTATATCACGAACACCACAGAAAAAAAATATTGCCAATACATCATGATCAACTGTGTCAAATGCTTTCTTGAGATCTATAAATACACCAATAAAATATTTATTATTGTCTAGAGAATTAGTAAATTCTTCGATCAATTCTAAAATAGCATGAAAGGTTGACATCTAAACCCACACTGGCATGTGCAAGTAAATCAAACGTTTTTAGAAAATTGTCCAATCTAGCATTATATAGTTTCTCCGGAATGTTTTTTAATTGCAGTAGTAAAGAGATAGGTCTATAATTTGTGAATACATACTTATCCCCAGCCCTAAGGTAGATGGGGGGGGGCTATTATATGCTTTTGTCTAGTTTCAGTAGAAGTGTTTAAGATAAATTAACCATTTCTTCATAGATTGTAGTTGAAATTCTATATAATATTCCAGATTAATAAAATTTAAAATAAATTTAGATTTTTTTCTTTTATTTGATTATGTTACAAGATAAAAAAAAATGTAAATGTAAAAAATAGCCACAAAATGCAAAATCATACAATTTTGAGAAAATCCACAAAGAAATAAATGACATAAATATAAGTATGACAGTGTCTCTAATAACTTTATGGTTGATTTTGGTTAATATAAATGAATTATGTCTGTTACACCAGCGAAAATGAATTAAGCAAAAGTTGAATGACAACCTGAAGTGGCAGTGTATTTTTGACACAAACCCTTCACCAACTGTAATTCCAACCGTTTATAGTTGCCTACATGCAAGACGTGTTCATATGCCAAATTACAGCATCGTAAGTGTTGTAGTTTTTATAAACAACTGAATTAGGTAACATTTCCTAATTGTTAGTGATAACAGAAATGTCGACAGATACGTGTATCATGCTTGAAATGTGACGACTTTCACTGGCGTTTTACGTATTGTTGACAAAACATAATGGTCATTTGTAACATTGACATGTCTCCTTAATTTGCTGCCACAATGGGCCTTGAATCTGTATTTGTGACATGTTGTCGTCTACGATATCAGGTTACGCCTGCCATCTGACGTACACGTGGCATGGCATTTACGATCATTTTGATAGGCCCGTTATCCATTGCTCTCACCAGGTCGGGGCCGCAGGCCATTTCCGTTTTTATAACTTATAGGTTTAAAGACACGATAAACTACGTTAGTGCTGATATTTGCTGGTTTAAGGACATGATTTTGTTAGGTAGATATAATACTGATGTGTATGGAATCACAGTAATCAGACGATATGTTCCACTTTCATGGCGAACGAATATAGCTGGTTCAAACATCGTAGAACTTGTGGTCATTACTATGGAAACACCACCACCTCTTCGATCACCCCTAGTAAACAAAACAACTTGCCTGATATTTCTGACAGTGGATGCCTATTCTGTCCTTTGACCAGTTTGATCTGAGAAATTTGAATGGTGACTTCTTGTGAGGCTCTGGCTTCCATCCATATATCTGACAATAAGCAAACAAATATTCAACACTAATAGAGCTATTCCATTTCTAACCACCACTGTAAAGAAACTAAGGAAGACATGAAGTACATATAGCTACTTACATTGCACCATATAGCTACTTACATTGCACCATATAGCTACCTATATTGCCCCATAAATAGATCTATACTCCACTATGGAAACATAAAAATGATTTGGTACAAAATTACACTGACGTTTCAAGGAGCTAAGACATTCACATTTGCAGTGTACCTGATATAGGTTATATGTACTGGATTCGTATTTCACCATATGCGCAATAGAATCGATCTAACAAATGAACTTGTAGTTTTGATAGATTTCATCAAGAAATGTGTCAATTATAATAATTATGCTCATAATAACACAGGACAGGTAACTAGTGTACGCCATCAGAACCATCCTCATCGCCAGGGGCTTTTGACTACATCAATATCCCTGGCAGATCAACCTGTTGAAACGTGGCTTTTTCAGCTGCTGTGTTAACCAATAATATTGCTCGATCAGATTTACAGGGCTTTGATTGGTAGTGGGCCCATTGTAGCTGGTTAGATAGGTAATGATGGGCATTTCGTGGGAACGGTCGTTGAAGTTTGGATGGGGGGACGTCTAGTTCCCAGAAACACGTCAACCAAGACAGGAAGTACAACTAAGTACAAATGATAGTGTACATCCGCATATGTCATAGGAAAAAACTGACAAATCGACGTTTGAACAGGTCAATCTGCTAGGGGTAGTGTAGTACTACTACCACCCCTGGCTAGTGAAGATGATCAGAACTGGCCAATGGCTAATTTACAACGGACATGAGGCCCACAGCATCCGATCTTCATCTACCTTTCTTACATCACCATGAGAAATGGTAGGTCTTCTTGTTGTGCAATGTTTCTTTGCGTATCTGGCTTAAGCATAAGACTTACTCTGTTGAGCTTCAACAGCACACATGGCTTCCCCAGGCTGTAGCCAAATGTCTTGTCATTGATGCCGCTACATGGCCCCAGTCTGGTCAGATTGACTGGACATTCTGTCTCTACATCCTTGTGGCAGTCCTTAATCTTGTACTTGTCAAGACCATCATAGACTGTGACAACAAAACATTTACTGTGAATTATGCAATGCCGACACTACACTGCAGAACTGGCATAGGTTACACTTAATTAAGTAGATGAACCATGTTAATTGATCTATGCAAATACCACTGATACAATTCATCTGCCAAATAATCCCTAGTAAACTGTGGATTTCATGTTTGAATTTGTTATGTAGTACTTCCTCTTTCAAGTGACTGCTGACCAATCAGGTGAACACAGCGAATATTAGGCCTAATGCACAGATGTTAAAAAAATTACCCACCTGGCTAGGTTTAAATTGAGGGGTTCATGTTTGGCAGTGTTTTTAATGAATTTTTTTGCACAAGTTGATTGTGCTGTGAAGGTGTAAAGAAAACACAACAAATTTTCCAAGGGCCATAGAAACACTGTTATAACGACCACTCTCTGCCACTGGAACTACGCGTGATCCAGAACACCAGGCAGTTTGGAAAACTATTGAAGACATTTCTGTTCTTAAACTAATTTAATCAGACCTCATTTAACCATGGTATTATTCATGCATACAGTTTTATTAATGTCTAGTTTTATTTACCTTAGGTTTAATTACCTTTTTAGTATCTTTTTAACCTATTTAATATAATGTAGGCTTTTATTATTTATTATCCAGTAGGATCAGGTGTTCAGCACTTTTGCTTTATCATAGGTTTATTTATATATACGTATGTGTACATATTAGCATCTTGTTTCTTATTTTACTTTTTATTTATTTCTCTTAAAAGCATCTTTATGTCTCTTAAAAGTTTGCCGATTAGTAATCACCCGTGAACGGGGCACTAGTCCCGGATTTGATGGTGAATAAATAAAGTATATTATTATTAGTGGCAAAGCTGATTGTGGTCTTCCACTACGTCCAGGGACTGCAGTTTTGTAGTGTTGGGAATGGTAAACTTTTCATGATCGATAATTGGTTTATATCTAACTGATCGATGATCATAGATACAAATCAATATGTTTGATACATATGACTGTTTCTACTTAAAATTCTGTAATATTTTAAATAGCTACCAATGAAAGAGAAACAAAACAGTTTTTTGTTTTATTCGTCAAAATGTATACATAGATATGCATGGCATGCTCGCTCACTGGATCCAGCCAATTCAATGGCAGTGATGCTGTGTCGGGCAGAGTCCAATTCTTTCATTATTTCAATCTTTCCCTCCCACCTCGCCAACGGGAATTCAGACAGTTAATACAAAGAATTTCATTGGCTGTTATATGGGAGAAGAGGGCAGAATAGCCAATCAGCAGTCTTCTCTCTTCCTGTCACGGTTATACTCGTCATGTCATGATATCAGTCAAATAAGTTATGGAATAACATTTAAGGAAATTCAGAATTAATATAATCGAAAATGATCAATGTCACAGGATTGTGATTCTTTGATCGGAAGCACGATTCAATCGTCGACCTAATCGATTAATCGGAACAGCACTACTGTTTTGTATGAAAAACGTACATTTAAATTAAACTTGTACTATAATTAGTTGTTTCTATAGATAAGCATTAGGCACTCACATAATACAGGTAACAGCATGCATGAACACGCATGCACACTTAGTGGTCGTAACGCTATTCAAAAGCAGATCAAGAAATAAATATTTGCAGTTAACCTACTTTCTTTAAACTTACAAGAAGTCAAGACTAATGCAAACATCAAACACAGAACAACTGCCAGAGTAGCACAAAATAACAGATATTTATTTTACCTCAACATGAAATTATTATCTTGACAAATATGTTTCTCTTTTAAAGTGTATCAGCTTAAATAAGAAAAACACTTACACTTCAGGTATTTTGCTATGCTTTCTTTATGCTCTTTGTAGCTGCTCTTGTCATCAGGTTTAAACTCAATCAATGGACTCAGCTCATTGTGGTATTTTACGTCGTCAGGGTATGGCCTTATTCCAAGCCCTGTGACAACAAGGGGAACAGTCATGGCAACACACAACTAATGAAACTCCACAACGCTGTTTACAGCTACTTCCACAATTTAATTTTTTTTCACTCACATTGCATTAGAATAATTTCACAAAACCAAACTTATCCAGTCTGCACTATGACATGTATGCTAGCTCATTTGTGCAAATTTTTTATTTAGCTTCAATGAAAACATCGAACAAACCATTAAACTATGCTTGACTGGGCGAATATGAAATTCTGGGAAAACAGATATAAGTAAGCTCGAGTCTATTCACTTTTGCAGTATACCTTATCTAATGGTCAATGCCAATTCTTTCAATTATTTCAACACTCTTGGTAAACCGACTGCGCATGTTACTATTTACACATTGCAGATATGAAAATCAAAGAACTCGATTCACGATGTGCTAAATGAAAAATACTGATATATTGCTCTTTGCTTATAATGAACAGCTGACACAAAAATGTAGACTACTGGTAAACTAGCGTTAAAACATTTTGCACACTGATGAACCAACAGTGTATCGACAACTAACCTGGGCTGTACAAGATTGGTTGCACAGTATCTATTGACATTGTTGGTTTGTCCTGTTCTTGTGCTAGCACGACGTATATCAGCATGACAAAGCATGTTCCAAACAGGACCGTGTAAAACAGGACGTAGAATATCAGCAGAGTGACTGAAACATATCAGTAGGCTCATCGCTATGAAATCATGCAGTGTTTAGTGGCGTTCACATGCTTCAGATTTTGTTGAAAAAAGCCCTGAATAATTGATTACTACATTATTTGATTAACTGTTATAGCTATCATTTTATTAATCTGGTTGTAATTTCAGGGAATAGAGGCACTGTTTAAGGGAAACAAAAGGCATGTTTTGGGGGCAATGCACCTAAGAGTTAATGAAAACTAACAATTCCCAACTACAATAAAAATGTTTACGCCAGTTTACTAGGAAAACATTATCGAACTTGTCAACTCTTGTAATCCACAGGTGGCGCCACTGAGGTCGATAAACCTACATAATGCGTGCCACTTTCTATATGCCCTTGTTTTTATCACAAGATGTGCTGTTTTGATTTTAAAGATGACAAAATATTAGAACTTCACAACAGTTTCAACCAGAAATACAAGGACCGATGGCATTGCAAGTACATGTTAGGCGAGATCATGCTGATGAAAATCCATGGGAACTTGAGCTGCCAAGGAAACAGACAGGCAAGCGAAGACGTCGAAGCTATAAGTTTTGGTACAGCGGCAAGTGTATGCCTACTGCCAAAAGGTGGTTGCGACGAGGAATCATGAAGAACCTGTTAGTTGAGGTAATGATCCATTTGTCTCGATAAATTAACTTTTAAGTAAATAATGTACGAACAGTGAATGTCATCACAGACACAGTGAAGACTGCATGGCCACATGATGAGTCTGACTCGAGGCAACCGATATCTGCAGCTTTCGTAAATGTTAATAGGCTTGACAAAAAAGTAGTCCACATTTATGGGAAGAGGGCATAATTCTGGTGGAATGAATACGAGAATAGTCAATAGGATCATAAAGCAGACTCCTGGTATAATGGGTTTAACAGAATAAAACTCCCTGTTTATCAATATAATCCACGTAAAGATTTTATTACCAAAAGGCAAACTAATTCAAATTATTGGTTGTATGTTACAGAGGGACCAAGGTCTGTTACCAACAGCCAGAGATTTTATCTACTGTGTTTGGAGCAGCTGGTGCTACTGAACGTTCTGGTTGCTATGATCCAAATACCCGTTTTGACAGTTGGCAACTAGATCCTCCGACAAACAAGTCAGTATCAGTTATGACAAAAGTGAAATGTGTTTCTAATATCTTTATATACAAATATCAACAACGAAGATACTGCTCATAGTCAAACAAAGTAATGACAAGTTGATATCAGCATAAAGTTTCATGACTCACAGATGGCATAATGAAAATATTATATAATAACCCACCTCAAACCCATTTTCTGAGATGCCATTTATTTTAAGTGAATGTATATTTGGGCCTTATTTATTTCAGATCTCTGGGGGAGGGCAGCATTAAGGCAGTTCTCCTGGTGGGTCCACAGCAAGCTAGGCCCAAGAGTCCACAGGGTCACACCAGCATGTGCCAGCCACGTCATCCGGTCAAGTTTCCATGCATTTGATGGAGAAGAACATGAAGGTATCATTAAGGATTAGAAGACTGAGCTGTTTATTGACCTTCCAAAAGTCACAGATTCACTCAAAGTAGCACCAGGAATCATAAATGAGGCGAGTCATATTATACATGTTCAAGCATTGGTTATTTTATACACAATTTTCTTGTTACATAAAAGCCAAACTGAACACTCGTTTTAATTTGTTTAACTTGTTTTCATACATGTGATCATATAGATATATTTAAGATACAACTTGCTAGATAATTACTTAGGGCTGTTCCAGGAAACAATAGCTGCTGGCAGCATTGTAATTATTATTGTATTGGTAATGTGGGGTCAGGACATTTTTTATAAATACCAATTGCATGGTTGTTATGGAAACAAATCTGCCACAACCCATCATTTCCTAGAACAGCCTTAATTTTCATCCAGGAGTATGAAGGGTATTTCTCCCCTTCTGGATACAAACAGTCCCTAATATTATACAAGACTTACAATTAGTGCTACATGCTTTATACGTTTGTATATCCCCACAAATTGTACTTAGAAAAACTACCACTATGTGGTTTATATGGTGATTCGTGTGAGTCAGTGCAGGAGGTGATGCTTCTGTCGGTCTGGGTTGCAACGTCTTTTGCCCATGTTCCTACATAACCATGGCTCAGTCTGGTGCACTTCGTGTACCGTACAGCTTCTGTATCCTTGACAGGGAAGGCTGAAAAGCAGATACTGGATATATAATAGAGAAGTCCCAAAAGTAGACGCCAAAGCTGCAGTAATAGGGGTAGTGAATAGTATTCCATATACACTGTATACGTACATATTAAACAGTAACTACCAGAGATGGAGTAATCGTACTCAGTAATCCTGCGTAATCTGCAACAATTTAGGAGTAACTGTACTCGTACTCAATTATATTGGTCAAAAAATAAATAAATAAATGTAATCATAATCATACTTACATTGCCAAAATAATTGTTATCATGATTACAATAAAACATTTCTTGTGCATATTTCTGTTGCCCGGGTCCCAAGTACAATGGAAGCAGGAAAACATCTGTTTTACATCTATTCCATCTACTAGTATGTTACCCTACATTCAGTAACACACAGGAAGGTGTAAACAGTTGCTAAGTCATGTTTGAAACAATGTGAAAAGAGCAGCAGGGTCTCAAGCATGATACACGTATCTACTGACATTTCTGTTATCACTAACCACCAGGAAATGACGCTTAATTTACTATTTATTAACTACAACATTTACACACTGCAATTTGGCATACGAATTTGTCTTAGTGTACCCAACATTACACGAATTAGAATTACGGTTGGTGATGGGTTTGTGTCAAAAATATACTGCCACATTAAGCTGTCATTCAACTTTTTGTGAACTTATTCATGGTGGCATAACACACGTAATTCATTCATGTTAACACAAATTTTCCGTAAAGTTATCAGTGACACTGCTATACTTACATGTATGTCATTTATTTCTTTGGGAATTTTCTCAAAATTATATAATTTAGCAAATGTTTTAAAAATCTTGTAACCATAAACAAATAGATGAAAAAGTAAAAATTAATTAAATATTAATCTGAAATATTATATAGTATTTCAACTACAATCTGTGAACAAATGGTTTATTTATCTTTAAAACCTCAGATACTACTCAACTCAATACAAGCATATAATAGCCACATTGGCTACCTTCATATAATAGCCACCTGGCTACCTTCATATAATAGCCGCCCCGGCTACCTTCATATAATAGCCGCCCCGGCTACCTTAATATGTATTTTGTTTTAACAGACTTCACATTTATATACTGAATGGTTCTTCTCAGTAATCCATACAGACGAATGGTTAACATACCGACTTCAAGTGAGGTACAGTAGACTTGCTTGTTGTAGTACAGGCTCCGGTAATAACAGTTTTCCAATGGTCTGCAATAGATCAAGGGCAGACATTGAACAGACTGCTTAAACAGCCTGTGATGAGCTGTCTTGGGCTAATACAGATTTAATTTTGTTGGCCGGTCAAATATCATATCTGCAATTTGGTAATCTCCAACATGTATACAAGTCATGTACTATTTATGATACAGGAATGGGGGGGATCAAACAAATGGATAAGTTTCTCTTCGTCAGATTACGTGCTGATATGCAGTGCTGAAATTTACATATACACTGATATTATTGGTGAGGGGGAAAAGTGCATTACTCTTCAATCGCCTCCATGGAAACAAAGAGGTGAGACTAAAGGTCAAGGGAGCGACCAGTAGTTTGCTGATTTCGGCCCACTTTATCATTGATAGTTTAAGACAGACATTTCACTAAACATATTCAACTCAGACACTACACTGATAAGTAAAGCAAATAATCAACTAAAGCACGAGACAAATTAAAACTGTATTAACAATATGTTGAGGCTGGAAATCACCAAAGTCAAAGAGTATGAGCTAAATTCATCCATATCTGTTTCTCGAGTTCAGTTTTTGGATGTACTTCACTTGTGGAACTCATATGGGATCAACTTAATACCAGTTCATCTGGACGGGGGAAATAAAACATTGAGTGTGAAGAGAGCTCCCACACAATACCCCATTCTCCACGTTAATCTGTCTATTACCGCTCACCTGCAATTTTCCTCGCCTGCCTTTGCTTCCAGTCCCGGAAGATGCGAAGTGAAAACCTATTTCAGTATATCTGTAAACATTCTAGTCATATACTTGCCAATAAATTTGGCTGTGCTGTTTTCGTCTCTCAAATTAAAAAGGGAGTAGATTTTCATGACGCCTGGTGCATAAGTACTAACCTCGTGTTCCAACTTCACTGCGCTTGATCGACATTGACACTGTCACACTAACTGTTCGGCTCATGCTGCTGAAATATTGTCGGCTTCAAGCTTTAAAGTTTGCCGTCACCGATGTTTTGGTGGGTCTTTCGCCATTAACTCACAGAAAATCCAATTCGAGCATGTTTCTTCGAAGTCTGACAAATCGCGAGTGTTTGCCTGGACGCAACTGTGCCATTTGTGGATGTATTACTTCAATTTTGGTTTGTCCCGAGGAAAATAGAAAAATGACAGTTCATCGTTGTCTCGAGCTGTACAACTGGTGCATCTGTATGTCGCGCAGTATGGCACATTGCAAGTTCAGCTTTTAAAATTCAATGGAAACTTACACAGTTATGCATTCTTTCTAGAACCTATGATGCAGTATGACGCGACGGAAATTTGGCAGGATGAAAAATTTATTAGTCATTTATGGGCCATACCCCCACGTCATGATAAATGTCTGCCACCGGGAGATCTGAAATCTGACCAGAATCGCTCACATTGAGAACAAATTCTGAGTAAGCCAATGGTATGAAAACATTTAGTGTAGTTGGAAATGGTTAGTTTTTAGTAAATCGTTTAGGTGTATAGCATCCAAAACATGCCTTTTGTTTCCCTTTAAAAGTAAACATGTATGTATTTGTTTTTGTATATAACATTCAAACACAATGGGGATAAAAAGTGTACAACAATCTGTTAAATTATCTTTATGACAACATCATCATGAAAGTAGTAAGTGTAGAAAGTTGATTTTAAGATGATGATAATTTTATATGGCTTATGTACACATAGAACATCCTTCCAATGTAATGTAGCTAAATCCATCCCCAAAATACCATGTCATATACAATAATGTTATATGGCTTATGTACACATAGAACATCCTTCCAATGTAATGTAGCTAAATCCATCCCCAAAATACCATGTCATATACAATAATGTTATATGGCTTATGTGCACATAGAACATCCTTCCAATGTAATGTAGCTAAATCCATCCCCAAAATACCATGTCATATACAGTAATGTTATATGGCTTATGTGCACATAGAACATCCTTCCAATGTAATGTAGCTAAATCCATCCCCAAAATACCATGTCATATACAGTAATGTTATATGGCTTATGTGCACATAGAACATCCTTCCAATGTAATGTGGCTAAATCCATCACCAAAATACCATGTCATATACAATAATGTTATATGGCTTATGTGCACATACAACATCCTTCCAATGTAATGTGGCTAAATCCATCCCCAAAATACCATGTCATATACAATAATGTTATATGGCTTATGTGCACATAGAACACCCTTCCAATGTAATGTAGCTAAATCCATCCCCAAAATACCATGTCATATACAGTAATGTTATATGGCTTATGTGCACATAGAACATCCTTCCAATGTAATGTGGCTAAATCTATCACCAAAATACCATGTCATATACAATAATGTTATATGGCTTATGTACACATACAACATCCTTCCAATGTAATGTGGCTAAATCCATCCCCAAAATACCATGTCATATACAATTTGTAATGTGCAACAGTATATACTTAGTTTACTTACTCCATTGACCGCAAGTCCTGCCAAGGAAGCAGCCCACCTTCACGCGAGTCCTTTGTTTGATCATTTCTTGTCAACTGCAGTTATGCTTCTGGGATCTTGCACAACAATACAATACATTTTATTTCACTGTCACAAAACTAGATAAGTAGCAGAATAATCTAAATTTGTTCATGTTCTCAAATCTCTGTTAAACTTTAATTCGATAAAATACAGTCTAAACATTTAACTTCTGAAGTTTCTTTGTTTAAATATGAAAACTCACTAAGTGGCAGGTGGCGCATGTCAGGAATGTTACCCTCTACTGCTATGCCCAGTGGTGGGGGTGGTCACAGGTTTGTGGGTGACCTTGTGGCGAAATGGCCCCACCTGTTTGTAATTAAATCTGTGTATTGGTGGTAGAATGTCTGTATTCTTTGCATTACATGTTCATGACGACTTTTTGATGTATATATGTTATCGTCATGCTTGTAGGAATGTGGGCTCTGAGAAACTTGCCGGACGGGGCTGTACATGTGTTCAGTTCCTGTCTGGTTTGCTTTGAGGAGCTCACATTCCTGTTAATGTTCTTCCCAAAGTGGCTGCGTGATAAGCAGTCCACTTTGCAATAATAAAACGTCATTTATTTGGCCTGTTTCAATTCACTGCTACATCGGACTTGTGTTGGTTATTGCATAAACAGAATGGTAATTATAATAAGCACAATTTAAAAATAACCCTTTCCAATAGAGTACTTCTGATGGATGTTTTATACAAAATATAATCCAGAGATAGTGATTTGGACACATCGCTTTTAGCTACACAACATTAAAGCTTGGTACCGGGCGTAACAATAAACATCGTAGCTTAGTACCGGTGTGAGATAGTAAATTGACCCTGATAGAAAAGTCCCGGGTCACTTTTCTATAATAGAAAGTGACCCCGTCTATAGAATTGTGATCCCTGTTGCTAATTATTTGTTGTTCAGATTGCAATGTAAAAATAACATGGGCACGCATATATGTATGTTTTATATACAATCTCTTTATATTTTTGGTTTGTATGTATTATGTTAAAATAAAAAATTTGCATTTAGCGCAGTAGATAGCTGAAGTATCATGCACTTCTTGATGAAAGCACGAAACTTGGAATGTATTTAGAAATCATCAAAGCGAACAAATTCAGACCTTGGGCCATCTCAGATTTTGTCCTGGTCTGCGTTGGCGGCCATTTTTTAAATGGCTGCAAAAAATACTTTTCCTCATATCTTAAGATCTGCATCACATATAGCTGTAATTTTGGTGCCATATTCACATCAGCCATTTTAAAGATGGCCCCTGTCAAAGGCAATTGTTTCCTTAACTTCAGAACTATGTCACACAGCTCTATAATTTTTGTGTCAAAATATAGGTTTTTTTGTGGCAGCGATTACATTTACAAATATTAAAATTTTTATCTTTGCCGATATGGTAAGATGGCTGAAAAATATCAGAATATCACATTCGTGCTATGGATATATTGACTCTAAAAAAAATCTAAGCTTACCTACCCCTACTAAATCGACCACAATGATTCTAATGGTACCATCCAGTTATTGATCGGTTGCCTAGCAACAGTCATAGCTTGTCTTACTACATAGCAATTAATTAACATAATATATATAAATATACTTTGTATTTCTATAAGTGATCAAGTCCCTCCATTTGTAGTCATTGTTACAAGTGCAGATTAAAAAAATTCTTGCTACTGCAGGCATAGTTCACTTGACCATTCAGGTATATCTCAGGATTTGTAATAAAATAATTATCATTATTTATGCATTATGTAGTTACGCATATGCTACTAATCAAACATAAATATGTCATGAAACTCCTAACCACTTACCTACACATAATTTTCTAATTGATTCCGGTTTATATTTATGCCATAACTGACATGTATATAATGAAGTACAGTATGATTTAAACAGAGTACATGTTACATTTTCAGTACATATACAGAATTTTCGAATTAAGGCATTACCCTGAGCATTAATTCTCTTATACTTCCTAGCCATATCATCATCATCATGTCCAAGATATTTACATTTATTAGCTCTTATCAATATGTCATCATTTAACCCCAAGTTTGGTATATGTATATCTTTGAACTTTTTGCAGCAAAATATCATAACATTACTTTTGGTACTGTTGTATTTGATATCATGTTCTAGACCATAATCTGAACAGACAGACAGCAAAGTTGTTTTCCATATAATATTCCAACTCTGGGTTTTACGCTGCTTCTAAATGTAGGAGAGCACTATAAAAAATATATTTCTAATGGCCCTTAGTTAAAACATTTTGGTGACAGGTGATGAGCTTAGTACAGGGAGTAACAGTTCTGGTGAAATGCTGAACATTCGTCTAAATAGGTTTCTCTTGATAATGATAGCATCCCATGAGAAAGCATTCACATATACAACAATTATTGTTATTTACGTATTTGTAAATTTTATGTAATTATTTTCATTATTTATGTCTCAATCCATAATAAAGCTTGGGCGTAACCAGTTAAAGTTTGACAATTCGTTGGAAAGCACAAAGATCAAAAGTAAAGGCACTTACCGGTACTTATTCAAATAACTACTGTGAAATAATACATTCATCATAAATTTTATAATACTCTGCTTTCTAAACAAAGTTAATTTTGGAAAATCATTAATTTGTAGTATTGAAATATTGCTGCTGGAGCATGGTTATGAACCTAGTGGCTATTGAATAATTTGTCGTTGTTGTAAAACAGCGCCCCTAATGCTTAGTAACCGAAGTACTTTGCGTTTTAAAAGACATCTGTTATTGTTGAAATGCTTACTTCATGGCCAGAAATAGACAACGCATTAGCATGAATTGCCAATGCAGCTGAATAGCGAGAAGCCAAACTAGTGAACGAACTGCGGAGTTCGGTAAACGTTGTTCTCAGTGTCCGCAGTGATAAAAAAGATAGTACACATGACCGCTCCAACGATAATTTTATCAGACAAATGACCTGATCAAGGCCACACCAATAGGAAATTTTCAAGTTTAATCAGTCTATGTCCGATGTCCGAGCCCAATGTGCATTACTGTAGCCTATTGCAAATAGCAAGCCGAATACACATATCTATATACAATAATTCACGGAAAGTTTTATACGTATTTTTAGTGCATGTTTTATTAGCAACATATGGATGGAAAAATCTGCTAACAAATAAATAAGTAAACCTAAGTATAAATTAAGCAAACACTCGTTCTTACCTTAGTCACTTTTGAATTGACATTTGCTTACGACGTTATGATTTATATCATCACATCCTTAAGTGATGGTTGCCATTGGTTAATGGAGGTAAACTGCAATTTTTGTAGCTTTAGACTACTGCTACTATAATCTTGATTTACACACGTTACAGCGTCTGAAATTAGCAAAAAAATTAACTGGCCCAGATTTTTTTGTGAACTGGCCCAGTTCTATTTTGAACCGGCCCAGATGGGTTTGAAATGGACCCACAAAAATGTATAAATTATAATCATACGTAACAAAGCAGTTTTTGTGCATAAAACTAAAACAGACACATGGTCGTTCATTTCTTATAACTAGCAAATCAATAAATAAAGTAATGAATTTAATAAACATTTCAATGTGAATTTTATTTGTGAAACAGTTACTGTTCAATGTAATATTATGTTTGATGGCGACATATTGCGCGCAGTGTCACTGCCCTGGGCCCTGGGACTGGACCTGGCGCAGGCAAAAATCTATGCCGTTCTTAATTCACTCCAAATCGAAGCCTCCACAAAGTTCACTTTCATAGCGAAACATCACATTAATCAGTCAATCGGATTGTCTGACTCCTTAATATCACCAGTATGAATATATTCAGTAAACTGGCACATCCTTCAAAAATTATCGAGCTCGATGATTCTCGCAACTTCGTCCAACATCTTCCCTAAGATACTGATGTTATTAAATGTGATTCATCCAATAGGCATCCATGTTACAAATACAAGGGGTTTCCCTTGCAAGTGTGGACTTCACCTATGCAGCGATCTGTCGCTGACAAGGAAGAAGTAGTTTGTCATAATTGTAGTTTATATTGAATTAGCATAGATTATTAAGAACTGTAATGTGCATCACTGATACAGTCCGACATGGCCGTTGCCGCCAGATG
This sequence comes from Lamellibrachia satsuma, assembly GCA_033239005.1. Taxonomy (NCBI): domain Eukaryota; kingdom Metazoa; phylum Annelida; class Polychaeta; order Sabellida; family Siboglinidae; genus Lamellibrachia; species Lamellibrachia satsuma. The sequence goes on from BSQZ01000002.1 coordinate 18,195,109, forward strand.
AATCGGCAGGGACCGATAAGTAGCGCATTTTGGCTAACTGAATCGGTGGAACACATTTTGAATCGGCGGCCACCAATAAAAAGGCCTTAATTTCGAACACTGTTGTTATGGCAAGTATGCAATATTGCATTTTCTTTTTACAGATGATTCACAGATGCGGCTCTTTTGAGCTGTGTTTTTGGCACAAGGACGAGGTCTAAGTAAAAATTGTAGTGTTATCACTAACTGCCAGCAAGGCATTGCTGCACTTGGAACACTGCTGTAAAGGTAAAGCACCACGATTTCCTGTTGTTGTTTACGATGACCATATATGGGGGTCAAATAAATACGGGTCTAAATGCCATGTTGGTATTTCTGGTTCTTCTATAAGTGTTATCTTACGACACACACACAACGTTACATGGTGGCAGTGGTCTAAAACGAACACACAACCTTCAGAGACGTAGCAGACACCAACCAGCCAGTATAGCACGCACAACCGCATCAGCCGGTACAGCACGCACAACCGCACTACAACCCTGTCCAGGTACCCGTACCAGACAGGTTCAATTTCACCTCGCCTGACACATGGCCAGTGTGGATCAGACGTTTCGACCGATTCAGAATCGCGTCAGGTCTAGCAAACCGCCAAGCGACGGACCAAATTAGCACTTTAGTGTATGCGATGGGGGATCAAGCTGAGGACATTTTGAACACGTTACAACGCGAATTACGACCTGCTGAAGGAGTCACTGAACTTATTTCGGGGTTCGTCATAACCTGATCATTGAACAAGCAAAGTTCAACAGACACGTGCAACAGCTGGGAGAATCTGTGGATGTGTTCATTCAGGATTTGTATAGATTGGCCTAACATTGCGATTACAGTGCCCTGAGCAGCTGATCCGGGACCGCACCATAGTCAGGGTAATTGATGACGCGCTCTCCGACCGACTGCAGGTGCAGGCTGACTTGACACTTGATCAACCAGTACAGGTCAGTCGGTAAGCCGAGGCCCAAAAGCAGCAGCGAAATGTCGTACGCGGTGACATGAAACCAAACCCGGCGGCTATCGAATTCGTGAAGAGGGGTCAACAGTCACCGACGAGGGCCAATGCAGCCACGGCCAGAAACCACGGTGGGAAGTGCAAGTGGTATGGCCAACAGCAGCATGACAGGAATGTCTGTCCTGCGAGACAAGCCACATGTCCCATCTGTCAGAAAGTTGGCGATTTCAGGTCAGTTTGTTGGAGCCGGCCAGAAATGAAGTCGCATGGTAAACTGCATGTGCACAGCGTCGGCGATGTTTTCCTGGGGGAAATTGGAAACCAGGACGGCAGTATCTGGACAGCTGACATTACGGTAAATCACACCAACAGGGTCACATTCAACCTGGACACGGGCGCAGCTGTATCGGTGTTGTCTGATAAAGTACCCATGTTACAACACCGGAAACTTACACCCGCTGAAAATACACTGAGGGGCTCAGGAGGAATCAAGCTTCGTGTCTTGGGAACGCTGGTTGCGAAGTTGCAGTACAAGAACAAAACATGCAGCGAAATGTCTCCTAGGTCGTGACACTTGTTTGCAGCTCAACCTAATCAAACTTATGGTGGATGAGGTAGTTGTACACAAGGACTTTGCACAATTGTTCCAAGGCCTTGGAAAGCTGAAGACGCAACAACATATCAATCTTCGAGACGACACACGGCCGATATGCTTGTATGCTCCATGCAAAGTACCACATCCATTGCTTCCGAGAGTCGAAGAAGAGCTCCGAAGAATGGAACAGCAAGGGGTCATCTCCAAAGTGACCCAGCCAACAGATTGGTGCTATGGAATAGTTGTTGTGCAGAAGGCAAATGGCAGGGTGAGGATTTGTGTTGACCTTACCCATCTGAACAAGGCGGTCAAGCGAGAAATACATCTGATGTCATCAGTCGATGAAAGCGTGGCAAAGCTGGGGAAAGCATCGGTGTTCTCGAAGCTTGACGCGAATAGTGGCTTCTGGCAATTGCCATTGGATGAAGAGTCAAAACTGCTGACCACATTCATCACACCACAGGGGAGGTTCACCTTCAACAGAATCCCATTCGGTATCTCATCAGCGCCAGAAATCTTCACTCGCACGATTTCTGTGATCCTACAGGGACTCGACGGAGTCATATGCCACATGGATGACATCCTGGTGTTCGCATCAAATGAAGCCGAACATGATGACCGACTGAGAAAGGTTCTGCAACGACTCCAAGGGGCAGGACTGACACTTAACGAGAAGTGTGAGTTTGGCAAGAAGTCTATACGCTTCCTGGGTCACGTCACTGACGGAACAGGAGTTCATGCTGATGAACAGAACCTGGAAGCCATCCAGAAATTCCCAGCACCAACCAATACCGCAGAACTGAGGAGGTTCACAGGAATGATCAATCAACTGGGTAAATTTGTGCCGAACTTAGCACAACTCACAGCACCCATCTGCTTTCTCCTCAAGGCAGATGTCAACTGGCAGTTGAGTCCTGTACAAGCTGAAGCATTTGAGAGAGTCAAACAAGCATTGACGTCTCCTACTGCACTCGCTCGCTATGAACCACAACGATTATCGCTGCTGATGCATCCAGCCATGGTCTCGAGGCTGTACTCATGCAAGTCCAAGACACTGGCGATCAAAGGCCAGTGTGCTTTGCTTCAAGAGCACTGACTGCAGTAAAACAGCGATATGCTGTCATCGAGAAAGAAGCACTAGCTGCAACGTGGGCGTGTGATAAGTTTGCAGACTATGTTCTGGGCATGACATTCACACTAGAAACTGACCACAAACAACTGGTCCCACTCTTGAGCTCTACTGACCTCGCTAAGATGCCTCCACGAATTCAGAGGTTCCGTATGCGCATGATCCGATACAATCCGGAGGTCCAGTACGTTCAAGGCCGTCTACACGTCTCTGCTGACGCATTGTCTCATGCACCAGTTGGAAGTCCGTCTACTGCACAGATGCAACTCATCGAGGAAGTGGACACATTTGCAGACATGTCAAGCAAAACTCTGCCCGCATCTGCAGTCAAACTTCAACAGATCAAGACAGCACAGAAGTTCGTCGGTATTGTCATGAAGGCTGACCTGTTTTCATGCCACACGCTCCTCTATTGTGACCCTACTGGGAGAGTAGGAGCCATCTCGCAACGATCGGTGACTCAGTGCTATACGACGAGCGCATAATCAACCCTCGTATGCGATTAGAAACGCTCAAAATCATACACGAAGGACACACAAGTGTCGAGCGCGCGCAAACACAGCTGTCTGGTGGGCTGTTCTATCTAAAGAGATATACGAAATGGTCTCAACATGCCACACCTGTGCAAATGTCCATCTGGAGCCCAAGGAGACTCTTATGTCAGCATCGTTCCCCTCTCGTCCATGGGAGAGAGTTGGAATGGATCTGTTCGAGCTCAACGGAAAGCTCTACCTAGTCATTGTTGACTACTACTCCAGATGGGTTGAGTTCAGAAAGCCGACCAGCCTCACATCCAAGCACACCATTGAGGTAATGAAAGAAGTCTTCGCCACACATGGCATCCCGGACGTCATTATGTCTGATAACGGACTGCAGTTTAGTGCCAAAGCATTTGCTCAGTTTGCAAAGTCTTACGGCTTTATGCACACGACAAGTTTGCCAAGATATCCGCAGGCCAACGTCGAAGCGGAACGAGCAATCAGGACTCTGAAGGAGATCCTGAAGAAGAATGACAATCCTTACCTCGCTGTCTTGACACAGCGCACAACACCGTTACTGAGCCTGACGCCGCCTGAGAACTCGGGTACCCATTATTCCAAGCACTCTTCGGCCAGGAGTACAGGACAGAGATATACAGAAGGCAAAGGGGAGAGAAGATGCTCATAGAGAGAGTCAACAGTGACAGTTCAACAACCGCCACAGAGCAAGAGATCTACCTCTACTATTGCCAGGTGACTACATTTGGGTCCACGACCAAGATCGCTACGGTACAATTGTACGAGCTCTGCAAGCACGCTCGTATCTGGTAAAGACACTTAAAGGTACCATAAGACGCAGTAGGACTGCTCTAGACCCAGCGGAGAATCATCAACACGACAACCCGTCTCCCATGCCTATCGTACCAGAGGAGCCAGAAAATCCTCCTGCAACTCCTAGCCGGCGTACCGACACAACAATGCCGTCGACAATGCAAGAGTCTCCAGGCGTGACGAGAACAAGATGGGACGATTGGTCAATCTGCCTAGTCTTTTAAGTTATGATTCGTGTAATGACACTGCCATCGTACAAGGCTACATATAGTAGCCATTTAGGGAAGTACTGTGGTAAAGACAGTATTCTGGGGTCACATACTTTTAACTTCTGCCCCATAGTTAGATTATAATTTACTAGACATCTCATCGACCAAGAAAAGGGAGATGTAGTATTATCACTAAGTGCCAGCAAGGCATTGCTGCACTTGGAACACTGCTGTAAAGCATCACGACTTCCTGTTGTTGTTTACGATGACCATATATGGGGTCGAATAAATACAGGTCTAAACGCCATGTTGCAGGGGTTTCTTTTGGGACGCGCCATGCGCCAATGGCACGTTCCCCTGTAGAATGACGCGCATCCGTCTTAACGCTTGGGACAATTGGCGCGCGGGCTTGCCTATAGTTGGGCCCGTATCATGTTGTCACTTTGATAACACCACTTTGCTGTTGTACGTCGGTTGAAAAGTCCTCATAACCAGTAAACATATAAAGGATATACTAATTTAGTATAGTCTTATATTGCTAATATAACCACTCATATCATTGATGCAGCTATTTTATACGGTAGTCCTACGTTCTTGCATTGCTCTTACCACGACTACATGACTTCGCCTTGACAGTAGAAGCAACAAACAGTGGCACCACATAGCAGAGTCCGAATAAACACACAATGCTTACGCGGCGTTTCGTATACGCGACATTGTCGCACGTTCACCGAAATTCAACATGCTGCCCAAAAAAGAAAAGAAAACTGAATCAGCCGGCCATCCGAAATGTTTTTTGTCAAAATGTAAGTATTTATTCATTATACGGTGCCTTAGAACGTGTCGTTTTATGATACAAGTAATTCGTAATTGGCATAAATCGTAACTTGCACATATGACATATCTCCCACGACAACCGTAGCATCCGTATTATCTTAATTGTGTTGACATGCAGTAATTTGCTATTGTCAGTTCAATATCACCTTGTTAATAAACCAACTTTACATGTCATCATCACCTAGTGCAACTGTTTTGGATTATTGCAAATTATGATTAATTAATTTTACTTATACTTACTGGTTTTTACGGACTCTAACACCGGGACAAATGACTGCACCAGAGCAGACAACTGGAAGTAGACAGAGACTGGAGCAAGTGACTTCGTCGGGAAGTACACCAGGGCAGGAGCAAGGGACTTTGTCTGGAGGTACAGGTGAACAGGAGCAAGAGACTTTGTCTGGAGGTACACGTGGACAGGAGCAAGGGACTTTGTCTGGAGGTACAGGTGAACAGGAGCAAGAGACTTTGTCTGGAGGTACACGTGGACAGGAGCAAGGGACTTTGTCTGGAGGTACAGGTGAACAGGAGCTAGGGACTTTGTCTGGAGGTACACATGGACAGGAGCAAGGGACTTTGTCTGGAGGTACATGTGGACAGGAGTATGGGACTTTGTCGTGAGCTACTCAGGGACAGGAGCAAGCTGCTTCGATGAGAAGCACACCTGGACCCAGGAAGAGGAAGTTCCAAAAGGTGTGGCTGTCAGCCTATAAATGGCTCCGATATGATAATAGAAAAGATCTGATGCACTGCCAGCTGTGCAGGGAAGCGAAATCCAACAGCACAATGGCCAAAGGAACGAACAACTTTCGGACATCAACAATTACACGCCACTTGACATTTTCGGAGCACCAGTTACTGGTTTCTGCACCGAAGGAGTGGCGACACTTTGAGAAAGCTGCTGCCGTCGCAGAAACAATAAAAGAAAAGGCGGTGGCAATTGCCATGAAGGCTGTGTTTTGGATGTGTAGCGAGAATTTGCCACTTTCAAAATTGTCCAGCTTGATGGAACTTCTCAAGCTCCTTGGTGTTTTAAATATAGAACATTTGAAGATTGGCAAGCGCATCGACTATACAGGCTACAATTCAGCGTGCGGATTCCTTAAAGTTTTGAGTGATGTCATCGACGCCAACCTCGTAACGAAAACGGCAGACTCCCCAGTCATAACTGTCCTAACTGACGAGAGCACGGACATAGTAGTCAACCACCGCCTCACGATCAACCTGCGTATCGTGAGTCCGGTCGAGCTAAAGCCATCCACTCATTTCCTGTGCGATGTTCGCTTACATGACGCCAAAGGCAGCTCGATCTTCGCTGCCATCAAGCATGAATTAGATGCCAGAGGTATATCGCTGCAAAAGGTTTATGGACTGGGCACAGATGGCGCCACTGTAATGACGGGGTCCAAAACTGGATTGACAGGACATTCATCGAGTAGCCCTTGTATCAGAACAAGCAGCTGAGAACATCAAAGCAATCCAGGATTTCAAGAGCACTGTATCTAGCATCTACTACTACTTCTACAAATCACCGACCAGAGCCAGCCAAATGGAAACCATCCAGGTGTTGAATGAGACAGTCCTCAAGTACAGAGAAGTACATCAGGTATGGTGGTTGTTGTTCTATGCTGCCTTGGAAGCCATCTACATCTGGACTCCTTGATCACTTACTTCGCCTCTAGAGAAAACGATGCAAAGGCAGTTGGCTTGAAGAAGAAGACTGCACAAGCACTGTTCATCCACATTGCTTATAGGATGATGGACTGGCTTCAGCCAATCATGAAGTTGAATCTCTTCTTTCAAGAGAAAGATGTCGACATCGCACGTGTGAAGGTATCTATAAAATTAAATATATATAAATATATATATTTATAAAAAAACTTTATATATAATATGAATTATATATTTAATAAATGTATGTTTAGCTATTTTATCATATATAAAGTGGCCACATGTTTAATACTACCAGTGAAAATTTATATTTACAGATAAATTATAAGAATGTATACAAATTCAATAGTTATTAAATTATATAAATAATAGTCCGTGGGTTCATGTTCCAGCAAATGTAACAACAAAAGTACCATATTACTATAATTAAGCATAACGAGAATATCAAAATTGCAGTGACTGTTGAGTGTGGAAAATTATGGTAACCCATGTTTTCATTATTGTTCTAGATGAAAGTGGATCTTTGTCTCGCTGAGCTAGAAAAGATGACGTCAACACCGACCACAGATGCCCTTGAGAACACGTTCACAGCACAACTGAAGACAGATCTGGAGGACGTTACCTTCAAGGTCACCAAAAATGCTGCACACATCAACACGGTGAAGGATTCGTTTCTCGGAACAATGATTGCCAACTTGAAGAAGAGGTAGGTAATTTGTTTAGGAAGGCCATTTTCAAGTTCATTCATATAAGAATATATTACATGTTTCATCCTGGATTGAATATATTACTTGTTTCATCCAGGATAGTGCGATACATGCAAAAAGGAATTGCAAAAGAAAAATGTCAGTCTCTATTTTCAACAATACGCTGGCTTTTGGGAACTCTTTAAATTACTCGTCAATGTAGCAAAAACATTTGCATCAGTTATCACAATCAGCCCTGCTATTTGTATAATTGCTTGCAATGAATAACACATTTTTGGCTGCTAAAAAACTTATTTTTAAATGCATATGTTGGTGTGAACTTAGCCTGCCCAGTTGTATGTGATTTATAATTTACTCATGTTATATAGTTATTGTGTTATGTTCTGTTACAGGTTTCCAGAGACTGAGGCAATGGTCAAGTTCTCTGTCCTGGGAATGCGGCCAGTACATTGCCTGGGACAACAAGAGTTGCAGGCAGGGGTAATGCAGAAATACAGAGCCTTGCTCAGTTCTACAGTAGTGAGCAAACACACCAACATAAGGATGAGGTGTACCAGTCCGCTCCCTACATCCATGCTAGTGTTGAAGCAGTGCTTGAGGAGTGGCAGTTGTGCAAAACAACTGTCACTACTCTCAAGTATACCATTGCCAAATTAGCTGACCTCTGGCAGATTCTGGCACGGTTCCATGCAGAGGAATTCCCAAATCTGATCAAGCTGGCCTACCTAGCTGTCACTCACCCGGTCCACTCATGCGATTGTGAACGTACATTCAGTGTGCAGAATCTCACTCTGACATCACTGCGAAGTAGGCTCAGTATTGAGCACTGTGACCAGTTGATGCGAGTGTACATGGAGGGAGGTTGGAGGAGTTTGATTTCAAACTAGCATTGAAAACATGGCGCGAACATTGCCACCGCAAAATCTTTGCTAACTAAAGTGATGGGTTATTCCACAGTGCCCAATGTAAAGGATGATGATCTAAGACAAAATAGAAGTGACTTCCAGTAATTTTGTCTGCAGGGAGTGTCATCCTGACTTGACATAATTTCAGCTTCTGTGGGTTCACCAGGACCAGAACAGTTGTCTTGCTCAATCAAGTAACATGTTTGTTTCACCAGCTTTATTGTGTTGGTATGTTTTATTCCCTAATTACACAGTGGATGTGACCAGTCATTGGGTTGTGCAAGTGTCTTGAGTTCTGTAATTATTGTTACTTGTTATGTGAAGGGTACAGAAAGTACTACCTTGCAAACTTTGGATAAAACAATCTTAGTTGTTTCCCTCCAATTTATCACTGACACAAGTACCTCAGTTGGTGTCAAGTATTAGGGCTGAGTGTTACATAGCATCCATGTCAGTGGCGCTGCCCAAGTTCTAGTAAGTAAAGCTATAATTATATAAAATGTAATTTATTATCTGGCCGATACTTAGCTATCAGGTGAAGTATTAGCACTATATTTATATCTGTTCGGATATAAATATGCCGTTAGTTATGATCGTATTTATGTGAATGACTACCACTAGATATTAATTTATTTATTTTACTTGGTACAGCTGTGACACATTTATTTTGTTATTTAATTAGCATTCTGTTATGTATAGCAGCAATAATTAATGTGGGTATATTAATAATTATTATAAATAATCAGGAGGGATAGTAATCACTAATGAATAATGTCCAGTTAGCATTGTTTTTAACAAAATATTTGATCTGTGTGCAATTAATTATAATTATGGATAATTTGCATCTCATATTGATTGTATACTTCCAGATTGTTTTGACACCAGTCAAAATAAAAAACGTGTTTTGTTTAAGATATTCTTCTTGTGATTTGATTGTCATATATATGTTAATCCAGACTGTCACAGTCAGTATGTATATTCTGATGCTGCAGATACAGTACACATACTGGTGTGCCTTGTGCATGTCTGCTGACAATGAAATACTTCCTTCAATGCACATACATCAACATACTTGTTACTTGATGTAAACAACATTGTACAATTTTTTTAGCAGAAATATTAACTCCTTGTGTAAAGCTTATTGAAAACAGCCTTTCTTTACACGGTGCTTGTGGAGGATTTAAATTATTGCTTTAACGTCATACCAATTTTGTATGTACAACATAAGTTGTTCTCTTGACATACATGATCCGCCGCATTTGTAATGTAAACCAGATCTCCGGCCAAAACTATATTGACCCAATCATCATTGAAATGACCCATACAATTTTGCTTGTATGGGCAAATTGGATCATGCCTATTTTTTCTAGGGAGACCCCTGATGTTGGTATTTCTGGTTCTTCTATAAATGTTATCTTATGACACACACACGCAACATAAAAGAGTATTGTTGCAAGTGTCTATTCTCAAGATGGGCCAAGTAAAAATGCATTAGATGTTAACAGACTTTTGACAACTTCCTCATCTGAGACTAGGAAAACAGACTGAAAAAAAGAAATACGTTAGTTGAAATCTGTCTTGGGTATTAAAGATCCAAGATTAGTGTTTGATAAGAAACCTTCTAGTGAGTTGTCTTGTGATCTGAAGTATTCTAGCTGGCATTAGTGCAGCAGAGATACAAGATGATGGCAATGTGATAAGATTTGGGGTGAAATGAAAACGTAATGATGACAACAAATGCGTGTCAAATGTAAGCAAAAAACAGAAACTGTGCCATTCATTTTCTTATGAGAGACAAGGTATTTGGGTGTGTGTGGGGGGCCTATGAGGCAATGTATTTTTTAGGTAGTCATATAGATGTTATTTCTACAGAAGTAGCACTGATGCAGTTTCTGCAGAAAGGAGCTAATGGTATCTTTCGGTGGCCTACGGTTGACGATGTTGCAGGAGTAGACTGCAGATTTGTAATTTCATTAGACAGAAGTTCTAACCAGGAACTGTAGAACCTGGGTGGTCCTGAGTTGGACTATTAAGGAGAGTTGTATGAACAGTACAAAGTGTCTTATTTTTCAAGTGGAGGTACTGATGATGACATCTGAATATTGTTAATTTCTTACTTGTGATGTAAATGCTGAACTGGTTTTCACCATCACATTGGCGACACCTTCACTCTAATCTTTGTTCACATATGCAATTTTAATAGTTTGCTATATTTAATGGATTGTTTACAAAAAAGTCAATAATTTTTTTAATAAAAAAAGATGGACAAACTTCATTTAAGTTTTTGTCTCGTTTTCAGCATTACGTATAACACTGAACCAATTTCAGCGATTAGTTTTTGAGAAATACGGTCTCAAAATAGGCTACTCGTTCAATTTTTAGCTGAAAGTATAGTCGTGGAAGTTGTGAAACATGATTTTTGTCACTTTTTTGTAAACAAATTTTATTTGAGAGAATAGTATGTTGTCTTTGATGTTAATGTTCACATTGAGTGAATTGCATAAGCTAGTTTGTTTTTATTGTTTTTAAGCTCTTCACATTGTGATAAGTAATGATTATATTTATAACAATCTTTAAAAAACCTTGTCATACTTACTATTAGTATATCTGCTGAGTGCCTTTTATGAATCTGTGCGATCTGCAGAATGTGCTACGCAATTTGGTTTGATGGCACACCCACCCGTACATAACGCAGTGTGATTGGCTGCATGATCTACAGGTGGTGCAGTATCATCGATTGTGTCTTGTGCATAATTTACTGTTCTGCGTTCTTTAGTGGATTGTCATCTAATTTGTACATCTTGCTTCGAATGCAAATTTAGTGTTCTGTAGCAGCAATGGACCCACATTTCAGAAAACAATGCAAGGTTTCGGTGACAGCCAAGCTGCTGTAACAAAGAGCCTTCAAATCAAACAAGCAACAGAACGCATGTTTTTATTTCAGCATCAATATGTCTAAATTGTTAACAATTACATATCAGACTGCAATAAAAAGTTTGCTTTGGTTCATGCAGGTTTGACTGTATTTCTTTCAACACAATACCATCAACAAAATATCTGGTTTTTACTAGCAGTTTGTTTTACCTACTGATAAAGGAAACAATTAATATAAAAAATTAGTTTAAATGTGTTTTAGCCATTACATAATGTTGGGTAATGTAACTGAAAGAATTTGATATGGTGCTGCCATCTAGTGAATGTACAGTCATGTAACTACTGCTACTGTAACCATGGTTTCCAATAAATAAGACTATCCAGAATAGAAGGCACAGACTCTGTGACATGGACAAATGGCGGGTCTGGTTGTGCATACATGCTAGTCATGTTATAGTAACAACATTACAGTGCCAATGACAATGTCATTGCAGAAAATCCATTGATCGCTCAGTGTCATCAATCGACACGCAATCAACAGATGGCTGCACCAGCAAGCAATTCATTCTGCAGAGACAGAGTGCGCAGATCCATAAAACACTCCCAACAAACTAATAATGTATTGGCATGTAAAAACATACCAAACTAATAATGTATTGGTATGTAAAAACATACCAAACTAATAATGTATTGGTATGTAAAAACATACCAAACTAATAATGTATTGGTATGTAAAAACATACCAAACTAATAACATACCAAACTAATAATGTATTGGTATGTAAAAACATACCAAACTAATAATGTATTGGTATGTAAGAAGTGAACTATCAGTAAACCAGATCATCACACTGTTAGAAATCTTTCTGACCACACCACATATTTCATTTATGATGGAGTGTTTTACAAACAGAAGGGAGCAGCCATGGGTTCACCGGTCTCTCCGATAGTGGCAAACCTATACATGGAACATTTTGAGGAAAGAGCCATCAGAGAAGCACCTCATCCTCCAGACATCTGGTTGAGGTATGTAGATGACACATTCACAGTGTTACAAGAGAACATTGCACACACCATCTGAATTCAATGGACGAGAACATTAAGTTCACGGTAGAACCAGAACAGGACAATACGTTAGCCTTTCTAGACACGTGTGTATGCCTGAAAGATGATGGATCAACCAAGGTCAAGATATATCGGAAAGCAACCCACACGGACCAATATTTGAACTGGGATTCTAATCACCACCTAGAACACAAATGATCAGTGGTCAGGACACTCCTCCAAAGGGCAGAAAACCTGATAACAGAAGAGGAGGACAAAAACATAGAGGTGGACCACATAAAGAAAGTGCTGAAAGCAAACGGTTACAAAACTTGGATGTTTAACACCACGCAACCAATGAGAAGGAAGGAGAACACCACCCCAGAAACCAGCAGAAGACAACATGCCACGGGTCTGCCCTACATCAGTAAACTATCAGAACAAGTAGCAAGGATTTTCAAGTACTATAACATCCCGGTTTACCACAAACCTATCAACACCCTGAGGTCACTGTTGATACACCCAAAAGACAGAACAGCAAAGGCAGCAAAGTGTGGGGTAGTATATGACATACAATGCCCAGAATGTGACCACCACTATATAGGAGAAACAGCCAGAACACTTGGCACAAGAATCAAAGAACATCTATCTTGTCGCCAACCTCTATCAGCTATAAGTGAACACAAACTGAACACAGGTCATCAGTGCTCTATGAAGGACGTCAATATTCTAGACCACGAGGAGAACTGGCACAGGAGAAAAATAAAGGAGGCGATTAACATCCACAGAAACAAACCTACGCTGAACCGAGACGTCGGCCAGGAGCTCCCACCAGTCCTACTCCAGCTTGTGTCACATGACATTGGTCATGTGACACATCCGTAACCTCAGTCTGCTGAAGAAGACTGCGAGATGCAGTCGAAATATCCAAAACAAACTGCAAGTTTCTTGAGAGGTAATTATGATTGACATTGTGTATGTTTGAGCTATTCCCTTTCTGAATGCAGTGAAGCCACACAAACTTGTCTTCCAGAGGAAGTATCTTTTCAACTCAGAAGCCCTGAGTTAAAGTCCACTTAGAGCCAGTGCTCGTTGTTACTAATTCAGTATACTGACTCAAGTGAGACAGTCTGGGCTACAACTGTTTAATACAGTACCAGTTTGCAGTCTGGTTTGAGACCCTTAGAGTACACAGAGCCCTGGATAGATGCTAATCCACCCTCTCAGCAAACAATAATTAGCACTGGCACAGCCACAGACACACAGCATGCTTTCCTCTCCAAGACAGATTATGCAACTACAGGGGGTGAGGCCTTGTGGACATTGTCTAATGTCTTTATATAAGCATTTGAATAGAACATGTTTGAAAGAGTTTATAAATATAAACGTCTATATAAATGTCTATATACCAGATTTAAAAAAAATAAAAAATCTCATTTAAATAAAAAATATTTTTTAAAATCGTGATTTTTTTCAACCCTGGTTATGGACATGTGGCGGTCAGTTGACTTCACACACTAAATAGCCAATATTGACTTATGAATTGCATTAACTGAGATACTCTTAATGATATAAGACTGGATTATGCATATTTATGACCCTACTTAATGTGCTTGCAACTCTTGAATAAAATTATTAAAATATATACAAAAATTAAAAAGTATATTAAAATTGCAATATCTTCGGATCTAGATTTAACAATTTAATAAGATTGCCATCCCAAACAACAATTCCAGGTGGCAAGTGGACAAGGAAGCCATTGGCTTATCGAGAGTCCAACAATTTTCTCTTCTATGTGTAGCCCGTCACTTATCAAGTATCTGTCAATTCTATTTTTAACCCTGCGACCGGCCAGGGCCGACGAATCGGCCCTCACCATCCGTGCGCATAGCGGACGGGCCGATTTTGCTAGGTCGCGTTTTACATAATGTATTCTGGCGCTAATACAAAGCCTACATTAGCGTGAGTTGTACCAATGAAATGCTCTGCTATTCGACTATCTACCACATTTTTATTCATGAGCTGTTTCAAATCTAGCCATTCAGGATTGATGATTCTGACACGAGAGGTCTGGGAAGCCAAATTTGGGCATTCATTACTACGCCTTGTTTACGATAATTTTCTTTCCATTCATGAAAGGTTCCCGCGGGAATATCGAGCACCAATAGAAAGCCACGTTTTTACGCTATCTACCTAATTTATATTCATCGTATGCGTCAACTGAACCAATGACCGCCCGCCGACAAAGCACGTGAGGGTGGTCAGGCATGAAAATCTTTCTCCAGAGTTCGCCATTTTGTATTGTCTCGCTTCGAATTTGTTCTCCGCGCTTCTTTGTTATTTTTATCGTTATTCTTCGTCACGATGACTGAAAGTGATTCTGAGATAGACGGGTACGTTAGTTCCGATGGAGAAAACGATTTCGATGAGGCCGTTACGGGGCGAAAGGATGCAACTCCGGCTCCAGTCGCAAGTACCAGCAGCGCCGGCGTGGCCAGGGCACGCAGTGCTGCAGCGCAAGAAGAATCCGATTCGGACGATGAGTCGGCCCGACAGTCCGACTCTTCTACGGATGAGGTAAGCGTCCAGTCTTGTGTAAGATATATATGAAAATGTTATATATGGGTTATCTAGGCATGTATGTTTCCTTTTGCGCATTTTGAATAAGTAGTATACCCATTTTATCAAAGGCTGTGACAACGAAACTGATTATCGCCCACCATAATAAAACGAATCTGAATCCAGATAAATATTTCACATACTTTTTGTTTGCGTGCGTAATTCGCAGTTAGTTATTGCGGCCTATATATAAATACATGATGTCCTATATTTTATCAATGGGTATCATAGCATAGCCATACTTTCAAATTTGTATAAGTCTATTTCTTTTGGTAGTGACAGCTGTGAGACATGTTACCATTTGCTTTACCGTCATTGCAATAAATTTGAAAAGCAGTATAGGCTATTGTTTTAGTTTCTTGATGTATTTTTTTGGAAATTCTGTTTTTTATTGCACAAATATCAATCGTTTCATACAGTATTATTTCACAATTCTTATTCCTTGTTGCAGTATGAGCTACCAGCAACCCGTCATGTTGTTCGGGGCAGAGGCGCGGCAGGGTGTCGAATGCAGACAAGAGCAGCAGCGGCAGCAGCTGCGCCGACGTCCCAGCGGTGGATGGCGTCGTGTGAGCGATGAGGGCGACTTCACGGCTCACACAATTTCTCTGTCAGATCGCCAGGACCGCGTCATCTGCCACCTCGGAACTCTGACCCAATTGAATACTTTCTCCTGCTATTTACAGTCGCCACAATGCAGACCGTGTTGCGTAACACGCGGGAGTATGCCACGAAGGTGTTCCACGACATGGCAGGGTGGATAGCGCGACACCCCAGCTCCCGCATGCGACGCTGGTCCCTCAATGACGTCACCCTGGAACTGCTCAAACGATATCTTGGACTGTGCATCAACATGGGGTTGGTTCGGAAAAAGAACATTGAACGCTACTGGTCCAAGAAGCATCCATCCCAGGCAACCCCGTTCTTCCCCTCCGTGATGCCTTTCAGAAAATTTGCAATGATGCAACGCTTTCTGCATGTCGGGGTATTGGACACTCCTGTTCGTGGTCAGCCAGGATTCGACCCATGGAACAAGGTGCGACCTGTTCTGGACGCTATCAACCTGACTTTCAAGAGGTATTTCCTGGCCCCTCAACATGTCTCCATCGACGAGAGCATGGTCGGTATGAAGAATCGTGTTGTGTATCTTCAGTACATGCCGAATAAGCGACACTCGCGCTTCGGGATAAAGAAATTTGAGTTGTGCGATTCGGTGACCGGGTATGTCCTTCACGTTGAGCTATATGCTGGGAAAGACTTCCCCATACACAGCAATATGGGGCAGGCCCATGGTGTCGTCATGAACTTGATGCGCCAATATAACATGCTGAACAAGAGGTACCACTTGTTTACGGACAATTTCTACACAAAGCCAGCATTGGCGGACAGCCTTCTGAAAGATGGCACCCTGTTGACCGGAACGGTGCGAGCAAACTCGAAAGGTCTGCCTCCAGTGCCATCGAAGATGCGTGTGGGCGAGGTGATCGGCTACCGTCACCAGGGGGTGCTGCTTGTCGCGTTTCGCAAGAAACAATCGCAAAGAAAACCTGTGCTGATGCTCAGCACAGCTGCACCTGCAGGAACAGTGCAGGTGAGGACAGCTGCAGGCGTCGAAAAGATCAAGCCGAAGTGTGTTGCAACCTACAACACCTACATGGGGGGTGTAGACATCAGTGATAGTAAGATATATCACGTGGCTGCTGAGCGCCCCTCGAAGAGATATTGGAAAAAACTCTTTTTCAACATGCTCGACATGGCGCTGCTGAACAGCTATGAGCTGTACAAGAGCAACACAGACGCCAGGCAGTGCAAGTCTCGATATGACTACATGTGCTCTGTCGTGGAGAGTTTGTGTGCTGCCGAGGATCCCGCAATGCCAGTCGTGCCACCTGCAGTGCCTCATGTTGGACACCACGTACTGGAGCACCTGCCAGGCAAACGGGAGCGGGACTGTATCGTCTGCTCGGATCGTGCGAGAGGCATCCGGAAGCGGACCTCCTTCTGGTGTCCTGGGTGTGACGATGGCGTGCACCGACAGTGCTTCCACAAGATGGACCATAAGCGACCACGATAGTGTGTGTGCGGACTTGTAGTGTAGCATGGACCTTGTAGTAGTAGTAGTAGGGAACAGTGACATTTGACACATTTTGAGTATTTATTTTTTCAGGTATTGTGAACTACATAGTAATATGAACCTTTTCTTAGAAAAAACGTCAATTTTATTTACCAGTAGTTCTACGTAAAAAAATCATATAAAAAAACTTTTCAGTGGATTTGATTTATTTTTGTGGCATTTTGTAGATTACATGTGTAGCTAGGTTTCTCTAATTGGTCATGTTGACATATAACCACTGCAAAATTATCTGGCAGCAGGGTGAAGTTTCAGTTTATTTTTGTTTCATTTTGATGGATTTCAACTACTTGTTTCTATATGATGAAGTGATTTTTTGTAATTGTTCTTATTATGGTGTAATAAAGTGTTCTTTTACCTACAAAATGATACCTCATTCATATTTTTCAGATAAATATTAGTGGAGATATGATTTTTTTTAAACACCCACTAAACACATCCAAATTGTGTGCGCTACACAAGTTTATCATTGGCCTGTCCTAGGGTTAAAATACATAGTTTATGAAATTAATGAGTTAAATAAATTAGGTAAAAATGATGCACGTGTGCATATATATGTATGTATGTAATGCATGTTTGTATATATAATTTTATGTATATATATATATATATATATATATATATATATATATATATATATATATATATATATAAAACACAAGTAATACTGAAACATATGCATAATTACACGCAATGAGGCATGCACGCACAATTAAAACACAGAAATACATAATTGTAATAGCAGCGCTGCCGCACGGAGTTTCGGTGAAACCGAACGACGCCTTGACCTTGTCATATGCATCGATTTGATGGTAGCCTTGGTGCTACGTGTAGGCGCCGTAGGAGATGGCGATGTTTTGGTTTAATTCTTTTATAAATTTTTATTGTTTCGAGAGAGTAAATGTACTTTTTTGGCCACGTGACATATGTATGTATGTATATGTATATATATATATATATATATATAATAGATATATGAGGAGAGGTTTGGGTGCTCTAGACTAGAGTCTAGGTGGTCGTTTTCATGGTTAGGTCAGAAAGTAAAAGACCAGTACCAGTTAGTAAACAGTTTAAATGTAATTTTAACGAATTTCGTAAAACCTCCTGACGACTCATGTACAGTTTATTCCTCGATACGCGGGGCATCTACAGTAACATAAAGAAAAACTCAGTCTCGGCGACGGTGGCAAGTCGGCGATTATAAATACGTGACTAGTGTAAAACGATCGTGATCTACGAATCCGCGAAAAGCATGCACGCCATCCTGATTCTAAGTAATGTGAAGATATATTTTACTTACATATACTGCAACGTGATTATTCTTGTATTACTTACATACTCTGTAGTAATTATTTACAATAATCACCGTTAATTAGATTCGCACATGTGTCCACCAGTACAGCATTCAACGACGCCACGATGAAGACGCGCGCCAAGCCTCTCTTTAGTAAATACTATCAAAACGCTAACCTGGCTTTTGCTAAACGGAGCCTGGTTCCAGTAACTACCATTAAAGCGGGTTTTCTTCAGTCCAGTGACGTTTTCGGAAATTAATTTTGTGCTCTGCTCGTTTTTTACCAAAGACTTAATAAGATTGCCATCAAAAACAAAAAACCATGATGACAAATGGACAAGGAAGCCATTGGCATACTGAGAGTAAATTCAATAGAAATATACAGAGTATAGTATAACACTACCGTACATATTCCATACAAATAGTTTATGTTTACTTCAATTTTCTTTAGATTTGTATATATATTTTTATTTTAT
Organism: Lamellibrachia satsuma; assembly: GCA_033239005.1. Classification (NCBI taxonomy): domain Eukaryota; kingdom Metazoa; phylum Annelida; class Polychaeta; order Sabellida; family Siboglinidae; genus Lamellibrachia; species Lamellibrachia satsuma. The sequence goes on from BSQZ01000002.1 coordinate 18,213,895, forward strand.
AGAAGTCTACAGAGCATAAAAATAGTAGAATATTGTAGAGAAAACTATAGAAACAACAAATTCTATAACTATATTAAAAAAAATCCAATAGAATATTATATAAAAAGTCCAGAATATTCTAGATAACAATTCTATAGAATATTTTCTGAATTATACAGATGTGTCCCCAATAGCATATTCTATTCAAATTCTATAGATTTGTTTTGCTAAGAGGCACCTTTCTTAGATATATGTTAATTTTGTTTAAAAAAAAGTTACGCTCAATTTACACAATCAGTAGATAATTTGTTCCATTCATTTATTATCTTTTGTGAGAAAGAGTGCTTTCTGACATCTGGGTCATTTTCCAACTAGCTATCGTACTTTTTATATCTTCATTGTTTTTTTCATTAGATAATGTATCTATATATTTTTTTCTGGTATGATGCTTCACATTAAGTCCGGTTATTACAAGCTAACATAATTTTAGCAATACACAAACGCTATCTTTTCATCAGCTTGGACTGAAACCATCAAAATGTCACTGTATTACTTAAATAGGTAGATACCTGTCTACGGATCCACTTGTAATTTTAAACCACAAAAGCAAATTTATCTTGATCCTCCTCTTCTACATAGTTAATGCAGTCTATTAGCATCAAGAAACAGAAGAAATATGTTTATGGTGACTAGTGGGCAATATTTTCCAAAATCAACTTGCTTGAGCAAGATGTTCACCTACACAAAGTGGAAGAATAGGCGGACTTGTTTGTCTGACTTGTAAAATCCTTACCATATGGGTATATATATCAAGTATTTGTCAATATCTCCCTTCAATTGGTTGATATTCGTTGACATAGGCATAACCGCTGCCACTGGAAGTTTATTCCAGTTGTTTACAAGTGCTTCCATATGACCAATCTTGAGTGCACTTTGATGATATTGAATGGGTGCCCTCTTGTTGGACACCAGGCATTCTCCATGACGAAGAAGTCAGAAGGAAGTATACTTCCTATCCCACTGAATATTTTGAACATCTCTAGTATGTTGGCTCTCAGTCATCTAGTCTCAAGAGTAGTGACGTTTAAAGCTCTCAACCTATTTGGGTATAATTTATATATATATATATATATATATATATATATATATATATATATATATAATATATATATATATATATATATATATATATATATATATATATATATATATATATATATATATATATATATATATATATATATATATATATGACTCAAATCCGTATCATCCTGGTCGCTCAACGTTGTCACAATTTCTAATGTTATGTATTTTTGCTTCAGTGAGCCCCATACCTGAATGCATTAGTCATATAAGAATTTGTATAATTGTACCACTGCCTATTTGGTCGTATATTTGATGGCTTTGTTCATCATGTCTATGGTAGCATTTGCCTTCTTGGATGCATTAGCACATTGTTCCATTACATCAAGTATGTCTGTCATTATAACACTTAAGGGTTTTTCTTTCTGTGGGGTCATCACCTATTGAAAACAAACATTTATTAAACATATATTAATTAATTTATGATAACTATTAATTTATTATAATTATTAATTCAACAAATTCACACTTGATTGGTTTTGTTTTGTGGGCAATCCAGTGCCTTACAGAGTGAATTATTATGCCATTTCATTATCTGTTAGCAATTTTGATGCATTATTCGCTTTGGAAATATATATGCCTTGCAACAAAGTATGGTGATTCATTCACTGGTGTCACTCCACTTGTGTTATAGGTTATTCCTCATTTTGTTTGCCAGAGCCAATGAAAATCCCTGAATATTTTATTCATAACCAGACATGCACGCACACACACATTTTAACATAAAGTTAATATTTCAATGGAATTTTGATGGTTTAATGTAGGTAAAGAAATTGGTCAACAAATTGCATCAGATAATTTCCAGTGACCCACTACCAGTGCACCCCCATCTACTGGGGCAAGTATGTGTCCGTCCGAGTGAGTGAGTGAGTGAGTGAGTGAGTGAGTGAGTGAGTGAGTGAGTGAGTGTACATACAAATGTACACATATATAGTACATTGAATAAACTTAATTTTCAGCCATGCCATAATGAATTCGTTTTCAGTACTTGTTTATGTATACCAAATTGGAACATTTTATTAATATTGCATTAATTTTTAATATGCACTAAAGTCAAGATAATTGTGGCATAAATGAACTCTAGACATCAAGATCATTGCACATAATAGTATAATTACCAGTTATTTACAGACCTCTATGTACAGACACACATGCAGATTTTGTACCAAAACAATAACAGTAACATTTCACTGCCACACACATTTCATTGAATACAATTATGACAAAACCAGTTTATACAATGTTGCAACATACGTAATCCTGGTATTAATTAACAATCATTCACAAATCAATAATTTATTTCATCCTCCGTGAAAGTAAATTAATACATTGATGCAGAGGAGTGTGATGACAAGTTAAACAGTGCTGTGTAAACAGTGCACGTACAGTGTACAAGCTTTCTGGGGTTCACATATATAATCTAATAAAGTGCTCAGCTAATGTTGATTATTAATTGAACCAGCAAAAGACAGCACATAAACTTATACTATGTAGCATTTTTCCCTCATAATAACACTACTTAAATCTGGCACATCCAAGTAGGCGCATCAGTTTAATATCCATGAATAATTTAATTAGGTTGGTAAACGTAAACATTCAAACAAAGCTCTTTTAACGTAGCCTTCCACACACTTCACATGTCAACCATTAGGTTCAGCAGCCTTCTTCAGAATGACTGTTTACTTGCTTGACTGCCAGATGGCATTATTTGTCTTCATCAAACCATCATATCGAATAAGTATGCCCCCTCGTCTTCCATTCATTGCAAGCGGCTCTTTTCATAACTTTTCACACACTTCATGCTTGTCTGGTCTAGTCTCTATTTATACCAATGGTGGGAATTTTCAGAATAATTTAGTTCATCCCAGAGAGTTGAATAAAATAAATAGAAGTAAAAAGGAGCACAGTTTCTCGAGGATGCACAATCGTTTGCTGCAGAGTGCAATGCCATCTGGTGGCCCAGCAGGTGAATCACCCTTTGATGATGATCACAGAACAAGAGTGGTCAAAAAATCATTAGCTGTGTTATAAGAACTATGTTCAAATATGTCTGATCACTATGAAACAAAGAGCAATCATTAAGTCAAAGCAATCAATAAGTTTATCTCACAGTATAAATACAACTATTACAACAGTGATGGGTAACCTGCACAGTTTACATTTTTATTACAATACATAAATAGTTGGTTAGAGTTAACAGACAGAAACAGTTGGTTAGAGTTAACAGACAGAAACAGTTGTCAATGGCTCCTGACCACTGACGTTGCAATCAATACAAGACAACTCTTCTCAATGTTTATTACAGCCACTTGGAACCCTATATTGTCACGCATGCAGGTACTCGTGCTAGGATTCTTCTTGCTCATCAGGTATGTCCATGTCACCATTTGTTACGTCATTGTCTTTATTATCATTGTTCACATCATTGTCGTCCTCCAATTTTATGCAAGTGTCAGGCTCTGAAATGACAATCATAGCAACTGATAACCACTGGTTTAATACTTTAATACACAACCACAAATGAGACAATTGGTTAAAGAGGTGTATCAAAAACAGTCTCATAAATGCACAAATGTTACATTAGGACAGGATACAAACATCTAAGTTACGCAGCACGGTAAGTAACAACCAACTGAGAATATTTCATGGGGAATTGTATATATCACTATACACGAGTAACATCACACATGCATGTATGCACACACATGCTTGCATACACATATGCATGTACGTATGCATGCGCGAATGATAAAGTGCTGACACAAGAGCCAAATTAGGTAAAGTATAATATATGTGAATAAACGTTCTTAATATTTTATATTGTTAGGAAAATCCTTCCATCGCCAAGAAAATTAGAGTGCTATGCTGTATTAATGCATATTATATACCAAGTACCAAACATTTTTATCCTCGATTTAAGCTCAAACACTTCTACTTTTCATGTTTTTTATATACAAGATGGTACCCTAATTACTGGAAGTCATGGAATTACAAGACAGGTTCATGTCGATGATTTTGCTCAAACATTGGCTAAACATGACTAACAGAAAACAGTGCACACGTAGTTCATCTTTTATGCTACATACCTGACGAGAATTCAACGTTAATTGACGCACCATCTGCCTCCAACTGTTTCGACATCATGTCCCCGCCATCCACCATCTCATGTGGCTCTATCTGGTGGTGCTGGTATATAGCAGTCGTGACGTCACCGCCACACAAATCACTGTTCGGCTGTAATGAGTACGGCACCTGCATAATGACCTTGCCAAGTTCGTTGTGAACCACGGACTCCGTCATGCCAGCGTTGAGCACTATGCTCTGTGGTACAGCGATCATCTCGTTCGATACTGTCGAGATTGTGAGTGGCTGGTCTCCTTCTGCGTCTATGTTGTCTTTGTTGTCAGTGAGATCATTGGGATCTGTTTGCTGCAGAGTTGATGTGTCTAAAACTACATTGCGACTGCTCACAGGGATCGGCTGTGTGGAACCATCCCGAAACTGAAAATGGTAGTGTTTCTCCAAGTTAGCAGGTGATAAACTACTAACATCTACCCACAGATAATTAATATCATATCACTAAACAGATTTGTAATTATTAAAAAAAATTTAATCAAATATATCAAGTGACTGATTTGGCTGTTTCACTCTGCACTCAATAGGGACCACCACAAGAATTTAAGTATTAAAGATTGGGCTTGGTCGTACTTCATTCATGTAAAGGTAAAATTTTCCATATAATTAAAATGATTTACACACTGAAAACCACTTCCCCCATGTATTCATCAGTGTGTATCTAAACTGCCACGTTCATCTATTTTTTTAAGATAACAATAAAACTACCAGCTGAGTTGCACGGGAATAAACACGGCCACTCCAAGAGTCACGTTTTAAGGACAGTGTCAATGTCAACGACATGCCCCAAAAATAATGTACTACTGCCAGTTTCACGAAGCATTTGTGCTGTATGATGGAATTTATGTAGATGTAGATCACGTAATTCAGAACAATCATACAAAACATGCAGAGCATTTCTAACAATTGTGCGTAACTACAAACTCCTATTGTTCTGAATTATGTAATCTATGTCAAACATCCACATAGGTTCCTTTGTAATATCCCCCACACATCAACATTTTTCTTCCTCATGTCATAATGGCTCCCTGGTTCACCTTGCAAAGTTTTGCCTCGCATCAGCCCACAAATGTGGTTGTGCCTAGGCAGCAACGTACAGACAGACAAACAGACGCTTTGCTTTATTAGATAAATACATATGACACATAAAACATGGGCAAGACATGACTCACCTGTAAGAGACTACCGGTGGGAAAGATGTTGGGATGGAGCTTAGCAAGTAGGCGAACAGTCTCTGGCGTCAGAGATGTGCTCATTTGTGTAGAGCCGTCACTTAAATGCGTCTCCACCCGAGATATTACATGCTGACCGTCTGTCAGGAGAGACAACAATTATATCATAGCCGACATTAATCCCACACGATATTTCTTCCAGGGAAACATTAACACAAAACTGTTGGAATTTGCATCAAATTTAGACTTGTGACAAAGCAGATCATATAAAACACATATTTTATTACAAATGTAAGATAGTCTCACAAACATTGTCTTGCTCAATTCTAAGATAAATAAATAATTTATTCAACTGCTGCTTTAAAACAAATATGTCATTACCATCTAGATGGCGTAGACTGCTGTGTCTATTTCACTTCAGCAGAGATGAATCAGATCCAATATGTGGCATTTATCAATTTGAGAAATATGCTATTTTAAAAATTTCAAATACAAAAACAAGTACAACTGATCAAAAACAAATACACTATAAAAATGTCAGACACACAAGGTTAAATTAAAATATGCTATATATATATATATATATATATATATATATATATATATATATATATATATATATATATATATATATATTATATATATATATATATATATATATATATATATATATATATATATATATATATATATACATATATATCGGAAGGGCTTAATATGCAATGCAACGTGTCAATTACATGATTTTCATATTCTATTATTTTAAAGTGAAAACAAAGGCATTGAATATAAGAGTGTCTAAAGAAACAATCTGCTCTAAAAGTGCGAAATTCTGGTCTAATGTAAGTTTTCGTGGAGGCTGACATAATCATCAGCATTTGCAATTTTGACCAATCAGTGACGAGAGCCTTTAACCCCCAACGCGGCTGTGACATAGGCTGTGTGTATCATGTGTGTTTTTAACGTGGTTGAGATGTGCAGTTACATTTTTATTTACTTTATATTGGATTTACATGCAGCAAAAACTCTTGCAACGCTGTACTGTGCAGCATTCAGATGTGAACATGATTCAGCGAGTTATAGAGAGTTGTCTTTTTTCGATTTCTTCTGGAAAAACAGACAGTAGTGAAGCAGTGGATTCATAATTGCTGGCGGGTGGGCTGGTTGGAAGCCCACACGATATGCCAGACTTTGTTCGGCCCATTATGAAGAGCCGTGTTTTGAAGTTGATATATTTTCATCAACAAATGGGTGAAGATGCTTCAAAACTTCGGGCAAAGGAGAACGTTGAAGCCTAAAGCGGTATCGACAATCTTCCAGCATGTACCTTAGCTGAAGGCATTGACACAATGCAAACACTCGATCAAGAGAACTGTTAAATCAGAACGAAGGTTTGTTAACAATGAATGAATTGACTGTATTGCCAAATAAGTTGATTTTAGATGCAAACAGCATGTCCAAACTTATTGGCAAGTATGTGACTATAAACGTCTACATCTACGATCAGGCGTTTAAAGTTGGAGTTGTGGGAAACGTAGTGCGCACTCTCGACGTAGAATTCTGAACAAATATGGCGCTGCCCATGCAAAAAAGATTTTCGGTGTTCAACGAGGTATATTTAGTTAACCACTTTCATTATCTTCTTGATTAGAGTTGCAAATGGTTAGTTTTCAAGTACTCTTATAGGTGCAAAGGCCCCAAAAATGCCTTTGGTTTCACTTTAATATTGGTATGTTTAATAATGTATTATTGGTGTATGTTAGAAGTGTTGCCTTGCATTTCAGATGTATGAAATGTTGAGAATGAAGAGAAATTATTGGAGTAAATGATGAAGAAGTGGATTAGGTTAGTTTAGTTTGCATTTACCAATATTTAGGATCTTAAAACTTACATGTTCAAGCAGTTCTAATGCAATAAATACAAGCTGCTGTACCAAGTATGAACATCAAATACACTTATAAATATGAGCTTCTGAAAAAAGTCAAATATAAATGCAATTACAAACATTCAAAATCAGTGTATTTAAATACAATCTTGACCCAGACTCTGGAAAGAATAGTGTCTACATATTGTGTCACCTTCGCCTGGACACTGGGTCAGTGTCACTGTCACTGTCTCGGCATGAGGCTGGTCATCTGACACGGATTGCCACAGACCCGGCGGAAGCTCCTGGGAGTCACCGCCGTCACTACTTGTGACTACTTCCATGTTCACCTGCAGCAAGACAGGCAATATGAGGTGACAGTGAAGGAAAGAAGGGAGAGGATCAAAGGAGAAAGGGGATTGGAGAGTGGGATGCAGAGGGAGGAGGTGATGGAGGGATAAGGGGAGAGAGATTGGTTCACAAGGAGTAACTGGAGGGAGAGAGGGGGACATGGAGGGAGTGAGGAGAGGGAAATTGGAGAGGGAGGGACAGAGGAAAAAGAGGGAGAAAGTGCGAGAGGGGGGTAGGGAGAGAGAGAAGAGGGAGGGAAATAGAGAGGAGAATTATAGAATGAGGAGAGAGGACAGGGACGTTATGATGAGAGGAAGAGGAAACAGACAGTCAGAGAGGTACACGTGACCTACCATCTGAGCAGTAACAGGGAGAAGCCCACTCTCTATGTCTTGCAGTGCCTGGTGGATGTTGTTCTGAAGGTCGTTCACAGTCGGGTAGTAGGAGAGGTTGTGTTTCTCTGGCATCTGGTCCATTGTGCCAAATAACTCCTTCTCCACAAACCTCCTGCCAGTCAAACACAACAGCATAAGCTAGTTTCAGCCAGTACTTTACTTTATCCAAAACATTCTGCATCTGATTTTTAGTTTATCTAATATATCTAATTATTAATATAATTATCTGGCAACATGTTAATACATTAGAATTGAAATATCGCTGCAATAATTAGAATGTAAATTCACTTTTGCTGTCTATTTGTCTTTGGGACAGAAACCACAAACCACACCTAAATGCACTGTAACTAGCCCAATCACTGGCAGCCAAAAATCACCAAAAATTTATCATCAGTCACTTAATGTCAGTCACTTAACGTTAACCGATCATCAAGCTTTTGGATCGCTTAAAAATCCTGACCAATATATAAATATCTAAAAATATATAAATATCTAAAAATAATTTGTAATTGTATGTGATTACAAAAAAACCTGTAACAGTGGACAGCCTTGCATGTGTAACACTGGCACGTTTGTATGGTCTGGAGACGGTGGCAGTGATGGAGAACAACAACAACAGAAGCTTCATGGTTGCGAGAAGACCAGGACCCAGAGAATTACAGGAGTAAAGAGGATGGATAGGGGGATGAATGACCTGAGGGAAGAACAGTAAGAATGGGAAGAACAGTAAGAAGCTGGATGATGTGGGCAGGTCACTTGGTGCAGATGGAGGAGTGCGGGCTACCAAAGAGGGCAGAGGTGATGAAACACACAGGCCGTAAAAAGAGGTCAGACCGCAATTGAAATGGGAGTAAAGAGGGATGTAAATAAGGCAGAGGAGGCTGACAAGTGGAGGGAGAAGGCTGCTGATAAGGAGACATGTAAAGGGGTAACAGCTGGGGCGGTGCAGCAATACACAAACTAGCCTCACCCCTTTTTAAAGGGAGCAATGGGGAAGAAAATATAATCTAACGCAAGTAGAAACGCAAGTAGACACTACCTGAGATTCTTCCTGATGACATACAGTCGTGTCTCCCCGGAGGCAACGAGGTCACGGATCTTCTGTATGATGCGGGGGTGGAGACGGTCGGTGGGAGGTTGTGGAGGGTGACTGTTACTCGACTCACTGTGAAATTCGTGAGCCTTCTCAGTTGGCAGCTGAACGTAAAATCTGTTCACCAACATATCACACATAGTCATTAAATGTAGGAGGGATACAGTAGGTTTAATTATACACTGGCAATGACCTGGTGACATTCACCCCCTCTAACACGTACAGCTGATGACATTACACAGGCCTACAGCCACACTCACATGGGGTTATATTTAGGAAAACACGGATTTCTTTTATACCAAGGGGCCATGCCCACAGATCTAGTTTTGATGTGTGGCCCAATGGGGCTACAAGGAGGCTGTATGATGCCCCCACTTGGCCTGTAACTTTATGCAAATGCTCATGTTTCGAAGTTGTCCATGGGTGTCAGTTTCAAACCTCCAATTACTATGCACTGAATATTTTTCAACACAAAAAATTAACTATCGCTGACTTTGTGGAAAAATTGAAGCAAAAAGCCACACAAAAAACTTACTGTTGTATTACTCAGATGTAGAATCAGATCATGCATTAAAACTCTGTCAGACTGTTTATGCAACTAACTGAAAAGGTGTGTCTTGTTGTCTGTCGTCATGTGTCCCCCAGGCATCACTGTTTTAGACTGTGTTTCAGATGGCACTATTCCTCCAGGTCACCCCTTACCACCCCTTGCCCCATGCCCTCCAGATCACCCCTTACCACCCCTGCCCCATACCCTCCAGGTCACCCCTTACCACCCCTTGCCACATGCCCTCCAGATCACCCCTTACCACCCCTGCCCTATGCCCTCCAGATCACCCCTTACCGTTCCTGCCCCATGCCCTCCAGATCACCCCTTACTGTTCCTGCCCCATGTCCTCCAGATCACCCCTTACCGTTCCTGCCCCATGCCCTCCAGATCATCCCTTACCGTTCCTCCCCCATGTGCTCTAGATTGCCCTTTGCCTTGAGCATGTGGAATGACTTGTCCATGGCAAGCTTAAGAGACTTCTTGTCCATGTTGAGGTCGACAGCAAATTCTGGGAACTTCCGCACCTTCTTGATGTAGATCCTATAGGAAACAGTGCAACTTTACCATTTGCCGCCTTCTCTATAGCTGCACCCAAAATCTGGATTTAACTCCCCATCATTTCAAATTCATCTGAAACTACAGCTAGATTCCATAAAAAACTCAAGACTTTTTTTTATTGCTTTTTCACTTTAAAAAACAGACAAACTGGACTTAATTTGTAATAAACACATTAAATAAATTTGTTTGACAGGCTAAAATTCTGACTAGGCAGCTGTTCAAACAATATTTCTTAATTTGTATTGCTTTTCATATTGGAGAATCTCCTGTAAATATATTTGCAGAGAAGTGCATTTTACCATTGAATCTGCCCATTCCAATCTTAAGGGGATGCTATGAGGTTTTGTTTTCCCAGTACATAATCAGTATTCTGTGAGCTTTGAATACAGATTATTTACAAACCTTATTTGCTTTAATGGAACCACCGACCAAAACTTGTGGCTACCATTTACACAAATGAGACAGACACATATGCAATTTACTTCTTCATCAATTAAAACTGCTTCCTCAACTGATTTAGCCTATTGCAAATCCAGTTTAATGGTGTCCAAATATATAGTGTGTGAATAGTTTATGTAACATCTGCAGTCGACTTAATAAAGAAATGCCTATTTTTTTTTTTAAATCATCGAAAGAACTGAATTTAGTCATTAGATCTGGTAAGGATCAAAATAGTGGATATCCAAATTGGTAAGCACTGTGTGGGTCAATGCTAATCATGGACTTGACTTTCATCCTCTCACGAAGTTACGAAATTTCACCTAGGAAGAAAAATCATGATTTTTCAGCATTTTGAGTTTCACTTTAGTTAATACTTGAAAAAGCATCAACTAATTTAATAGTTTGACTGATGATTTCACAACTACATACAAAAGCATCCCAAACGAGCTCGCATGTTGCAGTGGATACTAGGTAGGTTCGGTTTTTCGCAAAATTCATTTGAAATGAGACTAGCAAAAAATCAAATTGATTAAGCACCTTTAAATAAACTATGACTTCCCAACATACGTGTGTTGCAGTTTGAAATGTGTGTTTAAGGTGTGATTAATATGATATTTTGCGCATCCACAATATGAAAGAAATTGAAGGAAGCTACATTTGCCAATCATGATTTCAGATATCTGAGCAACGCTTCTTAATGGTTGACACAACTGGGACAAAGTTCAGTTCCACGGTGGCTTCAAGTGAATAATGAAATACCTCCATTGGCTTTGCAAGGCTGGCAATAATTAAAGGTCCCTCCTAAATTAGATTTTTCATGCATCTCATTTCAGACTTGTTTCGCCAAAAACTGAACCTATCTAATATCGACTACAACATGTTAGCTCGTTCATACAAATGTGTTATTTAGTTCTGGTGAAATCAACTATTAAATTCCTGGATCCGGTCAAAATTCAGCAGAAACATGGCAAATGTGGTCTGGCTCTAAATATACTACAAAATTAGGCTTTCACACGATTTAACGATGAGTGAATTCTTCAAAAAATTTATGTAACAAAAGGGTGTACTGGTCCTCTTTATTAAATGATCTGAGCATATTACACTATTCACACGCTACAGATCTGACCATAAACGAACCTGATTCACAATGGACGAAATCAGTTGAGAAGGGAGGTGTAACTGACGACTGAGGGAGAATATGAAATGAGAGCATGTACGAACCGGGCGGGGCAGGTCTGGGTGAAGCAGTAGGATGGTTTCTGAGTGGCGATGGCCTGGCGTTTCAGGTGGCTCCCCTTGCGCCGTGGTCCGTACTGACATTCCATGACCACCGCCCTGCTGCCTGCAACAGCCAAACAAGGTGACCTATCATACAGGGTTCCGCAAACTCGTTCAGCTATGACTACACCACCACTCCATTATTTCCAACAAAACATAGAGGAATGTTGTACGGGTTCATGCTTACTGACAGTGGTTATGCGCATAAGGGTTAGTAGAGACAGAGTTCCTAAGTCCGGTCGATCTGCGTCGAGGCACACACGACTTTGTTAATGCGAGCCATTTACGGAGACACAATTATAGGCCTAAATTTTTTAACGAAAGATCATAATCTGATACATAAATGTTATGTAATTTATTGGGTGAGATTTATTTTGTGATCACAGGTGTCCTATATGTTTGCAGTGTAGACAAGTTTAAAACCATGCTAGACTCATATCTGCGATGGTCAACAATACCTGCATACACACAGGGAAGACTGAAGACTGAGTGTATGCAACCAGATGCAAGCAGTGTTTAGTTACCTGCGTTAATGAAAGGTATGCCGTCGAATGGGACATACTGAGACTTCCACATAAGACGAGTTGACTGTTTCGCTGGACTTGGCGACTGACGTGTGCCCCAGAAACTTTGTGTCTGTTGCTTGTGGAAGGTCAAAACAAGGTCAAGTTCAACCTCCGTCTCAACCCAGCCACGGAACGAATCTCCAATTTGCTGCAACGACAAGAATGCACATCAATCATGCAAATGAACAGTAGAACTTGTGTATGTAGAATGCGTGGTGTTTGTATGTGTGCGTTTTTATGTGTGTGTGTGTGTGTGTGTGTGTGTGTGTGTGTGTGTGTGTGTGTGTGTGTGTGGGTGGGTGGGTGGGTGGGTGGGTGGTGTGTGTGTGTGTGTGTGTGTGTGTGTGTGTGTGTGTGTGTGTGTGTGTGTGTGTGTGTGTATAAAAAAGGTAGGTTCTCATATAGCGCAGTATCCAGTCCTTGGGACTGTTCTCATATAGCGCGGTATCCAGTCCTTGGGACTGTTCTCATATAGCGCGGTATCCAGTCCTTGGGACTGTTCTCATATAGCGCGGTACACAGTCCTTGGGACTGTTCTCATATAGCGCGGTATCCAGTCCTTGGGACTGTTCTCATATAGCGCGGTATCCAGTCCTTGGGACTGTTCTCATATAGCGCGGTATCCAGTCCTTGGGACTGCTCAAAGCGCTTTACACTTCACCATCTGCTCATTCCAATGCCATTGTGACTTCTTTTGGAAGCATTCCGTCATGCTGCAAATAACGCATGAAGACTACTATTCGTGTACATATCCACCTGTTTCTGTAGCGAGGTACTCATTTATACAGCCGAGTGAACTGTCCATAGTCAGGTACTCATTTATACAGCCGAGTGAACTGTCCATAGTCAGGTACTCATTTACACAGCTGAGTGAACTGTCCATAGTCAGGTACTCATTTATACAGCCGAGTGAACTGTCCATAGTCAGGTACTCATTTACACAGCTGAGTGAACTGTCCATAGTCAGGTACTCATTTATACAGCCGAGTGAACTGTCCATAGTCAGGTACTCATTTACACAGCTGAGTGAACTGTCCATAGTCAGGTACTCATTTATACAGCCGAGTGAACTGTCCATAGTCAGGCACTCATTTATACAGCCGAGTGAACTGTCCATAGTCAGGCACTCATTTATACAGCCGAGTGAACTGTCCATAGTCAGGTACTCATTTACACAGCTGAGTGAACTGTCCATAGTCAGGTACTCATTTATACAGCCGAGTGAACTGTCCATAGTCAGGTACTCATTTATACAGCCGAGTGAACTGTCCATAGTCAGGTACTCATTTACACAGCTGAGTGAACTGTCCATAGTCAGGTACTCATTTATACAGCCGAGTGAACTGTCCATAGTCAGGTACTCATTTACACAGCTGAGTGAACTGTCCATAGTCAGGTACTCATTTATACAGCCGAGTGAACTGTCCATAGTCAGGTACTCATTTATACAGCTGAGTGAACTGTCCATAGTCAGGTACTCATTTATACAGCCGAGTGAACTGTCCATAGTCAGGCACTCATTTATACAGCTGAGTGAACTGTCTATAGCCAGGTACTCCTTTATACAGCTGAGTGAACTGTCTATGGCCAGGTACTCATTTATACAGCTGAGTGAACTGTCTATAGCCAGGTACTCCTTTATACAGCTGAGTGAACTGTCTATGGCCAGGTACTCATTTATACAGCTGAGTGAACTGTCCATAGTCAGGTACTCATTTATACAGCCGAGTGAACTGTCCATAGCCAGGTACTCATTTATACAGCTGAGTGAACTGTCCATAGTCAGGTACTCATTTATACAGCCGAGTGAACTGTCCATAGCCAGGTACTCATTTATACAGCCGAGTGAACTGTCCATAGTCAGGTACTCATTTATACAGCCGAGTGAACTGTCCATAGCCAGGTACTCATTTATACAGCTGAGTGAACTGTCCATAGTCAGGTACTCATTTATACAGCTGAGTGAACTGTCCATAGCCAGGTACTCATTTATACAGCTGAGTGAACTGTCCATAGTCAGGTACTCATTTATACAGCCGAGTGAACTGTCCATAGCCAGGTACTCATTTATACAGCTGAGTGAACTGTCCATAGTCAGGTACTCATTTATACAGCTGAGTGAACTGTCCATAGCCAGGTACTCATTTATACAGCCGAGTGAACTGTCCATAGCCAGGTACTCATTTATACAGCCGAGTGAACTGTCCATAGTCAGGTACTCATTTATACAGCCGAGTGAACTGTCCATAGTCAGGCACTCATTTACACAGCTGAGTGAACTGTCCATAGTCAGGTACTCATTTACACAGCTGAGTGAACTGTCCATAGTCAGGCACTCATTTACACAGCTGAGTGAACTGTCCATAGTCAGGTACTCATTTACACAGCCGAGTGAACTGTCCATAGTCAGGCACTCATTTACACAGCTGAGTGAACTGTCCATAGTCAGGTACTCATTTACACAGCTGAGTGAACTGTCCATAGTCAGGTACTCATTTACACAGCCGAGTGAACTGTCCATAGTCAGGTACTCATTTATACAGCCGAGTGAACTGTCCATAGTCAGGTACTCATTTACACAGCTGAGTGAACTGTCCATAGTCAGGTACTCATTTACACAGCTGAGTGAACTGTCCATAGTCAGGTACTCATTTATACAGCCGAGTGAACTGTCCATAGTCAGGTACTCATTTATACAGCTGAGTGAACTGTCTATAGTCAGGTACTCATTTATACAGCCGAGTGAACTGTCCATAGTCAGGCACTCATTTATACAGCTGAGTGAACTGTCCATAGTCAGGCACTCATTTACACAGCCGAGTGAACTGTCCATAGTCAGGTACTCATTTATACAGCCGAGTGAACTGAGGCAATGTGGGGTGAACTAAATTGCCAAAGTTTTGAAATGGTAGCAAGGATTCAAAACCGGGTTCTCTCATTTGAGAGTGCGATGCTCTCACCACACCACCACGCGCCACAGTGCATGGTGCACATGTAGTGGGTGTGCATGCTTGCGTACGCCATTTCTTTGGCCCGCGGATGGTTTTCAGTTGGCCCACGAGACCCTCTCCAAAGGAGGAAATATTGAAAAAACAAACTGGGAATACAAATTTTTATTTGTTGATTTCATGTCTAATGTAGAATCTAGTCTAGACAAAAAATGAAATTAATGTGGGGTTGCATCATCAACCTATTTTATGCTGGGGCAGTTACTTTAAAAAAACACATATTAATAGTTATGTTGTGCGCATTTAATTAATTCTGCACAATTGTACGACTGCGCTGCGTAGATAGTTGGTTGTTATGCATTTTTATATTAGTTAGCAGGCCTTGACATAAACACAGGCCTGCTGGCCCGGCACCTTTTTTGGGGCTGTTGGGCCAGTTTGGGCCACAAGTTTCAATATTTTACATTGGACTAGGGTGTAATGAAATTTTGCCTGAAGACATCCCAATTGTTTGTTGTTAGGAGCCTATAGTTTCACCCTCAATATGAGTTCATTTTGGCACCCACCTCACAGTCCTTGAGTCTGGCTGCCCAGGTGGGGCATCCAGGGGGCAGGTTTTGGGGAAGCTGGGGCGGAGGCATTAGAATCCCTGCTATCGAGTCATGCAGCACTGGACCGGACAAGTTGATGACGTCAACCACGCCACCACCGAGGCCATCTGTTGGCTCGGATCCATCCTGGTCTGTCAACATACAAGGATAAATGTGGGTTGTTTTGTATAGTAGTTTGCAGAAAGAACTTTCTACACTACAATTTAGTGATGTTTCTGTTTAGAAAACTGATTTATTATCTTGCACAAAGATTTTATTTTTAATCATCACACCTGATAATATCAGGGCTGATATCTGTGTCAACTGTCATACTTTGATAGTGGAGTCACCCATCTGTCACATCCAGACCGTGGGTCCCCTTTATCTGTCACACCTGGATCATGTCTATCTGTCAGCTGGATCATGTGTTTACTCTATCTGTCACACCCGGATCATGGATCCACTCTGTTACACACACAGATCATAGATTCACCCTATCTGCCTTACCTGGATGATTCACTGTGATGATCTGGATAGTCTCCCCGTTTGAACCAGTGAAAGTTGCTGAGCCATGCGTCGCTAACATGTTCTGAATCGCAGTGCCATCTGGTAGTGTCACTGGTAAACAAACATTTACATCACAGTGTTAACACTGTACACATCATGTAGTAATCATGTTAAAATTATATGTTGGAAAATTATATTATGACATGCAAGCATCTGGGCTAGTGTTTATGTAGCACACTACAACACATTTAAGAAAGCTGGGGTGGCTATTATATGACTGTCTTTAATTGAGTAGTTTCAACAGAAGTTTTTAAGATAAATTAACCATTTCTTCACAGATTGTAGTTGAAATACTATGTAATATTCCAGATTAATAAAATCTTGAGTTTTTTATTTATTTGGTTATGTTACAAGATTTAAATTTTTTGTAAATGTGAAAAAATAGCTACAAATTATATAATTTTGAGAAAATCCCCAAAGAAATAAATGACATACATATACGTATGACAGTGTCGCCGATAACTTTACGGGAAATTTAGTACACATAAACGAATTATGTGTACTACACCACCATGAATAAGTTTGCAAAAAGTTGAATGACAGCCTGAAGTGGCAGTGTATTTTTGACACAAACTCTTCACCAATCATAATTCGAATTCATGTAATGCTGCTTACAATTAAGACGCATCCATAGTCCAAATTGCAGCTTAGTAAGTGTTGTAGCTTTTCTAAAAAAGTAAATTAAGCATCATTTCTGGTTGTTAGTGATAACAGAAATGTAAATAGATACATGTATCATGTTTGAAATGTGACATTTTTCACTGGCGTTTTATGAATTGTTAACAAAACAAACATAACAGCTGTTGCTAATATTGATATGTCCCCTTAATTTGCCACCACAATGGCCCTTGAATCCGTATTTATAACGTGTTGTCATCTACGATATCAGGTTATGCCAGCCATCTGACAAACACATGGCAGGGCGTGTTTACAACCATTTTGATTGGCCTGTTATACGTGGGGTCACCAGGTCACATTACGTGCCATTTCCATTATAGCATCAAAGGCACAATAAACAACATTAGCGCTGATATTTGCTGGTTTAAGGACATGATTTATTTAGGTAGATATAATACTGATGTGTACTGGAATCACACTATCTAGATGATAATGTTCGACATTCACGGCAAACGAATATAGCTGGTTATAAGATAGATGCACACGGTGTCATTACTATATACTATAAAATATATTAATGGGATCTCCAAACGAATGTGCAATATTTATAGAAGTTTCTAGTGTTGGGAATCGGTTTGAATTTCATAATTGATCATCGGTTATAAAAGGATGGCACCAAACGATCAACTTTCGATTATATAATCGGTTGGGCCTTGTTATTAATGAAAAGATGTGACTTTAATAACTAGACCTAACCGATTATATAATTATAATCGAAAGTTGATTGGTTGGTGCCATCCGATTATAACCAATGATCAATTATGAAATTTCAACCAATTGCCAACATTAGAATCTTCTATATTTTTGCATATTCGTTCGGAGATCCAATTATATATTATTATGTGTGTATATCTATATATATATATATATATATATATATATATATCTATATATATATATATACATATACATACATACTGGAACTTCTTTGGATATATATAAATATATACATATATATATGTATATGTAAAATATATACTTCTTATAAATTATAATGTTTATCGATATAACTTTAATAACTAAGTCCTAATTTATATGACATATAGATTTTACACACACATATATATATATATATTAATTAGTGCCCCGCACGGGCCAGGCTTTGGGCCCTTTGGGCCGAATCCCAGCCCACCAGGCCTCTACTAAATTTGTCAGATCAGGCCTGTGCCTACATTCTGTGGGCCTGAAAAAATATGAAACACATTGGGCTTGGGCCAGGCCTAGTGTGAGTGGGCCAGGCCTGGACCTAATAAAAATATTAATACAAAACCCATATCATTAATTTTAATATTAATAAAAACTGATATAAATTGTATTTCTGGTTAATGAATGTTTAAACTTATTTCTTTAGTATTACATAGTTGCAAGTTGCATGGAATTATGAATGACACCAGTGCTTTATATATTGGAATGCAGTTTAACCTCTTTTCAACAATGGGACTTCCAATGGTATCATTTTAATAATGTGCATTCTTTTAATAGAGACATTTCACATAAAATATACTCATAGTCTCACACCCATGTCTTTTAATTCTTGAAACATCTACTGGCATTTCCCAGACACTGTGACTGGAGTAGTGGCACTTGTTTCACTGGCTTCATCACAGTTAATGCATATATTCCTTCATTCTTCTTCAGCTCAAACTTAACCTGCTATCCCTTAATCTGTGATGTCTAGAGTCTAGACTCTGGAAACTGTTTACTGACTTACTGACACTAGCACTGGCTAGAGTGGATCCCTGGCTGGAGTGGGTCCCTGGCTGGAGTAGTGGCTTCATCACAGTTGTTGTAAGCCCTAGCACTATAGGCCACTGCCCTCCCTATCTTTCTATGTATTAGCCTGAAACCTGGTGCCCCCTACTCATTCTACCACCATGAAATGAAATGGTGAAAGAACAAGGGTCATTTACAGCATGGATTATGATATAAAATTTATGCTGAAAACGGGAGCATACACATTGAAATCTCACTCTGGATATTCAGGAGTATGGACGAAGTTCGGCATGGTAGTTGACAAAGAAGGGAAGGAATTACAATTTGCGGCTTGTATAAAATGTATGCAAGCTCTGACGTATTACTAGCTACTAGCTAGACGCTAATACACAACAACTGACTGTATTTCAGTAGACAGCAGACTAGTAGACATTATATAATCTTCAGATATTAAGGTGGTTGGGGCGGCTAGCGTGTCAGTTGATTTTTTCATCATAAACGTCGACACTATAAAAATCACCCGGCACTAACGTCATATTGTGCCAATCCATCCTTTAAAACGCAGTCCTTTAGGAAATCCCCTTGAGTTCCCGGAAATGTGACAATGTTTCCATAGTAAAGACCGCATTCGCTATAATGTTCAAACCAGCTATATTTGTTCACTGTGAAAGCAGACCACATGGTCTGGTTACTGTAATGTTAGTACACATCAGTATTATATCTATCTAACTAAATCATGTACTTAAACCAGCAAATATCAGTGTTCAGTGAGCGATAACGTAGTTTATCATGCCTTTGACATGAACGGAAATGCCAACACGTATATGACTTGGAGAACCCGCGGGATAACAGGCAAATCAAAATGACCATACACATACCCTGCCACGTGTTTGTTAGATGAATGGCATAACCTGATACCATAGACGACAACACGTTACACGTACAGAGTCAATAGCTATTGTGGCGGCAAATTAAGGGGATATGTCAATATTACAAATGGCCATTATGTTTTGTCAACAATGCATAAAACGCCAGTGAAAAACCGTAAATTTCAACATAAAAACAAGCATTTGTTGAGATTGTGTTTTCATTAATAACCAGGAAATCAAAAATATTGTTTGAAAAAACTACAACACTCACGATGTTGCAATTTTGTGTATGAATGTGTCTTACATGCATGCAACGTAATACAGCAGTAAATTACGATTGGTGAAAGTTTGTGTAAAAAATACACTGCCACTTTAGGCTCTCATTCAACTTTTGCTTAATTCATGCACAGTGGTGTAGCAGATATAATTGCTTTATATTAACTAAAATCTGCCATAAAGTTATCAGTTACACTGTCATGCTTATATGTATGTAATTTATTTCTTTGGAGATTGTCTCAAAACGATTAAACTTCGTTTTTAGTGGCTATTTTTTCACATTTACAAACATTTTTAAAAACCTTGTAACATAACAAAAATTAAAAACTCAATAATGTTTAATCTGGTATACTATATGGTATTTCAACTACAATCTGTGAAGAAATTGTTAATTTATCTTTAAAACTTCTACTGAAACTAATCAATTCAAGACAAGCATATAATAGCCACCCCAGCTACATTAATGTTTTTTAATGTTATTTAATAAAACAATATGTATGTATGTATTACAGTTTATTTGTGTTTCGTTTTTATTATAAGATAAGATTTATCTTTTCTAAATTTAGCGAGCTGTGGGCTTGCGGGCTTACCCGTCTTTGGCCCGCGGGTATGGGCCATGCCAGGGCCTGAAATGTATGGGCCGGGCATGGGCTAAACATAAACAGGATTGGGCCGGGCATGGGTCTAAATTCTAGTTTGCAGGCCAGGGCCGGGCAAATTTTTGCAGGCCTGGATTCTAACTGCTAATTGCTGGCCGGGCTTGGGCTCAAATTATAGGCTTGTTTAAGGCACTAATATATATATATATGTGTGTGTAAAATATATACTTCATATAAATTGTGATGTTAATTGATATAACTTTAATAACTAGGCCCAACTGATTATATAATCAAAACTTGATCGGTCGGTGCCATCCGATTATAACCGATGATCGATTATGAAATTCCAACCAATTCCCAACACTAGAATCTTCTACAATTTTGCACGTTCATTCAGAGATCCCGTTAATATATTTTATGATAGATTATTACAATGTTACAAGCCTATGTTAAGCAATTTTCCATGCCTTTTAATTAGATCAAAACCTTGCTCAGAATGTTTTTATTACATTTTGGTAGAAAATTATTCTAGCAAATCTATGAATTCCCTCCCATTTTCTGATTGGTGAAAGAGAGTTCTAAGACCATTGAAAAATCATCATAATTATAAAGCATATATAGCATAACATACATATGCTAGCTACATCATAGTAACACTATAACTACCAAGAGACCCTGCTTTAACTGGAAAAGAACACAGACCTATAAAATAATGCAGATCAGTCAAAGATATCTATGGCTGCCTTTTCTCCAACTGCAATGCCAGGTAACTCAGCTAACATTTTAAACAGCCCAACTGTGTAAGAAAAGCAACCAGCGCAGCACCTACCCCCTGCAGCATTCAGCTGTTCTGCCATCAGTAGAAGGGGCGGGGCAACACCCCCGGATGCATTCACCAGGGCAATAGAGCCATCCTGCTGCCG
The DNA here is from genome assembly GCA_033239005.1 of Lamellibrachia satsuma. Classification (NCBI taxonomy): domain Eukaryota; kingdom Metazoa; phylum Annelida; class Polychaeta; order Sabellida; family Siboglinidae; genus Lamellibrachia; species Lamellibrachia satsuma. Next base: position 18,235,583 of record BSQZ01000002.1, read on the forward strand.
TACCATCGACCCGCCCACACTGCCGCCAAGGTCAGATGCCGAGATCATCACCTGCTGTCCTGTCTCCATGGCGATGCCACCACTGCACATGTCTGTCACCAGTGTGACCTGTTGCGGTTCGTCCGCTGCCGACCCATCACAACTTGACTGACTCACGATAATCTGTCCGCTGTTCTCCATTGTGTCGCCATCAGCACCCTCTGGTGGCAGCATCAGTCCGTCAGCCGTCAGCGCCATGGAGTTCTCCAGACACGACATCTGGTCGACCGAACTGTCGTATTCCTTTGTGTCGCTCTCCATCGACATGTCAGCATCATCCTCGTCTTCCTGCGGTGCCATACTGCCAACCACCTGCCACAGATGGGTTCAATTACAAGCTTACAACGATCGATTTCAATTACATGCAGCATCGTAAAAATGTCATTCCAATTACAACACTTTAAACAGATCAATTACAATGATTCATAAAGGGTTAAAACTCCATCCTCAACTGATATAGTCTATTGCGAATCTGGTGTCTGATATCCTAATATGTAGCGTGTGAATAGCTTAGGTAATATCTGCAGTCGGTTTAATGAAAAAAGTACATATTTTTATTCAAACCATCAAAAGAACTGACTTTAGTCATTAGATCTGGTAAGGTTCAAAATGGCGGATATCCAAAATGGCAAACACTTTATGGGGTCAAGGCTGATCATGGGCGTGACTTCCATCCTCTCGCAGATCACGACAAAGTTATGAAAACATTTTCGTAGAAAAGCAGAATATATGAGCGTTTGTTGTTGTATTGCATTAAAAAAATTGGCTAAAGCAATTAGAATTTGGCTGAAAAAAAATTGGGGTGTTTAGCCAAATGGCTAAACAGAGAGCTAGTCCAACATCAGAGCTAGCCTAGACTATGTAGGTTTGAATTTTCACAAAATGAATTTAAAATGAGACAACCTAAAAAATCTAACTGAGGGACCTTTAACACCAATGGCACATAGGTTCGTTATGCCTATTATCTATAATATAAAGTAGTTTGTGACTTTGTATGTTCCCTCATATCTCATTTTCATATGTATGGGACTGAAATTTTGTAGGCATGTCTGGGTGTCCATTGGGATGATTCGTACATTAAATATTCCCTGGGGGTGTGGATGTATGATATAGATTACGTAACTTCGAAGAATAGTATGTACAATTGTTAGATAACTAATGTTAAGTTTTCTACAATCGTTGCGAGTTGCATGTCAAATATCCACATACGAATGCGTCACGAAACCAGCAGTTGTACATGATTTTTGGGGCCTGAAGTTGTCATTGGCTTTTTGTCATTGCTCTACCAAAATGTTACTGGTAGTGGAAAGAGTCATTAGCTCTTGCAGGGTTTGCCTTTTTGTCCAGTGCAACACCAGGTAACTTGGCTAGTTATTTTATAAAAAAATTACATGAACCATTACTGTTCTTTTTTAAACAAGGTTTTACTAACGTTTAGGTAAATTCACGCATTCTTGCGGCATGGGTTGTGTTCGATTATAATTGTTGATTACAATGGTCAATAACAAAGCTACAAAAGTTTAATTACAATTACTGCATTCAACCTATTAAGCCTACATGCCCTAGTTAGCGTACACCTCCTTTTTTAATCAGCAGGATCCATAATTATTAATTTGACTAGTGTGGAACAAATGAAGTGTCTCCATCTGGTGTTAAACAATTTGCACCACTTTTCAGTTGTTCTACACTAGACACCAAACGACACCACTAGTGTTAAACAGTTACCTTACTTTTTTGTGTACACTTATAAGAAGATTCCTTAAAATTTTTGCATGGCCCATTTTTTCAAGCGTACTGTGCGCTTATTAGGCCAAATAAGATACATTGTTCTATAGAAAAAATTATTACAAATTACACAATTACAATTGAAGCTTTAAACCTAACCCTGCTACCTGAATAATCGTTTCTGCATCGGACGCAAGCACAAGCTTGTCACTGACGCCGTCATCATTGGCGACCGTTGTCACTGGCAGGACGACAGTCGTGCAGGAGTTCTCATCTTCTGGCATCATCGACATTCACGTTCTAAGTACACTTGCACTGCAACGCATTATCATATTTAGCATCATCAACCTATTTCACACCAACAAATCCAGCATTTATATTTAGTATAACGGGATAAACTACTCTCCGAATTGTAATTAGCATGTGATGGGTTAAAGGGAATAATAACCAGGATTGCTTGAAATCATATTATATTACATCTTGAAGTATATTTCCATTTCCACTACATCGAAAAATTTATTAGAATTCCATTAATTAATAATTCCAAATAATACTCTGTTCTACCGGCTTGCCTCGATTATGCATATTTTTCCATTATGCTTATCGACAAGCTTCGACGTCAATGATAAGGAAGTGCTACGAGACTGGGACTATCCATTTATTCACAGTACCATTGACAGTATAGCATTTTTTTGTGACGTGAGCATCAAAATGGCTTATTGTGCTGTATTTGATTGTAATGCAAACAGTAGTAAGAATAAAGTAACATGTTGGTTCCCTACAGAGCCAGCTTTGTTTAACAACAAGTAAACATCACGCCAACGAAGCACAGCCGGCTTTGCTCGCTTCGAGGAAACTTGTTTCACATGCGATCTGGACCAGAGAAGGTGGCAGCCCTGAGTTATCCGTGTGCTAAAGTCTCTTTGAAAGAGGATACATCGCCCACATTATTCCCAGTAGTGCAAGCTATGTTGATGCCACCAGTCTGTAGAATGTCAATGACCATGGTCCATCTGGGATCGAAGCGAGCTGTCAGCGCAGATACGGGTGATGTTGGCTCACAGTGAATTCTGCCCAGTGAATTCGGAAAATTTGTGTAGAGTTTGGCCCACAACTGTGGTAACTTCCGCCTCAGAGAACAATGGGCATAGTGATCTTGGCCCAAATGATTGTGTAGCGAGCACATAAAGTTGAATGTGTATCTTACTGTGAATAAAGCATCCTCTATTCTCTCATTTGTTAATTGATTTTGTTCCACATTAACCCGAAATTGTTATTTTTCACTGTATTGACAACTGTACTGTTTAATCTGTGGGTCAAATAAACACTTCCGATTCCGATTTTATAGCTTTCGCTTCCTTTCGCATAAAACATGGTGCCATATTTTTCCATTTTCACACACAGTCAACGAGACGATCAATAGAACTTATACAATTTGTTGTATCCTTAAAATTCATATCATATAATAATATTACACCAAAAACCATAATATTATACACAGTTGAATAATTTAAATAAATAAAATTGCAATTATCGTTGTATCTTGTTTCTATACTACAGATTTCCAAGCGTTTCCCCTCATCAGGGGAAATTCTCCCCAGATTTCTTTTTAAATTAAATTTTTTTTCATCAAATACAGAGCAATGACAGAGATAAGTGATTATTGTATTGTGAATACAACGGAGCCACCTTCATATGATCTTTGATCTATACAGTGTTTTTCGTCAGATCATTTTGAATATGAAGCATGGTCTTTTATTCACACCTGCTCCCTGTATGCAACAGACAAAGCATTATACTTCAACAGTATCTAGTTAAACTTAGCATCCCTTTGATGACAAGTACAGGAATAACAAACCCTTAAAGTGAAGGCTAATGAATTACTAGCTAGACCTGAGTAGATCTTACGTGTCACATCAGTTACCGAAATCATCAAGCCAAAATGACATGGTAGTTGGACCGAATTCTTCGAGGGCCAAAATCACGACCACCCCCATCAGCGCTACTCCTGCTATTGCAAGGTTTACTTTCTGACCTAACCACGAAAATGACCACCTAGAGCCACCAAACTTTTCCTCATATATTTACCATACATATACACGTCACGTAGTCAAACAGTATTCTTACTTCCATGTAGCGATAACAAATTACAAAAACAAGTTATATCTTCTACGCCTAGCTCTGCAAAGCTAGGCATAGGAGATGACAATTTTTTATTTTAATCTTTATAAGGAAGTAAAAGCAATGTCTGACCATGTCACACGTGTATGTGTATGTGTTGGCAATCTATGTGGTCGTTTTCATGGTTCAGTCAGAAAGTAAATAAGTCTGAAGTCAAAGGCTATTGGCATCACTAAACTGCTCTGAACGAGCCAAATTCGAAGATGTTCACGCTTGCAGTTCGAAATCGTTCCATTATACTTTTTATTCTGGAAAATTTACGTCGCCTAGTAACGCAAGAAAAACTGTACTGAAGTATTGCATAGAAATCACTGGCCGAATGTAACTGTAAGCCCATATCATGATTGACGTCACAGAACCATGTGATAGGTCATCTCATTAACTTCAAATTTTACACGATTTGCGAGTTAGACGCATTAAACATCTAATTTTACCTATAATTTTTTTATTTTGGCATGTAAAGCTAGCCGCACACCGCCCGATTGTCTACGCTGCGACGTAGCCCAATTGCGTATGATCATAAGCTTACGACTGACCACCGCACACGATTGTTCACAACTGTATATATTTATATATAATATTAAACATGGCATTATTCTTATAAAACACTGGCCGGTTTTTTGGGAGCCTCAAGGGGGTTCTATAAGAGCCTCAAGGGGGTGTACAGTTGGAGGACTCGAGAGGGGTTGCAGTTCGATGTATTTGAAAAACGCACGCTCCCCAAATTAACAACGCTACGGGCCTGATAGTATATGTGTCTTGTAAATATGTCGGATTATGGTACTGACTAATATAGCGACGCGTCTGTTAATTAGTCCGTCTGGGAGTGGATGGGGCATACATTGTTTTTGTAATATAAAATAGTTTTTCATAGATTATTAGGTGCCGAGTGCAAATCTGACTAAATACCTTGACCAATTTTTTTCTTTCTCCCTTTGAATATATTGCCCTCCAAGACACAGACAAGCTGTCACGGCGTCAGATAACAAAATTAGCCGCATTGTATTGCGTCCAGGGCCAGGTACATTTTTCAGATGGGTGTCGGCTTTATGTTGGTGTTTGCTGTTCATTATTTACAATGTGTTTATAGTTCTATGTTCTCTAAAATAAATAGAGAAAAGTTTCTGGAGGAATTCATTTGATCACCCACAATATTGTGCAGCTAGGACAAACTAATTGTGTTCCCATCAAAGCTATTTTTACTTCGACATATTTTGGACTGTGCCACCGCCGGACTGCTGATCTCGACTTCAGTGTTCGAGGTTACTTAAAATGCTTATTTTGCAAAATGCTAAACGTTTTGAGCCTAGCTGCATGCGAATTTCAGTAAATAAATACTTGTAGAATCGCAAAACAAGGTAAGACCAGTTTAATATAGCCCTCTCCAAGTCAGACTGTACTAAAACACCGTACTTAGGCTCACTTTGAAACATTATTTTTAATTCAGTCGATAAATCATAAAATAGATCCCCGTGCCCCAGCCCTGGCCTCTGATACTGGGCCAAGACCTAGCCTAGGGGCATAGGCATAGCCTAGGCCTACGCTACGGTGCTGTTTACGGTTCCTAGCCCTAGTAGAATAGATTGTACACGATTTTACATTATAATAATATTAGTAGGAAAAAACAAGTCGTCAAGTAGGCAGTATTGGCTATTGCAGTAATACTAATAGTAATGAGGCGAATCTTTTTATTACGCCTCCAATGGCTACCTACCGCCAGTCCCAAGTGCGGAGACAATCTCGTTCAAAGCGGCTCTGCTTTCGCATGTCTGTTTGAATAACACTATGACGAACAATCGAACAAACAATGCCGACTGTGCCACATATCAACAAGTGCGTCTTCCGTCATCTCTCACCAGAAATCGGCCATTTTCCCAAGAATCTAATTAGCACGTCTGTTCTCTGATTCGTTAAGATTCAAAAATCTAAGTCGGGAAGTCCCGCACATCGCCCGATTGTTCAAGATTGCCAGTCAGCGTCAGTCATGCCAATTGAACATGTTGAATTGCCACAACTGCCGCCAACGCGACGTAAGACTGGGGAATCCTAGTTGTAGACACACGCACACCGTCCCAATTACGCCCTATTGTCTACGCTGCGGCGGGCTTTATACATACCATATTATTTTTTTACACGCAGAAAAAACATTTTAGCTAGTGCCTTGTTGTTATTCCCTTTAAGGTAAAGTAAAATATATTTTTGATTCTGGTAATCCAAATTAAAAGCACTGTTTCTGATTTTATCACTCTCACTGTCATATGAGCACATTCACTGATTCCTGGAATCCAGCTCAACATGAATGAGCCCTTTACATTCACTGCTCAGTGTTAAAGACAGACGTCTTTTCCACACCAACTATGTGGCACTCACTGCCTATTAGCATTAAGTCGGCAGGAAATACAATAACATTTCGTCATCAATTTAAAATCCACGTGTTTAAACTCCACTATCCCCCATAGCTCCTCAGCATACTGATCCAACTGTTTATGACGGGAATTGCTAACCGATTAGAAACTGCCTATATACCATTTTGTTATGGTACGCTGCTGAGCTGGGGTTTCCCAAGGATTTAGGTGCTTTGTATTACTTGTTAGAGCAGCCGTGATTTATTTACAACCAAAAAGAATTGCCTGCGTCATTGACTTGCTGCCTAAATTATTATGTCTTTGTTGATGGTTTTACCTGGATTTTTGTATCTCAGAGTGTTCATTACAATATTCTACATCTTCCATTACAAAAAGGGTATATATGGTGTTATAAAATATTGCTTTGCATGGCTGTTTTACCGATCAAAACATGCAACAATTGGCTTTTATGCAAAGCTTCGCATAAGTCCGTGTGGAGTTGTTGCTAACATGCTTTAATGATAATAATGTTTTATTTCAGGCAAAAGTATATAAATATACATACATATGTGTGTGTGTATATATATATATATATATATATATATATATATATATATATATATATATATATATATATATATATATATATATATATATATATATATATATATATATATATATATACATATATATACATATATATATATATAAATGTACACACATATATATTATAAAGTATAAAGTACAATTGATCAATCCAATGTTTAATCATTGGATTTTGATAATAAATAAGTGTGAAAATAATTCACAAAAAGTAGATTATCAGTCTTTTCTAACCAACATAAAAGGCTAAATATTGACGAGCGAATGATTTTATGGTTTTAACTAGTAAAAACAATTCAGAAGACTTAAAATGAGCTTAATTATTACAGTATCGTCTTTTTTGGAATCAAATCATTGATATATATTAGGTTTTATACGTTAGAAGATGCATTTAGCAGTGACGCCTTACTTGCGTAGGAGCTAGAAAAGTAATCGTTGTGTCTTAATTGCAATGGTCGGTAAGAGCCATAAAAGCAACGTTTTATAATATTTTGTACCGGAAGTGATGTGGAATGATGTAAGGAATGCTTCAAGATCCAAAAAGTGCAAGTAATTTAAACCATTATCACATTGACATACGGTCGTAATAATTTAGGAAAGTTAAGTAAACGATTATAGCTGACCAAGACAGGGGCGGGGGTCCGAAGGCGGGGGTAAATGATATCACATTAAATACTGTAATTAATTCCCAATCACTAGTCTAGCGGCATACATTATCACTGACATTGTCATGTGACATTGATGCTTTTGTCTCTTTGAGATGGCCCCTCCCTAACTATAGGTTTATAAAACGTTAATAATTTAAGAAAAAATAATTTATTATAAGCTACAAAGTTGACTGGCATTTATATTTTATTTACTATTTAGTAATCAAAACCACTAAATGACTGATGTCTTAGCATAGCCATAGCATAGGCTATCGCCTAGCGGTTCGAATGTAATTCCCAAGGACCAAGGCAAGGTCCAAGCCCACGAAGAGTTTGTAGTTATTTCTGTCGGCGTCTGGGCAACACAGCACATATTACAAATAAAAATGGCAGCATCCGGCAACACAACAAAAACACGGATTTGGGATTTCGGTACTTTTACAACATCGGTGGTTGAAATAACGTAGGTAGGGTAGTAACATTGTAGGTAACAACGAAGGACATCTTGCAGTGCTCACATCTTTTAAAAACTAGAGGGAAATGGTCAAAACGAGTCACAAACCTCGACATCAGCGAAACCTCGTCTTCGCACAATATGGCGACAACCTCTGTAATTTGTCGGTTTGCCGCCAGGGTGAAATGGCTAACGTTTTGTGCTATTTTGTGGTGGTGACATGTCGTAATAAGACATGTATGTATGTATAATTGGTATACCCATTAATGTTGTGAAAGTTGCGGATGCGAGTGATAAAAACTGATAAAATACAGTAATATGCAAATGGTGAAATTTTAATATTGAACGCGTCGAACAAAATTCAGACCTCGGTTCAGCCAGGCTCAGTGACAGTGGCCAGTGCCTCGGCGTGGGGGAAAACGCACAAGCTAGTCCCGCATGTTTATATAGCAGTGTGTCCATTAACGGAATCTTTCAACTATTTTTTTCTCAATATTTTAAGGGATAGTCTTTTACGTAATTTACAAATGTATTTTATATGCAAATTAAGTATCAGTTTTACAAATTTTCCTCGATCGGTTTCATCGGACGGGGTACTCTAAAATAAGCTATCCCCTTAGACCAGTCCAAAAAATCGAAGTTTCGTATAAATTATATATTTACATACACGCATGTATATATGCATATGTATATAAACGAACGGACGAACCGTCGTTTATACGCCACGGCTTGTCTTCTATCTAACATTATGTCCTTTAATTACGTCACGGATTGTCCTCTGCGTCACATGTGCTTTACGTCACGAATTATCATCACTTTCACAGCAAACACATTTAATTTGTAATTAACGATAGCCCAGATGATCCAAAAGAAATCCTTACATAGTTCAAGTTACGAAACTATCTCTATGATAACAAACGCGCCAACGTACTGACATTTGCGGATGGCACAAAAGTGTTTAGAAAGGTTTTAACACTGATAGTACTAAATAGCATTTACAAATCGATTTATACAAATTAGTTAAATGGTCTACATACAGGACGTAAACTATAAAATGGGAGATACTATATTCTATAGGTACTGCTATAAAAAAATACTTTTAGGAGTTACAAAAAGTGCTGATATGAAAGTTTCAGAGCAGTGTGGTATTGCAGATTCAAAGGGTAATCAAATCCTTGGGTTGATTGGGAGAAATATAACATACAAGGAAAAAACTAATTATACCTTTGTATAAAGCAAAAGTTAGGCTTCATTTAGAGTACTGTATATAAGCTTGGAGACCATATCGTAAGAAGGATATAGATACCCTTGAAATAATACAGAGGAGAGCAACTAAAATGATTCCAGAACTGAGAGACCCTATAGTTATGAAGAACGACTGAAAAAATATGGTTTAATAACCTTAGAAACAAGGCGGTTAAGAGGAGATCAAATTAAAGTTTTTTTAAGATATTGAATGGGTATGGAAATATTGATAGAAATATTTTTCTCACTCAAGAAAAATAATAGAACTAGAGGAATGAAGTAACATTAGTAAAGGATCAGTGTAGATTGGATATCAAGAAGTACTCGTTCTCACAGAGGACAATCTATGAATGTAACAAATTATCTAAAGATTGTGTAACTGCTATAGCAGCGTGAATATGTTTTAAAACAGGAGGGGAGATTACACATAGATTAAAAATGTTGGACTCTCGATAAGCCAATATGGCTTCATTGTCCACTTGCCATCTGGGCCTTTGCCTTGGATGACAATCTTGTAAAATCTTGTTAAATATCACACCCCCAATACACAAGAAAGACAGTCAACCCTACGGAATTCGCAACACACAAGCGTGTTTCGTAACCGGTGTGACATATAGGCGTGTCGCACGCATGCCTATTTTATTCGATGCGAACACACGACAGGGAGAGGAACACTGTTAGAGCACAGTTAGAGACGAAAAACACGACGCATGCGCATTTCATAATCGGAATGGCTTAGGGTAGAAGCACGATTGTACTCCATCGATCACTTAATTAATGCCGATTAAATGTCTACTCGAGAGGGGTCGAAACCTTACATGCACGGTGATGCGTTTCTTTATGACTACCTTTAGTAGGAGATCAGATCTTCGATTGGCCCCTCTGATTGAAACAGTCGCGTCTTTAGGTTCTCAGCTAAATAATAATAATAATACACTTCTATAGCGCCTATATATTTTGATGAATCTGAGCTCAACAAACTAGAATTATTAAGCATTATCATGAATTGTTACGCGTAAGAATCATCATCAGAGCGAAGGACCACTGACGATTGTGAAAGTGGAAATATAATTTTGTATAGATGTATCGAGCTTTCTCGGAAGACAGCTATCGTTTAAGATGAATTGATAGTGATGGGGAGTTCATTGCCGACCCTATGGGTATAGCTACCGAGAAAGCAGGTTTACACAAGTTTAGCTTAATTCGTCTTTGGAACAATAAGTTGTTGTGAAATGGATGAGATGAGCTTGATAGGGGCATCCTAAAAGGCGGGCAAGTAAAAGGCAGGCAAGGCGGACACAAATTACGAATGATGCGTAATAGTGCCGAGCATACGCACGCACGCACGCACGCACGCACGCACGCACGCACGCACGCACGCACGCACGCACGCACACACGCACACACACACACACACACACACACACACACATATATATATACACATACATACATACATACATACATATATAAAATAGTAAAATTAAATTGTGACACTATTGCTACCTAACGTGAATAACATTACAGAAAACGTTCATTATTTTGTTTCAATGCGTAGAGCAACTATACAGTGTTTGTCTGTCTGCAAGATATTTACTAAAATGCGGTTCGAAAGAAATTATTCAAGTATATTTATTTATTTATTTATTATTAGTCATCACTATCCGGTAGGTGGCGTCATCTACTGGCCCGAGCCCCACAAGTTCAGCGTCGCAAACCTCCTACCTACTATATACTGCTGCCATTATCATTCGTGACTGTACTTGATCGATCAATTAATGCTGATTAAATATCTACATGAGAGGGGTCGAAACCTTACATGTATGGTGATGCGATTCTATACGACTACGTTTAGTAGGAGGTAAGATATTCGGTTCTCGAGAAGGGGACAGAAGGAGACAGTTTAATAATAAAACGAACTTCGATGACGCCTCGTGAACCTGAGCTCAGAGGCACAACAAACATGAATCATTAAACATCACCATGAACAGTGACACGCAAGAGTCCTCATCAGAGCAAAGGATCATCGAAGACTTGGAAATGGAAATGCAGTATGGAATTGATGTCTTGAGTTTTCTTGGAAGGTAGCTATAGTGTCATATGACTTCAAAGTGGGCCTAAGACTAAAACGACTTTGGGTTTTCATATGTTGGTGGTGTCTGTGGGACATTGTGTTACCAAGATTTACAATGACGAATTGTACAACTATCATGCCTGACTATACGTCATCGTTCACTTACTGCCAAGTAAATCCTTATCCGGAAGGGATGGAGACCTTATAGTCATGTATTTCTTTACGACTGCCCCTATTAGGAGATAAAGTCTACGATCGGTCCCTCTCATAGAAACAGTGGCGCATCAAGGGATCTCTGAATCGGGCCCAAATGGGAATCAAGCTTAGTCACCCATTAGATTCCCATGGTACGATGTATTGGTGCAACGGGTTTACCCCCACCCCGTTATACTCGAATTCATTCTTATCGAAACCAAAGGAGGGGACATGGCCCAACACCTCCCCCCAAATACACCAGAAAGACAGTCAACCCTGCGGAACTCGCAACACACAAGCGTGTTTTGCAATCGGAATGATGTAGGTGCGTCGCAGCATGCGTATTTCAATCGATGCGAAAACACGATGGTGAGAAGAACGCTACCACTATCATTCGTGACTGTACATGATCGGTCACTTAATGCCGATTAAATCTCTACCCGAGAGTGGTAAAAACTATACATGGTGATGCTTTTCTATACGACTACCTTTAGTGGGATATAAGGGGCCGTATGGATAGAGAGCGGATAACTCCCTTATCGTTGCTGTTATGTTTCCAGACGTCACTTTTCACTTTGTGTGTAACTGCATGACTGTTCGCCATAAACAGTAATTGATGTTCGATGCTCACCTCTTCCAAAAACACTCTAATTTCAGTGTTAGTGAAATTGCCCTTTCGCGGCCTTTTTGTCGTCTGCTTTTCCATTTTACGGAATTAAGATCGGCAGTTCCAGAATGCCATGCGCGGCCTGGAATTCCCCATTCTAAAATTATAAAATAGCCGGATAGCTATTCCCAACCGTATTTATGACTTGTGCATAGGAAATGGGAACCGAAGTTAAACACGAATAGCTATCCGCGTTTACCTTTATCCGTTCTTCGAGCTCACGGCTCAACATCTTCGAATGACCACTCTTACTGAAACAGTGGCGTATTTAGGTTCTCGGGAGAGGGGGCAGAAGGGGCCAGCTTAATAATAATAATAATAATAATAATAATAATAATACAACAATTATGACGCATATATCCTCATGAACCTGAGCTTAGAGTTGCAACAAGCTAGAATCATTAAGCATTATCATGAACAGTGACGCGCAAGAGTCCTCATCGAAGCAAAGGATCATCGAGTTTAGCTAGAGTTTAGTTTAGTTTAGCTAAATATCTTCACCAACGCGTACAAAATCGTCTTGCAGCCATCAGTTTGCCACGGTATCATTTACTGACGCAACAGGTTATTTATTATTTTTTATATCCCAAAGTGCGTGCTTGCTTGCTTGCTTGCGTGCGTGCGTGCGTGCGTGCGTGCGTGCGTGCGTGCGTGACCTATTCCAACTCACTAATTTGATCCTCCATTCAGAAAGGTTATCGATCCTTGCTTTACAACAACAGAGGCAGTTGCAACTTGCAATACAGTTTACAGTGAATTGATATCCTGCGTTAGCGACTTATAAAGCCTAGGCTACGTCTAAAGATAGACCATGCCAACATCCGCACAATATGACATTTAATTACCTCCTTTTACGCTTTGTATTCAAGTGGAACATTATAAATGCATTGCAACACCAATGTATTGGTCTAATTTTAACGAAGTAGGAATACATCCTGAGTGTACGCGTGGACCGTTTAATCTATAAATCTAACTGCTGGTAGCATGTTATAATGAACACACAGTAACCAATTATTTGTATGAAATATAATCGCGTCTCGGCGTCAGATCTTGATTCTTAATTGGTAAACATCATCTATCAACTTTCGGTGGGATACTGCTACAGGCATACGACACAATATAGATCTACCATTTATGTTACATCACACAGAAGGTGTCTTCTAGATTTCCGTAACTCGGTCTTTTTTATTGTTCGGGTCGCCATTTTGATGCTCCGTTCACGTTCGCAGTGAATGCACGTGCGAGAACATCTGAAATAAATTGAGACCAAAGAAATGAAATATGCCTAGAATGGCCCCGTGTGCGACAAATAGGTCGATGTTACCGTAACTTTTTGTTTGTTTTTAACAATTCTAAAAAAGGCGGACAAAAAAAGGTAAGTGAGAGTTGCCGGGATTGGACCAGTTCTTCGATCGGACCAGTGCTGTATATTCCACATTTCTGTACACCGTGGCGTCCTCTATCGGTTATGTCATTCATCAATGGCATTTCTAATGACACATAAAATTTTACTTTTTAAATATTTATCACCGAAAGTATGTTTTCTGTGTCCCCGACATAATAACCAGGCTGCGATCGGTTATCAGTACGGCACATTTGCCTTGGTCATACTTACATACGAAAATATGTGTCCGTCAAGAGTATAGGAGCCCAACGTATGAGGCGATATTAAGAGTTTTAAAGTGCACGGGTGTTGTCTGCTTGTGACGATAATGGACTATTTTTTACATATGAAATTCCACGATTGGACCATTGCAGTTGCCACAATTGGACCAGTGACCCACATAAGGGTATGCCATCATAAGATGTGTGTAATTATTCCAATACAGTTTACTGATTACCAGAAAGTAATATTAGACAAAGTCAAGGGAGCAATTACAATAATGCAAATAAAAGAAGTTGCTATGTGGTCCAATCGAGGGAACTTGTAACATAACACATTTGGTCACAGATAAATTTACATTATTTCGGACTACCCTGGTATCAAAACCTTTATTAGGATTTACATAAATTTAGTGCCAATGGTCATATATAAACGCAAAATTATGAAAATAGAACTGACAAATGGTGGACCACCGGGGAGAAAGGCTGGATGTCCAATGAGGGGTTTGTTACTTGGCTGTAACATTTCGTAGATTTTGTTAAACCGACGATTGAAGGAGGAGATGGTGCTCATACTCAATAGCCACGTGACCCACACAAAGAACTTGGCTGCAACTGAGATGGCTCGGGTAGCTGGAGTGGTCATGTTTAACTTCCGCCACACACGACTCACCGACTCAAGCCTTTGGATGGGGCCGTTTTCGGGCCGTTTGGGAAAAACTACGATGATGCGTTGAGGATGTGGATGAGAGAACATGTAGGCAGACCAGTGACAACGTGGCAAGTCGCCAGAATGCTGTTAGCGACTTCAGGAAGGCAGGTCTGTGGTCATTGACCATATACGTATTCCAAGACTCCGACTTCCCTGCTGCTACGGTAACTAATGTAATCACGGAAGCTGCACAAGAGCACAACCATACGCCACCTCTAAGCCCACTCGATCAAAGACAAGGACACCGAAGGCTGCAGAACTTGTCAATGGTGCAACATTTTGTACGATGGTAAAACCTACCCAGGCATAATGCGACGAGTAATGGATGTGACGAAAGAAACTGTACCGATGGCCTCTAAAGGATGACACTGTTATTGACACAGCAATATACAAATTGCAGTTGAAAATGAAATGCCAGTAGTAACATGTCGACCTGTACACCACCTTTGTTGACACAGTTAGCCGTAAGGGTTTATGGAAGATTATGTCTAAGTTCAGCTGCCCTGACCAATTTCTCTTGATGGTCAGGCAATTTCATGGCGACGTGCTTGCTCATATCCAAGACAACGGTGATTCATTCAAGCCGTTTCACGTCACCAACGAAGTCAAACAAGGATGGGTGCTAGCCCCCACCCTCTTCAGTCTGATGTTATCAGCTATGCTCACGGATGCATTCTGTGATGGCGCTGTTGTTGGTGTCAGGTGTCAGATACCGCACTGATGACGGGTTGTTCAATCTGAGGAGACTCAAAGCCAAAACCATGGCTCAAGTGGACATTGTCCGTGATCTCGTCTTTGTTGATGACTGTGCGCTCTATGCTTGAGCGTAGTCAGATTTGCAGCACAGCACCTGTTCTTCACGGCTTGTGACAATTTTGGTCTAGCTATCAGCACGAAGTAATGCACCAGCCTGAGCCCACCATCACTGTCAATGGTCAGAAACTATCTGCTGTTGATATGTTTACCTATCTTGGTAGCACCCTATCTCGTGCAGTACATATCGACGACGAGGTGGATACCACGATCGCCAGAGCAAGCGCACCATTTGGCAAGCTTCGCTCAAAAGTGTGGGAACGCAGGGAATCAGCTTGGAAACCAGACTGAAGGTATTCAAAGAGGTCATTCTGCCATCCCTGCTCTATGCATGTGAAACCTGGACAGTCTACAGCCGCCATGTGAGACCTGGACAGTCTACAGCCACCATGTGAGACCTGGACAGTTTACAGCCACCATGTGAGACATGGACAGTCTACAGCCACCATGTGAGACCTGGACAGTCTACAGGCACCATTCCAAGAAGCTCAACCATTTTCTCATGAGTTGCCTCAGAAAATTAATGAAAATTAAGTGGCTGGACAAGATTCCTGACAACGAGGTCCTTGCCAGGGCAAGCATGACCAGCATCCATACAGTCCTTAAAAAAACTCAGCCGATATGGGCTGGTCATGTGATCCGCATGCCAGAGGAACGTCTACCAAAGAAGCTACTCTATGTTGAACTTCTGACAGGAAAGCGTTCTAAAGGCGGCCAAAAGAAACTCAGACAGTTCAAAGACACCCTGAAGGCCTCAATCAAGAGTTTTAACATTGACCCTGAGAGCTGGGAGGACGTCACCCAGGATCGCCCTAGGTGGCGCAGCATCGTCACTCGTGGCGCTGCCATCTCTGAGCAGAAGAGAATCAGCGAGGCCAAAACGAGACGTGAACTGCGAAAGTCTAGAGAAAGTTACACGTTTCCACCCAACAATTCTGCAGCAGTGTCCTGCCCTCATCGTGACAGACGATTCCTGGCTAAGATCGGCCTTGTCAGCCACCTTCGGACCGATCGCAATATAACTGCTTTGGACAGATGATATCATGGTCCTCTTCGCACCAGAAGGACGAACTATATATAGGAGCGTCAAAATCTTATCAACAATTTTGCAGGAATCCTAATACACGTTATAGTGGCAGCATATTTGAAAATCAAATGTAGTTTCACCCCTTTTTCCCACATGAACTGGTGTAAACTAGTCATGTATTTCTCCTTCAGTTTATATATATATATATATATATATATATATATATATATATATATATATATATATATATATATATATATATATATATATATATATATATATATATATATATATATATATATATATATATATATATATATATATATATATATATATATATATACATACACATACACATACACATACACATACACATACACATACACATACACATACACATACATATATACATACATATACACACATATACACACATATACACACCACACACACCACACACACCACACGCACGCACACACGCACACACACACGCATACATCGTATTATACAAAAAGTATTTGTGAATAAACAAGTATAAATAAAATGTATTTGTGAATAAACAAGTCAATGTTATCCTTGCTAAATTTTTTTTAACATTAGTTACCAAATTTCACAGGAATGCCTTCACGGTTTGGATGTTTTGAGTCATCCCAAACAATCCACAGGATTGCCTCTATTGTAAGGTTTAAATATATAATCATAGAACAGAGCGCATTATTAACGATCTTCATTAATAATAATATTTTGTCAGATATTGTCATAGAACGAAATCCCATAAATACCATCATACGTTCACGATATCAATGAAAATCTCACCGACCTATCGCAGTCGGCAAGTTCCAGAAATGCTATTTTTATACCCGAGCGAGGCGGTGTGGTTTGCAAACAGGCGACGTTTTGACGGCGATGGTAAACAAAAGTACATGCGAACTCGGCATAACGCGACAGAAAACTAGGTCACACGTGTTATGCAGACTTACGTGCATTTCATAGCAAACACTACTGCACCAACTGTAAGCTAGGTGAGTATCATAATTCGTGTATTGTCAAGCCGTGTCGTCTCGAACGTACGCCACAGTTGCGAACGATGCGAAGCAGTCCGTGGTTTTGTTTTGTAGTTCTGTTTGTTAATTGCAGACACGATTTAGAAAGGAAATATATGTTCCGCAGCAATACGTACCACGTCAAATGTTAACACCTGTTTTATTTTAAAGTTTTCGCCAGTCATATGACGTTAACGTAGTATTTGGAAGAAAGAAAAGACAGTCTAGTGTAGCTATACTAGACCTGGTCTCTCTACCAGCCTGTAGCTGTGAGGTTCTGGCTCTATTAGGCCTAGTAAAAAAGGAAAATAGATTCTCGTCCAGACTTCTTTAAAAAGAAAGAGGGAGGCCCTTATTATTTATGATTTTTTTGCGATTAGTTTCGAAGATGCTCGCTATGTCTTAGATGCTCACTGTGGTGGATTTAAAGAAAAGCTGTAGTTTTTTTCGATGCAGTATAGAACATGCTAGTGATGTATATTACTATAAAGCCTGCTGTTCAATTTGCCAATTAGTAAATACAATGCTTTTTAGCAGGAGTGGCAGATGAATAGAATAATTTATGCCAATGGTATATGGCATGTACGTGTTACATCGGAAGACTACTTATATTGACTAGAAACAAACAAGCAAACACAACGTTGAATGTATTTATGAATGTTATGTGTATGTTTGACCATGGTTTCACTAGTTTGTATCACAGGCATACAACTGAATGGCATTTGAACTAACTGAGACTGATATCGTGTAATGAGTCTGCGTAAAGAATATCTAAAGCAAGTGTTCATCATTCTTATTTTAGACTATGTAGAATTCAGTACTTTGGATGGCAAGTTTTGGATGGACATTTCTTCACAGAACCGAAAAACTTTTAAATAATCCAGGGAAAAGACCCACCCATGTGTTAAATCCCAGGGTTTTTTACTCTGTAAGTGGAAGATGTTGATATGGCCATTCCTAGAGTCCATGCCCAAATGTGTGACATGCCATGGGGTGAGAAAAAACAATATTTTAGAGGAAGTAAAATTTAATGCTGCCATTTATGGTGGCATTTGGTAGAGTGACAACTCGAAAATATTTTAAGATTGGTGAAATAGCTGATTAGATGTTGACATTTTGTGATACATAAATACATAATACATTTACATACATTTGTAGTTTAATCATCAAAACATGATTTCATTTTGCAGATCGTAAGCAGTTATATTAAATTTGATAGGGGGGACACATTCAGATCACAAATAGCTTTAATTATACAAAAGCTTAATAGATCAGTGATGAAAAATATTTTCCTGTCCAGTTCAGTTAAAATAATCTGGCACAACATCTTGTGTTGGGCTGCACTGGATGAGTCTTCAAAGAAGGTTGTTAAACCTTTCACATGTTGTGAGCCTGTGGTATACCTAAGATAATTTATTAACATAACATTTAGAACATACATATTTTGTTCCTCTTCTGCAATTAACCACAGATGTATTCTTTCTTACAGTCTAGTTTGAATAACGTTCCCTTTCTTTGTTCGTTATCTAGCAACAAACCCTAAAACAACTTTGGCACCTGCAACACAGTTAACTGCTGTAATTGACTAATTGTTAACTCTGTTCTCCTTCAACACACTTATCTCAGACAGTTTCAACAAATAAGCAGGAGCAAAGTTAATGCACACGATCCAGTCTCCTAAGTTAGTGTTGGAATCCTAATTGTCAAAATCATCCAGTTCCGATGTATGATCAACAGTGCTGTGTTGCTAGACACAGAATTTACCATCTGCAGTACCTTCAAGAGCTTCTCTCAGCTCAGCATTAACAGTTGACAGCATCTCTGCAATATCAATCTTGAATGATTTCTAAACATCTACTAACTCCAACTAAGGTTTTTTCACCACACTAAACTGTCAGAGCAACTGCAGCATTTTGCATGTGCGTATTAGTGCCCTGCACAGGCCTATAATTTTAGCTCAAGCCCGGCCCGCAATTAGCAGTTAGAATCCTGGCCCGCAAAAATTTATCAAGCCCAGAATTCAGGCCCGGCCCAGGCTTGTTAATGTTTGAAAAGAAACCTATTATTAAATTTAGAAAAGAAACTTATTATCTTATGATAAAAACAAAACACAAATAAACTGTAATGCATATGTATTATTTTATTAAATAACATTAATATTGAGATTTCAACACTGGCACTGACACCCAGTGGCATTTCCAGCAGACCTGCAGTCACTAGCCTGAGAGAGATCAGGTTCAGAGATGGTACAAAGACGGGCGGCTCGCTTTTGCCACAACAACTACACATCCCGAGAAACTGGGTGTGTGTCAGAAATGATAAAAAAATTACACATAGAACTATTAACAAAATAAACAGACGGCTCACCATATTCCACAAAGCCATCCACAGTCATCTATCATTGCCTGTTGCAAACCTCCTCCAACCCACCAAACGCCATTCACGGCATCTAAATAGCAAAGCCTTCAACACTATACACGCGAGCAAAAACTGTTACAGATTTTCTTTTTTTCCCCGAACAATAAAAGATTGGAATTCATTACCAGACGCAATAGTCAACATCACAGAACCACAGCAATTTAAGCAAGCACTCACACACCTAGCCCCAAACAAACATGACTAAATAGCATTCACACACAACCCTGACCGTTTGACTCCATAGGAGTGTTGGCCAGTAACAATACAAGACAAGACAAGACAAGACATGTGTGAATTACTACAAGTGCGAATGAATCAGTACTGGGGAAATTGTAGATACTAAACAGTAGACACTAGTTAACACAATTGGAAACTACCAACTGGGGTGGGCAGGTCATTCAAGCAGGCAAGATTTGGAGAGAAGGCCTAGACAATAGAATGTCCACTGGCAGGGACAAAGGGTGATAAGTTGATGGTTCATCATGGCTTCATTGCCTCTGTAAATATGTCTAAGGTAAACATTTGGGACTGGCTGCTTCCAGCCTTGGCCCCATAAGTTCACTTGGAAGTGAACTTATGGGGCCATCAGATCTATCTATGCAAGAGGCTGCATTCATGCCAAAAATATGCATCTGTAACATCTGTATTCTGTATGTACTATGTAGTAGTAATGTGTATGGTTTTTGTATCAATATTTTTATTAGGGCCCGGCCCGGCCTGCTCACACTAGGCCCACTCGATATGTTTAATATTTTTTCAGGCCCGGCCCAAGCCTGCAAAATGTAGGCCCAAACCCGGACCTCTACTAAATTTCTCAGGCTTGGGCCCAAGGCCCCCCGGCCCGGCCCATGCAGGGAACTACTATGTATATGTTCAAGATGAACTATTAACATTTCTTGACACACATGAACATTTAATCTAGATAGATAAAACTACAACGCTTAGATATATCTAGAAAAAAAGGCGAAAATGTTAATATTTTTGTAGACACTAGTTATTAAACACTTTTCTCACATCAGACCACACTGATTTTACTGTTAGGATTACAGAATTTTTTGTGATTTTTTGTTATGGAGGAGGGGGTATAAAAATAAATTTCACTGTAAGAGAACATCCTTGTCAACTAGATACAATACACTTATGCATGCTGCACATCCAGTGATCACACATACACATGCAGCAGGTGGCTGCTTACAAAACACAGAAAACAAAGAAATAAAATTTTTAAGATGTGTTCCACTTGCATACAATACAATAGTACATTTAAATTCACCTTAACTTTTTATTATTAATATGGAAGGTAATAAAATAAATTTAATTGTAATTATGTTATTCAAGACTAGGTAAGTATGGGACAGGGATTTTAAGCACTTTTCCAAGGTGATCTGTAAAAAGATAACCTTTAAGGTGTCTGGTACTTAAACATGTTTCCAAGGAGTTGAAAGAGAATATTCTTGAAAGTGTCCAGGCATTGATTATAATGATACTCCCCCCTTTATTATTGATAAAATTCTTTCTCATTCATTCTGTTGTTTCTGGTCTTGTGCAAAGAAATTCTTGCTGTCTCTTTGTTGTTTTTGTATGTTTCTCTGCAGTCATGTTCACAGCATGGGATTGTGGGACAATACATTTTGGACTGTCGAGAAAACCAATGGCTTCATCATCCATCCTTCATAATTTGTCATCTGCAGCTTGGGCAATCTTGCATTGAACTGTTTAGGGTAGCCTGCTAGTTCCTCACGAATTTTAAAAGTTTGTGTTTTTACCTTTCATATCCATATTACATGCGAACCATGAGTGGTGCACACCTGTTAGACTGGTAACAGAAATCCATAAGACCTGCAAATTAACCCATATGATTATCTACTTCCGCAAATTTACAGCACATGCTCCAAAGGAGCTTGCTACAAATTGGGATATACAGGGCTGTAAATTCATTGGATCTCACAAGAAATATTTGTGAGGTTTGTTTTTGAACTGGTGGTCTGATATTCATAGGGGATTTGAACATTTGTTTATCTTGTAATACAAAAACAACAACAAAACGTAAGAAATGTCTCCTACACCTGTAAGACCATCACATTTAAGAAAATCTGTAAGTGTTATGCGTAAAGATTTGGCACATCGTTTTAAGAGTCGAAACAATGAAAGTCCATTTTTGTGTGTGAGAAGTTAGTGTATTACACACATATACCTAACCACGTGGTGCAGATCTAACCAAACTGTATTTAATCTGGAAAGACAGTTAACATTTATTGCCATTTTACTACCATAGTAAATACATATTATGCACTGGACATGGACATCAAAGTAGAATGCAAGTTGTATTTCAGCTGATGTAAACACAAACCACGCAATGAGTGATGAATATGGACGGTGGTTCAAACATTCAGATGAAGCCATGCACTACAATGATTGTTCATGTTTACTATTTGTCTTGGAAGAACCATTCACTAGCCGTGCTCCTTTCATGTGATTGGCCACTCACTAGGCATGTCAAAGACAGTCCACCAGTCTAGTTTCCAGCTGTGGTCAGTTTGGCTGCTTGATCCACTCCACTGAACAGTGTCAGTGAGCGTCTGGAGAACTGTCTGGTGAGAGGTGCTTTCTGTGTGTTTTGCCAAAATGTATCATTGCACGTGTGTCCACATGGTCGACATGTTCCTCATGGGGGTATTTTGCTGTACCCTTGGTACACATGTTCCTCATGGGGGTATTTTGCTGTACCCTTGGTACACATGTTCCTCATGGGGGTATTTTGGAAATCTAACTCAAGACTACCTCTGGTCAAGAAGTTAGTACCAAATCATTGAGCCACTGCACCAGCTTTTTGAACAAGAATTTACTTGTGACTGGTCTCCTGTTAGCTTATAGCTTTGTTTTTGTCACATGGAAACATTAATGGAAATACCAGTGGTGCTAGAAGTGCACTTTAAGCTTACCTGTCTTTACTTACGAATAAATTATTTGGACCAATTTCTGTTTATCAGTGAACAGCTCCTCCGATCTGTAATTAGTTAGTATTGAGTTTGTCTGGTCTTGTTTGTCTGGGAACATTGCTGTTGATTAGGTGACTGTAGTTCTGTGGACACAGCTTGTGTCGTGACACCATGGCAACATTTCATGGCAAAATCATGATCAGGTGTGATGCATGATCAGGTGTGATGCTCTGAGTCTTACAGCTGCCAGATTGTGGGCCTGTTATTGATTGCTGGTGTGTGTGTGTGCGTGTGTTCGTGCTTGCGTGTGTGTGTGTGTATATATATATATATATATATATATATATATATATATATATATATACTATACACACCTGATCATGACATACATTTATAATCGGATGTATAGCCAATGCAGGGATGTATCTACACAATTCAACAAGAAATGTCAAGTTTATTCAAAATCTGTTGACAGAATTAAAACTTAAATATGACTGATAGTTGTCATGATTGACATGATCTGGGTGTCAAGATTGACATGGTCTGGGTGTCAAGATTGACATGCTATGATTTAACAAGATTGCCATCCAAGGCAAAGGCTCAGATGGCAAGTGGACAAGGAAGCTATTGGCTTATAGAGAGTCCAACATTTTTAATCTATGTGTAACCTGCCCTCCTGAGACATGTGTCAATCTTTTTTTAAACATATTGACGCTGCTAGCAGTTACACAATCTGTAGAAAATTTGTTCCATTCATTGATTGTCTTCTGTGAGAACGAGTACTTCCTGATATCCAGTCTACACTGATCCTTTACTAATGTTTCCTCATGTCCTCTAGTTCTGTTATTTTTTGTATTTCTATCAATATTTTCATACCCATTCAATATCTTAAAAATAGGCTTGAAATAGGCTTGAAATCAATGAATAAGAAGCTTACAATCAAGTGTTCGATCTAAGTAGTGATGAACGTTCTTTATTCTGTAATATTGAACATAAAATGAAAACTACAACTGAGTGTCCAGGTGACCACAAGAGTCAGTTCTTTTTTCAAAACAGAACAATTGGCCTTTAAAGTCCTTTGCTTCTTGCCAATTAGCTCTCTTTTTTTAAAGTCTTAATTTCTTTTGTACTGTTCTTTTTCCGTCCTCCAGTCCGAGGACTTGCTCAAATTTCGATGCCATATTCAGAATGTCATTGGGGTAATCAGTGGTCAAAATGAAATGCTGCAAGGTATCCAAAGCCTGATTAGTTTCGTGCACAGTTGGAACTTTCTTCGGCTGTACAAAAGTTTCGTCACCTGGCTGACTATTTCCTCATCAGTCAGAGTATTGTGGCTTTGAACTTTGTTATTGACGTCGACATAATCGTCAAAAGTGGGTAAATTGCCCACTATCTCTGCCAAGCGGTCCCATACGTTCCTATCACATGTTTCAACCTCATCAACCGATTCAGCTGCTACTAGTTCATTGCATTCACCGTCTTGGACAAAGCCAGCCTTTCGCCA
This sequence comes from Lamellibrachia satsuma, assembly GCA_033239005.1. NCBI lineage: Eukaryota > Metazoa > Annelida > Polychaeta > Sabellida > Siboglinidae > Lamellibrachia > Lamellibrachia satsuma. The sequence goes on from BSQZ01000002.1 coordinate 18,259,816, forward strand.
ACAATTAGCAATAGTTTCACCCTTCACCATATTCCAGCTTGATTTCATGGCGAGCATTAAGTCCATTTCGTAGCAACCAACACAGTTATGCGTATCTTTGACTGTTTCTTTCCTTGCTGTTGTTCTCCGATGAAGCCTAGACTTTTTTTAGGCAACATTTGCCAAAACAAGCCTGTTTCATCACAGTTAAATACATTCTCTGACTCGTATCTAGTAAGACTATCTTTCATGACCACTCCATGCCATTCTGTTACCACTCGTCAGCACACACCACCAGCTTCTCCGACCTTCAGTATCTGCCCTACATTCAATCTCTTTTTCCATCTGTCTATCCAAGCCCTACTAGGAGCCTTATGTTTGAAGTGTTGCAATTTCTGCGGCTTTTTGCAACAAAACTTCGCCATCAATTCTGAGATCTGCCCGTCCATATTACTGCCAGAACCAGATGATTAGGACAGCACCCACATTCTCAAAATTTTTTTGTCTGATACGCTTCCTTGAGTACATGTCTCCCCTTGCATCTTTATGAGAAACCAGGCTTCTGGCCTTCTTCTCTTTCAAGATCCCACATCCTTGATATCAAAATGCCCTGCAATGAGATTTTGCTTCTTACCCGAATTCTTTTCTGTGTAGTTGATTATCTCAAGCTTTCTGTAAAGCGTCATCGTTTTTCTTTTTCATTTACCACCATCAGCCATGTCCGCAACTCACTGTCAGACGACCGATGATGACCCCTTGTAAGGACACCAGAACAATGCCCTCTTGATTGCAGTAAAATGAAGGCGTTGATGCTTATGTTTCCTTATGAAGCTTAGGGTGTTACGGATTCTCAATATTATTAAGTGGTATAGTATTTTTCCTTTTGGCATACTGTAGAGGCTTCTGTTTATTTACTGTGTCTGGGCACTGACCTCATTATGCATGCACACCAGCATTGGGGAATTCCACGGTATTTTGTGACATATGCGGTCATTCACCTTTTGGGAAAGCAAAACTATGTTAGAACTTTCCACTGACAGCGGGGAATTCCAATGGGTTTCCCCTTGGGGTTATTTGACAATCTTACTGCTATTAGCCAGTTTTTCACATTGTGACAAGGGTGGTCATTGGATCTAGAGTCCAGACCTGCATTTTTGTGGTTACCATAATCTGATGGTCTTCACTCACTCTTTCAACCTTTGTCACATGATGTTAGTCATGTGACAAACTGGTAGCGAAGCCGGTCTGCCGTCAATATATATCATATATTATCCTATATATATTTGATCTAATATGACTTATGATTGTATAGCTCGGAATAAAACTACTTTCAATAGGATTGATGAACGTGATTTACACTGCAATAATGTTGTACAATGATAAGCAGTTTTCACACAACGATATTTGTGACAAATGCATATTAACACTAGATTTTTGTACCGTTTAAATTTTAGCCAACAAATGTCACACGTGTTATTATAAATAGTGTCTATTGTACGACAGCAGATAATAAATAGTATCTATTGTACGACAGCAGATAATAGAACTGCCTACATGCACATTTACCTGTAGACGTAAAACAACCTCTTTCGGAAATCATAATTTAAAAATATATAATATTTTATGACAAATTTGAAATCTACCTGTTTCAGGCGTTGCAGTGACATCACAGAAATATTGCATTTATGTCATAGACATTGCAGTAATGTCACAAGTAATGTCACAATCACCACACACAACAGTAGTTTTATTCTTAGCCGATAGGTGTTGTACGTGTTGTGAATATTTCCCATTGACAGATACTGACTTATGTATGTCTACGTTGCAGTCTGGCACTTGAGTGTTGTTGAAGCATTGAGCTATGGCAGACATAGCAGATGATGGGCAAGAGGAGGGCACCCGTGTACGCTTCATGATTGACAGTGATGCGCCCGAGTCAGACTTTGACAATGACTCCAGTAGGGGGCGTCTAAGCTCCACGGACAGTCTGTCGTCTCTCACACCTGACAAAGATGGTAGCATACTACGACAGAGACCAGGTTCATCTGACAGTACGTGCTCGACGCCGACCGATGCGTTGGACGATTCGCCCCCGCAGAGCAACCACATGACCGATGAGGAATATGAACGCTCCATCAGGTATGGTGATAACTAGTTGTCGATTTCGTTGGTGGTTAAGGACGGTTTACGTGGCTTAAATAGAGCCCACGCAAAATAACCTGTGGCTCCAGTAGTGCATAATATGACAGTTAGCATGCAATGCACCGCAGGATCGAATGTTGATGGAAGTACAACATGTAATTTGCGCAAATCCTTTGCTGTGTGCTAAATCTTTGCTCAGTCATGTTCAAAGTTCAGATTTTTATGTTTTGGGGTTAATAATTCTTCTCATTGTCGTGGATACTGGTCTTCCATTGACATTCGATCTTGTGATGCATTGTGTTTATACATGCCTGGTGATCTCGATCTCTAAACTCACTACTACCCTCCCAGTTGAACAGTGATCAGCTGTTTAGGGAGTATCTCATCAAGCAATCAAGCGAACCAGGCACGGAAACATGTTATGCAGCTGTAAATTTGATTCGTCCAGGCTCGTGCAAGTAATCACATGCAAACCGACTGATTTTTATGTGACTGGTTGTATTTGAATACGAATGTTGATGATTGAGGAACCCGTGAACTTTACACATTGATGGTACAGTGAGAAATGGAAACTCCCACGTTTGGTTGTCATGCTGCATCTGAAAATATTGATACTGAAAGTATCTTCATACTCAATCTAGAGTTTCTTCCCATCTGAGCCAGAATAACTACAATGGAAAGTTATTAGAACTGTGATAATTGTTGAATAACAATGATTGTCTAGATGCAATTGAAGACTACATTGATGGAACAAGTCAGATCACATTATAGTCAAAAGACACGTCTGACAATGAAGACACGTCTTTCATCCTTTATAACCAATGGCTCCTTTGTCCAATCTCAAGAAGCATATAGCTCCCTTGTCCACTCTCAATAAGCCTATGGCTCCCTTGTCCACTTTCAATAAGCCTATGGCTGCCTTGTCCACTCTCAATAAGCCTATGGCTCTCTTGTCCATGCTCAATAAGCCTATGGCTCCCTTGTCCACCCAATAAGCCCTTGGCTCCCTTGTCCACTCTCAATAAGCCTGTGGCCACTGGCTACCATGTCCACTCTCAATAAGCCTATGGCCCCTTGTCCACCCAATAAGCCTATCGCTTCCTTGTCCACTCTCAGTAAACCTATCGCTTCCTTGTCCTTGTTTCTTGTTTAGCAATAGTTGTTGTTGCTCTCCTCTTTGCCCGTGAAGTCTGGGGTGAGGCTTACATCGATACTGGTCCACCATTGATCGTGTTGAAATAAACAGTTTGGTGTCGAGCTGAGAGAAATTGTTACTGATGGTGAAACCTGTGTTTAGTAGATAATGTTGGGAGTTTCTTGGGACTGGTGGAAGATGTTCATTTCAGATGGGGATACTTGATTCTGCATCCATTTAATGGACATTGTGTTGATATGGGAGACTTTGGTATGGCTACCAATGTGAATGATGCATCCTGAGGATGCATGATTTTTATTATAAAAATCACCAAGAACACACCCAGTGTGGCTATTTATTAGCTTCAGTATTAACAAATAGCCATTTTTTTTATTGCTTGCTATGTATTTTTAATACAGCGTTGTAGCATAACGTCATAAGTGGTGTGGAGTTGGCTGTTTATTTGTCATTTGTTTTGTTCCTCTGGCGATTGTGCTGTAGACTGCTTACCAGTGATAGTGTTACTGAATCCGACCTACTTCATGCATCAGGAAGTTTTTAAAGATAGCTGCCATGCAGTATGGTAAATACCTTTGTGGGGTTATGTACGGGTTTTTATCAGAGCACATATGGCGGGGTTCCCACAGGACGCATCAGTTACTCCTTGAAGCCAGTTGGCATACAGCTTGCCGATTCTATTGTTGTTATTTAAATTTTTAGGGAACTGATGAGAACACAACCAAGGTATGCTAGTGAAGTGTGTTCTGTACCAGTAATCTTTGATTAATTAAGATTTCCAAGTCTAACAGTTTGGTTAATGTTTGTGATTGCACAGTTGGTAGGACTAGAAACTGATTGACAAATTGTGTGTTCTCATCTTACCAGGAAACGTGGCTGCTGGTCGCGGACACTCATGGGGTACGTGGTACATCAACCAGACTGTATTATAATCGAGTTGAACCTCACTATTAAGGTCATCCTCGTGTCTGGGCCAACTTGACCTGAATAGTGAGGAGACCATATTAGTGATACTACTGTCCTATACTTTACTGTTATGGAAATAATTTGGGACTGTCCCAGGGTGACCATAATGGCGAGGTGGTTGTATTACTGAGGTGACTGTAAAGCGAGGTTCAACTTAGTTAAGAGTTTTCAGTTGCTGTGCTTCCTCATAATGTATGCATAACAATATGGCACAGTTACTTAATAATGGTAGCTACGAGAACAGTCCCTGTTTTTGGCAGTTTCATTGTTGTCAATATTGAAAACGTAAATGTTTGTTGAAGAAAAAAAACAATTTTGAAACATTATTTTTTAACCATATTTTAGAATATTTTTTTTTACTCCACAATGTGGCTTCCAATAACCTATAGGAAGTTGGACCAATGCATTGCGTTATTCTACAAACAGTATATCGATCTCCCAATGTCACAACAACATTTTTTATTAACAATAACATTGACATAATCCTGATTTTAGGCACTAATCCAGTTAGAAAGAAAGACTGGATCATAATGTAATTTCGTTCATTCTGTTCTGTTGTTAGGGATGTGTTTGTTTGGCAGTGTGACATATTGATATGCCACAGTCTACATGTACCTCCAGGCTCCCCGAAGTCTCACTTATGTGCCAAGGAATCAACACTTGTTTTGTTTACTATTTCCATTTCCATTCATAATGGGTTATGAAGGGACAGTCTTGGTTCAGTTGGTGCATTGTGATACACAGTGGGTGATGTAGGGACAGTCTTGGTTCAGTTGGTGCATTGTGATACACAGTGGGTGATGTAGGGACAGTCTTGGTTCAGTTGGTGCATTGTGATACACAGTGGGTGATGTAGGGACAGTCTTGGTTCAGTTGCTGCATTGTGATACACAGTGGGTGATGTAGGGACAGTCTTGGTTCAGTTGGTGCATTGTGATACACAGTGGGTGATGTAGGGACAGTCTTGGTTCAGTTGGTGCATTGTGATACACAGTGGGTGATGTAGGGACAGTCTTGGTTCAGTTGCTGCATTGTGATACACAGTGGGTGATGTAGGGACAGTCTTGGTTCAGTTGCTGCATTGTGATACACAGTGGGTGATGTAGGGACAGTCTTGGTTCAGTTGGTGCATTGTGATACACAGTGGGTGATGTAGGGACAGTCTTGGTTCAGTTGCTGCATTGTGATACACAGTGGGTGATGTAGGGACAGTCTTGGTTCAGTTGGTGCATTGTGATACACAGTGGGTGATGTAGGGACAGTCTTGGTTCAGTTGCTGCATTGTGATACACAGTGGGTGATGTAGGGACAGTCTTGGTTCAGTTGCTGCATTGTGATACACAGTGGGTGATGTAGGGACAGTCTTGGTTCAGTTGCTGCATTGTGATACACAGTGGGTGATGTAGGGACAGTCTTGGTTCATTTGGTGCATTGTGATACACAGTGGTTGATGCAGGGACAGTATCAGCTCAGATGATACATTGTGATACACAGTGGTTGATGCAGGACACTATCAGTTCAGTTGATACATTGTGACACATAGTGGGTGATGCAGGACAGTATCAGTTCAGTTGATACATTGTAACACATAGTGGGTGATCCAGGGACAGTGTCAGTTCAGTTGATACATTGTAACGCATAGTGGGTGATCCAGGGACAGTGTCAGTTCAGTTGATACATTGTGATACATAGTGGGTGATCCAGGGACAGTATCAGTTCAGTTGATACATTGTAACACATAGTGGGTGATCCAGGGACAGTGTCAGTTCAGTTGATACATTGTGATACACAGTGGGTGATCCATGGACAGTGTCAGTTCAGTTGATACATTGTGATACATAGTGGGTCATCCAGGGACAGTATCAGTTCAGTTGGTGCATTGTGATATGTAGAGGATGATGCAGGGTCATTTATTGATACAGACAACTTTGATGCAGTGGACTGTGCAGTAGAGTTGACAGAGTGACTATAGTAATTGTTTTCATTGATTCCAGATACCAATAAATAGCATGTGAAATATTAGGGTTAATGTTTCAGGTTAGGGTTCATACAACTAGTGCTAAATGATAACAAAATGGCTTCTTTTCTCTGCTGGACCATTTTAATTAATATATTTTTGGTATTTGTTGTAAAACACTAATTTCCATGTCTGTGACACATAGCCTTTATCACACAATAATCATACACATTCATATGGCAAAGGGAATCAAAAGATATTGACAAGTATATGGCTGATGTTGTTTTGTTTATTATATATATTATTATTTTTGTTTATTATATATATATATATATATATATATATATATATATATATATATATATATATATATATATATATATATATATATATATATATATATATATATATATATATATATATATATATATATATATATATAAATGTTTGGGGAAAGTTCTGTGTTTGTTATCTGGCGTAGAAAATTGTTTGTGAGTTTGCTATAAACCAAAGTTAGAAGAGGTAGTAGGCAGAAAGTCTCGTCATTTTGTAGTAATTAATGTTTAGATTGTTCTGCTGTTACTGCTGCATACTGTTTTCTGTTAGGCACATTTGTTTGTTCATTTTGTTCAAATAAAACACATCCATGGGACAGGAATTACAAGTCACACTGTTGCATCAGTGCATTAGAGTCTGTCTTGCACAGGATTCATTTAAATAACCCACTGTTCATCATGGCACTGGCAACTCTGGTCTCCTTGACAACCGATGCAGAATCTGAAGTGTTCAAAGGCAATGTGTTTACATTATTTCTAGGCAAGCCGCAGTAATTGCCATCTGTCTATAGGGGTCATTCAAGTATAGTTGCATCAGCTGTTAGTGTTTACTGTTGGTTCACGTGAGATCCACGGCTTGAATCTTGCGTGATTCTGTTGTTTTACTGATGATCAATTCAGTTCAAGAAGTGGAGATCTACCCAATTTAAATTAGATTTTACCATGTGAATTTTGTATTTGTAATTATGCAAAACGTGTTTAACTCTCTACATGGATTTGTGATTAAGGCTGACAGTGCTGAATGACACTGCTATATTGTTGATGAAAGACTTGATGGAACTGTAATTAAAACTGTATTTAACGCTGTGATTAAGTTAATAAAAAAGGTAGAGGTCCAATCTTATATATCATAGTGTTCAGTTTGTGGGACTGCTCAAAGTGCTTTACACCCCCTTGCAGACCAGTTTATTTTAACGCCAACTCGACTTTCCTGGAAAGCATTCAGCCATGCTGCAGTTACTGCACAAAGACTGTTTGTTCACATATCCATCTCTGTCTATAGCTAGGCACTCATTTATACAGCTGAGTGAACTGGAACAATGTGGAGTGAACAAAATTGCCCAAAGCTTTGAAACAGCAGCAAGAGGATTCAAAACCTCTCAAGGGAGAGTCTGGTGTTCTAACCACTATGCCACAGTGCTCCACAGACTGCACATCATGGCTCCGGTGTTTTGTTTACATATGCTCAGACCAATGTTCTTGGCCTGCTCACCTGTCCAGTGGTCAATTAGTGCTTATAAATTATGTTAATTGACCACAGCTTGACCATGCACAGCTGGACCTTGTGTATAGTTGAAGTGCTGTAGATTGATCAATGCCTGGAGATTATCCTGGCTTACTTATGAGACTGTGATGCAATCTTAGCTAAAGGAAGCCCAATGATATATGATATATGAAACTTAGATTCTGTTCTTTCATAAAATCTACGTAAACGTCATTAACAGTATCAGGGATGGGTTCTCTGTGCTGTAAATGTTGAAGTCGTTCTATGCTAATTTTAGGGTTAGTATTTTAAAGAGGTTTTCTAGTCATATGGGAGATTTTTTTGCATTTGGAAGGCACATAGAAATATATTTTGTGTCCAAATGTGCCAAAATGTTGAAGTCTGGGCTGTTTTTTGAGTTAAACCTTTGAAATTTGCATTTTAAGACTAGTTTTGTGTTTCTTACAACAGTGAGTTAGATAATTGGAATCTGACAAAATGCTAGATCCAAATGTCTGCAGTTTGTATTCTTTATTTCTTGTATGCATATTCAAGACTAGTAAATTAACTGAAGTGTGGGATAGTTATGTTTATGTTTGAATTGTTGTGTTGTTTTGAATGGTCTTGTTATTTTTAATGGTTGTGTTGTTTTGAATGGTCTTGTTATTTTGAATGGTTGTGTTGTTTTGAATGGTCTTGTTATTTTGAATGGTTGTGTTGTTTTGAATGGTCTTGTTATTTTTAATGGTTGTGTTGTTTTGAATGGTCTTGTTATTTTGAATGGTTGTGTTGTTTTGAATGGTCTTGTTGTTTTGAATGGTCTTGTTATTTTGAATGGTTATGTTGTTTTGAATGGTCTTGTTATTTTGAATGGTTGTGTTGTTTTGAATGGTCTTGTTATTTTGAAAGGTTGTGTTGTTTTGAATGGTCTTGTTATTTTGAAAGATTGTGTTGTTTTGAATGGTCTTGTTATTTTGAATGGTTATGTTGTTTTGAATGGTCTTGTTATTTTGAATGGTTGTGTTGTTTTGAATGATTGTTTAATTTTGAATGGTTGTGTTGTTTCGAATGATTGACCCTTGTTCTCTCAGGCAATATCATACATCTTTATGCTGTAGTTAATACAGCTTTCTACTCATTAGCAATTTACAAGGAAATCCCGGAAGTATAGGCCAACAATTTGTAAAAACAGCAGTTTTTAAATACACCCTTCAAGTTAATTTTACACTTTGTGTCGCTACTAGTAGCAGAGTGCGTTAACTTTACACTAGGTGTCACTACTGACGTCCCATTGTTTCAGGGCATTCATTGACTTGAATGCAAATACAAACCAGTATTAAGAAACTAGTGTACATTGCCGTGCTGTCTAGCTTCCCCTCCGGAGGTACGTTTAGCCCCAGGAGGGATGTTTAGTCCAAGTTCACAGTCTGTGTAGGGAGGTTGAAGTGTCCTGTATGTGGAGTGAGTGGGGGACACCGAGGTTGAAGTGTCCTGTATGTGGAGTGAGTGGGGGACACCGAGGTTGAAGTGTCCTGTATGTGGAGTGAGTGGGGGACACCGAGGTTGAAGTGTCCTGTATGTGGAGTGAGTGGGGGACACCGAGGTTGAAGTGTCCTGTATGTGGAGTGAGTGGGGGACACCGAGGTTGAAGTGTCCTGTATGTGGAGTGAGTGGGGGACAACGTGCCTGTGCTTAGGGTGTTTCTGTCACGTAATAAATTATATCAGGCCCAACGTTATTAGTAATGTTATATAAACATAGCAATGAGTATGTAAACTCAAGTCTCACCACGTTTGAATCGGCTGCACTTCCTTGATTTGTTTCTTTATTGTCTCAGAGTTGTTGTAACTACAGTGAAGCCTTGTTTATTCGCACACGCTTTGTGCCCAACAGCTTTAGCAGGATTAACGAATCGTACAGGTTGTGGAATCACAGACTTATGAAACAATGTACAGTGTGTGGAGATTTGTTAACAAAAAACATATGGATTGCTAAATAAAATAGATTATCGAAGAACTGACTAGTTTTGGTGTATGTGGTGCGGCACCTCGGATATAAGACTGGCTTCAGCCAGGCACACAGCACCCATCATCTAGCTTCAGCCAGGGATCCAGCTCCCATCATTTGACTTCAGCCAGGCATCCAGCACCCATCATTTAGCTTCAGCCAGACACCCAACACCCATCTTCTGACTTCAGCCAGGCACCCAGTACCCTTCCTCTGGCTTCAATCAGGCACCCAGCACCCATCATTTGGCATCAGAAAGCACCCAGCACCCTCCTCTGGTGTCAGCCAAGCACCCATCACACAACATCTGGCCGTCATACTGGGTACCCGACTACTACCCGTCATGATCTCTGTGAACACTTAGTACTCTGTGAACAATTATTTACTGTTCATATAATAATAATAATAATAATATATAATAATAATGTAAGAATAATACTAATAATAAATACATGCCATGTGAACATAATGTGTCATAATCAACTCTTCTTATGATTATGATCAGTGAACAAGCTCTGTGAACAATTATTTACTGTTCACATATTGTATATGAACACATATGCTCTGTGAACAAAATGTCCTGAGAACACATAAAAAAATTATTTAACCTGATGCACCCTGAACACCGAAATTTCGGTGTTGGGATGTAGTGTTCATATTGATCGCTATGTGGCGCCACGCTCGTTCGCTTTGGTTATGCTGTTGGTGCCCGGATGAAGACAACACATGTGCGGACGTTTTGAGCCGTTTCTCGAATCGATCCGTCAATTATTAGTATTTTTGCGAATTTTTTTAAAGTGACCGATATTTTATCAACGTTTTACGATTCATGGTTATGAAAACTATGAGCGGGCATTGCATCTGTTGGGTTTTACATCCGATAATTCGGATGTAAATGACATTAGTAGCGGCCAAGACAACAACCTCGATGTGTCAATGATGTGTTTTTACTGTATTCATTGTCTTTTGACGTAACATTTGACTCACATTTGCAGAATTACTGCATTTATATTCCTTGAATTTTTCTTTTCTTTTCTATCAGTTATTATACTACAATACATGGTGTGCTCTGATATATATGTCAATAGATTACATGTACCTATGAAACATTAATTATTATGCATTTTGTGAGCAATTTTGTGTGCTTTATATGTATATATGCGATCAACCAAAATCATAGTACTTGCATGCTAATTGTAATATTTCACAGGTAAATGCAGATATTATTATAATTTCTCTTGCTGCTCATAGAGGACATATAGGCCTACCTTGCAGTACCAAACTTGCCTCATTTTGTGCTTTATTGTGTCCATGAGTGACGAAATAAAACTAGATTTCGTATTTAATTTTTCACTTTGCGATTGTTTACATATGCTAATTATATGCTAATTAGCCACAGTTAATCATAACATTGATAGTGTTATTACCATTGGTAAGATAAATATTCTGTGATTCAGAATATGTATATATTGTAAGGGTTTTGATGAAGACTTTACGTCTTACAGTGCATTTCATAATCCCATGGGTTGAAACAAAATCAACTCCCCCAGAAATTCAGGGCTTATCAGGTTAATGAAATTTATTGAGAAATTGATGCAACATAAAAAATAATATGGAATTAAAAACATTAATCTATGAACACGAAACTTACATGTCAGCAGTCTGTAGGAGATTATTATGTCATTTGCACTGATATTCACTCTATTCATTGTCATGCTGTGCACAAGCTCTGTACATACTGTTGACATACTTCATGCAGATTAAATAAGGTGAAATTTCTGTGCACACTGTGGTACAGTTCTAATGTAGACAGCACCATAGGCCACCAAAATAAATAATAAAATGTGTACAGTTAGTGTTTGAAAGGTCTGCCAAATATACTGTGTACACAGAATTGCAACACACATTATCACTGCAACCAAAATTATTTGCACATCTACAAATTAGCAGTGACAAAACTTGGGACAGGGTTAATGATTTCCCCTGTAAAAGTAGAGTGACCTAGGCGGATGACACCTCAGTGGGCCATGGGAAAGACAGGATGAGCCATTGTCCCTGTCAGGTGACACAGGTGTAAGGTGACACGTGACAGAGGACTTAGGTGGTGTGGTGTGACAGCAGGCCCTGGTCTCTGGTTGGTGCACATGCACCTAGACACGCCTGTATAGATTTCTGTCTTGTAATCCCAGTGTAAAAATAGCCACCCAGCTTAGTGTTGGTGTTGTGTAAATTGCTTACCAATTAAAGACACAAAGTGCAAGTTTTGTATATATTTGTTGTATGTACAATTTGTTTGTGTTATTAGTGTGCTTTTAAGCCTACATGTGTGTGCTTGATTGGGTTTATTAGATTAGTTTTAGAAATGTATATAATATAATAAATTATTATCATAAATGATGAGTGCAGAACTTTATGTTTTACCTGTTTGTTTAATATGTGCACAATATGTATTTTTTTTACATGTAGATTTATGCAAGTTACTGTATATTTGCATTTTATATTGCACGTGGTCTTCTTCACAAAAACATATTGATATAAATATATTTAAAAATAAAATCTTTAACCAATTCTCCATACCATACCAGCATTGCAATTATATTCCTGTACAGCGCCTTAAGCAATTTTTTTTTTAAATTGCACTTTATAAAAATAAATATTATTATCTATGGTTTGAGTAATGCACAATTTACAAATTTTCCATACTTTTCTTATATCAATGCACAGTGCAGACATTTCTTTAAGTTTCCCTTTCCTAAAGGCACTGATGTCACTTTTTCTATCTGTACTATAGGAACCTTATGTCTCTTTTTATATCTGGTAATTCCTTCTGCAGTCCAAAGAGCATGGTTATTGTGTTCGAGTTGGTAGTTGTGTGATTACACAGTCATGTTCCATTTGCCTGCACTCAGCCAGTTGACTTAACCCCATACACACTTTATGACCATGGATGCATCTTACCCTAACACTCTGCCCTCAAGTGCTGGGTGAAGTGCTGGCTTTGTTGAGGCAGCAAATTGTTGAAGCAGTGAATGCTTGACAGCTGCCTTTTTTGTGAGGGCTTTCCATGGGGGTCCTTCCTCTCTGCCCTTCACACCTAAAACAACAAGCCAACACCTCAGTCACGCCATGCACGTCTCCCCCCCCCCAACAGTGCAGTGTTAAATTATAGTTGCGCATCTGTGAGCACTGCCTAGCAACTGTAGTAATTGCCACGTGCTTTTGTCGGCAACATGGCGTGGATTACCACTGATAGGAGATGTTAGCAACATCATCGGCGACTGACTTTTGTCCCAGCGTCACAGTTTTGACATGATGGCAAAAAACAATGTGAAAACGGTGCAGACGATAAACAGGTAGGGAGGGAAAGCTTTTGTTGGGGTGATCGGCGAGTTTGTGTACCAATATGTGAGGTGATATCTAAAGGTCATAATATGTTGTGGTTTTTGTTGTGGGGAGGGGTTTTATACAGGTGTTCTAATTATGGTGGGGTGAAAATGACTTTGGTTGGGGGGTGACACTTGTTGTGGTTTGACACTTGTTGTGGTATTGTATTGATTGTTAATTGTTAACATCAGGTGGAAGATTTTTGGCATGAAAGGCTAGACAGTACACTTCTGATATTGAAAGCATGGCTTAACCAATGACCTGGTAAAGTCTGATCATGCACGCAGCGTTGTAAGAGAATATGTGGTACACATGGATTATGCATAATGAATACATTGTACTTGTCCATTGTTCACAATCCGCACTACATAGAACAGGAACAACACGTGCATGAAATGACAGTAAATGTTTCTGGCATAAGGTGTTCTTGAGGTTTTGTGGGCAGCCGGGAGGTAATTAATTAGCTTGACTGTGGGTGGGGGGGTGTGGGGGGTTAGCTATTCAGCTAGGCATGTAGTACATGTGGACCATGGCCAGATTATCTTCTGCTTTGTCCATTGCAAGGTGACCCTCTGATCTTAAGTGGGCATTGTGTCTTGCATAAACAGAATTCACTAATAATAGGTTTAGTAAGTGAGATTTGTTGAACTAGCCTACCAATCCACCACCTGTCATTATGCATAATGATAACAGATATTATTCTCATGCCATCTGTAAGATGGACGGCCATTTGATGGCACTGGTTGTATCTGGTTTGACGTTCTAGACTTTGTAGAGAACTACATCTGTGACCAAAAGCCTGCACTGGTTACGGCTGCTTTGGCCTTGCTCAAATTATTATAATTATTATTATTGACAGAACCACAGACAAGATTAAATGAATACGTAATTAATGAGAGAAGCAGCTCCGGCTGGCGGATACGTATCTACTGCTGGGATTCGGTTGTTACTGTTACCCACAATGCTGTGTGAGACGGGCGTGGATCAGAGTCCGTTCATATGGAGTGCTCTTTCTGTCGGTGTTGTTGCCATACAGGCAGACTTTGCCAAGTGCATTCTGATAAACAGAGAACAGGCGGCGGCGTGGGGAGTGGTGAGGATGTGAGCAGTCAGCTGAAGGGTTTGCCAGGCACATCTGAGAGGATCGTTGAAGAGACCACCAGCTCCTCCCATCGCTGGCTCCGTCGATGCTGCTCAATGGCAGTGATGCAACCGGTGGATGCAACGGTTCACGTGACAGTTAGGTGTAGATGTTATGGTGTTAGGTGGACAGGGATTCTGATAGACGGCTGCAGCTGAGTGTGTTACATGTATGCGCGTGCATGCATGTTGTTCTTCTGGGGTTGCATGAGCACCTCGGAGCTGTCATAAACAGAAAACTGGGCATCGTGCTTCTATAAGTGTGCATCGTGCAGCATCGTTTTCTGCATGCAGGAATGGCGTAAGCGAGTTGTGCTCACCTGCGTCGTCACGGGAGGTACAGAAGGTAGTTTTGGTTGTCCGTGTAGTTGTGTTGTCCGTGTCCCCCATATATACGCCCGTATTCACATTGTTGATGTTGTCACTGTGGATAGCGGAGCAAAACTTTCTTATTGCGTGAACATCTGAACGAGATGAATGTACAGAATTAATGAAAAATCTCAACCCATGACCACTGCTGGAGGAGACGTTTTTTTATTGTGGCATCTAAACCCAAATTATGTCTCCTGCACTGACCATTGACCGTGTTTGAAGTTGGCTTGCATCGGTGTTGCGGACAGCATACAAAGGGAGAATTCCATAGTTCGCTTCGTTGTATTTCTAGTCCACTGTCTGCTTTGATTCTTGGACTTGTCAGATTGCTTGTGGCATTTCTGCGGTTTTACAGTGGCTGCATGATGGGAAATAAAACCAAAGCTGAAGCCGGTGATAGTGTCACAGGGAAAGACAGAACAGAAAGTCTGCCAGGGTTGGCAAATGGAAATGGGGGAGCTGAACTTTTGCCTACCTCCACTGTGCAATCGAAAGTGAAAAAGGACACCTCAGAAATTTCAGAATGTACAGCTATGACAAGCAAAGACAGTGCGGCTTCAGAAGAAGCTGCAACAAATACTGTGGTTTTTGGATTGGATTCCGCTGAGGAAAATGGAACAGGTTTGACGGATTCGGCCCAGGGAAATGGAATGGCCGGGACGGCTGTAGAAGATAAGAAGAGGGATCGCAGAGGGGAGAAAGAAGGACTTCCCAAGGGAGTGGAGGATAAAGGGCATCCAGAACATGCTGACAAGTTTGATACTGATGCAGTTACCGGAAATGGATGGGCTCGTAGAAATGGGAAGCCAGTCTTTACAAGGTAAGACAATGAGTAATGGCATATATCGAATCTTGTAACTAAGTCACACAAATTAAGTTGCGTAAAACTAATGACTGTTTGTGACCTGAGTAAATTTGTTGATTTATGTTATTTGTTTGTTGGTATGATTAATTTAATCTTTGTTGATATGATTCATTTAGTGTTTGTTGGTATGATTAATTTAGTGTTTGTTGGTATGATTCATTTAGTGTTTGTTGATATCATTCATTTAGTGTTTGTTGGTATGATTCATTTAGCATTTGTTGATATGATTCATTTAGTGTTTGTTATAATTCATTTAGTGTTTGTTTTTATGATTCAGTTAGTGTTTGTTGGTATGATTTAGTTAGGGTATGTTGGTATGATTCATTTAGTGTTTGTCGATATGCATTGATTGCATGGCTGGTCTGTGTATTGGAGGCTTCTAATACAGAGTGTATACTAGTGTTTTGGTAAGCCCTTTGTATGGAGGGGGTATGGTCATAATAAAGACCCACTGTACATATATCACAAGTCTACTAAACTGTGGTAGTATATTTAGTGAGGATCATAGTTGCTTGACACTCTCATCCATTTGTTTTTGGTTTCACTGATTTACTGCATTGCCACTGCACTTTACCCCCTTTAAGGCCGTGATATATTTGTACCATTAGTGAGGCTCACTATTGTACATACAAGGCTCACTGTGATACATATGAGGCTCACTGTGGTACAAACAAGGCTCACTGTGGTACATACGAGGCTCACTGTAGTACCAACGAGGCTCACTGTGGTACATACGAGGCTCACCATGGTACATACGAGGCTCACTGTGGTACACACAAGGCTCACTGTGGTACACACAAGGCTCACTGTGATACACACAAGGCTCACTGTGGTATACACAAGGCTCACTGTGGTACACACAAGGCTCACTGTGGTACACACAAGGTACACACAAGGCTCACTGTGGTACACACAAGGCTCACTGTTGTACACACAAGGCTCACTGTGGTACACACAAGGCTCACTGTGGTACACACAAGGCTCACTGTGGTACACACAAGGCTCACTGTGGTACACACAAGGTACACACAAGGCTCACTGTGGTACACACAAGGCTCACTGTGGTACACACAAGGTACACACAAGGCTCACTGTGGTACACACAAGGCTCACTGTGGTACACACAAGGCTCACTGTGGTACACACAAGGCTCACTGTGGTACACACAAGGCTCACTGTGGTACACACAAGGCTCACTGTGGTACACACAAGGCTCACTGTGGTACACACAAGGCTCACTGTGGTACAGAAACAGCAACATGGAGACTAATTATCACCAGAACGTTCCACTTAGTTATTCATGCATTTGCTGATTTTGCATTTAATCTTTATTATTTATTATTTATGTTGTGAAGCCTTACGCAATACCAGAAACTAACTAGATGACACTCGCTGGAGTTTGATGTCGTTCTTGAAAGAGGTATTTAGTGACTTTGAGATCTAGATTATTGACCACAAAGTCACACTTCACTTCAGCTATTCACAATATGAATATATGAGCCAAATTTTGTGATTGTAGTTGTTGATATACTGCATACAAATGCATGCACATATGCATGGATATGCATGCATATGGACAGATATGCATACCAACACACATGTATAGCAATGTAGACACACACTTATGCGCCATGTGCACACTGATACGCACACACTCTGCAAATGCACACCAAAACACACCGACACGCATGCATGCATGCACACACACAAGCGCTCCAGCACGTTCACTCACAGGCATGCACAATGCATTGTATTTATTGTATTGATGGCAGTCATAGGCCAGTCTTGTTTGTTTGCTAGTTGACTTCATTGGTACTGTCCCCTGGCACCCTGCTGAGTGCAGTGGTCATGTTACATATGTTGCACATGCATTACATGATATTTATTTTGGCTGTAATATTGGTGGTGTGTTCATAAATAGATAGACATGTTGCAAGGTGATCTAGGCACCGGGCAGTTCTCTCATGTAACTGTGTCACATGCAGTGTTGGTACAGAGTGAAGTCCCACCACGGTGGTTGTATTGATTAATCCCAATCAGTGATTGGGCAGTATAGACGTATGGGACACACGTGTTCATCTCCCCTTTTTTCTCTCGGTTTTTTCCTTGTCACAAATTGCTGTTATTCCTGTACTTTCTCCTAGCTTGCCACTTCCCATTTCCCATGTTGTCCATCATCCTCTACCTTGCTTTTTTGCCCTGCCCTTCTCTGTGTGTTCAACCTATTTTATCCCCCCCTATCTAGTTTTCACTTCTCCCCACCTCTAATCCTGCCTCCAGTTCCCAAAGATGTGTCGTGGTCACATCAGTGTTCCTCAGAGTGGTGGTTGAAGAGGTCCATGTATATATATATAGTGATCTCTCTCTACATCTCCAGTGGAGCAGCAGCGAGCCACACCCTTGAAGCCATGTGCCTGGACCTATGTCTATCAGACAGCACCTGGGACTGAACTGACTTGACAGTTAGCAGTGTTACCTGTCAGCGAGAGTATTTGTCGGCAGGGTTATCTATCAGTGAGACTAGCTGTCATCAGGGTTATCTGTCAGTGAGACTAGCTGTCATCAGGGTTATCTGTCAGTGAGACTAGCTGTCATCAGGGTTATCTGTCAGTGAGACTAGCTGTCATCAGGGTTATCTGTCAGTGAGACTAGCTGTCATCAGGGTTATCTGTCAGTGAGACTAGCTGTCATCAGGGTTATCTGTCAGTGAGACTAGCTGTCATCAGGGTTATCTGTCAGTGAGACTAGCTGTCATCAGGGTTATCTGTCAGTGAGACTTGCTGTCATCAGGGTTATCTGTCAGTGAGACTAGCTGTCATCAGGGTTATCTGTCAGTGAGACTTGCTGTCATCAGGGTTATCTGTCAGTGAGACTAGCTGTTATCAGGGTTACCTGTCAGTGAGACTAGCTGTCAGCAGGGTTACCTATCAGTGAGACTAGCTGTCGGCAGGGTTACCTGTCAGTGAGACTAGCTGTCAGCAGGGTTACCTATCAGTGAGACTAGCTGTCAGCAGGGTTACCTGTCAGTTAGAGTAGCTGTCATCAGGGTTACCTGTCAGTGAGAGTAGCTGTCATCAGGGTTCCCTGTCAGTGAGAGTAGCTGTCATCAGGGTTACCTGTCAGTGAGACAGCTGTCATCAGGGTTACCTGTCAGTGAGAGTAGCTGTCATCAGGGTTACCTGTCAGTGAGAGTAGCTGTCAGCAGGGTTACCTGTCAGTGAGCCTAGCAGTCAGCAGGGTTACCTGTCAGTGAAACTAGCTGTCATCAGGGTTACCTGTCAGTGAGAGTAGCTGTCATCAGGGTTACCTATCAGTGAGACTAGCTGTCAGCAGGGTTACCTATCAGTGAGACTAGCTGTCAGCAGGGTTACCTGTCAGTGAGAGTAGCTGTCATCAGGGTTACCTGTCAGTGAGAGTAGCTGTCAGCAGGGTTACCTGTCAGTGAGACTAGCTGTCAGCAGGGTTACCTGTCAGTGAGACTAGCTGTGTGCCATTGTTTTATTCAGATGAACTTGGTTAAACTAATTATCACTTTGTCAAACTGCCATGACATCAACCTGTCAATAGCTGCTGCAGGTCAGTGACAGGACAGTGTCCTCAAACCCCACAATCTACCCCCATTATCGGGGTTTTTGATGGTGTACACTTGACCTGACTGAGTAAACATGACTGATGTACTCAGATGATGACAACAAAATCTTGTGTACCGTAGTGTCGGCATTGACTCTAGGGTTGAGGCATGTATGTTTAGACATAGTGACCGTGGCATCAGCCAAAGCTTGCGTGCACATGATGAATCAATGAAATCAATGGATTAACATTCAGGTTTAACCCTTTACTGTGCAGCACAGATAGAAGTGTAGCTGAGATAATAGAACTGTTGGAATGGATAATGGCAATATGGTTAATTTGGCCTATGTAACACATTGACACATCTAGTTCAGGCATTTACTGATGTATAGAAGGATACAATTTTGGTTAACGCTTAGCTAAGGCTTGAAGGTTATTTATCAAAGGCAGTAAACAAATTAGTTAAGGTGTTGACATGTGTGCTTAAGACTAGTATTCGTACACAGTTATGGTACTAACCTTGATTCAGCTGTTCTTATTTTGTTGCTACTGAAACTGTTAAGTCTGCCAGTCAATGACCAAAAGAATGGTTTATTTGCAATGGTAGTTCACAATTGACAACATTAATATTTTGTTTATATATTATATATTACTCTTGGCATGCATATTAAAAAATCTATTGTGTGCTATTTGATTTGTGAAAAAGGTATAATTTAATGTGTAAAAAATAATAACATCTTATGATATTTTGTGAAAAGAGTAAGGTTTAGAGGATGTCATGGTCATTTTTTGGTATTTTCTAATGCCCCTTTTATGTGAGAATCCTATTACACTATACAACCACAAACCTTGAACTTCCAAAATTTAACTGCACTTGTTTATAGTTTAAATTGTTTATAGTTTAAATTGCTGATTGCAGGATGACATTAGTCACTGCTGTGTTGTGTGTCTGGCATTGCTGATTGCAGGATACCGTTTGTTACAGCTGTGTTGAGTTTCTGACATTGCTGATTTTAGGATACTATTTGTTACAGCTGTGTTGAGTGTCTGACATTGCTGATTGCAGGATACTATTTGTTACAGCTGTGTTGAGTGTCTGACATTGCTGATTTTAGGATACTATTTGTTACAGCTGTGTTGAGTGTCTGACATTGCTGATTGCAGGATACCGTTTGTTACAGCTGTGTTGAGTTTCTGGCATTGCTGATTGCAGGATACTATTTGTTACAGCTGTGTTGAGTGTTTGACATTGCTGATTGTAGGATACCATTTCTTACAGCTGTGTTGAGTGTTTGACATTGCTGATTGCAGGATACCTCTTGTTACAGCTGTGTTGAGTGTCTGACATTGCTGATTGCAGGATAGTGTTTCTTACAGCTGTGTTGAGTGTTTGACATTGCTGATTGTAGGATACCATTTCTTACAGCTGTGTTGAGTGTTTGACATTGCTGATTGCAGGATACCTCTTGTTACAGCTGTGTTGAGTGTCTGACATTGCTGATTGCAGGATACTGTTTCTTACAGCTGTGTTGAGTGTTTGACATTGCTGATTGTAGGATACCATTTCTAACAGCTGTGTTGAGTGTTTGACATTGCTGATTGTAGGATACCATTTCTTACAGCTGTGTTGAGTGTTTGACATTGCTGATTGCAGGATACCTCTTGTTACAGCTGTGTTGAGTGTCTGACATTGCTGATTGCAGGATAGTGTTTCTTACAGCTGTGTTGAGTGTTTGACATTGCTGATTGTAGGATACCATTTCTTACAGCTGTGTTGAGTGTCTGACATTGCTGATTGCAGGATACTGTTTCTTACAGCTGTGTTGAGTGTTTGACATTGCTGATTGTAGGATACCATTTCTAACAGCTGTGTTGAGTGTTTGACATTGCTGATTGTAGGATACCATTTCTTACAGCTGTGTTGAGTGTTTGACATTGCTGATTGCAGGATACCTCTTGTTACAGCTGTGTTGAGTGTCTGACATTGCTGATTGCAGGATAGTGTTTCTTACAGCTGTGTTGAGTGTTTGACATTGCTGATTGTAGGATAGTGTTTCCTACAGCTGTGTTGAGTGTTTGACATTGCTGATTGTAGGATACCATTTCTTACAGCTGTGTTGAGTGTCTGACATTGCTGATTGCAGGATAGTGTTTCCTACAGCTGTGTTGAGTGTTTGACATTGCTGATTGTAGGATACCATTTCTTACAGCTGTGTTGAGTGTCTGACATTGCTGATTGCAGGATACTGTTTCTTACAGCTGTGTTGAGTGTTTGACATTGCTGATTGTAGGATACCATTTCTAACAGCTGTGTTGAGTGTTTGACATTGCTGATTGTAGGATACCATTTCTTACAGCTGTGTTGAGTGTTTGACATTGCTGATTGCAGGATACCTCTTGTTACAGCTGTGTTGAGTGTCTGACATTGCTGATTGCAGGATAGTGTTTCTTACAGCTGTGTTGAGTGTTTGACATTGCTGATTGTAGGATACCATTTCTTACAGCTGTGTTGAGTGTTTGACATTGCTGACTGCAGGATATTGTTTCTTACAACTGTGTTGAGTGTTAGACATTGCTGATTGCAGGATAGTGTTTCTTACAGCTGTGTTGAGTGTTTGACATTGCTGATTGCAGGATACCTCTTGTTACAGCTGTGTTGAGTGTCTGACATTGCTGATTGCAGGATAGTGTTTATTACAGCTGTTTTGAGTGTTTGACATTGCTGATTGTAGGATACCGATTGTTACAGCTGTGTTGAGTGTTTGACATTGCTGATTGCAGGATATAGTTTGTTACAGCTGTGTTGAGTGTCTGACATTGCTGATAGCAGGATATCATTGTTTGCAGGTCTATGTCAGGTGTACATCTGATCCGCTATGGCCATCGTCGAGTCGGCTCCAAGTCCAAGGACTTCTCCGTGGCCACGCCCGAGGAATTCGTCAAGAGATTCGGTGGCTCCTCTATAACTGTGATCAATAAGGTGCGTAGGTCACTAGTGATGCCATCCACACAAGCAAAAATGAATTAACTGTGGAGTAACATAATTATTGCATTAATTTGAATGTATTATGGATATTAGATGCTCTATAAATTAATAATAATTATATCATTATTAAGCTGATTTCTAGAATCTTGCCATATTGACATTACTCACTTCTAGTAGAAGTGATTGTTACTAAACTAGTAGCTGCTGCTAGATTTGACCTAAATGAAACTTTCACATAAATGTGAACATACATGCATCAATTGTCACATTACATCCAAGAAATTATTGTTTCACTCACAAAAACAATTTGTTTGTTATCAGATTCTCATAGCCAACAATGGCATCGCTGCTGTGAAATGCATGCGATCCATCCGACGTTGGTCTTATGAGATGTTCAAGAATGAAAACGCTATACGCTTCGTCGTCATGGTAACGCCCGAGGACCTGAAAGCAAATGCTGGTAAATATTCTTTTATTTCTTTTTGAGGTATTAGTTTTACACCAGAGAATGTCTACATGTCCCTTTATTACGGCTGTTGAATAATTGCCAGTGTCTGTAATGTGACTTTTGTGCACACAGAGTACATCCGATTGGCCGATCAGTATGTGCAGGTTCAAGGCGGTGCCAACAACAACAACTACGCCAATGTCGAGTTGATTCTTGATATTGCACGCAGAACTAAAGTCCACGTAAGTACAGCGTTTAGACCATGACACAATTATCTTGCTTCTCTTCATTTTCTTCTTCTTTATTCATGTCTAGTACATATCCCAATCTGGGGTATTATCATACTGTCTTAGAAATAGTGAGTCGATGACAGGTTACATATTTACCCCCTATGTGGGATCTTGTACCTCCCGTGGCATAGGCTCGGTAGAAAGCATCAATGACTAGCTTCGAAGCAGCAGCAGGTGGACCCCAGTCCACTCGATTGACAGTCCAGCGCCCCGGGGGGGGTACTCCCTATACTGAGGTATACATGTATGTGCCACGCAAATGCCCCTGTTTTTGGCCATTTTTCTCTCTCTGTCCGAAGAAAAAATGTAAATTTTCTCTCTTTGTACTCCAATTAAACCTGATAATTGTCTCTTTCATCGAAGTGGAAATTTCCCAATGAAAACGTTCCGCCCGGGCTTACCTTACACTTATAGATATTAGATAAATTGTTCAATAATTCTCTCTTGGTGACCATAAATTTCTTGATTTCTCTCCATGTGCTCCATGGGGTTCTGGCGGCACACCCCCACCGCTTTGGTATGGCAGTACCCCCCGGGTCTGGTGCTCTTCTGCCAAACCATCTAGCCCACAGCTTCTAACAGTGTAGCAGTCTTTGATTATTTAAAATGTAAAATGAAAGAACAAAAACTTGGTTGAGGTTATTCTGACTGATGGTAGTGTTGTGAATGTCAACTGATACATTCAATTGAAAATCGGTAACTTGCTGAGGTAAAACCCTGAAACACAACCTCATGAAACATAGCAGCATATACTAGCTTAAGACGTCACCAATGTGTGATATTTGAGCCGGCAGTGTGCGATATATAGTAGATTATTGCAAGTCTATGTTACAATGGAACAGTCTAGTTATACATATTTGATGTATTAAATTTTAGAGTTGCCTAAAATGATGCTATTTGTACGTTGCTATTTCCTGGAAAGATTCTAGGGGAAATATTTATTTAAGTTAGATTTAGGAAATACTCTGGATTTAAAGCATGGATGGACCTAATGTAATCGGATGTGCGTCACCACACAGGCTGTTTGGGCTGGCTGGGGACATGCCTCAGAGAACCCCAAATTACCGGAACTCCTTCACAAAAACAACATTTCATTCATTGGTGAGTTACATCAACTTTTTGTTAGTGATTAAACAATGAAAAGAATGGATGAATACTGATGATGAATATGTATATCAACTGCAGATGTAATATATACTGTAATATTGACGTACATAGTGATAGTAATTTATTTGATATGTTTTGAAATATGTGATTTTATGTGATCCAGTTGAATAACAATTTTAGAAATGTTTTAATGAAATGCTTGGACGGCTATTGTACAAATTTTTATCAGCCAATAAAATTGGTTTGTTCGCTTTCTGCAGGACCGCCTGAAACAGCTATGTTGGCTCTGGGTGACAAGATTGCTTCCAACATCGTAGCCGAGACAGCAGGCATTCCAACATTACCCTGGAGCGGCTCTGGTAGGTGGCTCCCTCTGGCTGTAACTTGTCATTACACAGATCACACTTTTTAACAGTGTCCTTCAATAAATGATCCATCACTTTGTGTTAATTAATAAATGGCATTTAATGAATATCCATATTGAATATGAAAAAAATTTTGCTACATGCTAAAAAGTGCTTAGAAATTAAATAATAAAACCATTACATCCAAACTGATAGTGTTTCATAACAAATGTGTGAAGATAGAATACAAAAAAAGTTGGTATGTTCTAAAATCCCCTCTGCGTTATGATAGTTTTCATTTGTTGTTCAACATTAGTTCAACCCAAACATGTTTTAATGAACACACACTTTAAAACAAATATAATTTGATCTTCATATGTTTATGAATATGGACCTCGCCATTCAGCAGGTAATGTAAACATGATATTCCCTCTGAAAGGTTATTAGACAGATAATGGTCAAACTATGTATTTTATATGTAGTCCATTTATCCAGTCATGATGTTAAAATAAATCTTGTTTATGCTAAATAACATGATTTTACAACAACAGAGGTAAAAATTTATTTTCTGGGCAGTAGACCACCAGACTACCAGCTCTAGAAATCTGGTGGTCATGCCAAATTTATGGTGGTTCAGACCAGATTTAACGAACTGAAGATAACTTTGTAACATCAAACTCAGGCAACAGAATATATGCCAGTAAAATATGTAGTTTGTATTACATTTAACTTCTGGCAAAGAAAGAAATTTTTTTAGGTAGTAACAACATCCGATAATGTTTTGTCAATGCTCAATTTTTCCAATGGACCACCAGACCATCTCACAGGAGGGTTTAGGTGGCCGGACACCATATTTGATAAACTCCGGCCACTGGATCACTTCTAAACCCTGGATAACAACAAAGTTTTGCTGCAGGTCTGAAGCTTGAGTGGGATGCCAAGAAGCTGCTAGAGGGCGACACTGTCTGTGTGCCAAATGACATCTACAAACAAGGGTGCATCGAGACAGTGGACGAGGCCCTGGCTGCCTCCAAGAAGATCGGCTTCCCTGTCATGGTGAAGGCTTCAGAAGGAGGCGGTGGGAAAGGGATCAGGAAGGTCAACAACACGGAGGAGTTGCCCAATCTCTTCCGGCAGGTTAGTACCCAAAGGGGTTGTGGTAAGAAAGGGTAAGGATTTCATGAGAAAACATTATTGTAATTATGTACTACTTTATTAATTACTAGTGTGTGTGTGTGTTTGTGGGTTAATTTAAATTGTTAATTTGTTAATTTAATTAACTCAATTAATTATTCAATTATGTTAATTTAATTTATTTAACTAACTTTACCAGAAAGGCTAGATTAATTAAATTAAATTAATTAACTTCACCAAAAGGGGTTATTTTAATTGAATTGATAAATTCCCAATTAACTCTCAATTAAGTGCTCAATTAACAGTTGGTATTACTGGATAGTTCACACCCATGTTACTCAGGCATTTCCAAAAGGCAGTCACTATTCCAGTCATTAGCCTGACTGAGATAAGGTTAAGGCATGTATGAATGGGAGGGAGAACATCACAGAGCACTAATACTCTCTGTACCAACTGGAGTGGGCTGGTCATTCATGCACCTGTGAGTTGGAGGAAAGGCCTAGATAATAGAATGTCCTCTGGTAGTGTGATAAGTTGACAAATGATGGCTAATCTCTGTCTAAAGTAAATATGTTTGGCTGACAATTTGCAGCCAAGTGGACCTATGCATTATACATATGCATTACACTTTGTATCTATATTTTTCTGTACATCTGCAAGTGTGCATATAACATGCAGAGAAAAGTCAAATAGCTTCAGTTTGGGATCTTTTTACAGTGCCAACTGGAATCAAAAGCAAACCAATTCTAGTGATACATAATTTTTTTTTATAAATATTTAAATGCTAGTGTATAATGGGGAAACCTAATGATTTAACATTAGAACACTGCATAAATAACAACTTGGTGCATAGAAATTATGTATGTAGTTACCCGATTTTGTTAATTTGGTGAAAAAGACATTACTTTTATCAAGCATCTACAACTTTTAAAATGTGACCAAGTACCCCATGAAAAAATATATATATATATACTCGCAACCTCACTGTTGATATGGTTACTATATATCCTCATAAATACCAGTAGTATTCCCCATAACAAAACACTATGTGTGAACGTGTAACTTTCATCGCTACATTTTCGCTCCCTAGACTTCCCACTTCCTATCACTGTGATGGGCACTCCCTCTCCTGCTAGGTGCAAGCTGAGGTTCCTGGCTCCCCGGTCTTCGTGATGAAACTTGCGAACAACGCCCGCCACCTGGAGGTGCAACTACTTGCCGACAAGTACGGCAATGCGATCTCGCTGTTCGGCCGCGACTGCTCAATACAGCGGCGCCACCAGAAGATCATCGAAGAGGCGCCTGTGTCCATCGCTCGCCCGGAAGTGCAAGAGAAGATGGAACAGGTAAGTAGCATGTCACATCTCACGTGGTTTCATCCATCCTTGCTACCAGGGGTTTCTGGCTATAACAGTACCCCTGTCATATCGACCTGTTGCAATGCTGATTTTTCAGTTGCTGTGTTAACCAATGGGATTGTTTGCTGGAATTTACAGGGCTCACATACGAGAACTTAACTTTACTTTGGTAATGATTGGGATTTCCTGGAAATGCTATTTCAGGTTTGGGCGTGGGTGTGTCTAGTTCCCAGAAACATGGCGATCATTGGAGGAAGTGGGACGAAGTACAAATAATTTAGCGTACGTTCGTGGTGGGATGAACGATTCAAGGGGTCATGCCTTAGGTGTCATGCCTTAGAAATACTTTATGGATTTTCACAAGGCATGAACACACGGATGACAGCTAAATGTTACTATTGCATCAAAGTGACGTAGCTCACGGTATTCATTACCACTGCTAATATTAATTGAGAATTATATGACGTGTTCTGTTGGCTTAATTGTCCATGGAAACTGTGAATTAGGACTTTTATTTGATAGACCTTTGTGATGAAAATGTAGGATTGAACCAATAAGAAATAGAAAGTGTTGTAAGAAGCTATTTTTCATTCAGTTTGTTTTTTGGTCACCAGGCGGCTGTCACTCTGGCGAAGATGGTTGGCTACGTGAGTGCTGGGACTGTCGAATATCTGTACAGTGAGGAGGATGAGTCATTCCACTTCCTGGAGCTGAATCCGCGTCTTCAGGTGGAGCATCCCTGCACTGAGATGATTGCAGACATAAATCTCCCTGCCGCGCAGCTGCAGGTGAGGCTGGTCATGATGAGGATGACTCCGATATCGTGGTATTTTTAAAATCTATGCTGTTACCTATCTAGCATTTTTATCTAAGCAGTCGACATAGTTACATTCACTGTTCTTTTCTGCAAGAAAACTTAGACAGTGTCGATCATCTAGTTCTGATGTACTTTTTGTTCCTAGAGTTGAAACATTGGAACTAGGTCTTTCTCGGTTGGAATTTACTCCCTCTTAGTTTTAGTTCAGTAGGAAACATGCTGTTTTGCTATCATTTGAAGACCGTGCTAACCCTCCTTAGCTACCATCTGTTGACAACTTTAGCCATGCTAACCCTCCTTAGCTACCAAGTGTTTCCTTCCATCTGTTGACAACTTTAGCCATGCTAACCCTCCTTAGTTACCAAGTGTATCCTTCCATCTGTTGACAACTTTAACCATGCTAACCCTCCTTAGCTACCTAGTGTATCCTTCCATCTGTTGACAACTTTAACCATGCTAACCCTCCTTAGTTACCAAGTGTATCCTTCCATCTGTTGACAACTTTAACCATGCTAACCCTCCTTAGCTACCAAGTGTATCCTTCCATCTGTTGACAACTTTAACCATGCTAACCCTCCTTAGCTACCAAGTGTA
This sequence comes from Lamellibrachia satsuma, assembly GCA_033239005.1. Taxonomy (NCBI): domain Eukaryota; kingdom Metazoa; phylum Annelida; class Polychaeta; order Sabellida; family Siboglinidae; genus Lamellibrachia; species Lamellibrachia satsuma. Next base: position 18,287,968 of record BSQZ01000002.1, read on the forward strand.
TCCTTCCATCTGTTGACAACTTTAACATGCACCCTGCGTGTATCCTTCCATCTAACTTAACCTCCTTAGCTACCAAGTGTATCCTTCCATCTGTTGACAACTTTAACCATGCTAACCCTCCTTAGTTACCAAGTGTATCCTTCCATCTGTTGACAACTTTAACCATGCTAACCCTCCTTAGCTACCAAGTGTATCCTTCCATCTGTTGACAACTTTAACCATGCTAACCCTCCTTAGCTACCAAGTGTATCCTTCCATCTGTTGACAACTTTAACCGTGCTAACCCTCCTTAGTTACCAAGTGTATCCTTCCATCTGTTGACAACTTTAATATTGCTTACTGATTTCAAGATCGACTATTTTGATGTGTCTCTGAGCTTGGTGTGAAAGAAGTTTTATTCTTATTAAAGTTACTTACATGTGTTACTAAAGCTGCTCAATTTGATTCTTTTTCTTGACTCATTTCCCCAAAAATCTGACCTGTTTTGTATTGACTGTGATGTGCTTGCTCGTTTGTGTACATTTATTCTTTATTTTTGATGTAATCATCAGACAAACTGTTCAATTATTTTTGCTCTATGCTACTATCACTAGTTACATGATTATCATCATTTAGTTATTTTGCTGTGTTTTGCTGGGAATTTCCAAATCGTATGTGCAATAGATATAAAAAGCACCTAATGCTGACATAAAAAGCACCTAATGCTGACATAAAAAGCACCTAATGCTGACATAAACATTTCCAGTTTGTTAACATTGGTCCATCATGAATGTTCATATGCAGATCGCCATGGGCCTGCCTCTTCATCGCATCAAGGACGTCCGGGTATTGTACTCTGAAGATGCATGGGGCGACACCCCGATAGATTTCAACAACCCTCACAACAAGCCGCAGGCCAAGGGCCACGTGATTGCGACACGAATCAGTAGCGAGAATCCCGATGAGGTAAATATTTAAGGATGATCTCGAAACAGTGATGTGCAGGGTCCTCAGTATCTTTTGAATATCTCAGTTGTCATTACCGCTGCATGTCCCACATTGCTTAAACTTTGTGTTCGTTTAATTGAATTTCTCATCCCACTGACGTATCCTGACTGTCGTGTCCTGTTGCAGGGTTTCAAGCCCAGTTCGGGCACCGTCCAGGAGCTGAATTTCCGCAGCAGCAAGAACGTGTGGGGATACTTCAGCGTGGCGGCCTCTGGTGGCCTGCACGAGTTCGCCGACTCACAATTCGGCCACTGCTTCTCATGGGGGGAGGACCGAGAAAGTGCGAGAGAGTAAGTGTTGTTTGTGCATTGAACTATGCAGTTGTATTGTATTGTATTGTGTAAGTAGTAAAAGCACTAGGTGGCAGCATTGGCATATACAGTTGTATATTGGTGTATTTTGTAAGTAGTAAAAGCACTAGGTGGCAGCATTGGCATATACAGTTGTATAGTGGTGTGTTTTGTAAGTAGTAAAAGCACTAGGTGGAAGCATTGGCATATACAGTTGTATAGTGGTGTATTGTGTAAGTAGTAAAAACACTAGGTGACAGCATTGGCATATACAGTTGTATAGTGGTGTATTGTGTAAGTAGTAAAGCACTAGGTGGAAGCAGTAGCATATACAGTTGTATAGTGGTGTATTGTGTAAGTAGTAAAAGCACTAGGTGGAAGCATTGGCAAATACAGTTGTATAGTGGTGTATTGTGTAAGTAGTAAAAACACTAGGTGGCAGCATTGGCATATACAGTTGTATAGTGGTGTATTGTGTAAGTAGTAAAAGCACTGTGACAGCATTGGCATATACAGTTGTATAGTGGTGTATTTTGTAAGTAGTAAAAGCACTAGGTGGCAGCATTGGCATATACAGTTGTATAGTGGTGTGTTTTGTAAGTAGTAAAAGCACTAGGTGGAAGCATTGGCATATACAATTGTATAGTGGTGTATTGTGTAAGTAGTAAAAACACTAGGTGACAGCATTGGCATATACAGTTGTATAGTGGTGTATTGTGTAAGTAGTAAAAGCACTAGGTGGAAGCATTGGCATATACAGTTGTATAGTGGTGTATTGTGTAAGTAGTAAAAGCACTAGGTGACAGCATTGGCATATACAGTTGTATAGTGGTGTATTGTGTAAGTAGTAAAAGCACTAGGTGGAAGCATTGGCATATACAGTTGTATAGTGGTGTATTGTGTAAGTAGTAAAAGCACTATGTGACAGCATTGGCATATACAGTTGTATAGTGGTGTATTGTGTAAGTAGTAAAAGCACTAGGTGGAAGCAGTGGCATATACAAAATGGTGTATTTGTTTAGGTTGCTGTAATTTGCCATCACGGGATCCTTTGATATTATTATTTAGTATTAAGGTGCTTATGAAAAGCAGCACAGATACCCTTGTAGAATAAGGTGTGTTGACAAAGTTATTAATTGGAGAAATGTTCATATGCGAAGGATTTTAATGGTGACGATGAACATGTTTATTGCTACAAGTAAATAAATAAATATATAGACACATATTGGTGAGTTGTCTACACTGGAATTTCATTCATAATAAAGGTCGGTTACACAGGCAGTTCAAACTCATTTTAGAATTACCTAGCTCGAGGCAGCTGCTGAAGGTTTATATTATACCCTGGCTACTCTACTCTAACGCAAATCTTTTTCTGGTGTCGCCACCTAGGAACATGGTGATTGCGCTGAAGGAACTATCGATTCGCGGAGACTTCCGCACGACTGTCGAGTACCTCGTTAAACTTCTCGAGACGGAAAAGTTCCAGAATAACATGATCAACACAGGTTGGCTCGATCACCTGATCGCTGAGAAAGTGCAGGTTGGTTTTGTACAGTAACCCAGTGTTCATTTTTCCTTGATATCCCGCTGTATCCTCTCATCTTTTTCCGTCAAACTTCTGGAAGCCATCTTGAAAAAGTTTGTATATGCCGATTGTCAGAATCTGAGTGGCAAGTTATGAAGTTAACACTTCAGAAATCAGAATCCGATTAATTGAAAATGTATTAGTTATACAGTGGTTAATTAATAGCTTGCACTTTTTATGGTTAGCATTACAAAATTAAAGAAAAACCGCAATTTAAATGTATTGGTGGAGGTAGATAGAATCCGTCAGTGTTTGGATAATGCTGCACATATCGTATGTAATTACAATGTCATTTTGTACTGTCCATTGCAAGGAGTGATCAATGATTAAATGACCGTGTATGTTATGTTAGGTTGAGAAGCCAGACATCATGCTGGCAGCGATCTGTGCGTCACTGCACATTGCCGACCAGAAGATCCTTGACAACTTCCAGACATTCCAGAGCTCACTTGAAAGGTTAGTTCATGTCATCATATTGTCTCATCCACCTATTGTCAACTTTAAAATTGGTTTGAGGCTGCCAACCCTTTCATTTTGACGTCTGAGCTTGAGTTGCTCAGGATTGTGGTAATTAGAAGTCTTTGTATTGTCGTAGTTGTAATAAAACTTTGTTACACAATGGTGACCATGTCACGTAAATAGCGTTATTTACCATCAATCACATGCACTCTTACGTCCACAGTTATATATAATTTAAAGTAACATACAAGTCAAAGCAACAAGTAAACAAAATAAAACATTGATAAATACATAAAACTTGTCAATGCAATTCTAAGAACATCAATCATTTTACAAATCCTGTAATAAAAAGTAATTATAAAATTATAAATAAAATAAAAAGCATTAAACAAAACCATCAATTTACAATTTCTAACATCAACATTTGCAGACTTGTCAAGTTTAAAATGTTATATAGATTGACTAACTGCTACTGTCCATTCGCAGAGGTCAGAGTCTGCCGGCCAGCGAGTTGTCCAACTTAGTCGACGTCGAACTCATTCAAGAAGGCTTCAAGTACCAGATGAAGGTGCGTCATGTCTTTAGTAATCGCTTGGAACATTTATGTAAACTTAGTTTCCATTTTGTCGTCATATATGGCTACATTTCCAAACCACTGTCTTGTAGATATATGACATCAAACATGTTACATGCTGTGATGTTATCAGTTTATCTAGTGCCTATGATATCTTGATTGTTTGCAGTATATTGTCCTGCAATGTGGTAGTTTATATAAATTAGTGTTATTTAGTAGATTAGGTAGTAGTTTGTTCTATTTACAGGCAAAATGGATTGTGTTGCTGCTGATAATGATTCAGTTGTGTCGGTCATTCTGTTTTCTGTTTTACGGCAATTCGTTTTTTAATGTTACATGCATGACTGTTGTTGTAGGTGACCAAGTCCAGCCCTACTGGTTACTTCCTCACCATGAATGACTCGAGCATTGATGTGGAAGTTCACAGGTAGTTGATCTTTCTCTGGCGGTCCCTACTCCCTCATTGCTGTTTGTGTTTTGGAAGTACTAATCAACAGGCACACACGCGGTTAAAGGTCCTATTTCAAATAAATCACTTTGTTTTGCTCATCTCATTTCCGGAACAATTGAACCAACCTAGTGTCCTCTGTGTCATGCTAGCCCGTTTGTACAAATTTTTAATAAGAAGTTTTTGTGAAATCCTTGGACTTGGACCATTAACCTATTTTTAACCTGACCTGGTCAATATTTGGCAAGAAATTGCAAAAGTGGTCTGGCTCTGTATACCATAAGGCTTGTCAGACTTTTACAAGTTACCTAATTTAATGATCAATTCTTTCAATGTTTTTAACAAAGGTACATACTCTTTCACTAAACCACCTGCACATATTACTTAGACTACTTACCCACTATATATGTTAACATCAGTGAAGTTGCTCAGATGTGTAGTGCAGTTGCAATGAAATGTTTGCTTTCCGAAGAGTGAGTTACGGTCTGATTGTAGACTGAGTGATGGAGGCCTACTACTGTCACTAGATGGCTCTAGCTACACGACCTACATGCGTGAAGAGGTGTCCAGTTACCGCATCGTCATTGGCAACAAGACGTGTGTCTTTGAGAAGGAGAACGATCCAACAGCCTTGAGGTAAAATTTTATGTTTATCACATATTCAATACATGGTGCATTTAACAGAATTGAGCAACATTTGACATAATTGCCATCAAAAGTAAAAAAGCCAAAATATGTCAAGTGCACTTCTGAGATAGTTGTCAGTTTTGTTTTTAAACATACTCACGCTGCTAGCATTTACGCATTCAGTAGATCATTTGTTCCATTCATTTATCGTCCTGTGTGAGAAAGAATACATTCTGATACTTGCATCAAAGGATGGTTTTGAATGTACTTCCTGCCAGATGTTGGTTGCTGAATACACTGCATTTTGTGGGCGATTTTGTTCAGTTTATTATGGATTACAATTCATATTTATTACCTAACTACATTATTACCGAACTACAATAATTAATATACAAAGCAAAGTTAAATCATATATAACAACAACATATTCTTAATGTGTTTATATAGAGAAGTATTTTAATTTCTAAATGAATACATGAATCTGAAGTAGAGAAAACGTGACTTTATTAATGTTTATATATATATATTATTATTGAAAAAACTGTTGCTGTGGTTTTGCATTCTTCTGCCTGTTCATGTCTCATGAAGATGTTTTTATCTGCCAGGGCGCCCTCTACTGGCAAGTTGATCAACTTCCTGGTGGAGGACGGAGGTCACATTATTGCTGGCGAAGTGTACGCGGAGATTGAAGTGATGAAGATGGTGATGGAACTGAAAGTGGAGGAAACCGGGTGGTACGCGCAGCACTGTTACATAAATAGATGTTCTAGAACCGTGCAATTTTAATAATTGTAATAATTACATCTTGTATAGCCCCGATATCCACCAAATAAGGTGCTCATGGCGCTTGCTTCAAATGTGATCTAAAAGTACAGTTTTCGTTAAAAGTAATTACATATTCTAAAATTATTATCATAAATAATCTAAAATCAGTATAATGAATAATCCAAAATCATTATCATGTATATTCTAAAATCATTGTCATAAATATTATAAGGTTATTATCAATCATCGCTTGAAGTCCTAAAATACTTATTTTCTGTCCAACTTTTCTCTGATCTTGTCTTCCATAGAATCTGACTCAAATACTAGACTGGCTGACACCAATGGTTGCCTACAGTAATGTGTATATTTACCACTATGTGAAGTGGCCAGGTGTATATTGTATACATTGATGTGTATTTACCTGTAGTGTCCACTACGTGAAGCGGCCAGGTGTATCTCTGGATGCAGGCTGCATCATTGCTCACCTTAAACTCGATGACCCGAGTCTTGTCCAGAGGGTAAGTAGGGTGTTGGGGTAAATTGACCGAGGACAGATGGGTTAGTTGCAGGGATTGAAATGGTGTGCCATCATATGACATATGGTGGATTTTGAAACATCATAAATATATATCGCTGTGGAAGAGTCAAAACAATTGAAGTCCATTTTGATTTGCATCGCGTGGTTGGTTTGATTATTCAACAACGTATCTGTCAAGGAATCAAAACAATAAAAATCCATTTTCGTGTGTCAGAACTTCGAAGTTAGTGTAGATACATGTACAACCAGTCACATTGTGCAGATCAAATAGGCTTCATTGTTTTGGCTCTTCAGCACCAACAAGGGAGGGAGAAAGATGGAGAAGGAGAGGGATAGGAGATAGGTGGGGGAGAGGTGGGGGAGAGAGTCATATGAGATAGGTGGGGGAGAGGTGGGGGAGAGAGGGATAGGAGATAGGTGGGGGAGAGGTGGGGGAGAGAGGGATAGGAGATAGGTGGGGGAGAGGTGGGGGAGAGAGGGATAGGAGATAGGTGGGGGAGAGAGGGATAGGAGATAGGTGGGGGAGAGGCGGGGGAGAGAGGGATAGGAGATAGGTGGGGGAGAGGCGGGGGAGAGAGGGATAGGAGATAGGTGGGGGAGAGGCGGGGGAGAGGTGGGGGAGAGGCGGGGGAGAGAGGGATAGGAGATAGGTGGGGGAGGGATGGGGGAGAGAGGGGTGGGGGAGAGGCGGGGGAGAGAGGGGTAGGAGATAGGTGGGGGAGAGGTGGGGGAGAGATGGATAGGATATAGATGGGGGAGAGAGGTATAGGAGATAGGTAGGGGAGAGGTGGGGGAGAGAGGGATAGGAGATAGATGGGGGAGAGAGGGATAGGAGATAGGTGGGGGAGAGAGGGATAGGAGATAGGTGGGGGAGAGGTGGGGGAGAGAGGGAGAAGGGGAGTGAAAAAGAATACATAGTGAACCTAAAACATTCTGTTATGTGTTTATTGTTCTGCAAAGTCAAACTAACCACCTGTAATACCATCATAAAGACACATTCTCCAGTAGACCAAGAGAAAGTTATGACTAGTGTGAAACTGGAAGCACCAGCCGAGCATGACCATAATTGTAATGTACATTATCATAGAGTGTTCACTTTCAGTTTTGTGTAAATTAATGTGTGACTGCCTCTTCTGGCAGGCGGAGAACTACCTAGGCCGGTTGCCGTTGATAACGAGCCCACCGATCCATGGCGACCGCCTTCACCAGGTCTTCTACAACACGATGTCATTCCTTGAGAACATTCTAGCCGGATACACATTGCCGAATCCTTACTATAAGGAAAGGCTCCACACAGCTGTTGAAATCCTGATGAAGTCGCTGCGTGATCCAGCGTTGCCTCTCTTTGAGATGCAGGTAGGTCGACCAAAGCAAATAGGTTTATTTATCAATTACAAACCTTCTTGATCTTGGATGAAGAAAAAATTTTCTTTCGTTTGTAAGAATGTAGTTATCCAAAGGCTTTTTTGTATTTTAATATTTTAAACTATATTTGTTATGTTATGCCGCCAACTTGTTAGTTTGAACTGTAGATTTAAAACAGCCATTTGTCACTGAATATTGCAGATGAAACTTGGTCTTGAAAAAAGGGGCCATTTCAACAGTTCAACATGTACTGACATATGCTGATATTTTAGGTTGGCCCCTGAGTGAACATATATTGCAGCCAGTATTTCTGATAAAGGAGAAAAGTGTTAGTATACACTGTATAATCCCACTGTTTGCTTTCTGGTAGATGTTACTGATGTGTACATACGTCCTGGTAAAATATCTTTTTGGGAGCTGTCATAATATGAAATAATGCAGTAATTAGAAAGGAACCTACAGGCAGTATAAAGAAATGTTATTTAATATTAAAACATGAATGTTACAAATTGCAAGGTTGAAAACCAGGAACACAGTGCCTGCAGTGCTATGTTGAAATGGTCATCAGCAAAATAAAAATTATTTTACAATTGTTTGCGAGCAGGAGCTGATAGCGATGATATCGGGTCGAGTGCCTGCGGAAGTGGAGAAAGACATTCGCAAGCTGATGGCGACCTATGCCAGTAACATCACGTCTGTTCTCTGCCAGTTCCCCAGTCAGCAGGTAATCTTACTATGATCCAGTAAGTGTTTGTATGTTTATAATGTATGTTTTGGTGCTACTCTTAGACGCTTTGAAAATCGGGTGCCGAACTATTCGGGGTTCATCTACGGCCAGTCTCGGTTTTATTTTCTCGAAATTCACCCCACTAGTATTCACCCCACTAATACCCTTTTTACGAACAATCAAATTACTCTTTGTACTTACTACATACAACTGTCTGCAATGCTATGTGAACAATTATGTACAATTGTTGACCACGTCATGCATCTTTTTTGTTGTCTGGAGTTACATAATACAAGAGCAAGGCATCGCTAGATGACAGTATTATGTAGCAATATTTAAATATTGTTATTATGAGAGTCACTAACAAACTATCAAGTTTTTCTGTCAGGAGGATGGACATTTTTGCTAGTAATAATAATTATAATTTATTTCCTCTGCAAATGTAAAATTGAATAAAAGTACAGTAGGTACAAAATGTGTGTTTGTTAAAATTATATGCGTGCATTTTAGGTTAGAAAATATAATTTGAACAACTGTAGACGTCTATTTTTCAGGTAAGGTAACACTTCTCGCTTGAGCTATGATAACCTCTGCATTGAGGGCGTATTTGCTTAATTGAGTGAACTGTTGTGACTTTACCCCTTTGTGCATCAGTTACATTTCTCCGGATCCACATTTTGATGTATTCATGGCTGGTTATATGTTTTTGACTCGTGGCTTATAAGTTATTATATGTACATGTATGTTATATATTATTATAAACTTTTAGAAAATTAAACCTGTTTGAGTTTGACCTAGGAAGGATTCAGTGGAGTATTTAGATGGACCATTGGGCCCCTTTGGCTAAAATTTTTTTTTCATATGTAACATGCACCATTATATGGTAACATGGTAAACTAAAGCTTGCTCCACTGCGAGGTCCTAGATACACTACTGGTAGGATTAGTAATTGTTTACACAGGCTACATGTATTGAGTGTTGTGCTTACAGATTGCCAACATAGTGGACACGCATGCAGCGAAACTGACCAAGCGATCTGAGCGTGACGTCTTCTTCATTACCACTCAGGGTATTGTCCAGCTAGTCCAGAGGTGGGTCAGTAACTGGTCTGGTCATTAATATGTTTGCTGGGATGAACCAATGTATTTTTTTTAGTAATTCAGCTAACTCTGCTTACAAAGTGACATGCTTACAAAGTGACATGCTTACAAAGTGACATGCTTACAAAGTGACATGCTTACAAAGTGACATGCTTACAAAGTGACATGCTTACAAAGCATTGCATATTATTTCATGTATGCCAAATACTGTTTGTTTTGTTCACCATTTTGATGCTGTTTCAGTTGATATTTTTACAAGCAATTCGATGTTGTGTAGTTGTGATTATGTGCAGTATTATAGAGGTTTCATTCTTTATTTCTTGCTAATGTGATAGAAAGTATACTGCATGACCATGACCGTGGTGGTTTGTAGGTATCGCAATGGTATCCGAGGTCACATGAAGAACGTCGTACAGGAACTGCTGAAACAGTACCTGGCGGTTGAGACGCAGTTCCAACATGGTACGTAGCACCATGGTGAGGCTGAGGCAGACAGTTCCAACATGGTATGTAGCACCATGTTGAGGCTGAGACAGACAGTTCCAACATGGTATGTAGCACCATGGTAAGGCTGAGGCAGACAGTTCCAACATGGTACGTAGCACCATGGTGAGGCTGAGGCAGACAGTTCCAACATGGTACGTAGCACCATGGTGAGGCTGAGGCAGACAGTTCCAACATGGTACGTAGCACCATGGTGAGGCTGAGGCAGACAGTTCCAACATGGTACGTAGCACCATGGTGAGGCTGAGACAGACAGTTCCAACGTGGTACGTAGCACCATGGTGAGGCTGAGGCAGACAGTTCCAACATGGTACGTAGCACCATGGTGAGGCTGAGACAGACAGTTCCAACGTGGTACGTAGCACCATGGTGAGGCTGAGACAGACAGTTCCAACGTGGTACGTAGCACCATGGTGAGGCTGAGACAGACAGTTCCAACGTGGTACGTAGCACCATGGTGAGGCTGAGACAGACAGTTCCAACGTGGTACGTAGCACCATGGTGAGGCTGAGACAGACAGTTCCAACGTGGTACGTAGCACCATGGTGAGGCTGAGGCAAACAGTTCCAACATGGTACGTAGCACCATGGTGAGGCTGAGACAGACAGTTCCAACGTGGTACGTAGCACCATGGTGAGGCTGAGACAGACAGTTCCAACGTGGTACGTAGCACCATGGTGAGGCTGAGGCAAACAGTTCCAACGTGGTACGTAGCACCATGGTGAGGCTGAGGCAGACAGTTCCAACGTGGTACGTAGCACCATGGTGAGACTGAGGCAGACAGTTCCAACGTGGTACGTAGCACCATGGTGAGGCTGAGGCAAACAGTTCCAACGTGGTACGTAGCACCAAGGTGAGGCTGAGGCAGACAGTTCCAACGTGGTACGTAGCACCAAGGTGAGGCTGAGGCAGACAGTTCCAACATGGTACGTAGCACCATGGTGAGGCTGAGGCAGACAGTTCCATCGTGGTACGTAGCACCATGGTGAGGCTGAGGCAGACAGTTCCATCGTGGTACGTAGCACCATGGTGAGGCTGAGTCAGACAGTTCCAACGTGGTACGTAGCACCATGGTGAGGCTGAGGCAGACAGTTCCAACGTGGTACGTAGCACCATGGTGAGGCTGAGGCAGACAGTTCCAACGTGGTACGTAGCACCATGGTGAGGCTGAGGCAGACAGTTCCAACGTGGTATGTAGCACCACGGTGAGGCTGAGACAGACAGTTCCAACGTGGTACGTAGCACCACGGTGAGGCTGAGGCAGACAGTTCCAACGTGGTACGTAGCACCATGGTGAGGCTGAGGCAAACAGTTCCAACGTGGTACGTAGCACCACGTATCTGGGTCTCACTCCTCTCCCTGCTATTCAAAGCCAATGGAGTTTGTCCAAAGATGACTAAATGAATGGTATGAAAGGGCCACTACAGTTAGCACATTGCATAGATAGGGCACACCATATTGGGTAGTAGACGTACTAGTACTCACCACATTTGACATTTGTTTATTATCACTACACATTATTAGGCATAAAGTGATATGATTCAATGAACTGTTTTGCTGATTTATGATCCCTGCTGCTCAGCACTAGATAGACACAAAATGTTTAAGATCCCTGCTGCTCAGCACTAGGTAGACACACATGTTTAAGGTCCCTGCTGCTCAGCACTGAATAGACACATCATATTTACGATCCCTGCTGCTCAGCACTGAATAGACACGTCATATTTTAGATCCCTGCTGGTCAGCACTGAATTGACAAGACACACGTCATATCTACCATATTATTAACCCATTTCATATGTACAAATCTACATTCATGTTTATTATAGCAGGATAAACTACCAATAAGATTGCACATGGTATGAAAAGGGTTAAATCCTTGACAATTGTCATGATGTTTGTAGTGTGCCTCAGGTAACCAGATGCCTGTTAAGAAAATCTTTTTCTCACATAAAAATGGCAATTGGATGCAATTAAACATAAAATTATTTGATTAATGATATCGTTCACATCTGCATGGCTTAAGACATCACTTTTTTTAACACGAACTAACAGCTATCGTCTTAGCTATAACGTTAGCTCCAGTTATTCATTAGTTAGTCACCTTTGCCTGCCACATGTGGCCAAAATCACTAGCTGAAGCAACTGCCACACATTCCATATTCATGAGGAAGGTTATAGTAATTTTCATCACAACTGGACCGTGGATTTTACATTGATAATTTTACAACACTGTTATCACAGGTGACTTGTGGTCGACGGCCTTATTTATTTAGTTATTTATTTATTTATTAACCTTAATCGAATATTTAACTATAATACTATATAGCTATTAGTTGCATGTATGTTTTTGTATGCCCTTTATACATTTTAGTAATAATAATGAATGTTGACGTTTTAACAGTTCGACATATATTTACAGGTCAGTATGACAAGTGCCTTGCCGTGTTGCGAGAAAGCAACAAGGAGAACATGGAAGCAGTGCGGACCGCTATTTTCTCCCACCACCAGGTGGCCAAGAAGAACGAACTCGTCATAGCCATCATTGATTATGTGTGTCGTCACGAGCCAGGACTGACCGATGACCTCCAGCTCATCCTCACGCGACTGACCACTCTCAGTAAGACGGAGAACGCCAAGGTGGCCTTGCGCGCTCGACAGGTGAGATTCAAGCATAGAGTCAACGGCATCATGTCTGTTGCATACATAGGCAATCGTGATCCTCCATTTCCCAAAATCAGAGGTGTCTTCAAACAGTTCTGTAATGCTCTTCCCTAGCCAAGCTGCTAGACCATCAAGTATTTGAATTCTTGTTATTTAATATTAAATTCCTCGAATTCTAAAATCCTATCAGTTATGTAATTTCTTTGAAGAAATCGTATCAGACTGTCACAAGTTTCTGTAGATGTTTTGTGCTGACTGCCTGACTGACAAGGCCCTTAAATGCTGTTTGTTTGGGGCCACCAGGTGCTGATTGCTGCTCATCAGCCTCCGTATGAATTACGGCACAATCAGGTCGAGAGCATCTTCCTCTCTGCCATAGACATCTACGGACATGAATTCTGTCCTGAGAACCTACAGGTACGGCTATAGACATCATCAAGGCATGTGTCTGTGACTGGAAGTAAATCTAATTAGCCTTCAGCAGAACATTTTTAAACCTGTTCAACAAACGAATGTAATGGATGTTTCATTTAAGGGAAGGTTGGTTAAATTGAAATGGACCACTATGGGTTGAGTTATGGGCTACTGTGGGCTATTGTGGTCTACTGAGGTCTACTGTGGGCTACTGTGGTCTACTGTGGTCTATTGTGGCCTACTGTGGGCTACTGTGGTCTACTGTGGGCTACTGTGGTCCATTGTGGGCTACTGTGGTCTATTGTGGGCTACTGTGGTCTATTGTGGGCTACTGTGGGGTATTGTGGTCTACTGTGGTCTACTGTGGGCTACATTGGTCTACTGTGGGCTACTGTGGGGTATTGTGGTCTACTGTGGTCTATTATGGTCTACTGTGGGCTACTGTGGTCTATTGTGGTATACCGTGGTCTATTGTGGTCTACTGTGGTCTACTGTGGGCTACTGTGGTCTACTGTGGGGTATTGTGGGCTACTGTGGTCTATTGTGGGCTACTGTGGGGTATTGTGGGCTACTGTGGTCAATTGTGGTCTACTGTGGGCTACTGTGGTCTATTGTGGGATACTGTGGGATATTGTGGGCTACTGTGGTCTATTGTGGGCTACTGTGGGGTATTGTGGGCTACTGTGGTCTATTGTGGGCTAATGTGGGGTATTGTGGGCTACTGTGGGGTATTGTGGACTACTGTGGTCTACTGTGGGGTATTGTGGGCTACTGTGGTCAATTGTGGTCTACTGTGGGCTACTGTGGTCCATTGTGTGCTACTGTGGTCTATTTTGGGCTAGTGTGGGGTATTGTGGGCTACTGTGGTCAATTGTGGTCTACTGTGGGCTACTGTGGTCTATTGTGGGCTACTGTGGGGTATTGTGGGCTACTGTGGTCTATTGTGGCTACTGTGGGGTATTGTGGGCTACTGTGGGGTATTGTGGTCTACTGTGGGCTATTGTGGGCTACTGTGGGGTATTGTGGGCTACTGTGGTCTATTGTGGGCTACTGTGGGGTATTGTGGTCTACTGTGGTCTATTGTGGGCTACTGTGGGGTATTGTGGGCTACTGTGGTCCATTGTGGGCTACTGTGGTCTATTGTGGGCTACTGTGGGGTATTGTGGGCTACTGTGGTCTATTGTGGGCTACTGTGGTCTACTGTGGGGAACTGTGGTTTATTGTGGTCTACTGTGGGCTACTGTAGGCTACTGTGGTCTATTGTGGGCTACTGTGGGGTATTGTGGTCTACTGTGGTCTACTGTGGGCTACATTGGTCTACTGTGGGCTACTGTGGGGTATTATGGTCTACTGTGGTCTATTGTGGTCTACTGTGGGCTACTGTGGTCTACTGTGGTCTATTGTGGTATACTGTGGTCTATTGTGGTCTACTGTGGTCTACTGTGGGCTACTGTGGTCTACTGTGGGCTACTGTGGTTTATTGTGGTCTACTGTGGGCTACTGTGGGCCACTGTGGGGTACTGTGGGCTACTGTGGGGTACTTTGGGCTACTGTGGTCTACTGTGGGCCACTGTGGGGTACTTTGGGGTACTGTAGGCTACTGTGGGCCACTGTGGGGTACTGTGGGGTACTGTGGGCTACTGTGGTCTACTGTGGGGGTACTGTGGGGGTACTGTGGGATACTTTGGGCTACTGTCGCTGGCAGCAGTCACTAATCTTGAGTTCAGTATGAGAGATGGTATTCTTCTGCATTAACAGAAGCTGATTCTCTCAGAGACAGCCATCTATGACGTCCTCCACGACTTCTTCTACCACACGAATAAGCTAGTCCGCATGGCTGCCCTTGAGGTAAGATGCTTCTTGCAAACGTTTTTGTTGCTGCAAACTATGTCAACTGTTTTTAAATTATGACTGGAGCACCACTTAGCTAATGAGAGAAAACTGTATTATAATAATAATAATAATTCAACAGGAAAACTTACTATAATGTATATATGTAATAATTACTTTACTTACTGTACATATTGATATTTTCTACATAACAAATTTGGATTTAGAAAAGAAAACAGTACAGCTAGTCTGTCTTGTCAAAAATATAAACACCAGAGACCAAGGCGGTCCTTCTGCCTTTTCATGAATTTTTTTAGTCAATGGCTGCTACTTGGAGAAAATTTTTATTGTTTAGGCGAAATATAGACTTTTGAGTATCGTGATCCTACATGCTACAGTTGTTGACCTTGTGTGCAGGTGTACGTGAGACGAGCATACATTGCCTATGAGCTGAGCTGTCTACAGCACTACCAGTTTGATGGCGGACTTTGCGTCGTTGAGTTCATGTTTCTTCTCCCGTCTTCCCATCCAAATCGGTAGATATCCTTGTATTTTATCACTAGACAGTAGTTCAATTGTTACGTTATGATTGGAAAATGAACGAGACTTGGTGTGCTTACTTGTAAGAAATTAATTTGAAAATATACCGGTGGATATCACATGGTATTTATCTGTGTAATAAATCAGTTTTGTTCTGTGCCTCTAATGTTGGAAAGATATTCGAGCTAAAACAAAGTTGTAGATGAAAAACAATTAAACTCTACAATTCCATCTATTTAGGATGTCATCAGCAAACCAACCAAGTGACTAGGAAAGCCTGTATGTCATGAACAATGGTTGTAAAGATAACTAGGTGTGTTTGTTGTAGTTGTCTGTTTCACTAGTTGCTTCTTATGAAAAGTTTCACTGTACATTTGTATGTATTATATTAGTTGTGCCAATGAAAATAATCAATCAATAACAACTATGCATTTTGTTTATTCATATCTGTGTAATATATAGCAGGATTCAGAAAAAGAACTATGATAATGACTTTTTAGTGTGAATTCATGTTGTGAACCATGATATCAGTGAAGATAACGTAATCTTTGCTTTGTTATTGTTCAGTTGCTACTGTGTTATGATTGTATGTTGTATGTGTTGTATGTCGTTGTGGAAAGGAAGGGACGGACAGGCTTGTAGCCGTACCATGAATCGGGAAACGTCTATTTCTGTGTGGTATAAATCATTATAATTTGGACGACCCTTTTGTTTAGGGTATCTGTTTAAAATGTTTGGTAGACAACTGAGGGGTTTTGGGGTGTTACGGGTGTTAAATCTTTCAAGGCCGTTTTTTCCAATAGTTTACATTTTGAAAATTTCTTTTTAATGTCAACTAAAAATCGTACATATTACTATTAATTCAGCAAATTAGCATCATGGCATAATTTGATATATTGTTTGTTAGAATAAATAATTTTTTTGGACATATATCAATTAAATTTCCCTTGGTACTTCCTGCAAAACCACCTCTATCAGCATTTCTAAGATTATCTCAATACCATGGTTACAGTCATGCAAATTGCATTTTAAGTCACAGGTGAAATTTCACATAAATATAATACATTGTAAATTTGGTTAAGATGAGTAGTTTTTAAGATGTGATATAATTTTGTATAACCCATTTGTTGATCAGTGTCAGCCCTTAAAAATCACAAGTGGTGGATCCAGCCATTTGTCATGTTTACTTATAATCCAGTGACTTGGATGTTTGATGGGGTACCCCCCGGGAGGGGTGGCGTCTTGGCCTTACTCCCGTCCTGTCTTCATGTGTGTTTGTGTGGCGCCATTCTACTGCAGACTCAACCAGCAGAAGACGTCGCTCCCGCGCGTCGTTAGCCTCAGCGAGGATTTAGCGGCCGTTGCGATGTCTGACTTGCCACACTGCCAGCGAATGGGGATCATGGTCGCGTTCAGCTCGATCGACGAGTTCAAGGGGTAATTTGCGTTGTGTTGTACACTTGCCACGTGGCATATTGTGTTGTTCCCTATCGGGGCTTAGAGGACTATGTATCGCCACGTGCTTGTAGTAATTGTGTTTTGTCATTTCGCCACCACCAGCCACTTCGGCCCGATCATCGTTGGTGACCAAGTGCGCTACCAGCAAATGGGCATCATGGTACCTGTCAACTCGCTTAAGGAGTTCGAGTGGTAAGACGTATCAACGGTGCCTGGCGACACCTAGTGGTGACACCAGTGTGTGTCGTAGTGCTGTACTTGTCTCTACCCTTGTCTCTCTGTCCTAACATGTCCCACTGGCATAGCGATCTTGTTCACATAGTCGCGTTTGCCGTAGTGATGGATTCTTCTGTCCATGGTTCGCTGCGTGCACTTGTACATAGGTTGTGTCTTTGTGGTTTTTCACGTCGTGTAGGCTGGTGGAAGTGTATGTGGAGGCACTGGCAGGGACATGCATGCACTTGTACGTGTTAGTGTGCACGGGCATACGTGCATGCACTTAGGTAGGTAAGGTGGTTGGCTACGTATTGTAGTATGAATTTGTAGCAGATACTGCAAATCCATAGTTATTTAGGGATTCTTATGTGCATGCATACACTGAAGTACACATTACATGTACATGCGTGCATGCACAGCCACAATCAGTTCCACAAACATACATTATTACAGACAAATGCATGCTTATTTGGACACCTGGAACTGTTCACACAATTTACTTGTAAATGTCAACGTCTACGATTATTGTGAAACATTCATTGTCCATGGATCAGTGGGGCTGTTACTGCCTTACTCCACAGTAACAGAACTTGTGCTTCAAAGTGATGGGTGGCGCTTGTGTATGCTTTATGCAGATGCATTGGGATTCCATATTTAACACAGCACCACTTGCAAACATGAAGCCTGTCTAAGCTTCCTATAACCTCCTACAGCCTTCAGCAGCCTCCGCAGCCTGTCAGTTTGATGCTGTAACCTGTCATTCATTGGTGTCCGTGTCTCCCAGCTTGGCGCTTTGTACATCACTGTTGCTAGGTGGCACTATAGTCTCGATGTCGCACTGTTTATTGTGATTCGTTTAGCGGGGTTTACACAAAACGATCAGTCAAACCAATTAGTTAAAAACAAATCATACTGGCGGTTGTACCATTGCTTACTTTCGGCATATTATATTTCGAAAGATAACTGCTGTCTTGTAAGAAAGGCTGCATCATTTGGGAGAGGTTATGAATTAGACAAACCAAACATGGATACTCTACTCTACTGCCTATTACCTATTCTAGTACCACATGATTCACTGGATGCAGCTCTAGTTGAACATCCCAGTTTCTTCATTCCAGTTTGTACTAGTAAGATCCAGTTTGTACTAGTAAGATCCAGTTTGTACTAGTAAGATCCAGTTTGTACTAGTAAGATCCAGTTTGTACTAGTAAGATCCAGTTGCACACAACTGATTGATGACTAATCACTCTGTGTACATTGTGCTTTAGTGTTCACCAGCTCTTGTACAGTCAGAGTGGTTGTGAAAGTTGTTAGAATTGTGTACAACCAATCGTTACTAGATTTCTTGTTTGACCCGGTCACTGTCCCCAGAGATAGTCTTAGCTTGAAATGCCCTCCTCACCAGTTTTTAACCCATCATGAATCAGGTTCATAAATTTTCAAATGTATAGTGTGAATTTTTTAGGTAATCTGCACAGTCCGTTTGATAAACGAGTACGTCTTTTTGTTGAAATCATTTAAAGAATTGATTTTGGTCGTTAATTGTGTAACTTGCAAAAGTGTAAATTGCCTTGTGTTATCATATATAGAACCAGAACACTTTTGTCATTTTGCTGCCAAATTGCGACCAGATCTGGTAAAAAATAACTAGTTTGTCCGAAGATTTCACTGAAACTAAATACAAATGTGTACAATCAAGCAATCATGTCGTTGTGAATACTAGATGGGTTCGATTTTTCACAAAATCCACCTGAAACAAGATGAACAGAATAATCTAAGGTTTAGTGCAGAACTATTTAAATTGTTTTGTGATAGAATATTAGACATTTGTGCAGAAGAATTGTTGAGATTTTACCTAACTCACTTGTGTGGATTAACTAAATATGTGTGTGTTGCTTTTACCATGATGACTGTTCATAATAATTATTTAATTTTATATTTCACTCCTTAAACAATTCTTGTTGTTCCAAGATTGTTGTAGTTTTATTATTAATTATATTCTCAGATCGTACTTGATTTTTATTATATATATATATATATATATATATATATATATATATATTTATACAATAAGCAGCATAAGTCCAATGAATGTAGAGATAATTGAAATAGGCCAAATAATGATGTTTATTATTGGAAAGTGGGCTGCTATCATGCAGCCACTGTAGAAATAATGGTAAAAGAATGTGAGGCTTGTTATACATGCTGTTGTCGTGTATCATTAGGTGAAATTTGTTTAAGACTGTTTCAATTCATATTATCAAAGCTAAGTTGTGTGCTTTTGAAATTTGTGCAACTAACTTGACATTTTTGTTGATGTGCCACAGACTAGTTATTTTTACGTGTTCTTTGTGTATAGTTACTTTGATGCCATCAGTGAACGCTTCATGGGGGCTTCTACCTTCTCCAAGTTGGTCGACAACAAGGCTGGATTCGCTAATAATGTCGGCAAGAGCAAGAAGGTAAACATTGCCAAGCCTAGCTGTGTGTGTGTGTGTGTGTGTGCGTGCGTGCGTGCGTGCGTGCGTGCGTGCGTGCGTGCGTGTGTGGGGGGAGCCATTCTCACAGCGGGTGTATTCATGAATTGTTGAACTACAGTAGAACCCACCCCTTGAAAACAGCCACTGTATCACTATCTGTTTTTCCCACATCTGTATATCTGACCATCCTCTGTAATTCGGCCACCCCTTTAATCGTGCCACTCTATTTAAAGGTGTATCCTCAGTTTGATTTTTTTACACATCTCATTTCAAATTCAATTTCTGAAAATTCAGACCTACCTAATATCCACTATGACATGCTAGCTCATTTATGCTTTTGTGTGTAGTTTTTATGAATTCATCAGACACACTATTAAATTATTTAATTTTGTATCCAGAATTTAGTGAAAGGTGAAAATGGAAACATTAAAAACTCAGGAATTTTGCGAAGCCTTGGTGACATTTCATTACTTTGTCACGTGATCGGCGAGAGGATGGAAGTCACGCCCATGATCAGCCTCGATCCCAAGAATTGTTTACTGTTTTGGTTATCCACTATTTTGAGCTTTATGAGATCTAACGACTAAACTCAGTTGTTTCAATGATTTGAAGAAAAAAATGCTCTTTTTTATTAAACTGACTGCAGATATTACTTAAGCTATTCATACACTACATATTTGGACATCAACGAACCTGATTAGCGATGGGCTAAATCAGTTGAGGATGAAGTTTTAAGTCACTTGGTTGATTCTACAAGTGTACTGTAATTTAACAAGATTGCCAATGAAGGAGGAAGCCATTGACTTATTAAGAATCCAACGACTGTTCAACTATGTTTAACGTACCCTTATCAGATGTAGATGTCTGTCAAGTTTGGTTTTTGACAACATATTCACACTGCTAGCATTTACACAATCTAAGATGGACTCTGTACTCTAGCACTGCTGTAACTGCAATGTCATGATGCTGTTGAATCTTGTTTTGTCAGAAATTGCTGGACGAACCAATCAACATCCTAAATGTGGCGATCCGCCGTGAACAGGAACAGGACGATGACCTGGTTGCGTCTCAATTCGAAGCCTTCTGTGCTGAAAGGGTTAGTCTCCTGCCTTCAGTATGTTCTTCTCAATCTCAAACATGGTGGTTTCCCTGGTGACAGATGATATTTAATTTATATAATAATAATAATATGTAAATTTGTAAAGCGCCGTAAATCTAAAGAAAAGGTCATCCAGAATTTTTTTGGGTAAAAATAACTTGTTTTGACACTAGTTCTTTTTATAATTTTGGTTAAATGCATTTTTCATATATTGATGATAACATCCAGAGGCTGTTGGATAAATTTGTGTCTTTAAAATGTAATAATTTATTTAATATTTAATAAAGACAATGATAGTGATTAATCTTGTTAAACCTGACATATACTTATTATGTGATTTTGATTTTCAATAATGTTGATTGCAGTGTAAAGACTTTGATATATAATGTTGATTGCAGTGTAAAGACTTTGATATATAATGTTGATTGCAGTGTAAAGACTTTGATATATAATGTTGATTGCAGTGTAAAGACTTTGATATATAATGTTGATTGCAGTGTAAAGCCTTTGATATATAATGTTGATTGCAGTGTAAAGACTTTGATAAATAATGCATGATTTTTTTTATTCTATGCTAACTTTTGCACAGAAAATAATGTATTAATAAGACTATTATATGCATTTCTGTCCAGAAAACTATTTTATGATTGCAATTATTACTTACTTACCCTATTTGTGCACAGATGTGGCACACAAGGCTTGCAAGGATCTCACTAGTTCCCCATAGATTAAGAAAGCTTATGTAGAAATTTGCAGTTAATGATGCAATGAAAGTGTTAGTTCATTATATCGGTGAAGTGGAACACAGTGTTATGTGTTGGTTCCTTAGTGAGTTTGTGTAGATAATGCCTGTAGATAATGCCTGTAGATAATGCATGTGTGTTTCTGTTTTGTAGTAGATGTTTATGAGTATTTGTGTGTTTGCAGAAGCATTATTTGGCCAAAATGGGTCTGAGGCGAATCACGTTTGTCATCCTCAACAAGGTACAGTCGGCTTTGTTTCTACTTATTGCCAACAACTCTTTGTTTCTACCTATTGCCAACAACTCTTTGTTTCTACCTATTGCCAACAACCCTTTGTTTCTACCTATTGCCAACAACTCTTTGTTTCTACCTATTGCCAACAGCTCTTTGTTTCTACCTATTGCCAACAGCTCTTTGTTTCTACCTATTGCCAACAGCTCTTTGTTTCTACCTATTGCCAACAGCTCTTTGTTTCTACCTATTGCCAACAGCTCTTTGTTTCTACCTATTGCCAACAACTCTTTGTTTCTACCTATTGCCAACAACTCTTTGTTTCTACCTATTGCCAACAACCCTTTGTTTCTACCTATTGCCAACAACTCTTTGTTTCTACCTATTGCCAACAGCTCTTTGTTTCTACCTATTGCCAACAGCTCTTTGTTTCTACCTATTGCCAACAGCTCTTTGTTTCTACCTATTGCCAACAGCTCTTTGTTTCTACCTATTGCCAACAGCTCTTTGTTTCTACCTATTGCCAACAACTCTTTGTTTCTACCTATTGCCAACAACTCTTTGTTTCTACCTATTGCCAACAACCCTTTGTTTCTACCTATTGCCAACAACTCTTTGTTTCTACCTATTGCCAACAGCTCTTTGTTTCTACCTATTGCCAACAGCTCTTTGTTTCTACCTATTGCCAACAACTCTTTGTTTCTACCTATTGCCAACAACTCTTTGTTTCTACCTATTGCCAACAACTCTTTGTTTCTACCTATTGCCAACAACTCTTCTCACAATGTAAATGATTTCCAGTCATAAAATAAGCAACACAAGTCCAATGTAACTGTATTAAAATAAAAGCAATTTATGACATTATAGGAAAGTAGACTGCATATCATGCAGTCACTTTTGTATTAGCAATAATAGGAATGTAAGCTCTACAATGTAAACCACTTGATACAGCATAACGTAAACCCTTGATACAGCTTTGTCTGAAACTTTTCTTAGAGCCCACATTCCTACAAGCATGATGACTGTAACACATTCATATACATACACCATGCCACAATTATTCCTGTGTGGTAATGAAATTAAAGCTAATGTTCATATAAATATAAACAAATATACACAGACTATGCTCTTATTCAGTGTAACCTGTACATTGTGGCATACCTTCATTTCTGCAGTAAAACTAAAAATTGTACTTTAAGAATTTGGAGCATATGGTGCCAACAAATCTCCAACCAGCACAGCCTGGGGTGAGCCAGCTAGGTCTTCCCAGCCACCTTCATTCCTTCTACCATTCTTCTCCATGGGCTCTGTGTGTTCACCTTGTCTAGGTGGTGTCCATATCAAAGTGGCGTGTCTGTTGTTGCTCTCCGCTTTATCCGTGTAGTCCAGGGTGAGGCTGGCACTGATACTGGTCACTGATGTTTGTTTCCCCTTCATCACTGCCGTCTCCACTAACCTCTCCACTCCCCCGTCCCTCGCTCTCATTCTCCACTCCTCCGTCCCTCGCTCTCATTCTCCACTCCCCCGTCCCTCGCTCTCATTCTCCACTCCCCCGTCCCTCGCTCTCATTCTCCACTCCTCCGTCCCTCGCTCTCATTCTCCACTCCCCCGTCCCTCGCTCTCATTCTCCACTCCCCCGTCCCTCGCTCTCATTCTCCACTCCCCCGTCCCTCGCTCTCATTCTCCACTCCCCCGTCCCTCGCCCTCATTCTCCACTCCCATCTCTCCCTCGCCCTCATTCTCCACTCCCCTCCCACTCCCACCAAATCTCTCTTCATGCAGTCCCGGTCTTCCTTTTTTCACATCCACTCTCTTCGTCACACATTCCCCTTCAACTGTTTCCATGTGTCCAGCCCACATTAGCTGGCACCTCACCAGCTTCCTCGTGAGACTCTTTCTGACACCACCTTCCTCCCTCAGCTCCTCCATTCTTCCCTTGCCAGCGTGTGGAAGACTATTTCTGTGTTCTGGAGAACATTGCCAAGCCATCTCCACCTTTGCTTCACCTCATCGAATTTGTACTAGAAAGTATTTATTATTTACAGTTAATTTGAATCAGTGTTCTTGTTTTTTGTCTCCAGAGAGGGTTCCCCAAATACTTCACATACAGAGCCAGGAAGCAGGTTTGTATATTTCTCATTTGAAGTGTCAGTCATTATAAATATCATTATTATTATCATTATCATATATTAACTCCAAAGGGATTTTTACCAGTGCTTTAATCATTACAACTAATTTTCTTTCAAGGCGGAGCTGCGTGATGGAAACAAAAACTCTTCATAGATGATGCATATTCAAAATTAAACCATCAAACATTTAATCTTTTATTAATTTAAGTAAAATTAGTGTAATTCATTTTTATTAACTCATTCACAAACAGTTCACATACACAGTTCACATACAGTAACGGTAGAAAGTCATTGGACTATCTAGTATTTCAGGAATATCCTTTTGGACACAACCAAAAACTGAGCACCAGAAATTATTGAAGTTGTCAACACAAATTGTTTCGGTGTCATAGATGTGAAATATTGTTTAAAAATACCTATTATGTGATTAGCCAGTTGTTAATCAACAAATAAGTTGATATACTACTAAATTAGGATGCAAAGACAACTTAGAATCATCCCAACTGTCTGATGGTTTGATAATGACATTAGAGACATAATTAGAAGTATGACTGAAACAAAATCCCAGAGGCAGTATTGAAATAGTTCTTTTTAAATGCAAGTCAAATCTAGATATCATCAGAATGAACAATGAATGAAGAATATTTCAGTTTGAAATGTGCTGAGTCTGCATGTTTCAGTTCAAGGAGGACCGCATCTATCGCCACCTGGAGCCAGCACTTGCCTTCCAGCTCGAGATCAACCGCATGCGCAACTTTGACCTTGAGTTTATTCCGATTGCGAATCACCGCATGCATCTGTACCTTGGCAAGGCGAAGGTAAGGCTTCGATGGAGTGATATTGTTGCATAGGATGCAGTGGTGGATGTTGCTATTTTTTTATTAGCATAATTCGTAATTAATATGTAACAGAACTTATGAGAGGTGCAACTCAACGTCATGCCATCATTTTTTCATATTTTTTATTTATAGCAATTAACTTTTTTATATGGCCCTAGTAAATAGATACACATTAAATGTAAATATGTACAATTCTTTAAAATTAAAGATTAAAATACAAATGAACTATGCTAATTGTTTACCCTGTTGAAGTAATGTAAAATAATGCATTGGTATCTATATTACAAAATACATTATTATTAGTATCAATTCTATCAATGATTGCCCTTTGCATTATTATGGTTATTGCATACAATATGTAAATATTTTAGTGTGGCTTATTGTTAGAAACAATCTAATACTAGTGGTGCCCTCTATTTGCAGCAAGTTGCGAAAGACCACGAGGTCACCGACTACAGATTCTTCGTGCGCTGCATCATCCGACACTCGGATCTCGTTACCAAGGTAACCAGCTTTCTGTCCGCAAGCTTAAAAACGCAAGTGGGTTTGTGCGCTTTGGCTGTGAAACAGTGACATGTTTACACTCGTCTCGCAATGTTGCTTATGATAATAATAATAATGGATTCTAGAACACTTTCTTGATAACATAGCCAAATATGATAACATAGCCAAATATGATAACATAGCCAAATATGATGACATAGCCAGATATGATGACATGTCCAACCACAATTGAGAATCAATGCAACCACAATAATATAAACTAAAGTGCAACTAAAGTATTGTAAACAGTTTGCGTGTGGCCAATGTATGGTGCCATTTAACAACGGCAAAATAAACGGCTTATGTTATACCAATGTGGGATCGTGTCATCCTGTTCAAATAAAAAATTATAGCGTAAAAAATACAGTTATATAAAATACAGATTAGTTCAGTTGAGTTGATGGTATTTATCTTGTGTGGTATTTGGTATTTGTGAAACAAAACACATGTTATATTAAATGATGTGCTGGTTAATTATAACAAAGTTGAACATTTATCAGTAAACAAGAGATGACAGATTCACTGAATTTAGACTACTGAAGCTGTTGTGGTTATTTTTAAATCAGATATATTAAAACTCCTTCCTCGGTTCATTTATTTCAGTACATGCATTGACTTTGATTAGATTGGATAACTTGCAAAAGTGTGAATGGTCTTATATTGTAGTATAGAGGCACAGCAACTTTTGCCCTTTTTGCCGAATTGTGACTGGGTCAAGTAAAAAATAATTTAATAGTTTGTCCAATGATTTTGTAAAGGCTAAAAATGTATTTGTACAAATGAGCTAACATATTGTAGAGAATACTAAATAAGTTTGATTATAAAATGAGATCAGAATTGGAATTGATAAAGGAGCTTTAGTATAAGAAAGTGAATTCAGTTGTTTCAAAATGTTGTCCAGACTTGAATCTGTAGCTGTTTGACCATTAAAAAACGTTGGTCCAGACTTTTGAATCTGTGGCTGTGATATAGCGCCCAGTGACTGTTTCAGGAGTATGGCCTGATTCGGCGACCAGGCACTATGCGCTACGTAGGCCCACAGGTACACGTGACCCATGCTGCATGATTTGCCTCATGAGAGTTCGCTCAATAATGCATAGCCTTCTTCTGTCGCAATCAGTTTCCGTTGCCTGCTATCCAAGTCTAGCTGGCCCTGTTCTTCTTAACACTTATTTAACCAACCAAGACATGTAAAATAATAATATCAACAAATACAAATCAGAAAATAAAAATTAATTTATAATGCAAGAAATTTTTTTTTTACCAGTCTATTGGTCATGGAGATCATCACTAAGACCACAGTCCACCCTTGCAATAATACAATATTTATAGTATTATGTAGTTGTTAATCAAATATATCAAATATAAGTACATACATATAAACACACATGTATATATACACACCGATTTGCATACACATATATATATATATATATATAATATATATATATATATATATACATATATATATATATATATATATATATATATATATATATATATATATATATATATGCATACATTTACATACACATACCTATACATACAAGTGTCAAGTGTGTAAAAAGCCTTCAGATTATCCTTATATTATATATATATATATATATATATATATATATATATATATATATATATATATATATGCAATAAATACATATGCATACATTTACATACACATACATATACATACAAGTGTCAAGTGTGTAAAAAGCCTTCAGATTATCCTTAGTTCCTGGAATTGTGTTTTAAAAAATTCCAGGTACTGTCCGCAGGGTAAAACTGCCATTAGAGTAAGTGGGCAGTGTACTGTTCGCAGGGTAAAACTGCCATTAGAGTAAGTGGGCAGTGTACTGTCCGCAGGGTAAAACTGCCATTAGAGTAAGTGGGCAGGGTACTGTCCGCAGGGTAAAACTGCCATTAGAGTAAGTGGGCAGTGTACTGTCCGCAGGGTAAAACTGCCATTAGAGTAAATGGGCAGTGTACTGTCCGCAGGGTAAAACTGCCATTAGAGTAAGTGGGCAGGGTATTGTCCGCAGGGTAAAACTGCCATTAGAGTAAGTGGGCAGGGTATTGTCCGCTGGGTAAAACTGCCATTAGAGTAAGTGGGCAGTGTACTGTCCGCAGGGTAAAACTGCCATTAGAGTAAGTGGGCAGGGTATTGTCCGCAGGGTAAAACTGCCATTAGAGTAATTGGGCAGGGTATTGTCCGCAGGGTAAAACTGCCATTAGAGTAAGTGGGCAGTGTACTGTGTGTAAGAGTTGCTTCAGCTTTTTTGTGCTATATCACTTGTTGAACATGTTCACCACCAGATGTCAGGGCAACGACACCGAACGTCTCTTCGTTTGTGTTGTTGGCTGGAAACAATGCAAAAACTACAAACTCATTACACTGCACGTTTTTCTTAGTGCATTTTGTAATGCCAGAATACTTTGGATATTCGGATAACCTTATTTGTGATTTGCCAGCTTCATATATCAATGTAAATTACTTAATTATGATTTTTTTTTCATTAGCACTACAACGCAATGTGTGTTCGTTACAGGTCAATTTGGTGGCGAAGGGGCTGATTTTGTTTTCCCGCAAAGACCTGGTATATAATTAATGCCAATGCATCTAATAATTGTAACCATGTTAAAAACGCTGAATTTGAATGAATTCATTCTTTATTGTTACTTGTTGGTTTCCGTACTGATTGAGTTGGTATGGAGGAATTTTATTGATACATTTGGTGTTTGGATAACAAACTGTTGATTTAATCAAGGATTGTTACATAAACATTCAAATAAGGATGACTAGAGTTTCGTAAAAACATTTCAATGATGAATGTATTGGCGTCCTATTCAGGCATACTGAAAGTTTAATACCTGTCTTTGAATGAACTGACTATATTATCAGTAAAAGACAATTGAATGATGAACTGAATTAAGAATATTGAGGAAGCTCTGGTAATAAATAACCTGGATGGCTAAATCTAAATTAAATATAAATACAGCCAAAATTCCTCCCGAGTACCAAACCGTGATCAGGAAGAACATAGGGAGTTTTGAAATACGCACAAGCAAAACATAGCATAGTGAGTCCCATAGTCTGGTGTTGGATTTGGTTCACTGCCTATGCCGTCTGCCTGCAGCTGTTCATTTTTAACGAAATGAAGCTGTGCTTACTAGCATCCGTTTCGCTACTGCATGACATGCTCTTGTGTCTTGTCAATTATCGCTGGCTTCCGCCCCCTGGTGTTGGTGGTACTCACACAGAAGTTTACTTCGTTCTACGTTGATTCTCACTCATTTGTTATTTCTAAATCGGAAATACTGCACTCTTGTTTTTGTAATTTTATTTATCAGAGCACCAATCTTTCCGTTTGAAATACTATAACAAAAGTGTTGGTAAAAAAACTGTGTTTAGATTCTGTGCACAGGCCATTTTTAAAAGGCAAGTAAAATTGTCATTACAAATTGACAAACCTCATGGTGTTGATGAAAGTTAAGTTTTTGCATTGTTTTCAACCACTGCAAATTGGGACTTGCTGGGTTGGTCATTGGTGATCGATGGTTATTTGTATTCTTCGTTTATGTAGGAGGCGTCATTTGAGTATCTTCAGAATGAGGGTGAGCGAACGTTGCTCGAAGCCATGGATGCCTTAGAGGTGGCGCTCTCACACCCACTTGTAAGTTCGATGAGAATTTGTTTTGAAATTCATGGCTACTAATCAAAATAATGGCCACTGATCAA
Source organism: Lamellibrachia satsuma (assembly GCA_033239005.1). NCBI lineage: Eukaryota > Metazoa > Annelida > Polychaeta > Sabellida > Siboglinidae > Lamellibrachia > Lamellibrachia satsuma. The sequence goes on from BSQZ01000002.1 coordinate 18,316,857, forward strand.
AGTCGTAGCTACTGATCAAAATATGGAAATGTACAGCAACAGAAGAAACTAAGGTTTTAAGATTTTAATAAGATTTAAAATTTTTTAACAAGATTGTCATCCAAGGTAAAGACACCAGATGGCAAGTGAACAAGTGAACAAGTGAACAAGGAAACCATTGGCTTATTGAAAGTCAACAGTTTTATATATATATACATATATATATATATATATATATATATATATATATATATATATGAATATTTCCACACAGTCGGTACATAATTTGTTCCATTCGTTTATCATCACCTGTAAGAATGAATACTTATAAAACATTTGATACAATAGTCATAACTAGTATAATGGAGTGAATAAAATATGTTTTTACTTGCAAGAATTGTATATTTTATAAAAAATATATATGACATGTGATTGTTGTTCTCCAGTCGGTGCGGTGTGACTGCAATCATATCTTCCTCAACTTTGTGCCAACACTGACTCTATCAGACCCAGCAAAGGTGAGTCACAATCGCTGCCCTATCACTATTGCGTAATAACTGTTTTTATGCAATCAACAATGCAGGCCAGGTGTAAAGATATGAAAAGGCCAAAGGAATGACGTTTATTAAGATTATGCCTAATGGCATATTATTCCGATTAAAAGCATGAAGTGTGAACCCTGTAACATATGCCAAGCCTGTCGCTGAGCCTCGTACAAAGCCGCCTGGACACAATGCTGCCAGAGCCCACACTTCGACATAGCAATACAGCACATGTAGTAATATTCCTACAACACAAGACAATTCTTGGCATCGTCACCAGCACATTAAAACATTAACCCAACACCGACAATACTCGACACAATACCTATTTGCATATATTGCATCACTGGACTACACTACTTGCTAAAATTCCTACTCTATATATTTTTGTAACCTAAAAGGTGGGTTTATTCTAGTAATTTACTCATTAATATTTACTGTTTATTTATTGATCCAATGTTTTTATTATTTCTAATTTGCATGTTACTGCAGAAAGAAAATAACTGTAGAGAATTACAACAGCTCTCAAAATATATCAATTTACAGGAATTGGGTATCTTGGGTTTTTGGTTTGTTTCATTAAATTTGAACGTTACATTTAAGAAGTAGTCATGATTACATGATATCCATAGAAACGAGGTAACATATAGGAGTGTGGTAGCTCAGTAGGCAACAGCACCAGACGGTCAATCGAGAGGACTACAGTTTGAGTCTACCTACTGCCATTTCCAAAATTGGGCAATTTAGTTAACCTCACAATGCCTGTAAGGACATTAAAGCCGTTGGTCCCTTCTACTTGGTGTCTGCCACATGGGGGGGGGTAAACCTGTCTGCAGTGGTGGTGCTGAGAGCCACAGCTGAGTATTACATCCTACAACTGGTGGTGATGCTGAGAGCCACAGCTGAGTATTACATCCTACAACTGGTGGTGATGCTGAGAGCCACAGCTGAGTATTACATCCTACAACTGGTGGTGATGCTGAGAGCCACAACTGAGTATTACATCCTACAACTGGTGGTGATGCTGAGAGCCACAGCTGAGTATTACATCCTACAACTGACAGTGGTGCTGAGAGCCATCAGGCTCCAACAAAAATGAGAGCTCATATGAGTAAAACTCATGCAGGGAGACGATGTTGATGCAATGTTGATGTGTCTAAGAGTGTGTTCCACTTGTTCCCTGTTCAGTTGGAGGAGACAGTGCGTAGCATGGTGATGACGTATGGCCGTCGCATCTGGCAGCTCCGAGTTCTGCAGGCTGAGATCAAGATGACCATTAGGTGTGTGGAAATCCCCCTATATTGATGATGATGTCTTGCGTAACTCAATAAACATGCATTCTGGCTGTGTAGGAAATCATACATTGTGTATTTGCATCACAGAGACAATTAATTACTTGTCTAATGAGTGGTATATGTAGACGAAGTGTTTAGCTCCTTTTGCAGTTGACGCAGCCAGACTTGGGGTTGATTACATTTATTCTTAATTCCAATTGCACACCAATTACAAATATTAATTCCACCTCAGAAATACCAATTCCAATTAAAAATTCCAGTTATCAATTCCATATTGAAACAAAAGAATGTTTTATTTAATTTCTGCATATTATGGTATATAATGGCAGACAAATATGATATATGCAACATATTGTATTTTATTGATTATCTGTTACAAAGTTACATCAAGTAATTGAAATAGTAATTGAAAAGTAATCGAAAATACCAAACAAAACACCTATTCCAATTCTGGAATTGGAATTGATGTTTTAATTCAAATGCAACTGACACCAAGTCTGGACTCGGCATCTCACGTGACAGAACGTCAGTAATAAATATATTCTGCACATAGGTTGTTGAACAGCGGTAAGCGCATCCCGATCCGTGTGTTTGTGAGCAACGAGAGTGGGTATTACCTTGACATCACCATGTACAAGGAGGTGACTGAAGAGAAGACGGGACAGGTGGGTGTCACACGTAGGAGACAGTATGGTCACACGTGTTCTTCCCTGTTGTTCCCTTTAAAGGGGTGAGGCTGGCTAGTTCTTGCACTGCTGCACAGCTTTGGCTGTTATCCTTTTCCATTGCTCCTTAAGAGGAGATACTGAATGGATATGAAAATATTGATAAAAATATTCTTTTCTCACTCAGATAGATAATCAAACTAGAGGACATGAGGTAACATTAGTAAAAGATCAGTGTAGATTGGATATCAGAGGACAAACAAGGAATGGAACAACTTATCTACAGATTGTGTAACTGCTAGCAGTGTAAATATGTTTAAAAACAAAGTTGACACATATCTCAGGAGGGCGGGTTACACGTAGATGAAACATTGTTGGACTCTCGCTAAGCCAATGGCCAATGGCTTCCTTGTCCACTTGCCATCTGGGCCTTTACTTTGGATGGCAAATCTTGCTAAATCTTCTCCCTCAACGTGTCCTTCTCCTCTGCCCTTTTCACATCTCTCTTAATTGTGGTCTTCCCTTTTTCCTGCGACCTCACTGTTTCACCGCTTCTGTTCTCTTTAGTGGTCGGCCTCCTTCGTCTGCACAAAGTGACCTGCCCACGTCATCCACACTCCTTGACCTGCCTACGTCATCCACACTCCTTGACCTGCCTACGTCATCCACACTCCTTGACCTGCCTACGTCATCCACAGTCCTTGACCTGCCCACGTCATCCACACTCCTTCACCTGCCCACGTCATCCACACTCCTTCACCTGCCCACGTCATCCACACTCCTTGACCTGCCTGCCTACGTCATCCACACTCCTTGACCTGCCTACGTCATCCACAGTCCTTGACCTGCCCACGTCATCCACACTCCTTGACCTGCCCACGTCATCCACACTCCTTGACCTGCCCACGTCATCCACATTCCTTGACCTGCCCACGTCATCCACACTCCTTGACCTGCCCACGTCATCCACACTCCTTGACCTGCCCACGTCATCCACACTCCTTGACCTGCCCACGTCATCCATCTTCTTACTATTCTTCCCGTTAAGCTGAACTGCATCCCAATCTCTTCTCTCAGGTCATTCATCCTACTTCCATCCACCCTCTTTTCTCCTGTAATTCTCCAGTCCCAGTTCTTGCAGCTTCTGTTGTTGTTTCCCCAGTGTTGATGCTTTAACAAAAATGCAGATAAGCATTCTTTTGTTAAATTAGGATAAAAATATATAATATTCTATGTACTTATATGATTTTTCATTTCTGTATGACACAACATGGAACCAGTGTCATTTATGACCCCCTACGTGAAAATATGGAATACATCAATCTGAATTACCCTTGAAAATACTGATGTTTTTGCAGGAAAATACATCAGTGTATGACGTTGAACTACACTGCTGCTAGCCCCCTCCAACAAAACCAATTGTGTTTATTGAAATTTCGTGATGGTCCCTTATTCGTGCAGTGTTGTACACTACAATCTACCCTGCTGCGGAGACAAAAAGACATCACTATTGAATGGAATGTTTCAGGTGAAGTTCCAGGCGTATGGCTCGAAGCAGGGTTTGCTGCACAACCTCCTGTTGAGCACGCCGTACGTCACCAAGGACCATCTGCAGCTGAAGCGCTTCCAGGCCCAATCGCTCGGCACCACCTATGTGTACGACTTCCCTGAGATGTTGCGACAGGTAGGACTAGCACTGTATCAAATTGGCTGGCACGATATCAAATGGGCTGGCACGATATCAAATGATGATGTGGAATGACGATGTTATAATCTATGGAGATTTTGAAACTGGCAAAGGCATGTTTACATGGATGATTATTTGCCTGATTGTTCTGCTGATACGGTGTCACACTGTGTTGCTAGGCAAGAATTGGTTGTGTAAAGGTACTTAAGATTCAGATAATTGTAACGTAATATTTTGTTGTAAAATCTGCCCCTTGGTGTAAATGGACATTAACAGTTGCGGTCTGGTTAGATGGTGGTAGCGTGGCAGTGTGCCAGACTGTCGATCAAAAGGACCAGGGTTTGAGCCTACCTGCTGCCGTTTTGAAGCTTGAGCAATTTCGTTCACCCCTCTTTGCCTGTGTCTTTAGGAAGAGACACTAAAAGCCATCTACTTGGTGTTCATGCCAGGGGATATAAAATATTCCACTCGGGGAAATAAAAAACCCATCACAGACCCACAGAGCCACTGGTCTCGATCAACAAAAAGCCATTTGAGCGCTGCATTAGGAGTGATACAGGAGTAAATGTCATGAGCACCTATGTGGATATGTTATACACTTGTTGAACGATACTAGGCTTTATGTACGCGTTGCTTCAGAATGCATGAAGAGTTTGTGATCCTAATACAACATTCTGAAGCAACAAGTGCATAAAACACATTATTGTTTGATAAGGTATTTATTATATGGGTTCATAACTAAAAGTTCAACACTTTTAATGCCATAAAATTGTTCAGGGTGTGTGCGTAACAGTGACATACCAGGTTTTTTGCACTGGACGTCACACGGTGCGGGACAGCGTGTATCACCGTAGAGAGCGCACTATCAGTAGGAATTACCCATGTAATAAATGACAACATTATGACTGTGTGTGGGCTGTGTGTTCGTAGGCGTTGCATCGCAGTTGGAAGGAGTTCAGTGACCTGCACCAGGGTGTGGAGGCCCCCGAGAACACACTGACCACTACGGAACTGGTGCTGGACGCCAGTGACCAGCTGTGTGAGCTGAACAGGGTGGCTGGGGAGAACCAGGTGGGTACCAAGGAGGCTACTGGGACAGGGAGGAACAGGGTTGCTGGGGAGAACCAGGTGGGTGCCAAGGAGTCTACAGGGACAGGGAGGAACAGGGTTGCTGGGGAGAACCAGGTGGGTGCTAAGGAGGCTACTGGGACAGGAAGGAACAGGGTTGCTGGGGAGAACCAGGTGGGTGCCAAGGAGGCTACTGGGACAGGGTTGCTGGGGAGAACCAGGTGGGTTTCAAGGAGGCTACTGGGACAGGGAGGAACAGGGTGGTTGGGGAGAACCAGGTGGGAACTGAGGGAGCTACTGGCATGGGGGGAACAGGGTGGTTGGGGAGAACTATGTGAGAACTAAGGCGGCTACTGGGACAGGGAGGAACGTGGTGGTTTGGGAGAACCACATGGGTACTGATGGGGCTACTGGGGCAGGGAGGAACAGGGTGGGTAATGAGGGGGCTACTGGGAAAGGGGAACAGGTAAGTTGGGGTGGAATGAGTAACAAGGGGAGCAGCAGGGGTGAACAACCAGGGTGTGTGCACCCAGGGTTGAACCATGCAAACCTGTATAATTTTTGTGGCGTTTTGCCAAGATATGTTTATGAAACTATTAGATCTGTCCCCAATGGTGTTACGACGAGATATTTGTTTGTCTATAGATTGGCATGGTAGCGTGGAGGATGACCATGAAGACCCCGGAGTTCCCTGAAGGTCGTGACATCATCGTCCTGGCCAACGACATCACGTACATGATTGGCTCCTTCAGCCCCAAAGAAGACACACTCTTCAGGGTAGGTCACAGTGGGCAAACCAACATTTCAATTTAATTAACATTTAGAGCATCAATGGTGTAAAATAGTACGTCTTTCTATATTTTTTTACAAGTATTAATGCTAATGATATTATTTCTATGAACCCTAATAACAATTCTAATACACCCACAGTAAGAAGTCATTGATGTCTTTGTTAAACTTTTTAGATATTAAAGGGTGTTGCTGAACCATATAATTTGATTGCTATTTTTAGTGTAATCCTGCTTTTTAATAGCAGTTATTGGCAGGCTAGTGTCTGTGTCGTAAACCTGCCGTTGTAGTGTTTCCTTATCTTTCCACCAGATGGCATCAGAGCTGGCCCGCAAGCAGGGCCTGCCACGAATCTACCTAGCGGCCAACAGCGGGGCTCGTCTCGGGCTAGCAGAGGAAATCAAGCACCTCTTCCGAGTTGCATGGGAAGATCCCAACATCCCAGACAAGGTATTGGGGCACATCCTGTGGGACAGTGACTGGAGTGACTAAAATAATGTTAGAACACTGACCACTCAGTTAAGATGACTGGGGTTTTAATGCTGTCGTGTTGGATCCAGGACGGTTTTGTTCACTCCACATTGCTTCAGTTAACTCAGCTGTATAAACGAGTGCCTCTGTACCTGGCTATAGAACATAGCAAGATTTAACAAGATTAGCCATCCAAGCCAAAGGCCCAGAAGGCAAGTGGACAAGGAAGCCATTAGCTTATCGAGAGTCCAACAATGTTCATCTATGTGTAACCCACCCTCCCTACAAAGAACTCTCGCTCTAAGGAAGATGTTGAGACTTGGTGAAACTGTTCCATATATCCGATATTCCTTATAACCATGGGTACATAAAACAGAGCAGAACTGGGATTTCAAAATTTTTCATTTTAAGTGGACACCCCTTACAACGAGAGTCTGTATAGCGAGAGCCCACTGTATGTGAACAAATAGTCTTCGTGCAGTAATTTCAGCATGGCTGAATGGTTCCCAAAGAAGTTGATTTGGTGTTGGGGTGAACAAGTCTACTATTGAGAGTGTGCACATGAGTGCATGCACACATGCATGCACGCATGCACGCATGCAGGAACCACATATCTTGCAACCTGTTTCTGTCACTGTTGTTCTTTTGCTTGCCACCAGGGCTTCAAGTACCTGTATCTGGCACCAGAGGACTACAAGAAGGTGAGCACAATGAACTCGGTGAATGCGGAGTTGATTGAAGATGAAGGCGAGTCTCGATACAAGATCATCGATGTGATAGGTGAGTGGGAGACAACCCCGGGTACACAGGAGAGGGTGGGAAGGGTAGAGAGGGCATTTGTCACATAGTCAAGGCATTTGTCTTAATATGACAAGGTTATCAAAGTATTTGCCCCGTAATGACAAGGTTATCGAAGTATTTGCCCCGTAATGACAAGGTTATCAAAGTATTTGCCCCGTAATGACAAGGTTATCAAAGTATTTGCCCCATAATGACAAGATTATCAAAGTATTTGCCCCGTAATAACAAGGTTATCAAAGTATTTGCCCTGTAATGACAAGGTTGGAAAATATTTGCCGTGTGATCACAAGGATAATAAGGCTTCCTTATTGCCATAACGTCATCAAAGCACAAGATTAACAAGGCGTTTATCTTGGGACTGAAAGCTTATGAAAACATTTGCCCGGTGGTTGTGAGTTTTTTTATGTCATGACCTTCTTGATACAACAGGCCAGTTGGCATTTTCTATCCGGCATCTTTTACCTGACATAATCTCACCCCTTTCACCTGTCTGTATAATCTGCTGTTGGCAATACCTACTTGTTGCATGGATAAACTTAATCAACAAGATAATCTCTCACTCCTACTGTAATTTCGATTAACGTTGTATCGCAGTTTGGAATTGTGGGTTGAAAGTGAATTTGAAGCAAGGATTGTGAGAGATTATTTGATGCAGGTCAGGACAATGGTATCGGAGTTGAGAGTCTGAGTGGGTCAGGAATGATCGCCGGAGAAACTTCGCTTGCATACAAGGAGATCATCACCATCAGCATGGTAGGTGAGGTGGCAGCACCTGTCATTATGTTAAAGATGCTCTTATTGAAATTATCTCTGTGGCAGTAATTTGCAGTTAGTAATAATATGTTTCTATTGATAGTTTGTTTTTATATATGTTTGAAATTGGTGTGTTGGTTTATTTCCTTAGCTGAGGATAAATCTGGCTACTCTGTACGCAAATAATGTTCATAAAGAAAGAAAGAAAACGAAGTGACAATGATTTTTGTAACGTGTCCATAAAAATTATTATTAATATTACTAAAGTAATACAAACAGATTATTATGATTACTTAAGTAATAGCATTATTTTAATGAATAGTATATATGTGAAATAAATGACACCTGGTATTATGTAATGAAAAATAAATATGTGTACTAAATGCGAATACCTGATAATAGTGAATAATAAACATGTGTAATAAATGTGGGTACCTAGTATTATATAATGAACAACATATGTGTAATAAATGTGGGTACCTAGTATTATATAATGAACAACATATGTGTAATAAATGTGGGTACCTAGTATTATATAATGAACAACATGTGTAATAAATGTGGGTACCTAGTATTATATAATGAACAACATATGTGTAATAAATGTGGGTACCTAGTATTATATAATGAACAACATATGTGTAATAAATGCAGACACCTGGAATTATGTAATGAATAATAAATATGTGTTGACATGACATTGTGATGTGACAGGTGACATGTCGAGCCGTCGGTATCGGAGCATATTTGGTGCGTCTCGGCCAGCGAGTGGTTCAGGCAGAGAACTCGCACATCATCCTTACTGGGGCAGCTGCTCTTAACAAGGTCAGTGGATCATCTTTGTTCCAACTGACCAGACTTGGGTCTCCTGTTCACACTGTCAGATTCACACACTTTGTAGCCATCTCACATTCTCACAGGCGTCAGATGAAATCTGTTTCAGGCTTCCTCCCATTGTTTGCAAAATTATTTACTTCTTTTGAATTTGCCGGGCTGAATCGCAACTTTCAGTTTCAATGGTCAATAATTGTTTCATCTTCCTGATGTAAAATGTGGCAAAATCCTGCCCTCGATGGCATGAAGGACTCAACTACTTTATATTGTTCACGGTCCTGTCGTTTCCTGGAGGTCGATGAAATGATAAAGCAGTAGATATGTCATGATGCAGTACGCATTAAAAATGTTTTGCACTTCATTAATCCATCCACAGTCCGTAGGAACTAAAGTGTGCAGATAAATGAGACATGGCTGTATCATGTTGCTACAAGCTGAGTTTTTATCACCAGCATATTTCCTGTCAGGTTCTGGGTCGTGAAGTCTACACCAGCAACAATCAGCTTGGGGGTGTTCAGATTATGCACAACAACGGTGTGTCACATGCAGTCGTCCCAGACGACTACGAAGGCGTCTACGTCATGCTCAAGTGGCTCTCCTACATGCCAAAGGTCAGTTGAAGGTCATGTGAGGGTCGCTTATAAGGGTGTGGTTAAAACAGTTCTGTTGCATGTTTTAATCTTCCTTCGTATTGAAATGAAATAAATAAAATAATAAAAAAATGTATGAGATAAAAATCATGATGTGAATCATTTAAAATTGCATTGAGCAATTTTTATGTGTGGCGCAGTGGTGTGATGGTTGGAACACTTGGTCCTCTTGCTGCCGTTTTGGAAATTGTGTAATTTCGTCCACTCCGCGTTGCTTCAGTTCATTCAGCTGCATAAATGAGTACCTGGTAGTGCCCTGCGCAGGCCTAGAATTTGATCCCAAGCCCGGCCCGCAATTAGCAGTTAGAGTCCAAGCCCGGCCCAGGCCCGCAAACTAGAATTTAGACCCGGCCCAGGCCTGTCCCAGACCGTGAATGTTTGGCCCGGCCCGGCCCACAAGTTTTAGGCCCAGGCCCGGCCCATACCCGTGGGCCAAAGATGGGTAAGCCCGCGGCCCGCAAGCCCGCGGCCCGCTAAGTTTAGAGAAGATAAACCTATAATCTTATAACAAAGACGAAAAACAAATAAGCTGTAAAACAGACTGTTTGTTTTATTAAATAAAAAAAACATATACATATATGAGATGGGGCATAATATCCTTAGTTCTTAGTTGAGTACTACTCTTATGCTGATGTTCCATAGTGTGTTGGATGAGTTCTAAAAATCCAGCACCACCAACTTCTTCAAACTTACGAATATCCTGAAGAAAAATAAAGAAAAACTTCTTAGTGTCATTACTATTAAATATGATAACATTTGTTATATTTGGCTTTAATGTATTGGCGTATGGTTAAGGTAGGAGATTTGTTTATCTAACCTGACTTAACCCATATGCAAGCCATAACCCCAATTTATATTGTTAATTGAATTAGCTCAATTAAGTTAACGTAATTTAATATGATATTTCAATTAAATGTTACCCACTGGCACAGACACCCAGTGGCATTTCCAGCAGGTGTGCAGTCACTAGCCTGAGACAGATCAGGTTCAGACATGTGTGAATTAGTACAAGTGTGAATGAATTAAGACTGGGGAGAAATACCAGTTACCAACTGGGTTGGGTACTGGTTAGTGGGCTAGTGGCCTAGTGGGCACTTGGCAGTGGGCAGGTCATTCAGGTGGGCAATGTTTGGAGGGAAGACCTAGACAATAGAATGTCCACTGGTAGGGTCAAAGGGTGATAAGTTGATGGTTAATCATGGCTTGATTGCCTCTGCAAATATTTCTAAAGTAAACATTTAGGGCTAGCTACTTCCAGCCATTAGATTCCATGCAAGGTCTCAATTTGCAACTATATAATACTAAAGAAATAATTTTAAGCATTCATTAACTGGAATTACAATTTATAATCAGTTTTTATTAAAAAATAAAGTAATAATCGGTGTTTTGTATGAATATTTTTATTATGTCCAGGCCCGGCCCAGGCCCGGCCCGGCCCGCTCACACTAGGCCCAGGCCCGGGCCCGCAGTATGTAGGCCCAGGCCCGGCCCGGCCCGTGAAATTATGTAGAGGCCCGGCCCGGCCCGCGCAAGGCACTAGTACCTGGCTATACACAGCAGTGGATAAGTGAACGAACGGTCTTCATGTAGTAATTGCAGTGTTGTTGAATGCTTCCCAGAGAAGTCGAGTTAGTGTTGAAATGTGCAGGGGGTGAAGTATTCTTCTATACTGTGCTATATAAGAACCTTTACCTTTTTTTATAGTAAACTATCTGTTTTTACATATCAAATATTATGTCCTGATTTTTATTTAGTGAATGGTTATCAAAGGTAGAAATTTATTAATTATATTACTGCTAATTATTTTCTAGAAGTTCCCTGCTTAGAAGAGTTTAGAAGTTATCAAATTACTTGTTTTTTGTGAACGTTTTCGTTTCTGTTATGGTGATTTGTTGATTTGTCATTCAGCATCGCGACGGACCCCTTCCGATTTTGGAGTCTCTTGACCCTGTGGAGAGGGACATAGAGTTCATTCCCAGCAAGGCACCCTATGACCCCCGTTGCATGCTATGTGGGTGTTATGACCCGGACAACGCTGAGCGTTGGATGAGTGGATTCTTTGACAACGGATCGTTCCTCGAGATCATGGAGAAGTGGGCCCAGTCTGTTGTTGTTGGCCGAGCGAGGTAGGAGGAGTTGTCGTAATAGTTTTGTGTAGTAGTTGTAGTCGTAAAATAATAGTAATTATCATAGTGATAGTAGTTGTAGCAGTTTTAGTAGTGGTAGTAGTAAAAGGTACTTTTCAGACTATCTTTGCAGTCTTTGCATCACTGAAGAAAAAGATTTTCATGCATTTTAATGTATTTCTGTTGCCATAAGTAACACGGGTGATTCAGTTGGTGTTTTCCGTTGACAGATTAGGAGGCATACCTTTAGGGGTGATAGCTGTGGAGACGAGGGCTGTTGAACTGATCACTCCCGCTGATCCAGCGAACCTCGACTCGGAGTCTAAGGTCAGTAGAAATTGCTGCTGTCTGTCACATAAAGATACAATGTACAACCGTTTTTAACGTAAAATAATGTTATGTGGTATAAATGATATATTCCAGCATCTTGACTGGCTGAACATGTTTTAATATGCCACCATTTTTTTTTATTAAATATGTTTTAAATGTTTTCTGTTTATGAATATCAACATTGCCGTTCTGCATGCCTGACATTCAGAGCAAATCGTTAAAATTAAACGAACAACAGTCAAATTTATTTTTAAATTAGTTCATTAAAACACGTTGGTGTGGTCAAGATGTTACAATAGATGTATCGTTTATACTGTGTAACATGAATTTACAATTTATACAGACTTTGCACATATACATACGAATAAATTATATGAACACTGAATTTGTTTGATAAATTGAATATTATAAATGTTACATTGAATGGTTGCCCATATTGTGAGATGCTCCCTAAACTTGTGTTCTAAACCTCATGCTCCCTCAAAAATCAGTCACTTTGTTGAAACGTTGGCTGTCTTTTTGAGCTGACCCCTAAATGACCTGGCATTTTCAGGTGATCCAGCAAGCCGGCCAGGTGTGGTTTCCGGACTCCGCTTACAAGACTGCACAGGCAATCAATGACTTCAATCGCGAGCAGCTGCCTCTGATGATCTTTGCCAACTGGCGCGGCTTCTCTGGCGGCATGAAAGGTGCGTGTCTTTCTCACGCTTGTCCTTTCTTTCTTAAATGTACAAAGTCTGCTCGTTTTAGCATAAAATTGTGTTATATAATGTAAACTACATATATTCTAATATAATACTGATTGCCTAAATGCTTCTACATGAAGTAAAGGAAAATTTTGAAATCAACACTTCAGTGCTTACAAAACCCAACCTCGCCGGAAGAGGCGGAGCTTTGAAATGTCAGCACTCGTCACTTATAAATGAGTTCCATAGCAACTGACAATTCGTCGAGCCAACATATCACCCAGCATGGAACGGGGCTATATGGCGAATAGCGTTTAATAATGCTCTAGGTAACGATAGTTAGATTGTTCTCTGCTAAAGCACTCAGAACTAATTCGTAGGTTATTTAGAAACAACCATTTCATTGACGATAATAAAAAAATAATAACCTGGAGATGAACAGCCGAAAAAGTACATCATCAGTTGACACACGCTGTGCGACAGTTGATTAAACATTAGAAACAACAACTGGTACAATTAATAATAGGATAAAAAATGTCTAGTGTTACTATAGAGCCAGACGTTACTATAGAGCCAGATGTTACTATAGAGCCAGATGTTACTATAGAGCCAGACGGTGACATCTCTCGTATTCCACCAGTGGAGTTAAGACACAACATGGAAGAATTGGCTATTGATGATGAAATGGTTAAGAAAAAACTTGATAATCTTAATGTGGGTAAATCAGTAGGACCAGATAGTGTTCACCCTAGGTTGTTAAAGGCTGGCCAGTAATATGTTCCGAAAGAGTCACATGTTCGGAGTTATTTTGATTGGTGTGACTAAATTAGCTTAATGAAGTGTCCCTGATAAAGGGGTGTGCAGGCTTACATTAAGTTTACTTAGCACCATCAAAACAATTCAAAGTACATGTAGATTGGACAAAATACATCAAGCAAAACAAGTGCTAGTTATGAAATAGATCGATGATTAGTGACATGGTTCCCGAGTCATTCCCTGGAGTTCACAGTGGTGCCAGTCTGATTTAGAGGCCGATTTCATCCATAGCAGCAGACCAAGATTCAAGCCACATTTGAGAACTAATAGACGCTCACCCAAGCCTTTGAATTCGCGCAATGCGCATCTATAGGGAACAATACAGTAGATATAGTATGCCTCTTAGTATCTTGTATGGCTAATTATTTAATTAACTGTTAATTAATTCAAATGTGAAACTGAATGCTGTGTATCACCTGCGTTGTCGCAGACATGTACGACATGGTGCTCAAGTTTGGCTCATACATTGTTGATGCCCTATGTGAGTACAAACAACCCATTCTCATCTACATCCCCCCGTTCGGGGAGCTGCGGGGGGGCGCCTGGGTCGTGCTGGACCACAAGATCAACCCCGAGCACATAGAGATGTATGCAGACAAGGACTGTAGGTATGTGCTCCACGGTACGTCTCAAGGGATGTTTAGAATCTCTCTTGAGAATTGCCTTGAAAGACTAGTTTTATTTAAGTTGATTAAATGTTTTCTGTTAAAGCAGAATTTTTGCTTATCTTGTTTCGAATTAATTTTGCAAAACAATCAAAATGATCTAACGTTGCCTACAATGTGCGAGCTCGTTTGAGCAAATTTCTTATTTAGTTTTGGTGAAATCATTGGACAGTATATTAAATTGGTTTCTGTCTGGTCAAATTGAAAAAGGGCTGAAGTGGGAAGGAATGTAATGTTTTAAAGGAAATGGCTTATATGTAATGTTTTAAATGAAATGTCTTATATGTTCTCAAATTCCCATGATCAATCGTGTATGGAAGTTTTTTCTGATCACAGTTCATTTTGAGCACCTGCAGATAGTTCTGCATTATGATGGCTGAAGCGCCAGCCGGTGGATACGACTTTGTCAAAATTGCACACAGGTCGATGTAATTAAAAGTTTCACGCACGCAGGGTGATGATTGTGTATGATGATGATTATGTACAATGATGATTATGTAGAATGATGATAATGTACGATGATGATAACTACGATGATGAGTCTGTCTCCAGGGGTGGAGTTCTGGAGCCCGAGGGCACGGTGGAGATAAAGTTCCGCTATAAAGACGTCAGTAAGATGATGCACCGCCTCGACCCAACCTGCAAGAGGATCAAGGAGAAGCTCGTGTCTCCAGAGCTGTCCAGGGCCGAGCGCATTGTCCTTGAACAGGAGATGAAGGCGCGCGAGGAGCTGTTGATGCCGATCTACCGCCAGGCGGCCGTGCTGTTTGCTGACCTCCACGATACGGCCGGTCGCATGCAGGAGAAAGGAGTCATTCATGTGAGTCTTCATCTTCTTGCACATTATTCAGTTTTTATGTTGGCTTCTAAAGATACAGTCGAACCTCGCTTTACGGTCACCTCAGCAATACGACCACCTACACAGTCCCGAATTATTTCGTTAACAGTAAAATATAAGATATTAGTCCCGCTAATATGGTCACCTCGCTATTCAGGTCACTTTGGCCCAATGCCGAGTGTGACCTGAATAGTGAGGTTCCACTGTACATGTAAATTTATGTTAAGTTGAAAAATGGTGCAGTGATAAAATGTTTCTCAATGAAAGGCTGGCCATATGAGATGAAACACAGCAACAACAGTTTAGTTTTGCTTGTAACCTATAATGCTCATGTTTATGTATACATGTTGAATAAACATTTTCCAAAAACACCAGAAATTTAAGAAAAATGTAGTAAATAAAGCAGTTAAATTTATTTTCAATTCACAGCAGTTAAATGAAATTTTGACCATCTCCACAACAGGACACCCTCCACTGGCCGTCAAGTCGGCGCTTCTTCTACTGGCGACTACGGCGACTCCTACTGGAGGAAGAGTGCAAGCGGCGGATACTGCGGGTCAACCCAGAGCTGCAGAATGGGCAGATGAAGGCTATGATGAGACGTTGGTTCGTAGAGTCACAAGGCCCTGTCAACGTGAGTCACTGTGTGTCCTGGGCATGATCCTGTTACAGGATGTGATCATAGGACACAAATCTAACCTTAGAACATGATCTTGGCCTAAGACATGACTCTAACCATAAGACATGATCCTAGCCATAGTTAATCAGGATCATGATCATAGGACATGATTTTAACCTTCGGACATAATGCTAATGTTATGACATGATTATGGCCATGATCTGTAGCCATAGGACATCCATAACTCAAACTGTAAGACTGTACATAATTTTTTTTAAACCTATTATTACATAATTGGCCGATGCATTCCAAAACTGTTTTCTAATATAATTAATATTATATTGCAGGCGTACCTGTATGTGTTTGTTGATTGCAGGCGTACCTGTATGTGTGTGTTGATTGCAGGCGTACCTGTATGTGTGTGTTGATTGCAGGCATACCTGTATGTGTGTGTTGATTGCAGGTATACCTGTATGTGTGTGTGTTGATTGCAGGCATATCTGTATGTGTGTGTTGATTGCAGGCATACCTGTGTGTGTTGATTGCAGGCATACCTGTGGGAGGACAACAAGGCTGTGGTGGAGTGGATGAGCGGTCAGGAGGAGACTTGGGAGACATCAGCGCTCTACGAGAACATCAGATGTGTACAGAGAGACTATGTTATACAACAACTTAGGAAGTGAGTGGAGGTGCTAGAGTGTACTGTAGGTGTGGCTTTGGGTGTAGTCTTGTAGAATGTAGGCAGGGCTTTGGGTGTAGTCTTGTAGAATGTAGGCAGGGCTTTGGGTGTAGTCTTGTAGAATGTAGGCAGGGCTTTGGGTGTAGTCTTGTAGAATGTAGGCAGGGCTTTGGGTGTACTCTTGTAGAATGTAGGCAGGGCTTTGGGTGTAGTCTTGTAGAATGTAGGCAGGGCTTTGGGTGTAGTCTTGTAGAATGTAGGCAGGGCTTTGGGTGTAGTCTTGTAGAATGTAGGCAGGGCTTTGGGTGTAGTCTTGTAGAATGTAGGCAGGGCTTTGGGTGTAGTCTTGTAGAATGTAGGCAGGGCTTTGGGTGTAGTCTTGTAGAATGTAGGCAGGGCTTTGGGTGTAGTCTTGTAGAATGTAGGCAGGGCTTTGGGTATAGTCTTGTAGAATGTAGGCAGGGCTTTGGGTGTAGTCTTGTAGTGTGTGTAGGTGGGGCTTTGGACGTAGTGTTGTAGTGTGTAGTGTATAGGTATGGCTTTGGGCATAGTCTTGGAGTATGTAGGTGGGGCTTTGGACATAGTCTTGTAATATGTAGGTGTGGCTTTGTAGTCTTGTAGTGTGTAGGCAGGGCTTTGGATGTAGTGTTGTAGTATGTAGGCTGTGAGTAGGTGCAGTGGAGGCGGAGCTTTGGGTCTTGCAGTGTGGAGACGGAGCTTTGGGTGTGGTCTTGTAGTATGGAGGTGGAGCTTTCGCTCTTGTAGTATGGAGGTGGAGCTTGTGGCATAGCAATACAGAGGTGGTACATGCCGTGTGGGGCAGTGGTCTTGGTGGTGGCCTGTCTATTGTCAGTGGGCTAGGATTTAGTCTAGTATGCTGTGAAGGAGGACAGATGAAAGTGAATTTGTTGATAGTATAACTCTTACTTCAAGCTTTGGTGTCTGTGCTGTTGACACCACAAGTTTCTTTATCTGTGGTAAATTGTTATGTGGATGTATGTATACCCTGGTGATTTGGATGAACAGAACTGTATTTTCATTTGACAGTTTGATCGACAGCAACCCAGAAGTGGCAATGGACTCCATTGTACACATCACACAACACATGACCCCTGGTCAGAGGTCAGAGGTTGCTCGCATCATCGCCAAAATGGATTCGAGCGGAATTCCGTCCGCATCAGCATCGTCGTCATCATCGACATAACTGTGATGTATACCACAGCAGGCAGCGTTCATCACAACGGTCACAAGACGTCACCAACCACACTATAGCTGTCGCTGTCATCATCGTCAGACTGCTGCGATGTAGACAGTCACGCAGAATGTCTGCAGTGAATGAAGACGACAATGAAATGTGGCAGCGAGGATGTGTCGCATCAAGTCTTGATGTTGTCGGCCGACCTCTTCGTGACCTCTGTTCAGTGCTACAGTTGCCTGCTGGTCGCCATGGCGATATGGGCCAAACTGTTTCATGAGATAACTGTAATGTATGTTACATGAAATTACATGATTCTGAGTTCCTAGTATATTCTTGACCTATAGCAGTGGAGCAGTCTTTTTCAGCCAAGTCGTAACGTTGCCTAGTCATTTTGCATGTTGGTCGTCGAGAAATGTCACAGAATTGTAACATTACAACCAAGGAACAAATTGAATGCAGATTGCTTTAGTTGTGGAGTAACTACTAAGAATTACATGCAGCCTGCAGCATTGGTGATAAGGACTTTGCATCTATACAGCTGGTTAGTGAGGTATTGTTTGGACAATGCCGTTGCATAATGGGACCATGCCATAATTCAAGGCACTTTCAATGGCGACTGACTCTCGCATTTTTGATAGCCGAGTATCCTCGTTTAGATATTATTGCTATGTATGCTATATAATATTGACTGCACAATAGAATGCTTTCCTACATGACATAGTGGTCTACACCCATAAAGATCTTGACAAACTTTAATTATAGGCTGTTTGATTAGTGAAATGATTGTGTATGTGTTGCTGTTGTCTTATGCATCTGTGTAATTTCTTTGTAATTTAAGTCGACATCTGGCTGTATGAATTTCTTAATTATTAATATCATGTATAAGCAGTTATCTAGTTATATTTTTCTGTTACAGACAGTTTATTTGTTCTTGCTGAATATACGTCATCCAATTGTTTTGTTTTTTAATATGTCCGCAGAATCCGACAAGAACAGTCATGTGCAGTCACAATTGCTGTATCGTTTCAGTTATTTAAACCGTGATTCAGGTTTTCTGGATGTACCAAGATCTGAAGTTATAAAATGAAGCAGGGATTTTCCTGTATAATATTTACACACAACTGGAATTGTGTGGAATAAACATACGATCTTCACTTCAGCGTTATACTGTGTACTTCATTTCTCAAACCTGGGCAGCTGCTTCTCCCAGACGGCAAATATTAATTGATCAACAACAGAAAATGTAATCAATGAAAGTTCATTTTTGAATAAAATTGTTCATTACAATTTCTGTTATACATTTTAATGTCTTTTAAAGAATATTTACTACATGGGTAATTGCTGCTGATAACGTGTTATCTATGATGATATACGCCGTCCTGCACAGTGTGAGGGCAATAAAAATTGGTATTGTATGTTGCGCACGTCTGCCAAAGAATTAATAAAAATGGTGTGCACCGATTGTTCTTGAGAATCGCCAGTAAACTACCGTGTTAAATGTGTTGAAATGTTAGTTATGAACTCGTATAATAAATACCTTGTTGTTATTTCAGAATGATTGGGCTCGCACGCTCGCTCAATACAACATTCTGAAGCAACTCGTGCATAACACCCAGTATCGTTCAATAAGTATATATTATAAAAAAATTTGGTTGTAAATACAGTACCAGGTAACAATATAACATGTAGGCTGTGTAAGCCGTATAATTCTGTTAATTGTTCATATAATTTTATTTCGGTTTTCACACACAATGTGTTAAATAATCCTGTACAATGCACTCACACAGCCCATACAGGCATTTCACAAACCTGCCATTATGCAGCAAAACCAATTTATAGTTATTTATGCTAGCAACAGCGCAAGCAGGGCACGGAACAGTCAATAGGTTAATCATGCTAATTTAGGGGTAGACCAAGAAACCTGGATTACTGAGTAAGCGCTTCTGCGACACCGCTAAACCACACCGCTAAACCAATCAGATTGCAGCAGTCATTCGAATGACGCAGTTTGAAATTGCACAGCTTCACTCCAAATGTTCGATGCATGCTCGGTTTAAAAAATGTTTCAACCCACCCTTCCCACTTTCCCCTGATGAAGGTTACATTAATGTGTTTAGTAGTGATGTGCTTGGTAACATTTTGTACATTGACGGTGGGCGTGAAGTCACCACCTTCCTTATGACGTTTCCCAGTGGACATTGGGTTTTTCATTTGGCTATCTGGCCGTTCGCATAGGTTTTTGGTGCGGAGTGGAGGATGACTTCCCTTCCATCCTCGATATTGGGAAGGTTTATTGTAGGATTTTTTTCAGGAAATGCAGCATGGTATGCCAAACCTTAGTTGGCAATGAGTTGTACAGAATGTAGTAGACTGTTTGCATTATTTAATATTGTACAACGTTACATTGTACAAACATTATACAGACAGAAAATAAATCATAGCAGGCAGGATGCATTCGTTTAAAGAAATACAAATGGACAGACCTACACCAAGTTTTAACATGCGTTCATATTGTGTACGATGCTTTCACAATAAAATATAGACCATTTCACAGTATACTTCTTTCTGTATTCAACAAAATTAATGCAACTTCAATGAGATGAAACTAGAGAGTACTTGAAAACCTTGTGTTTGGATTAATAAATAAAACAATTCATGACATTTATAGTGTGTAAGTAATCATAGGTAAACAATACAATATTTCCAGATCAAACATACAACATCGTTAAGCCGAGTACAGCAAAAACGAAGTACAGTATCTTGCATCACATGGACCAGAGTATAATCGCCCAACAAATAAAAACCAGATTTACCGAAGCCTTAACAACTGCAGAACCTACAAAAACCATCACATTTGACATTGAAATCATACACAAAACTCCACGACATGTATGCAAGCTACCTGTTACCATGACAACACCATGGTGGGTGGCCCACTTAATTTGAACGTTTATGAAAGACAGGTTACCTTGGCCCATACTGCGAATCTAAACCATAATAAACTTCTATGTACATTTGTAATATGCCTATTTATGTACATGTGGACACAAACCCTCGCATTCTTGTAAAAGCATCCAAAACATCACGATTCCCACCACCCACTTTAAAAATCAACCATACTCGAATAATATTGACCCCCCAACTTCCCCAACTTAAAAAACTGTTAACATCTGAAGTCTCCACTGGTTGACTGTTAACAAACTATCAGTCCCATAATCACCAGTTAGGAATGTTCAGGCAAGTACTGGACATCTTGTATTATACTTTATCACAGGAACGACATGTAAAATAGTACACTGTATTTTATACAGTATTGTGCACCATATTTGTAAAGAACTAGTACTTATATTTTTGCTCGTAACGTGAACTGAACACTGCATAAAAGTTCAGCCATCTCAGGATACGTTTATTGGTCGTTGTTCCATCCAGAAACTACCAACGTCGAAAACTTAAAATGTCAGTATACCTGAACATGACCCTATTTGTATTAAATTCTTCAGGCAACAAGTACTTGCTACAGCTGGTGGGAGCTGATACTGCTCAGTATGCGAAACTAAGTTTTGTCACTCGTGCAACATTTTTTAACACGGAAAGACAGATGCAGTTTCCACAAATAGAGGAAAAGGAATCACTTTGACGAAAGTAGTTTGACTTTGTTTGACTTGAGTCTCCCACTACAACAATTACAATAAGTGGGTTGTTACAAGTGAAGGTCACCCGGAATTTCTACATGCTTAAATAAGCATAGTTTCAGGTGCTTTCTGGGCCATTTAATTGACCACAAATGTTCCAAAAGTATGTTCCCTTGCAACCTCTGGTGAGAAAGTCAAACAAAACCCTGGCATATTTCACTGTATGTTAACAAGAATGCTGCACCAATGAAATATAGCAGTGTTTTCACTGTGTGCAACCTCTTTCTTGAATATCCATATTTACAATATTATGATGTGTGATTTTTTCAACAATTATCATATAACTGATTAGTATGAAGCATAAATCTGCTAATTTTATGCTCATGTTGAAATAAAACAAATGTATTGCTTTAAAAAGCATAAGTTTGCTGCAACCAGCCCCCATAATGCACCTTCCAACCGAAGGTTCAATCGACCGAAAGATTGATGACAAGTACCTGAACCGACCATACTTTATTGTAAATAAACTCCTTATAATCTTATATATACAATGTCATTCTTCCAATGATTGGAATCATCAAAGTGTATCTCACACTTTGCATTAAATTAACATCAAATTGTTAGTTGCAGCTGTGGTCGTCATAGCAACCCAAGGAAGCAACCAAACATAACGTAGATATGTAGCACGATCAAATACAGGCAGATGGCGGTGCGGAGCCGAGGTAACGATCTCAAAGTTCGGCTTGCAGGAATGCTAAAAATAAATACAGTATGTTGCAGAAATTTATTGCATTTTATAAATAATCTTTAGTAAAAGCATGGTGCATCTATAGAATGAATAAATAAATTACATGTGCCTAAACATTTTTAAAAGATATTTTAATGATGCATATTATTTACTGCCTTATGGGCTTTGAACAACCTTATCTCACCAAATCTTAAGAATTTTAAATATAATAAACATGTTTCTGATGGTATATCCATACATAAAATACAAATGTCAATGTTCAAATCATGAATACAATGTTAAATAAGTGGGGAACAAGAAACAGCAGGAGTGGAGATGGGTGGTGAAGACGGCAGTGAAACGGAATCAGTGATGGAAGACGGCAGTGAAATGGAATCAGTGATGGAAGACATCAGTTAAACGGAATCAGTGATGGAAGACGGCAGTGAAACGGAATCAGTGATGGAAGAGGAAGAAACAGTGGAGGACCAATATCATTAAGTACATTAAACTCTCACCTGTATCTACTGAGCCACGTTTGCAGTCTTGAGTAGTGACTCCGTGCTGTACGAACTGTCAAACAAATCCACATGACACTTCACTAGTCATTCCTACTTCTCCACGTGTATGTCAACACAAAAATGCTAACACAGTCGACTGATAAAAAATCAGTTAAAAAGTTTGTTTTAAATTAATTACTAAATAAAATGAAATAAAATAAAAATTACTAAATAAAATAAATTAATAAAATAAATAAATAAGCTATAATAAATAAAATAAATAAATGATTCTCACAGAGCCTGTTATCATTGAATTAACACAGTAGTCTCAACACAGCCCCCCCCAGATGACACACAATGAAGAGAATACTGACTGAGTGTAGTCTTTGGATGAAGGAGTCTTGTCTCTGAAGATTCCCCATCATCATCCCCCACTCGGATCTGAAACTAACAACAAATACGCATTCAATGAAATACAGCATTCAACAATAACACACAGAAAATACGACGACTTTGTTAAATCCTCTCATGAGCCACGTAAATAGATTCAAAGGGTTAGTGCATCAACTCGGAAGTTACTGACGTGAGTAGTCCAGGTAAGGACATTCCCCCTGGACATGATACTGGTGTATCACTGGGTCATCCCGCAGCGACATTATTGGGCTGAGTTCAACTTACCAACAAACACTGACCAGTGGTCAGTGAATAAAACCACCGTATGACATGTGACACAAGCGTACGTGTCCATCCAACTAATTTAAGCCAAAAAAGAATTAGTCAGTGCTGGTTGTTTCACAGTTGTGATAAGCGTGACATGCAACATACCCATTGACAGACAGCTTCTAATGTCAGTAAATGTAGTATCAGTAACACCAACACTGATCACTATACTAGCACAAACATAACAATAATTGTATATAATGAAACAAAAACTATACGAAGAAGATGACTGCAGTATGGACAAAAGCTCTTGTTACTGTCTACTTGTTTCCTATGACGCTATGTCGGTTGCCATGTTGACCACTGGTTGACCAGAGCCTCCAGGCGGGGGCAACGATAGATGGTCGATGTTACATAATTCTGACCAAACCAGATCAGACAGAATGTGTTCGGCTCACACTGGTGTTGACTAATGTGACCATTGGTTGCTTGGGTCGTTGAATTGATCTTGGCCTATGTGAATGCCATATATACAAAGACACCTGTAAGTGGGTCGGGTCATGACCTACCTCCTGCAACGTGACCTGCTGCTGGAGCTTCAGCTGCTCCTCTGCCTCCGACAGGGCCTGCTCCAGCTGGAGTCGGTGCTGGCGCTCCGCCGCCAGAGTCTGCTGAATGCGAGCGCTTTCTCGGCTCGCCTCCAGCCGCGCCACCTCCGTCTGCTCCAACCTAACAAGGGGAGTTGTGGGAAATTGCCTTCAAATTTAGTATAGTAGAACTCCTCTAAAGTGGCCACCCAAGTGACTGAGATAAAATGGTCTGATTAAAGGGGTGGCAGAGTTACAGGGGTTGGTCAGATATACAGATGTGGGAAAAATATACTGTCATAAAATGGCCTTTTTAAGGGGTGGCCATTTCCGAGGGGTGGCCATTTTGAGGGGTTCTACTGTAATACATATGATAAAATGTGATTTTTAACAGACACTTTTTTATTTTATAAACAAATGTTAAAAAGTGTTAAGCTTATTTCAGCAAAACTACTTCATTGAACAACTTGGTATATTATCTGTTAGAATAAATAACAAATTAGATATACACCTGTATATGAATTCAATTTTTCATGCAACTCTCGGTAAAACCACCCCAAGCAGTATTTATAAGATTAGACTGTTACCATGGTTACTGTCGTGCAAATTGATTATTATGTAAAAATTTGAACGCTGTAATATGTATGAATAATAATGCTGATTGTTTCATTGTATCTGATAGTGGTAGCAGTTGTTGTAAATATAGCATTATTAGTAGCATTAGTAGAAATTGTAATAGTAGCAGTAGTATGTAGTAGTAGTAGTAATAGCAACTTAGAAGTAGCTAAGTTGCTGCAGTAGCTGCAAGCTGTAGAAGAGTTATTGAAACAGCTGTACATAATATGTTATTGCAGTAGCTGTAGATAATATGTTATTGCAGTAGCTGTAGATAATATGTTATTGCAGTAGCTGTAGCACCAAAGACAGTGTTACAAATAATTGCAGTGATTGCAACATCAGTATTGGTTGCCACACCAGCAGTAACCACACCAGCAGTAACCACACCAGCAGTAACCACACCAGCAGTAACCACACCAGCAGTAACCGCAGCAGCAGTAACCACACCAGCAGTAACCGCAGCAGCAGTAACCACAGCAGCAGTAACCGCAGCAGCAGTAACCGCACCAGCAGTAACCGCACCAGCAGTAACCACACCAGCAGTAACCACACCAGCAGTAACCACACCAGCAGTAACCACACCAGCAGTAACCGCACCAGCAGTAACCGCACCAGCAGTAACCACAGCAGCAGTAACCGCAGCAGCAGTAACTGCACCAGCAGTAACCGCACCAGCAATAACCACACCAGCAGTAACCACACCAGCAGTAACCGCAGCAGCAGTAACCGCAGCAGCAGTAACAACGAACTAATAACACATCCAACAACAAACATTCAGACAGATGTTGAACATATTATTTCCAGAGCGCAACCAAGACATTGTGATGTCTCGACTGCTACTTCTTCATGACACCGACTGTTTGCCTGTTCAACCATCAGATGGCAGTGTGGTCAGCAGTGAAGTGTTTACCACACTGCCATCTGGTGGTCTAACAGGCAAACTACCAGTGTGAGTAATACTGTGGAGAAAACAGTGAAAATAACCAGCAGTGAGTAAACAAAAAGTGAAGAGCTGGAAATAACCAGCAGTGAGTAAACAAAGTGTGAGGAGCTGGAAATAACCAGCAGTGAGTAAAGAAAGTGTGAAGAGCTGGAAATACATTGGTTCTGCTTTCGAAATATGATCAATATCACCCCACCAGAGACTTGCAGACAAGCTAGCAACTACGGTTGAGTACAAAATCCACTAATCACCCTTGCGGCAGATGAACGGGGGTAAACTCAAAGCTGTACCGTTTGCTCAAGGTCAGTCGGTCATCTGACTGACCCTCGGCCATGACGGCCGGTGATGAGTGTGTCTTCGTTGTACTGGGCGTCGTAGGCACTGCAGTAGTTGGCCTTGAATCGACCTGCCAGAGACATAGAGAGACACTGGTGACCAATCCAGTACAGCTGTTTCCATTGTGTGCTATGAATAGGAATACCTTTATTTCACTTAAACAAATGCATTAAAATATAAATAAAAAATATAATTATGTTGAAAAAAGATACAAAGGTCATCATTGTACACAATAAAGTGTTCTTGCCCATCTAGACCACATTGGTCCATTAATATGTATACAATAATTATTATTCATACATTACATATCAAATAATTTTAAATGTCATATACACTTTTTCAAAAACCATATGATCTAATATATTCAATAGGGCATCAGTTATTAATTGTAATTGTTAACTAATGTAATTGTAATTGTTAACTAATGTAATTGTAATTGCTAACTAATGTAATTGTAATTGTTAACTAATGTAATTGTAATTGTTAACGAATGTAATTGTAATTGTTAACTAATGTAACTGTAATTGCTAACTAATGTAATTGTAATTGTTAACTAATGTAATTGTAATTGTTAACTAATGTAATTGTAATTGTTAACTAATGTAATTGTAAGCTAATGTAATTGTAATTATTAACTAATGTAATTATTAACTAATGTAATTGTAATTATTAACTAATGTAATTATAATTGTTAACTAATGTAATTGTAATTGTTAACTAATGTAATTGTAAACTAATGTAACTGTAATTATTAACTAATGTAATTGTTAACTAATGTAATTGTAATTGTTAACTAATGTAATTGTAATTGTTAACTAATGTAATTGTTAACTAATGTAATTGTAATTGTTAACTACTGTAATGTAATTGTAAACTAATGTAATTGTTAAATAATGTAATTGTAATTGTTAACTAATGTAATTGTAATTGTTAACTAATGTACTACTGGCGCAGTCCCATTTATTGTGTCATACAATTTGCCTGTTGTTGCAGGCAACTTTATATTTCAAATAAGTGCATTTGTAAAAATACTCAGAGTTGGAAACAATTATTTGTACTACAGCAGCCATGAAATCAATGCAGGTTTACACCAATGGTATAGTTGTGAAATGTTCGAATGATATTGTTACTCATAAAAGTTATGTACATTCAGCTGCAGGATGATAATATTCCACTATGACGGTGTGAGACATCAAGCAACACTTCAGACTGTCAGCACTTCCATGACCGTAATATTTGTTGCAAACCAACAATCTACATCTATTTCTCAACGAGAACATTCACGTATTTCATTTGTATCTTTAAAGACTACTAAGAAGAATAAAAATCGGGTCTACATTAAACTCATTTAGTTTCTGCTAGAGGCTTTGTGTACAGAGGCAGTTATGTCTAGGAATATTCATCTGATAGCAACAGTCCAGGGCTATATCCAGTGTTGAGGGACTGTGAGTAAACAAAAAGTAAACCTATGCACATATTACAATTAAACTATTCACACATTACACATCTAAACATCAATGAACCTGATTCGTGATTTGTGTAATTAATTTTAACAACCATAGTCAAAATTTGATTGGTGTGTCATCAGTAGCACTCTGACCTGGGTCTGTGGAGTCGACTCCGGCCGCGTCTGAGTCATCTGGTGCTGTAATGTCTCATATTGCAGGCAGATGGCACTGTGCTGACTCTGTAGAATGGTGAGCTGCTGTGTTCGTTGATTCAGTTCCGACTCACACATGGTCAGTTGTCTCTGGAGTTGTTTTTGCTCAGCGTCGAACTGATTGATCTGTGTCGATGCAACACAAACAATGCACACTGTAAAGGTACATTCTTATATAGTGCGGTATCCAGTCCTTGAGACTGTTTAAAGCTTTACACTTCACCCCCTGGCAGACCTGTTCATTCAAACAGCAACCCAATTTCTCTGGGAAGCATTCAGCTACGCTGCAATTACTGTGCAAAAACTTTGTTCACGTATCCACCACTGTGTATGGCCAGGTACTCATGTATACGGCTGAGTGAACTAAAGCAATATGGAATGAAAAAAATTGCCCAAGCTTCGAAATGGCAGCAAGAGGATTCAAACCCGGGTTCTCTTGATTGAGAGCCTGATGTTTTAACTAGTGTTGTGTACCGTATATGGTATATGGTATATACCGTATGGCTCTATATGGTATATGATACATACCATATGGCTCTATATACGGTATACGGTATGTACCGCATGGCTCTATACGGTATACGGCACACGTCTTTTATACTGGTGTATCTAAAAAACACACTACTGAAAGACTACGC
Organism: Lamellibrachia satsuma; assembly: GCA_033239005.1. Classification (NCBI taxonomy): domain Eukaryota; kingdom Metazoa; phylum Annelida; class Polychaeta; order Sabellida; family Siboglinidae; genus Lamellibrachia; species Lamellibrachia satsuma. The sequence goes on from BSQZ01000002.1 coordinate 18,344,649, forward strand.
CAAGACTTTCAAATCAGTGAATTATATTTATAGACGAAACAGCATAGATGCTGGAAATAAATTTATTTGTAGTTAAAACACATGCTGTGGTATGTGTTTGCTTGAAAGTAATCTGGTTCACAAATCATTCAGAGAGCCGTTCCGCACATTACTACTCGCAGGAAATGCATTCATGATGATTTTATGTGGATCTAGCGGTGACGCCACACTGTGGTCTGGACTTACACCGGTATACTGCGAAATGGTATACAGCACTAATTCTAACCACTACACCACCACGCCCCTAACAATGCAGGCTGTGTACTTCTCTATGGGGCAGATTCTAGAAATTGTCTGCCCAACTATCGTCGTAAATAAAGAACTCGGTGGAAGAACGTCCTCCAAGCCAGACAAATGCAATATCTATTTTATTCCCAACTATTTTATTCCCAAACTATTTTATTCCCAAACCCAAATTTTTTTGCATCGCTGTGGCTTAACATAACAATAACAGATTTATCTCTGTAGATCGAATATCAGTTTCTAGAGAAGAGCTTCACAGGAAGAAACACTCACCTTTTGTGTCAACTCTGCCAACCGCTGCTGCTGCTTCTTGCTTTGCTGTTTCACAGCGACGATCTCCTCCACTGTTGCCTGCTTCTCTCTGTCTATCGTATCTGCGGCCTGTCTCAATCTTTCATGTTCGACAGATTCGTCCCTTTGTTTCTCAGCAACCGCCTGTTTCATTGACGCTAACTGCGATTTGAAACTGGCATTCTCCTCTGCCAATGTGTCGTTTCTTTCTCGTGCTGCCCTTAGTTCCAATTTCAGTTGCTCCGTTTCTGCACTGCTCGTTTCCAACTCACAGCGCACCCCTGCCAAATCCTGCAGCGCTCTGTCATGTTCACTCACAAGGTGGCACTGTTCAGTTTCCGTCTGCGCGCCTTTCGTTTGCATGTCTCTGACCTGCATGTGCATGTCCTCCACCTGCTTAATGAGCATGGTGTTGTCACTGAGAACGCGCGCATGTTGCTCGTTCAAACACTGGTACTGCGTGTCGACCGAGTCGAGTTCACTCAAGCGTGACTCCAGCTCCTTCAATCTCTTTTTCATGGCGCTGTTCTCACTCATCACAGTGAAGAGTTTGTCCCGCGTCTGGGTCAGCTCCTCCTCGATGTCAGTGAATTCCTGGATGCGCCAGTTAAGCCCATCCACCTCCTCCGCCAACTGCGAGCGAGTGCCCTCCGTCTTCCTCAGCTCAGCCTCGACCTTCTCCAACTGACATTGCAGACTGCGGTTGTTCGCTGACACTTCCACGATCTTGTCCTGCAGCTCCTGCACATCCTCCTGCTGTTCAAGCTCATCACTGTTCTGTCTCTGGATGTCGTCATGTTCACGCACCAGTTCTGTGTTTTCCGACTGGAGTTTCGATGTTTCCACAATCTGCTCACGGAGGTCCTTCTCCAGCCGGCCAATCTTCAGTTTTAGTTGTTCCACAAGTTGTTGGTAATTCTCATTGTCTCCTGACAGCATCTCATACTGTTGCTGCAAGTCTGTGTTTTGTCTTGCCACTGAATCAGTCTTGGAACTGATGTCCAAATGAAGCTCCTCCAACTCTTGTCTCAACCGGTCACGTTCTGTCGACACTTTAACGAATTCTGTTTCGTTTTCTGATGTTAACACCTCAATCTGCTGTCTCAGTTTCTCAACTGTGGAGTTACACGTCCCACTGTCTTTAGTGGCTGATCGCAGTTTTGCAAGTGTCGTTTCATGTGCCTGTGCCAAATCCTCCAGTTCCTCTTTACTGTTTTCAAGCTGCTGCATTTGACGGCCGAGTTCAAGTTGAAGCTCCTCCGCAGTTCCCTGGTACTCAGCCTCCAGATTCCTATATCTTTCCCTCTCCCTTTCCAGTTCCTGTGCCATACCTTGTCGGTGTGTCTCAGCAGCACCCAGCCTCACTTTCAGTTGCTCGATTTCACTTTCGAGTATTGAGCTAGCCCCAACGGAACTTTGCAACTGGCTGATTTGAAGCTGTAATTTATCACTCTTCTCTTTGAACTGCTTTAACTTGGTAAGTAACTTGCCGTTCTTCACTTCCGATACCTCCAGCTTGTTCCGCACTCGTTGCAACTCCTGTTCCTGTTCCTTGTGCATTCCCTCAAGGGCAGCACTGTCCCCGGACTGTCGCAGCCGTTCCACTTCGACTTCAGCATGTTGGGCCTCATCTCTCTCCTTCGCTGCCACTGTGGCAGTCAGTCGTTCCAGCTGACTGCGTATCTCTGAATTCTCGACGCTGTTTTCCTCCAGCTTGCTCTTCAAGTTCTCGTCGCTGATCTTCACCCGGTTGTAGTCTTCTGTGAGCATCTTAAAGTCGCAGCTCAACTGTTGGTACGCAGATTCGATGTGTTGGCGTTCAGTGCTCAAAGCATGGTGGTCTTCCTGCAACATTTCCAGGTTAACTTGAGCCTTCTGTAGATTGTTACCGAGACTCAACTTATCTTCCTCCAACACTGCAATCTTATTGCTCATTGTCTCAATCTCGATGTCATAATCAGAGCATCGGTCACGCACAACGCACAGCTCTGATTGAAGCTTCTCAAGGTCTGATCTAAGTTTTTCCACCTCCTCTGAAACGACAAGCTTTTCAGATTCCAACATGGCAACTTTAGCTACCAGTTCTGTATTAACACCGGCCTCGTTGTCTGGTTCACCTCTCACACTAGCCACTTTCTCTTCTGCAATCTGTTGCGTGTCTGCACAAACAGCTTCATATCCTTCTAATAACGAGGCATTTTGGGAAGACGACGTTTCCAGATCTGCATGAAGATTATTGACACAAGACTCTAGCGAGTCTACTTGACTAAGTAGTTTAGCATTTTCTGCTTCCAATTCTGATTTCTGTCTAGACAAAGCTTCCACATCTTCATGTGAAGACCTTTCCACATTGATTAAGTTATCATGTGCCTTGCCTAAGGCCTCACTGAGGTCCGACACTTCACTACTTTTACTATCAAAACTCATCTGCAAATCAGAAAATGCTTTGTTCGACTTTGTGACACTGTCTTGCAAGTCTAAGATCTCTTTTTCCTTTTCATGCACAATATTCTGCTGGGCTTGTAACGATGTTTGCAGCTCGGCCAATCTCTCCTGCTGGGAAGAATAAACGGCATCCTTTTCTGAATCGTCGCTCTTCATTACTTGAATTTCTTCTTCTCTATCGTGTAAGTTCTGTCTGATCTGTTCAATCATTGCACCAAGTTCTTGTTTCTCAGCCAGGACTTGCGAGATTCTTCCTTCTGATGCTTCAACCAGCTGCTCCTTGTCAGCCAACAATGTTCGGAACTGTTCCAGTTGCACAGATAGTTCCTCGCAGCGACTGTCTGACTTCTGAGCATGCTCAGTGGCAGCTTGTTGCGCAATCACCCGTTGTGAGATCTCTGCACTCTGCAGTTGCAGTGTTTCTAACTCGGCTGCCTTATTTAACCTCTCTTCCTCGTTAAACTGGATCTGCTCATTCAACTTATGTACAAGTTCTTGCGCACCTCTTAATTGTTCCTCAAGTGATCCGACTTGAGTTCTCAGCAGCTCAATCTCTTCAAGTCTCTTTCTGGAACATTTTGCTGCATCATCAAGTTCTGCGTTCACTTGATTGATCTCCAGTTTGTAGTTTTCAACACTTGTTGAAAGTTCATTGTACTGGTCACCAGCTTCAGCCAGCTGGACATTGGACTTCTCTGCCTCTTGCCGGTAATTGTCCATCAAAGCCTGTAGTTTTGCTGTTGTTTCTTCTGAAGCCTTCAGTTGACCTGTCAACTTTGCTACTTCCCCCTGACTCATCTGAGTATCTGACAATGCTGTCTCAGTGCTGTTTAACTGAGCCCGAAGTTCCTGACACTCGGTCTGGAGTTTCTCAACATTTGAAGATGATTGTTTCTTCTCTTCGTCCCTCTGCTTCATCTGCAGCTTGAATTTCTTGATGAGGACCAGGTACTTCTTCATGGTGGCTTCCTTCTCGTCCAGTGACCCTACCAGTGTCATAACCTTCTGGTCCTTCTCGCTGATGACACTTGTCACATCTTCGATGGTCTTCTCTGCCTGCTTCAGTTCAGACTGGGTCTTCTCCAAGGTCTCCACTGTCAACACCAGCTGTGCTTCCACATCTTGGAGATTATCAGCGAGCGACGCTAGCTTCTCATCCTGTTTCTTTGTCATCTTCTCCAGCCTCTCTTCAGCTTGTGACAGCTTGGTCTTCAGTTCCTGCACTTCTTTGGCACTCTGCTCCAACTGCGAGTTCCGCTGCTGGACAGTGCTCGTTAGCTGAGCCAAGGCCGAGTCCTGATCGGTGAAGCTGTGGCTGACACTCTGCAACTGCTGCTCTGTGCGCTGTAAGTGCTCCTGAAGGCTTCTCATGTTGCCTGAGTGCTTCTCTACATTCCTCCTCAGTTCCTCTTTCAACTCCTCTAGGGCCACCTCTTGTTGTCTCATGGTGTTCGATTTCTCATCAAGCTGACTGACTAGCTGTGCCAGTTTGCTGTCTTTCTCCTGAATCGCCACACCGAGGGCAGATGCATCTTCCAGCGCATGTTCAACCTGCTGTTTCAGCTGTTTAATAATATTGTCTCTATCAGAAATGTCATCTGTCAATTTCTCCATCTCCTGGCTGTCTGACTGCCGTTGGTGCTGCAGTGCTTCTAGTTCATCCACCCGCTCAGCCACAGTTGTCTCCAATTGTTCATTCTCCTTGAGCAGTTCCTGCTGACTGACTGAAAGTTTCTCAGCCTCCGCTGCAGACGTTGCCAGGGCTGACTTCACTTCTTCCAGTTCCTGGCACATTTCTGACATTCTCCTCTCGCTTTCCTCAGCTTGTTCTTTCTCTAAGGCTTCGTTCTGCTTCTGACTATCCTGTTGATCATTTTCCAGCTTAGCAATAGCCAAATTCAGCTGTTGTGCATGCTCCTTTGCTTGTTGCCATTCCAACGTGATGTGTTCTAACTCAGACACTTTTCCAGTGAGTTCAACACCCATCCTATCTATAGCTGTGTCACGTTCAGTCAGTGTGCCACTCAGTTGGACAATCTCTGCATTCTTGTTCTCCAGCATTGCACTAAGCTCGTGCAGTTGGCCTGTGACCATGGTCTCACGCTGCGTCTTTTCCACAGACATCTGCTGAATGCTCTCTGATAGTTCCCTCAGTTGTTGCTCGGCAACAGCTGCACGTTGTTCTGTCTCAGTCAAGGCATTCGTCAGGTCCTTCAACTGACTCTCTCTCTGCTGGAGCAAAGAAGAGATCTTTTCTTGCGAGTCACTGCCCTGTTTCTGCAATGACTCACACATGACTGTCCTCTCCTGCAGTTCTGCTTCCATCCTGCTGATCTGCGAATCTTTTTCCAACACTTCCGCATGAAGCTGCTCCATTGTTGACTGCAGATCCAGAATTTTGGCCAGTCTTTCTTGTGTTTCCATGTTTGCTGCCTCCAGCTGTGATACAGTGTCTTCAATCTTGGCAGTCAATGATGCCATTTCAGCATCTTTGTTTGCTACAGCCTGCAGTACTTCATCGCAGGACTTTTGGGAATGTTCTAACTGTGTAACAACTTTCTGCAGTCTATTCGACATCTCTTCATTACTTGTCTTTGTCGCAGCCAGCTGGTCAGATGTCTCACCTAACTCTCTGGTCAGAGAATTCACCAGCTGGTTCTTCTCCAATAAGGCACTTTGTAGTTCATCGCTGCTCTGAGTCGATGACTCCAAGTGGGACTGCAACTCCGCATTGCGATCGTCCAGTTCAATCTGAAGCGATTTCACCTGCTGTTCCCTCTTGAACAACTCCTCTTTGGAGGAAGCCACTTCGCCACATAGTTTCTCAATCTCCCCGTTGGAGTTTTCCATATCCTTCTGCAGTGCCTCCACCTGTTGGTGTAATGACTTAATAAGGCCACTCTGTTCATCCATCCCAGCCTGCTTTGTGGCGAGTTCTTGCTGCAATGTTGACACCGCTTGCTGAGACTCTTGCACCAGTCCACGATGGTGTTCGATGTCGTCTCCCTTTTTCCCTACCTCACTGGACAATTCCTGCAGTCGCTGGTCCTTATCTTCAGCACTCATCACCAAAGCTGCAATTTCTTCCTTTTGCTTCACTACCTGCTGTTCCACATCCTCTAGCTTTGATCTTAGACTTTCTACCAGCTCCGTGGCTTCAGTCTCCTGCTGTTGTAGCATCTCCAGCTCACGGCTCTTCTCCCTCAACTTATCAGTCAGTTCACCAATGTTCTGTTCCCCTTCTGAAACAACCTTACCCAGGCTTGCTACTTCAGCAGTAGCAGCAGCAAGGGCTTGCTCGAGTCGCTGCGTGTTCTCAGCATCGCTCCCATTCTGTGTCCTCATCGTTTGCACCTCTCCCTCAAGTGAGTGCACTTGTTCGTCTCTGGCCTGTAATTGTTTTTCCAACTCCGCCACTGCATCAACCTTTCCAGCCAGCTCCACTTTCAGACGCTCAACACTGCCATCTAGCTGAGCCACACGGTCCAGTTTCTCATTAACAGTCTGGGAAAGGGTTTCACACTGTCTGCGTTCCTGCTCCAGTTCTCCTTGCACTGTACCCAACGTTGTTTCATACTTCTCAACTTCTGCTTTTTGTGACAGCAGTTCTTCTTGCAAGGTAGAAATGTTCTGCTCTCTCACTTTGATGTCTTCAAGATTTGACTTCATCTTCAACTCCTGGGCTCGTAACTCATCTGTGTAGGATGATTCCTTTGTGCTGTCCTGTGCTACTAACATCTCCACTTCTCTGGATTTTTCTGCCAACATCTCACCCAACTTCTCCAGCTGTTTCTGCTGCTCGCACTGCAATGCACTAAGACTTTCTTCCAACGTCACAATCCTGGTATCCTTTTCAACCACTGTGTGCTTAAGCTGTTGTTCCACTTTGTTGGAGGCCTCTAGCTGGGCGAGAAGCTCTTCTACACGTGTTCCCTGGGTCTGCAACTGGAGACTCATCTCCTCAAGGTTCTCTATCAGCGAGGCAATCTTCATCTCCTTCTCCTCGGTTGTTTTCTTCAGTAACTGCTGCTTGTCTTCAAGGGAACCACGTGCATCACCGAGTTCCCCACGCAGGTCTTGAATCAGCTTATCCTTCTGCACCGATTCATTCGATACATGCTCAATGTTGCGTACAGACGACTTCAAATCGTTTTCTTTCTCGACGATCACGTTCTGAAGCCGATCCGTCTCCGCTTGCAATGCGCCCACCTGGTGACGAAGATTGTCTACAATCTTGTCGTATTCCTCTCGTTGTAACTGCGTCCGCTGACTGTGAACTGAATCTATATTATCAAGTGCATGGCCCGTTTGCTGCAGTTCATTTTGCGTTGACATTAACCGCTGTTCAAGACTTTCCACCTTATTGACGTGCGTCGAGGCTTCAGTCTTAAACTGCTGAATCTTCTCTTCCTGCATCCTGATCTCGCCACACCGCTCCTCCAATTCTACCTCCAGGTGGCGCACATTGCTCTCATACTCACGAATCTGTATCAGCTGCCGTGATACTTCATTCTCAACCTCGCTAAGTTGGGACAACAACGACTGAACCTTCGACTCGGTCTTCAGCCCCTCCTGAGCCTTCCCATCCTTAAGCATGCCCAGTTCACGCCTCGCCTGTCCAAGCTCCGTCTCAAGCTGCGAGACCTGCATGTTACTGTGGCGCACCGTGGTGGACACGTCATCGAGATCCTGTGTCAACTGCATGACTTTCTCATCTTTCGATGCAACCACTTCCTGGAGACTACACTTAGTAGCTTCCGACTCCAGCAATGACGCATTCAGTTTTTCCTTCTCCCGCTTATGTTCCTCGACAGTTACTGTCGCATGTTCCAAGTCAGACTGCAGCATCTCAAAGGCTGTCTGCTGCTTTGCCGTTTCCTCAATAAACTTCTCAAGCTGCGTCTCACGCTGTTGCAACTGCTGCTGAAGGTCGGGCAGGTTCACCTCCAGTGCTGCCATGTCACCGTCTCGTCTGTGTAGTGTGGCAACGGTGTTCTGTAGTTCGTTCTCCTTCTCCAGGTAGTTCATCTGGAGCACGCGGAACGCCTCTTCCAGGTTCGAAGCCTCCTCTTTGAACTTGTCTCGTGACATGCCAGCATCGTTCAGCTCTTGCTTGAGTGCTTGCAGTGTGTCCGCTGTAGCTTCCTGTAAAAGCAATGCAAGGTCACTTTAGGCTCATGATGATGGAATAATTGTGAATGAAGACACTTTTTAAGAACATGTATTTTAATTATTTATTGATTATATTTATTTATTTACTAATCTTAATCGAATACTCTCTTTTTTTATATATTTTTAACTATATTATATTTATTATTTAATGATTGCATGTGTGTTGTACGTGCCTATGAATGGGCTGGTCCCAGATATATGGCGCTTTATAAATTTTAGTAATAATAAAAATGATGACAGCAAATCAAGATTTAACACGAATTTAACAAGAATGCCATCCAGATGTAAAACCCCAGTGGACAAGTGGGCAGGGATGCCATTGGCTTATCCAGAGTACTTTCATCTCTGTGTAACCTGCCCTTCAGAGATATTTGTCAATTTTGTTTTTAAACATATTCATGTTGCTGCAGCAACTAACAATGTGTACAAATAAACAAGTTCACAAAGTACAAATCCAGCACATGTTTTATAGGGCTTCAAAGCACTATAAATGTCAGCAGCATGTCAAAATGCCTTCTCCATCTTCAAAGCCATTAAAAATGTCAACTAGATAAACACTAGTATTCTGTAATATCTTATCATAACTGACTGTGAGTGTGAATGTTTGCACGTTATGCTACTCCATCTATGACCACACTGTCTGGTCATCTCAGATTAATTTTTTTCTATGAACAATTTAAATACCTGTTTTAGTTATTACATACTACTGTCCGCAATGCTACTTTTTTATCTACGTTTCTATGCCTGAACAAAGTTACGCTATACAAGGGCAAGGCATTACTACATGTTGCTATAACTGCAAACGTTAGCAGCACCAAGTACCAAGTCATAGATGGATATTGCTGTGAGAATATTGTGTACCCTGCACACAAATACAAGATTATCATGTCCGGAGGATTGGCATTTTTGCTAGTACTGATAACAGAAAATATTTAAATTATACAGCAACATAATGTCTGCAAAGAAAATACAAAAGGTTGATCTAAAACATGTATTTCTTCTTCTTTTTCTCCCAGCCAGAAAGTTTTCATGATTAAGCAACATTCTTACAGTGTTTGTTGAAACAATCATCTGGAGGACGTAATGACCTACCTCCGATGCACGAAGTCTGTCCACTTCCTCTGTTAGACCGTGGTTGACCTTCTCCGACTCTTCAAGTTCAGTTTCATAATTGGCCAGTTTCACCTCAAGTTCATTCACTTTTGATTCCGTGTCCTTCACCTGACCTTGAAGTTCCAAAATCTGCAAAATAAAACACCATACATTTGCAAACTGACTACAAAATAACTATGTTGTTTAATATATTGTTTAATAAGTTCAAAATGTTAAACCTAGCATGTGTTTTTGAAAATCAACTAATAACTAATGTGTTAAAATGACAAATGTAGCAAAATTATCCCATTAAGATTAGCTGAATGTTTGTCACCAATCTCCTCTGCCTTGACTTCACAGACCACCTCAATACTGTAGACTCAACCTACAGGTGACCTTTTTAACAAGAACAAGATTTAACAAGATTACCATCACAAACAACAAGTTCCAGATGGCAAGTGGACAAGGAAGCCATTGGCTTATCAAGAGTCAAAAAAAATTCTAATCTATGTGTAGCCCACCCTTATCAAATATCTGTCAATTCTATTTTTAAACATATTCACACTACTAGCATTAACACAATCATTTGGTAGGGTCAATTCTATAACTTCTGGTTTGAAGAACATTATGTCAAGTGTGTATGTTTGCTTAGCATGCTGGTGCCATGTTAACAGCAACAGTGCTAAACGTTCAGCTCAGTTATCTTCAATATTACACTATTTGCTAGTTAGTAAAATTCCTACAAAAATACTTTAAAACAAGACAGATACATTAAATAAATTCCATCCATTTCTTAAGTGTGTTAGAAATCAATGCAGCTAAAAATCACAAATCAATGTGTTAAAGAGTTTTTTAAGAACTATTTGATTAGCAAGTTAGGAAAATTAATTATATAATAAAATTATACTACATATATTTTTAAGTAAATATTACATATGCATATACTAACAGCCATAACACACAGAAACAATGCACGTATAGTGAACTATGGTAGATACCTTTTGCTGAAGTCCTTCATTCTCTTTCTCAAAGACAATGCTTGGCTGTCGTTCATATTCCACTTTCTCCTTCAGTCGATCTATTTCTTTCAGCAACTCTGTCTTGGAGACATCTGCAGCTGCAATAGGTACATAGGTACATAGGTACATAGCCACAGTGGAAGAGGAGAAACATCTAATGCAAAAGGATGATGAAAATGTTTATTTATGTTTCAGGAGAAATATACTAAATAATTTCACTTGACATTGATTCTTTTAAAAGTGCAATCCTCATATTTACTAACAATTAATTTCAAATTCCTTACACATACTAACAATTATACAGTAAGATACAAAACCAATTTCAACACAACTTAAATGGTTAATTTTCTGTATGTGTGTCCCATTTTAATCAGCAGATTACAAATGCATCACTTTGTCAGCAAATTACCAATGGATCAGTGGGTCAGCAAGCTTGAAACTCCCCTCCCATGCGACAACAAGCTCCAAACTCCCCTCCCATGCGACAACAAGCTCGAAACTCCCCTCCCCCAGGACAATAAACTCGAAACTCCCCTCCCCCGCAACAACAAGCTCGAAACTCCCCTCCCCCGCAACAACAAGCTCCAAACTCCCCTCCCCCGCAACAACAAGCTCGAAACTCCCCTCCCCCGCAACAACAAGCTCGAAACTCCCCTCCCCCCAGGACAACAAGCTCCAAACTCCCCTCCCCTGGAATAACAAGCTCGAAACTCCCCTCCCCTGGAACAACAAGCTCCAAACTCCCCTCCCCTGGAACAACAAGCTCCAAACTCCCCTCCCCTGGAACAACAAGCTCCAAACTCCCCTCCCGTGGAACAACAAGCTCCAGACTCCCCTCCCCTGGAACAACAAGCTCCAGACTCCCCTCCCCTGGAACAACAAGCTCCAAACTCCCCTCCCCAGGACAACAAGCTTGAAACTCCCCTCTCCCGGGACAACAAGCTCCAGACTCCCCTCTCCCGGGACAACAAGCTCCAAACTCTCCTCCGCCCAGGTCAGCAAGCTCCAAACTCCCCTCCGCCCAGATCAACAAGCTCCAAACTACACTTTATTTTACAATTTAATAAAATTAATTAACTTTACTGGAAGAAGTTAATTTAATTGAATAAAAAAAATCACAATTAACTTTTTTATTGGGTATATTATTTTATGCTTTATGCAATTTGGTGGTGACTGCCATTGGCTTGCTGTCAGGAGTAAGAATTAGCTTTGATGATCATAGTGCCCATTAGACACAGCCACTCAGCCAGTGACCCAAGTTCACCCAACCAATGTCAAAGAAAGCTTCTAGTCAGGTCCAGGCAGTTGTTTGAACAGTGTCAATGTCCAGCCAGTGTCAATCAATGAGTAAACTGAACTGTGAGTGTGCCTGGCCAGGTGCTACAGTATTATGTAAGAGTATTTACTCCTCTTGCTTCTGTGGCTGTCTTCACCCATCCAAGGGGATGCAATACAAGGTATATCTGGAGTCTGGAGTTTCTTTAGACATAATCCCACATGACAAAATCCAACGGGACAAATGTGAAAAGCGAACGAAATCCCACAATGCAATATCTAACTTAAATTCTCGAAATGTGCTTTGAAGTCGTGCTTTGAAGTTTTACATACATTTGTGCAATGTAATTATTATGTTTCATTAACTTGCTTGCTTGACATGTTGCAGCCAGGGACACAAGTTAGCCCCCTCCCTCCAGGTTAGCAAGCTCCAAACTCCCCTCTGACCAGGTCAGCAAGCTCTAAACTCCCCTCCCTCCAGGTTAGCAAGCTCCAAACTCCCCTCTGACCAGGTCAGCAAGCTCTAAACTCCCCTCCCTCCAGGTTAGCAAGCTCCAAACTCCCCTCTGACCAGGTCAGCAAGCTCTAAAATCCCCTCCCTCCAGGTTAGCAAGCTCCAAACTCCCCTCTGCCAAGGTCAGCAAGCTCCAAACTCCCCTCCGTCCAGGTCAACAAGCTCCAAACTCCCCAATGCCCAGGTCAGCAAGCTCCAAACTCCCCTCTGCTCAGGTCAACAAGATCCAAACTACCCTCCCCCAGGTCAGCAAGCTCCAAACCTACCTTCCTTCTCCTCTTCCAGTTCCACCATTTTCACCTCCAGGGTAACCTTGGCTGCCTCCAACAATGCCTCAGAATTCTTTAGCTGACAGAAAGAAAAAGATAATAAGATTCATTTACACCAGTATACCTACGAGACAAATACCACAAATCAGATATATACCAATCTGAAATTCTTAATTTACTTTAATTCCGATTAGAAATTCTTGATAAATATTTACGAACTACTTCTGTTTAATTGGGAAATGCAACAGAAGGCATTCTTGGAACATACAACAAAAATCCCTGTTTCAGGCCTTTGGATGAGCGCAGTAGTTTTCGTTTTGTTTCGTTTTCACACCAGCTTTGCTTTCTTTAGACATTGGGAGAGATGGGGCCTGTACCATGATGTAGGAAAAGTGGTTCTGGTGTTTCATCATAAGAAAAACTACAACTATTGCAGGTCAGTTATACAGCAATGTTAAAGATATCAAGTCTGATCGTTTTTTTGTGAAATCATATTATAATTATATATAATAATATGACTGTTATGTTTATGAATGAATTAACCTTGCCATTCATTCAGTATGCAATGTAAACATATTTGGGGCAAAACATTAAACAGATAATGGTAAAATTATATTAAACAAATTAGTCATTCATTAAAACACATTTAGGGTGTAAGAAGTAATATCTACAATTTAAACTATATAACTTGATAACGCAGTTTTAAGTACAGACGCAGCTTTAAGTACAGAGTTTGTAAATATTTAGACATACCAAGGACATTTTTTCTGAGAGTTCTTCGAAACTTTTCTCGAGAGCCTCTTTCTCAGCCGCCATCACTTCGGCATGTGTAATCAGATTGTCTCTCTGTGCACGCACGAAAGCCAGCTCCTCCGTTTGTTCTTTCAGTAATTCTTCTGTCTTCGCTATATAGGGTGGAACACATATCTTCATACACCAGTCAAAAAAATTTTCAGTTAAGCATTTATTGAGAAATTGCGTGAATAAAAAAATAATAAATGATGTGTTATTTGAACTAATCGTTGCTACATAACTACATTAATAGTCATTCAGTCATTACTCTGTGGGAATTTCTTTTTTTATTTTACTTTTAACATCTTGTAATGCCTAGTGTCAGTGACATTTTAAACCATTTTACTTGGCTAAACACATAAATCAGTAGAAAAGATAACCACACTATTTAGATAAACTCACTGGTAATATGCAATTGCATAATTACCTGATATCAATTCAGAGTTGGTATACACTTTGAGCTACTCTGGCATGGCGTAGTCATGCATGAGTGGTTCAACATTCAAGGTAGGTTTATTTTTTACTGTAATGTGTTATAAATTGGAAAATTATCTAACATGTATTCTTCTGAATAATAAAAGTAGGCTAAAATACATAAACAAGCTGGGCAAACTGCCACTCCAGGAGCAAAACACCATAAACAAATATACATACATAATTTTCCACACACGAGCAATATAAATTAACACTGATGTTTATTTAACTAAAGGGTCATTCCATACGAAATCAACCAAAAAAAGCCAAAATGTTATCAACCCCCTCTGATTTTAATTAAATTTGGCACACACTATCAATAGATGTGCATCATATGGCAATTTTTTTTATATTTTGTTTCAAAAGTCACCAACATTGACCTTTACATACCCAAAATTAGTAAATAAAATAAATGAGAAAACATTAAAAATTTCAAGAAACACACATAAATACACGAAAACAATCCACAACCTGCATTGTGCAGGGTGGGGGCCCAACAATGTAGTTTTGATGTGGGCCATATTTTTAGATGGATACCAAGTGCACTGACGAACTAGACATTGCTGAGAAGCCAAGGTGAAAGGAGGCAACAAACAAAGCCATGCGGGATGGGTATGGCATACGAACAAGACAGAACGCCACAATAAAAATTACTTTTAAAGTTATTATTAAGCTATTTTTGCCCAAGTCGAAAGACTTACGAATTTGCAACTCAAGTTTTTATGAAAATATGGCAGCACTCACAGGGAGTTCACTCTTGGAATATCTGGATAAATATTATCTGAGTGCTAAATTCTGAATATGCCTACTGATGTATTACATAATCCATGTTGAATCTCGGCCAACCCACACAGGCTTACGTTATAATCTTAAATTTGCCATGTCATTTTGGTATTATATATTCCACTAGTGACTGCCCTGAAGACCATTTTTATGCAAAATTTTATTTAAAAATATTATTAAGTTATTATTGCCCATGGAGTAGGTGCTTAAATATTGATTCACTGGTTTATATCACTCCCAGAGTAAGTTAATCTGAGGAGGAAACTAAGGCAATGCCAAGATTTCCAACAGTACTGAGCAACTTTCAACCTGTAGGCTTATCACTGCTACAATTTTACACATTGCTAGAAGCAAATAACTTGAGGATGAGTTGAGACAGACCTATCATTTGCAACTTGCACAAAGTTGTGAAGACTGGCCAAACTTTAATTCTGACTGTGTAGAGTGCGAATCAAAACAGAAATGTTCACCACCTCAAGTTAAAATGAATAAATGCCAGTGAAAGGCATACATGATGCTACAATTTTATAGTATATGTCCAGACTGCAACTGCCTATTTGACTGCAAATACACTGAAATTAAAACATCATCTACTCAAAAGTGGCATACCACCTACATATTTCAAATTACCAATTTTTAGGTACTGGTAATTGTGTTATACAGTGTGTGACTTTGACAGCACTCACAAAATATACATAATAAGCAAGGATTTTGACCCAGTGCAATTCCAGTAAATAAGGTTTAGTTAAAAAATATGATAATATTATCTATAACCTTGAAAACAACTTATAATCCAAAAACAGTACATTTATCATAAAACAGAACCAATACTAAGCGTCAAAAGTAGATTAAATAAAAAATATTATTAGTGAAATCACTAGGGAGAAAATGTGCAGGACGGGATAAAAGGAAGAGTCTTGGGGAGGAAGCAGGGAGAGAGAGGAAGGAAGCAGCACAGGGAAACGCGACCAAAGCAACACTTGGGCTGAGCAGGACATTTCACCTTGTTCACTGAGCGAGTCCTCCAGTTCAACAATCTTCAGCTGCAAGTTACCTTTCTCATCCTCCAGCTCGACGACCTTTTGCTGCAGTGACTCGTTGTCTGCATCTGCGCCCTGACGGCATCAACAGCATCACATGACACACATAATGGGATTTTGATTACTGTTTTTATGTGTTACACATCATTGATTTTTTTCATCATTCTAATGAATGTCAAAACAGTTGGGCTACATATTCTATAAATCATTAGGCCACAGATACCAGACCTTTAAATTATATTCCGATGCTGCAGTACAATTATAATTTTCACAAAGAGTTATTAATTTAACCAACTGACAGCAGTACCCACTAATTTCTTTATAAAATAAAATTGTTATTACATGTAAATAAATCAACTTGTGCACAACTGTAATCAAACTATTATTGTAAAATTCAAATACCATATCGATATGCAAAGAATACAATATTAACCCCAGTCAGTAGAGTGGCACTCTCTTGTGGCCTTGCAACATTGAGTTCATCCATTGCCTGGATCTGCACTTGCAGCTGGCGTGTGAGACTTTCGATGACCTCGTCTCGCTCAGCAATGACCTTCACCTTCACTTCGACCTCCTGTTGTTTGATCTTCACCTGCTCTGCATGTTCTGCTAGTTGTTTCTCGAGGTCTTGTACTTTTTTCTTCATTAGACGCAGCTTACCGCGTAGTGCAGGATCAGGCGTAGACGTTGACATTTCTGAGGAGACTGTACAAACGCTCTCATCCGAACACACAGATGACTGAAACAGGAGTAGTTTTTAGTGAATTCTTCAAAAAATGTGCCATGTTTTCCAGGAGGATATTTCATGTAAGGTTATCGTTAATGACCTATTAACGTAAATTTGCAGGGAGCTTTTAACAGATGCTAACTGAAAAACACTGTTAACTTCTAGAAAAACTAACCGAACACAATGTCTGCTGCCTGCTAGTACATAATCATTCTTCATGAAGTTTTAATACACTTAATATGCTGAGAAATGATACACTGTCATTGATAAAACAGTAAGAAAGGCTAACATAGATTCACTTACTGGCATGAAGTCATAGTTGAAGAAGAGTTTAAGAAAGGACAAAATCTCAGCAATGTATTATTTTAATAAGTCACTCACCCTCTCCAGTACATCTGATTCAACCCGTTTAGCTTCATCCAGTTCCTTCTTCAAGCTTGCAATCTTTGATTTTGCCTGCAGTTTCTGTTTTGACATCTTTGCATTTAGTTCCTTTAAATAGAAGACAATATGGCAATAATCATCCATGCTTAGCATTGTCAGTGGGCAATTCCATTCAGATGCTTAACTATTTGCTATCAGAGTACCCAGGGTATGCTATGATGATGTTGGAGTTTTTTTGTAAAAACAAACACATAAACGTCAGCTATAACACTCAAAATGAAGGTTTTTGTAACGAACTCAACACAACTTGGCGTAACCAGCAGATACGCCAGATTGCACCTTTCTGATGTGCTGAAAGCATGCAACCATTTTGAACCTTGCATTGTGGGATTACATATTCACTTAGAAGTTTTCTGGAAAAAAAACCCATTCAATTGAAGATTTTATTCCTCCTGAGATAGGGTGTGTTTACCTCTGTAGGCACCTTTAGAAGATTGTGTAAACCTTATACACGGTGGCAATCAATGTCACAGTATCAAAGGAACAACAAATGAGAGTGGTAAGATTCCACTTGCCTTGATCTCCTTCTCCTTCACCTCAAGAACCTCTCCCCGCTCTCGGATCATTGCCTTCAGTTGAAGGATCAGCTTCTGTTGCTCCGTATACTGATCGTGTAGATCTGCCTTGTCCATGTCTGGGCCGAGCAGATCACCATCGCTGTCATCTGCTGGTGGATCTGACTGAAACACACAACATTATCTTATATACTGTATGTATTATATGCATACAAAGCTGCCAAAACAAACATGTTTTATTTGACATAAATAATGCATATCAAAGGCATGACAACATGAAACAGCATGTTTTGTCCGACTGCACATAGAGTTAAACAACAATATAATCAAGGTATTTTTGAGCAGTAGATTTGTATACAAAATCAAATTGCTTCCAGATGTCAACACAACTAGTCTACTTCTTATGTACATAAATTTATAATGGGGCATCAATGAATATACAACACACAAAATAAACTTGAATACATACTGGCTGCTGCGTCGTGGCTCCCTCTGATGCCTCTTCCTCGTCTGTGATTCCCTGCACTGTCTGGGCAAGACTTGACAGTCGGCCCCACATGATTAAGTTTAAAAGGCCTTGTTTGTGTGTGGTTCACCTTCAACAAATGTCATACAAAATAATATCTAGGGTGTAAAATTAAATAACAACCCAGCTAGAACCTGGAGTTTGGCATGTGAACATGTATGATTATAGTTTATTAAATATATGTATTTTTTAATATTAGAATGTCTTAAGATGTCTATAATATATGACGAGTACTGCCTATATAGTGTATGACCACAGATACATTATGTGGATAGTCATCTTGCAAATTCTCATATTGATGACAGACATCAATACAAGTGTACCTCGATGTGCATTAGGTAACTTGTGGATTAGGTAGCTTGACTTTTGGTAAGGGCTAACCCAATGTCATTTAATTGCACATAATAAATATGAAAGAAGCGCATGCGATTTACAGTGTTACACACAGCGTAACACAACCAGAGCGTAAATTGCTCTACTGCAATAGTCACTAAATTAATGACAGATGGCTATCAGAGTTACTAGATAGTTAGATCTATACTGATATTGACATTAAATTCAGTCATTGTGAAATATTTGTTGGTGACATGTCACCATTTTCATGGTTGGGTGAGAAGATGTGAAATATCACCCATACACGTATTGGTCAATAAGCTAATCAACAAATAAGACGATAAAATCGGTCACACAATTTTAGTGAGATATGGTTAAATATTATAGTGAAATAGTGATAAACTGAATTCTCACCGTCAAACTTCTTATTGTTCTTGTTTTACGAATACTTTTCGATCATATTTTCGTTTTACTCAAACACCCCAAGATACCCTTGCACTAAAGCCAACGACCCCAGAACTTACAACGTACGTCGACACTTGGGGCCAATCTAGAACGCCAGCTTGGTCACTTGTGTGACGCTGTCACCGTCAGTGTCACTTTGACACGTCTGTCTTGTTGAGTAGTTTGAGAATGCCCCATCAGCACCGAACGAAATCGAAGAAACACACCAAGTTAATGCACTGTCCACACAAACCACCATTCCACTTTGCAGTTTGTGTGTGTTTCAAACCAGCTTGCGTGAACAATCGAAAACACACGACACTAACTTCGTAGAGCCACCTAGGTTGTGGAAGCCATATTTGTTTTCATCCACCAATAACAGGTCATGTGACCTCTGGGCTGGATGACGTCAGAAGTTCGGGACTCCCAAGATAGGTGATGTGATGGTAAAACTTCTCTTACTAGAAACATTGTAGTTATGGGTTTTCTTTTGTCAACTCCGTGACGCCTATGTGTACCTGTATGTGTTTATGAATGTGTGTATGTAATGTGTTTACGCGCGAGCTATGTTTAAGCCATACACGGACGTCATCAGACAAAATGATACATTCGTGCAACTATCACTGTCACTCAGCCTAGCCTAGTCTCAGTACTGACAGTGCCGGTAGGCTGAGTAGCCAAGACGGTAACTTGTAGGGTAGGAAAACACGCACGCCCCAACTTCCTAAATAGTTTAAGGCGAATCTCTTTCTTAGTGGTATGATGAAGATTAGCCAGCATAACGGCATCAATCCTGTAGCCACTGGACGTGTTTGAGATTTGCTTTTTATCCCAAAAATTATTAATATTATTTATTATAATTAAAATATGGATAATCTAATTTTAATATAATATGATCACATTGTTATGTTTTTATTTAATATTACCATTTCATTTGATACCAGATGTTGAACAGTTTAATTAGTCTTAACCGTATGCAAACATTTTATTATTTTATGTCACTGATGTTTGTAGGTCACATGAAGTTGAGCTGATGTGATGGAACCAACAGTTGTTGGGGAGAGAAGTGTGTCGGAAGAGGATGGGGAAAAAATTCAGTTGGCCCCCTCACCTCCACCCCCACCTTCGCCACTGATGACCCCAGCAGAAGGTGCCTTTATAATCACCATATACATAGTTTAATTTAATATTTTTTGTTAAACCAGTTTGTCTACAACAGTGCATGATATATTATATCATATCGTAGGGGATATTTTATACAACTTGTACATGTTTTATATAATCGTTGTATTTTATATAATGTTAATTCTTTTCACACAAATACAATTAATTTGATCTGTTGGCATTTTACAAAATTCAATTTTAATTGAATGAGAACCTACTTTAAATAATTAAATTGATTGTTTAAAGTGAAATGCCATACATATAAAATATTGTACACATTTTGCTGATAGCATCATCAAAGAAAAAAATGTTGTATTAAAAAAATAATTTTTAGGTTTCAGTACAACACCACGAGATACATTTGCACCTGTCCGTCTGCATTTTGCCATCAACAGTGACAACAGATCAGAACTTATCAAACTAATCGAGAGCGGAATTGAACTTAACTATATAATCCACGGCAACTCTCCTCTAATCCTTACGATCTTACGAGAGCAGTTGGCCAATGCACATTCACTGATAGAGGCTGGTGCCAACACAAACCTGCCGGAGAAAACAAAATGGCAGCGACAACCCCTTCATCTGGCAGCACGTCTTGGAAATATTGACCTTCTGAATGCACTGATTGGACATGGCGCATGTATTCATTCGGTTGACAATACATTGTTGACGGCCCTCCATTGGGCATCCATATATGGAAATCTGGCAGCAGTGGTGTATCTCGTCAACAACGGTTGTCATGTCAACGTACGTGATGACACCGGTCGAACGCCACTCTTCCGAGCTGCAGAAGCTAACCGCCCAGAAATTGTTCGCTTTCTGTTTGAGTCGGGTACATCTGCTAATATTGTGGACAACTTCGGTTGGACAGCACTGTTTCAGAGTGTCGTGTGTGGTCAGATGGACATGGTTAGAGAAATCTTATCGTACAACCCCAATGTGCATATCCGTGACAACCGCGGTCAGACGCTTCTGCATGTTGCAGTGGGTAGACTCGACACGGAAAATCTGAAGATTCTCTGTAGATCAGACATAAACATCTACACACGCCACGTGAAACTGGCAACAGACTCTGTATTCAGGGCCCTTCAGGCAGAACCGACAGACTATGAAATTGCATTATTGTTGCTTGATTTTGGAGTCGATATCAATGCAGTAGACACCAATGGTAAGTCTGCACTTCTCATAGCGGCCGAGGATGGCAACTTTCTGTTGATGCAACTTCTTGCTTCAGCTGGTGTAGATGTTTCACATGAATCATGGGTAACTGACAGGAAGTGGCCAGAAGCCATTACCCGTGATGTCGAGATTTGCGAATGGCTCGTTTCAAAGGCACAGCTCAGAGTGAGGCTTCTGTCTGAGTTGTGCAAGTATGTGATTCGTGAGAGTCTGTGCCCAGGGATCAGTGAGAAGTTACATGAACTTCCACTGCCAGTGAAACTGAGGGAATTCCTTCATATTGAGCTCACGTTATAAAACTCTCATTTCACCAGCACCATTTGAACACAGTTGAGGAATGTACACCCGTATTTTATGGGGCATATCATTTTTTTCTGCATGAAAACACTATTTTTTATCACAAAATTTGTTCAGTTGAGATGATAGACAAATTGTTTTTAAAGTGTTAGCAAGTCAGATATACATTTCTACATTTCATGCAGACTTTTTATAAAATGTCTGTGTGTAAAATAAATTAACTAACAGTATTTAAATGTTTTGGGGGTTGCTGTGAAATGCAAATATGGCAACTGGATATGTTTCTTTGCATCCTAGATTCTGGTTTCAGGAAAGTGATCTAAACTTTGTTTGGGTGAGTGATTATTTATTGTTGTTTTGAGCTTTGTGCCAAGTATTTTTAATGACACCCTACTTGCAGTATACGAATTGTGAAAGGTTGTGCTGTGTTGGATTTGCATGTAACTGAATATAAAAGAAGCTAATCATTTCCATTGTGTTGTTTGAAATACCCTGGAAGTTCTAATAGTACTTTTTTTCAAAATGTTACCACCAGTGTTTTTAATATTGAACCCCATGAGAAAATTGCTGTGGATAATGCAGACATGATGCTAGCTTGATAGGATTGCATATAGTTCTGAGTTTTGCCCAGAGATTTTATGTGAGTTGCCTGTTGTTAGAAACATATATATTTCTAATTCAATTGCTACATATTATGTCCAGTTTTGAAACTACCGGTAGTAGGAATTGTGTCTAGTGTTTTGTTTAAGAACAACGTATTATGTAGGCGCAGCATCTCATATCCAGTTTGTGAGCTATGTCGGACACCAACTTGAAGATCTGTGAGGGGGTCATTCTCCAATATGTTGGATAATGTCCAAAATATGTCGCTGAACATTTTCAAAACGTGGTCATGAATTGTCAGGCTGACCACAAAAAAAGTTGGTGTAATTTTCGTAAGCTTTCAGAGGTTTCCCAGTATTTGTTTTGTGTTGTAGCTTTTCACTGACTCCAATAATCAGCTTCACAGCCGAGTGAAACGTGCTGCTTGACAAAGTTTATACCATACCATTTATACCATGCATAGCAATTTGGAATTGACTGGTGTCCTTGACAAGACATACTCAAACGGAACACCAGTTATTAATGTCTTGATTTAATCTATTCTGTAAATAATAAAAAAATGGTCACAATGAGTACACAAAACTGTGTTAGAGTATATACAATAGCATCCAAAGTAAGCTACACCATAGCATCCAAAGTAAGCTATACCATAGCACCCAAAGCAAGCTATACCATAGCATCCAAAGTAAGCTATACCATAGCATCCAAAGTAAGCTATACCATAGCATCCAAAGTAAGCTATACCATAGCATCCAAAGTAAGCTATACCATAGCATCCAAAGTAAGCTATACCATAGCATCCAAAGCAAACTAGTATAATAAAGCACAGCAACACATCTGATACAAATACGTTTATCAACCATTTATTGATTGAAAACAAAACAGGAAACATTCATGGCATTACATCTTATGGTATTCAACAACTTAAAGAGGTATGCTTAGGAGTAGATTTGTAATGGTGTTATGTAGGGACTGAATTTATTCATCAGCACTTGTCAGCTTATGAAATCTATTTTTGAGGTTATAATTTGAAGCATAATACTGATTTAATGAATTCGCAGTTTTGTGATTACACCTAATATATACTATAAGTGGCTATATATATATATAATATATTAACTTGCGCAAACAAAGCTTATAACAATGAAGATGAAATCATATACATATAATATAGATACTCACAATTCGAACTGTATATACATGCATGCAATAAATATACAGAGCGTAATCACATGATTCACATGAGATTTCATTACCAAATCTTGTCCAAATATCGCAGTACAGTTTTTTTACACTTCTTGCAAGATTTCCATCATGGGAAATCATTTCCCCTTTTAATCATCCACAAATCACAAACTCGTTAAACATCACTAAAGCTATGAATACCAATGGGATGTATAACTCAACATTCACTATTTACAAGAGGTAACTGCATGTGAGAATGGATTTGCTTTTAAACAAACCCTAAACAGAAACTATACCTCGGATGCATTCAACAAATGTATATACGTTTCATGGGTTACAGTTCTGAGGCCCATTTTAATTCTAATATGATACAAAGTGTTTGTGGAGAAATTACACAATTTTTAAATATGCTGTACACAGTACAATCTGTACGAGTTGACTAACTTACTAGTGACTAGGTCGGCTGCGACTAGGTCAACTGTTCGTGTCTATCACACCGTGGTTACTACACTGGGGGCCCAGCATTGCTCTATCTTTGTTTCCTGAATGGCCACTGTGCTTTTCTGAACTATCTGTATAGCTGTCTTAATCGCTCTATGGTGATTCACCATGATCACTTCCGTGACCATGGTGATTCACCATGATCACTTCCGTGACCATGGTGATTCACCATGATCACTTCCGTGACAATTCATTTCACTCTCTTCACCTGTTAGGTCAACTTGGTACTTTCGTGGTCACTTCATGAACAACTTCTGTAACAACCCAGTCACTTCTAGCTTCATGAAAAACTGTCATGACAAGCCAGTCACTTCTGTGACAAGCCAATCACTTCTGTATTTTTTCAAGATTATCACAGTTCTGTGCAACACATCACCTCTGTGTTTACAAAGGAAGGACATATACTGGTTCATAGCAAACGAAATGACCAACCACTCCAATTTGCATAACAACCAACAGAAGTCACACCATGTCAGCTGACCCCTAGCCCTAGGATAATTTGTCTTTGTCTGAGTCGTCTCCCTCTCCGTCCATCATGTTTTCAATATTCTGCACAGAGCCTGGTTGGGGCACCCATGTCACGCTGTACGTCACTTTGTCGGCCGCTGACACGCCGATTGTGTCAAGTTTGTCGGACTGCATCTCTGCACGTGCCTGTGCCAATGCATGCTGTACGGCTATGTCTTTCTGAGCGCGCTCCTCAATGACGGCGCGAGATAGGTTCATCTGTGCTTCAATGCGCACTGCATTGATAGCCTGCCGGGACAACAGAGAAACTATGATACAATGTTGACTGAGTGCACTATGATAAAGTGTTCACTGAGTGTACTATGGTACAGTGTTGCCTAAGTGTATTATGATACAGTGATGACCGAGTGTACTATGATACAGTGTTGACCGAGTGTTTTTAAAGGGAATGGACAATTTTTATTGGTTAACTGAAGATCTGTTGTGTGAACATTGTGACACTGAATTAGTTAGTATTCAATAACATGATTATCATCTCGGTTGTTTAAAATAACGTCATATAAAATGTATTACTATCGTGAACACCATTGTACATTCTCTTTAAATACTTGTCCACACATTACCAGTTTACTCATCATAATTCTTAATATGAAATCATGGTTCACAGTCACAAACAGTTACTGCCCACTTTAACTCTGGAGTTGTTTTCCGAATAACATTTCATGTTCATTTCACATTATTTCAAGAATGAACAACCAAGTTAATTTCAGAAAGATCATTCAAGTTGATTTTGGGATTAAACCATGTGCTGGTTTTCAGAATCGTTTTTTGCACAAAACTTTGGGTTGTTTACAGAATCGACCAAGATGTGATGGTACATGATAGGCTAGCATTACCAGTGGCCATCTGGGCCATATGGCATTGGATTTGGCTAAACAAACGTTACCCATTTGAGCCAATTTTGCATTTTCATTGAAAAGCATGCAGAATTCATGACTGTTTGTTGTTGTCTTGATGCACATTAAAAAAATGGCTAAATCAATTTGTATTTGGCTAACAAAAAATTGGGGGCTTTAGACAAAATGGCTAAACAGCTTTACAACATTAGAGCTAGCCCAGACATGCAAGAAAATAAATGAATTAGTAGTTATAATCTATATTATTACATGGGTAATTGTTACGAATAACTTGTTGCTTCAGAACGTTGTATTGGGCTCGCTCGCTCAATACAACATTCTGAAGCAACTCGTGCATAAAACCCAGTATCGCTCAACAGGCGTACAATATTATGATCACTAGCCACTAGCTGGCTTGATAAATTGTCAGCCTTACGTCATTCTTCTCTTTCTCAAGCTGCTGTCGTAGCTGCATCAAAGCATGCTCTTTCGTGGCGATGCACTGCTGCTTTGCTTGATCCAGCAGAGTCTTCAGCTGCTGTGCCTGTTGCAGCAAGTTGTTACTCATCTACAAATAAACATGCAATGTGGCTAATTTGTTACATTAAATGTTGCTAATTTGTTACATTAAATAATGTTGCTAATCTGTTACACTAAATGTTGCTCATTTGTTTATGCTAAATAATGTTGCTCACTTGTACTACATAATGCTGTTTATTTGTCACATCACTTATTGCACTTTGTAACATTTACTCATTTGTTGCACAACTAAATGTTATTAATTTATTGCACCATTTTAACTAATTTGCTTCATTACATAACACTGCTATCATTTCTTGTATGCAACACTATTGGTGGTAAACTTCTCATTCTTTTTTTGCAGTGTCAAATGCTTCACAGAATTGTGTCACTGAAAATTAAAACCACGAATGTCCAAAAAGAAAAGGTAGTTTGTCTCAGAACACAAGAAAATCCTCATCAATTTTAATAACTTGTTGAAGATAAAAAGAATTTAAATAAAAAACAATTCACATCATGGCACTGGTGTGCACCTAGAAAAAAGTGGTTCTGAACTTGGACTTAGGAATCACTAACAAATTACAACTTTCATTGTCAATTTACTGGCTGAAGCAGCTCCTGTGTGATAACTTTGTGTTGACTGCGAGACTGACCTCTTCTAGTTGCCACCACATCTTCTGTTCAGACACATCGAGAGGCAGCATATTCACAATGCTGTTCTCTATTTTTGGTGTCTGCGGAAGCGGCGTCATCACAACAGTTGGCTCTACACATAGACAACGGACACATCTTAAAGTCGTTAAGATCGTTAAACCCTTCATATTCTATGCCTTTATAAAGGAATAAAATTTACATTTTATTTAAACATGAAAAACCATTTCTATGCTGTATCTAACTAAAAGTGAAGATTTAATACATCAAATTAAACATTGTAATGTTACAATGCAATGTAACTTTATAAATAAATGAGGAATTTTGATAAAACATTTCCCATATTTCATTTTAAATGCCTAACTATTCTGTTATTGCTGCACTTTTTTTGTACAATTACCCCCTTGTGATCTTTTTTATTGTAAATTGAGACTCGTGCCTTTGAAAAGGCATACACCATAGAGACTACCAAAATAATGACCTGTGAGATTCTTATGGTTATCAACGTTAAATGTTTATATAAAATGTGCATTAGCCAGGCACGTTTTGCATTCACGTCTTGAGGAAATTATATATGACCATGTACAGTAATTTGTTGAGCTTTCAACTTTCATCTGGTACTCATAATTTTACATGAGCCTTAACTGTGACAACTTCAAATAAGACTTGTAACTTAGCATGCAGACACACAGGGCAGCTGTACCTCCAACAGTGATATTTCCACTGGCATCAGCTGCAATGATCTGTATCATCTCCCCAGCCTCTGGGTTGTTCACTCGTAGTGGATGAATCATGCTACTTGGTGCCAAAGACACGACCACAGCTACAACACAACAGTAACCATGGCAACTCCTGGGTTGTTCACTCGTAGTGGATGAATCATACTACTTGGCGCCAAAGATACGACCACAGCTACAACACAACAGTAACCATGGCAACTCGGGACTGCAGAAAATGCAAGACCGAATATTAAAATTACGATATCTGAGACACCCAACTTCTAAAGTCAGCAAGGTAAATTTCTGAAACAAGCTGTATTGTCTTAACATAAATGATTTGCGGGAAAACTTACAAAGTATGTTTCTGAAGCATCACCATGCTTCACTAGAAATATGAAATTATCTAACTTAAACCTTTCTTTCAAACATCAGCAACATTTTAATTGGCAATGGACAATTCACACACATAAAAATTAGAAGAGATAATGAACAAGCATGCACACATATATAAAATATTGTACTTTTAACACTAATGAAACAATTAATGGTGATAGCTAGCAAGCTGATTGCAGATCATGCGGTGTCCCTTGGCAGACCAACAGAATGCAATTTTACTCACCGTCTTTCATAGGTGATGATAGAGGGGTATTTGCTTTAGATGTGACTTTCTGCATCAATATGTCACCTGTACTGTCCCGTTTCCTTCGTTTGTAAGGGGTAAATAACCGAATAGGACCCGTCTGAAAAAATATACATAAGCCTACTCACCATCTTTCACGGGTGAAGAAAGAGGTATTTGGTATAGATGTTACCTTCTGCTTCAGAATGACACCCATACTATCTCGATTCCTTCATTTGTAAGGGACAAATAACCTGTCTGATAAATACAACATACCACCAACTGTGTGGCAGTAACTATGAACTCGCAACAGTTACACCACTTAAAGTTGCAGAGAAGGATGCCAAATAAGATAAGTAAATTTCTTGTAGAATCATTTTATAAAATTACGTAGCTGACAATACCTACTAGTCAAACCTATCTGAAGTGACCGCTCAATGGATGGTCGAAACGTGGTCTGTTAATCAGGTTGTATCTTAAAACAGGTGGTACTTTGGGAGGTGTTGACTGTGGACGTTAATGCAGGTGGTCACTTGAGCAGGTTTGACTGTACAGGTGTGTATCAAAATGAACACCATGCACTGTTGGTTACATTTTTAAGTGATGTCAAGAGGGAAGCACATTGCACATGTTAAACTCCTCTTATGTCACATAAAATTTTAATTGTCACTAATAAAATAAACAGTAGACATGTTACTTGGCTTTTGACAACAGAAGCCTGTGGCAGATACCAGGGTTTTAATGGCAAGACCATGTAACCAGTAAAGATATTAGAAAACAGATGGAACAGAGACAACTGGTTGAGTATTTAGAATATTGATCTTTCAGATGGTAATGTTTGGATTGGAATATGGAAGAAACAGAATAGCTAGCTAACTAACAGTGGCAACCATACTGAGGGACAAAATTGGGGGGGGGAGACTATGCAGAAAGATGGAATGACTGATAGTGACACAAAAAGGAATACAGGGAAAATAGAGGCTTGTTGCACAAGGTTGAAGGCAGCTGAAAACAGACATAATGTCACTAGCAAGGCATCAATGCCAAACCAGCAGATGAGATGGCAGCTCAAGAGAATAAATGTGGTTAGGTGCCTCCTAACCATATAACTCCCATTATTTTGAAGTCCACATATACAATAATACAGCAGGTCCCACATAAATTTTCCTGTAATGCAGCATACCACGGCTTCGTCATCACAGCAGGCTGCGCATGTACAAGATGTAGCATGTGGGTTGAGTATTGCGTCTTCAATTAGACACTGTAGTGTACGGCCACCGTAGCGTATGCTGCGTTTCCAGTCTTTGCTGCTTGCTCGGCCACACACAGCTTCAAATTCACTTGGTGTGTACCAGTTGTCACCCATCTTGATGCACCGTCCCCGTCCCCCTGATCAGCAAAACAATTAGAACATCCGTACATTTTCTAGTTAGTATCATAAACGACATATTGAGGAGTCAAACCGATGAATGCCCATTTTGGTGTTAATTTTATGAGTTATCTTATAAAAATACTTAAATCTAGACGTACATTGTGTTCTACATTAGTGTCATCTGGAAAACTTAAGTACATTCTTAGAACAATATTACTAGCAGCTATAGGTTAACAGTTGTAAAAGATTTTCTTGTTCATTTAAGTTTTTTGTACAGACATGGATTTAAGGGTGGCATAGCCATTGGAACTGTCTTAAATCTTAATAAAAAATTGGATTTTTTAAACGTTTATGAAAAACATGCAGTGTACCATAAATTAAAATGTAATATAACATCTTCACAAATTATGATTATAAAGTGTACAATAATTGTTATAGCATGAAAAAAGTTCACACCAAATTGGGTAAAATCATGAATTTGTAATACATATTTTTTATAGTAATGATATTTTATATGTTATAACCACCTGAGCCAAATCGTGCTTTGTGCAATTCGCCATTTGAACTTTTGCACCTCACAGGTAATATTGGTAGAAATGCTGAATCGTCCCACTGATATTTAAAACCCTTTTCCCTGCTAAGTGGCGTAGATGGCGTGGGTGGGGGGAGGGGTGTCGTGGGTGTTTTGAGACACGGGTCATCTTCGACTGATAATGTTTCGTCGTGGATCACAATGTGTGTTGTTTTTATGCCAGCCTGGTGGAGCTGCTCGGCCGTTACAAGTCCTTGTGATGTGGCGACATACACCTGATCAGGCATCGGGGCAAGGCCATGGTGATTTGCATGGATTGTCTCCACGTCGCAACCACCGACGCGTTGATTGTCGGAAGTAGAAACAACATGTTCTTGTGGGTCCTCGTGGTTTTCCGAGACAAACGCCGAATCGTCATCATTCGGCAGATCTTCGGAAACGTCAACTTCAGATATTGCCGAAACTTCGTCATTTTCGTTTGTCTCCATGCTGGTTACAAATGCAATATTATTTATTTTATATTAAAGAGCAACACACAACGTATCGAATATCGTCGATGCATTTCGTTTTTTGTGCAAGAGATTACAGTAAATGTCAAGAAATACTTCGATAAATTCCGTATCGGCAATTTCCGTTTTTCGTCGTTCTTCGTTTTTCCATCATGGCGGCGAAATAACCTGGAGCTGAGTCAGTCCGATTGTGATAGGGATTGTATAATTAATTTAATCTTTTAAAAAGCCACTTATTAAAGATTTGCACACAACTATATTATTATACGCATTTTATGTAAAATAGTTGGAACTAAACCTTCAACTACATTTTTTGTCTAACAAATATTTACTGTTCAGAGAGTAAAGTCTGTCTGTTCGTCGACAGCCAAATGCTGTCGGTCGGGAAAGCAAAGTATGTCGTTATGAAATATGTCGACGTGTGAACAAAAAAGGATAACCACAATTCTGGTTTGATATGGAAGACGATTTTTTTGGATTCTCCGTTAGTATTTGACATGAAACATCATCAATGAGACTATGAAACTGTCACTGGACACTGACACTGTGTTAAACGACTAGTGCTGTCAGTGTCAGTCACGCAGACGCAGTCGTTGACATGACAGTTGTGTCCCTGCTATACCCAACCCTTCTTCCTTCTTGTCTTGACTGAGGTCAATCTGCCGTCATGGACTCGTACTGAGTAATAGCATATGACATAGTCGCACATCTTGATGCGGAATATCGTAGTTCTGGATGCAAACGTACCCCTGTAAAACTGCATACAGCCGTCTAGGGCGTTTATTAGGTTGGGCCTAAGCTAGGGGTTCATTACATTAAGCTTTAATGGTATACTGGTCATCTCCAAATTCGAGCTACTTAATAGAATGTTTAATAATTTACATGTTCCGTTGTTCAGTATGCATTGTGCATGCAATGTGCATGGTTACTGTACAAATTACATGTTAATAACAGCGAAATTGAGGTGGGCCCGGATTCTCGACAACTGCCAAATTAACTAACAGTTACTTAATTGATCATAACAGTTATTAACATACTCATTAAATGCTTGTCAATGTGGTATGTCATATCTGGCACAGCCCTGAGCTGGTTTTCATCATACTTAACTGACAGATACAAAGGAGTGAAGACAGCTAATTGCTTTTCAGCGGAACATCACAGTACCCACTTCATGTGGTGTTCCTCAGCGTTCTGTTCTAGGACCATTACTTTTTACTCTCTACACTACTCCACTCAGTTCAGTCATTCAGACTCACAACTTGGATCACCACCTATATGCAGATGATACACAGATTTACCTTTCATTGGCTACCCCTGATACAAATTGCTCCTTAAAACAGCTCAGGGATTGTCTCCACTGGATGACTGACTGCAAATTAAAGTTACATGCAGATAAGTTTCTTATCATTGGTACACAAAAGCAGCATGATAAACTTGATTGTTTTTTCCCAGACATCTATGCTGATCCAGAATTTCACACCAGCCATCTCAGCACGAATTTAGGAGTCGCCTTTTAATAATAATAAAATTTTGCACAGCATATTTCACTAACTTGTCAATGCTGCTTTTATCACATTCGTGACCATCGTCATATTCGTTGGTATGTCTTTTGCTGTCGCCAAAACTATTGCAACTGCTCTTGTTAGCAGTAAACTTGACTATTGCAATTCCCTTTATCACTATATTGCTCTCAAGGACATCTTGAAACTTTAACGTGTGCAAAATTGTTTGGCAAGGGTAGTTACCCGGTCTCCTCGTTTCTCACTCAGTACCACTTCTTAAATCATTGCATTGGCTCCCTGTCCAAAATAGCATTATTTTTAAGATCTGTACAATTATATGTCAAGCACTTTCATCCATACAACCAGCATATTCGGCACTCAAGAGTAACCCCTTTTGTTTTGATTTTAGCATAATAGAAGCATTTTATATTATTATAATTCAGTACAAACAGATTTTTAGAAAAGTTGTTTTTAGTGAAAAACATTTAATCATTGAACGCTGACAACAGGTACCATGAAACGAGGCTCCCACTTAAATTCAAGCTAAATACCCCACATGTTCAAAAAAGTGTCACATTGGTAAGAATCAACGCGTTAAATGTACACACAACGGGTCCATTCATTAACTTTCCTGTGATGATTATTACAAATAAATGCATACATTTTTGTCCAATAAAGTGAAATATGGCATATTTACATCAAGGCCACCAACGTCGCTAATGTGGTGCGACAGAACTGCCATCTAGCGATCATTATCCTTATGAAATACCAAAATTTGTCTCTAAAAACTGTTTGCATAATTTTTTTCGAAGCAGTTAACTTTGTTGGACATTTACTCTCCCAAGGACCGATAATGGGTGATATATCCGACTAGTGACATCTGTAAATCGACGTCCAGTGAGAATCTCTAAAATGGGTAAAATTCAGGAATGGCTCGAATTTGATGCCGGTGACTATAGAACGTACATACTGATTGGTCGGGTTTTGCATTTTGTCTCAAAACAAACGCAGTACGAACACATCATTTACCTCTATAACAAAATATTTGTGTAAGATATGGGTAAATGAAATAACTAGTGCTACCTTAATGAATTGATGCAAACAATAGCTGGGAAAGTTCTTTTTGGGTCAACAACTGCTATTAATGTAAATGTTGGGCGTGATTGATTTGATATGAGCAATCAGTTGATGCTGCACTGACAATGGACAATCGCAGTCTACATATTTAAAGTTTTTAGTTAGCTTCATTTTATTTTAAGTTGTTTCATGCATTATTCCAATTATAAAATGTTTCCAATGGCATTAGCACATTACCTAACATTTCCTCATGGAGCATGGCTAGTCTAATTGCTAAAACTTTATTGATAAAACATTGATAACGCAATTATTATTATTAAATTGCATTACCCACATGCTACACCAGAACTTGGAATGTTTTATTATAATACCTTGTCTGCACAACACCATCATGCCTGACACAATAACGTTGAAGAGTTGCTCACCTGTTT
Source organism: Lamellibrachia satsuma (assembly GCA_033239005.1). Lineage (NCBI taxonomy): Eukaryota > Metazoa > Annelida > Polychaeta > Sabellida > Siboglinidae > Lamellibrachia > Lamellibrachia satsuma. Next base: position 18,377,310 of record BSQZ01000002.1, read on the forward strand.
TCAGCCACGTCATGGGGCTATGCATAACGGCCACATGAAGCTGATGGACTTGGAATCTAGAGCTCAGCGGTCAAGTGACCGCACTGTTGGTGACGACATTGACCTGAGGAATGACGAGACATTTGGAGATGGTGCACTTGGTATATGATTGTTTATAAGCATTAAGTGTTAACAAAATGAAATGGAATCTGTGGCAGATTCGGGCTGACAAAGTATTAAAATAACAAATGGCATAAATTTAGGTTGTAATACATGTTCATTAAATATATTTTAATATATTTAATAAGTAATAAATGTAATTTTTTATATTCTATCGTCCTGTTAAAAACTTGTTTTACACATCTCATACAGTTGAACCTTATTAATTCAACTATCGAGGATTAGTAAACAAATCCCACAGTTTAGCTAGTTTTTATAATAAATCCAGCTATGTTACAGATACGTTGCAATGGAACCAATGTAGATGAGGGTTTAAAGTGTATGGGTGAGTCAACAGGGTCTTGTTGTAAGAATACATATGTTATTACAAATAAAACTTAGCGATTATGATATTCTCAAGCAGTGTCTTGAGCTGTTTTCTAATACTGGATACATGGACAAATCTGGAATACAATGGTTTACATTTCTGAAGTGCCTATAAACCCTGGAACCAGAGCTCGTGCGTGACAACAAAAAAGGTTACGCATTCTAAGTATGGCATTCTATGAGGGAAGTGAAATTAAAGATCATCAGGTATCATGACTGTGGGAATCATTATACTTAAAGTTCTGCTAACTTAACAGCGACAGGGAATGAATTACAGAGGTACTAGTGCCAAAACACAGATAAAAGGTACGTTCTTATATAGCGCAGTATCCAGTTCATATGACCGTTCAAAGCATGGCACACTTCACCCTCTGACAAACCTGTTCATTCCAATGCCAACAGAACTTCTCTGGGAAGCATTCAGTCATGCTGCTATTACCAGGGTTCTCTTGATTAAGAGTCTGATGTTCTAACCACTTGCCACCCCATCCCACACTGATTGATCTTAGTCATCTTACGGCATGTGTTTATCTTTTGATACGGCAGCTCACGATGACTGGGAGGAGGAACATGAGAAGATGACTGTGCTGTTGGAGCTTGAAGACCCCCATCTCTTGCCCTCTGACCTTGGCAGTGCCCCGGGCAGGAAATTCAAGACACAGCAAGAAGTAGGTATCCATCCATAGTCACTGCAGTAGACAAAACTCATGATGCTTCTGGATTTTTTGCGTGTGATATATTATTCATATTGCTAATTTAGATGCAAATTTTATTGTTGAAACTGTAATTCAGCCTGGTTGAATTTTACAGAAATGTACTAGAAAGACCTCTAACACTTGGTATTAATATAATATATAACCATTTTGGTTGGGGGTGAACCATAGGTAAGTATTACACTCTGTTCACTCCCTTTCCAACACAGTAGCTATTACTAATAATTATTTACTCGTGTTGAATATGGTGTTGTATTCTATTTTTATTATGGAATTTTAACTGTTGTTGGAAATGAAATATTGATTGATTGAACATTAAAATAATTCTTCTGTTCATAACCATAGTCATAATAACACATGCATTTACTTTTGATGTGGTTTATGTTAGTTCAGTCACTATTTCACATTCTGCATTTGTGAGCTGCTTTACATTAAATGCAGTCTAATTTACATGACTTCCCTGCAGATAAAGCAGTAGATAACATACTCGGTAGATAATAGCATTGAGCAGTGTGACTTGCGTCCCTTCAGGAAGCCCTGGAAGAGAGCATCAGTCAGCTGGTCGTAGAGGATGACGATGATGGTGAGGGCGAGGAAGAGGAAGACATCTCCACCCTGCACAGTACCACTCCAGGCAGACCCATTCCAGGCGTCAGTATCTCCACAGTGTCCTGCTCTTGTCCCTCCTCCCGCCCAGGGTGTATTCTTAGGGTTCAGTTCATATGGGCTGTGAGGAATGTTTTTCTACAGTTTTATTAAATGTGAACATCTTATTCATGTAGCACCAAAAAAAAAGCAAAACAATATGTTGAAGATTTTGTTTATTAATGAGTGGAAATTTTATTATAAATTTGTTGAATTTTCTTACTAAACATTACATATAAATCTGATATGGGCCGAGTGAAATTTCATACGTGCAATGTGCCCATATGATACGCCATCGCACATTGCTTTCACAAAATTTTCATCTGATCCCCATTTTCATACATACCCTTACAGAACTTCAGGTCAGATATGTAAGCTGCTGACACAATTTATCCTACCTATTGGACAATTGTATATCTTTCAAGTACTAATAGACAATTTGTGATGTGCCTTCAACATTCTGCTCTTTTCCTTTTATTAAAACCCATGCAATCTGACATTAACTGATTAAGGTAGTGGGGGGCTAACGTGTCAGTTGATTTTTTTATTTTTTCCTCGTAACATGCCAGGGAATATTGAACTGAACGTCAACACCACAAATAATCACCCAGTGCTAATGTCGTATTTTGCCAATCCATCCTTTAAAAACAGTCCTTTTGGAAATCCCCCTGACTTCTTGGAAATGCTGACGATGATCTTCAAGCCAGCTTTATTCGTTCGCCGTGAATGCAGAACATATCGTCTGGTTACTGTGATTTCAGTACACACCAGTTCTATATCTACCTACTTAAGTCATGTCCGTAAGCCAGCAAATATCACCGGTAACATAGTTTATTGTGCCTTTGAAGCTGTAACGCAAACGGCAAGTAAATGTGCTGGGTGACCCCGTGAATAACGGGCCAATCAAAATGATGATGATGGCGTAGCCTGATATCGTAGACAACAATATGTTACAAATACAGATTCAAGGGCCATTGTGTCAGCAAATTAAGGGGACGTGTCAGTATTACTATCATTAGAAATGGCTGTTATGTTTTGTCAACAATACATAAAACACCAGTGAAATGCGTCACATTTCAAGCGTGATACGCATATCTATTAACATTTTCGTTATCACTAACAACCAGGAAACGATGCTTAATTTACTAATTTAGAAACACTACAACACTTACAATGCTGTAGTTTGGCGTGTGAACGTATCTTACATGTAGGCAACATTACACAAATTAAAATTACAATTGGTGAAGGGTTTGTGTCAAAAATGCAATGCCATTTTAGGCTGTCATTCAAGTTTTGTTTAACTTATTCGTGGTGGCGTAGCAGATGTAATTCATTTATGTTAACCAAAATTTTCCTCACAGTTATCAGTGACACTATCATACTTATATGTATGTCATTTATTTCTTGGTGATTTTCTCAAAATTATATAATTTGGCATTTTGTTGCTATTTTTCACATTTACAATTTCTTTTTAAATCTTATGACATAACCAAGTAAATGAAAAACTCAAAATTGTATTAATCTGGAATGTTATGTAGTGTTTCAACTACAATCAAAGAAATGGTTAATTTATCTTAAAAACTTCTACTAAAATACTAAATTTAAGACAAGCATATAATAGCCACCCCAGTTACCTTATTCAATCAAATAAAAAAATGTATTTATTTTCAACGTCATATGACAACAGCAGTACAGTAGTATAGCATCATAATATATATTAAATTTAGATAAAATGGTCACATACATATACATTTATACACAGTATTAATGATGAGTTGGAAAAGGGGAGAGTTGAAGTTTAAACTTATTTACTACCCTATTACTAAATATTACAACACTTACTTTTACTTGTGCTGTAGTTAAAGATGCATTGTTGCAGGTGGTTTGTTAATTGTATTACAAGATAATGGTATTAATAAACAATACAACATCAATTAAGATAGTAAAAATTTAAAACACTACTATAGCATAAACAAAATCTCATGACTGCATTATTGCTGTATATCTCAGTAATAGATGATTTGTACCTTTTTTGAATATAGAATTATTTTGACACTTTCTTAGGCATGCAGATAAGCTATTCTACAGTTTTACTCCAACTGTAGTCATACACATAGCCTTCAGTGTGGTGTGAATATACATTTGTTTAAATTTATCTCCCTGTCTTGTAACATGACAACATTCGTCTCTTGACTGAAAAAGTTTAGAATGTTTTTCGGAAGCAAATTGTATTTCACCGTGTACATTGTGATAGCCGTGTTATACTCAGTGTAATCAAAAAACTTCATAACATTAAGGTTAATAAACAAGTTATTGATATGGTCTTGAGCTTTTGCTTCGTATATAATTCGCATAACTCTTTTTTTGTAAACAAAATACGGGCCATAAATTATAGCGAAACGTGTTGCCCCAAATCTCAGAACAGTAGGTATAAAAAGCGAAAAGTATAAAAAAGAACTGTGATTTAACATCTAATAAGCATCAGTATTTGTAAATTATCAATGTTGTTTTTGCTAACTTGGATTTAATCGATTGAATTTGGGCTTTCCAGGATAGCTTATCATCGATGATTATACCCAGGAATTGTTTTTAATACACTCTTATACACCATACACATCTTGTAATTACAGTAAGGGTAATAGGAATTTAATCAAGGAATAATTTTACTGTGCAGCACATTGATCAATGGTTGTTGGCACTTCAGAGGAAGCGCATTGTCGACCTTGATGAGTTGCTTGGACCTACTTCTCCCCCAGGACTGTTGAACACGGAGGAACTGGTGAGTTCATATCTCTCCATCGATAGTCATGAATGAGTCTATGCAACCTCTACATAAAAATCTTTCCAAAAATCTGTATTTTAAAGAAAGATTGATATGCAGGTGGAATATTTATTGTACGAAAATAAAATAAGGAATGTTCTGGCATTTTCAGCATATTATTGAGGTATAGCTTATGAATTAATACCTGGCTTTAGGAAATGGTGGTTTAACCCATTAGGCCCCAGCATTTTATAAAAAAAATGTTCCCAAGATTTCTGGCAAATTTCGAGCGATTTTACCTCCTTTTGTTCAGAAATCTGTAGAAAAAACTATTTAATATTGACAATTACAAGTTGTGTTTATTTTGAAGAGTAGTAATTTCTCCACGTGCCTGTATACATAGAAATAGGATATATTAATAAAATTTAGACATTTGATCACAATTTTTAAAGACAAAATAGTAAGTTTGTTAAAACTTTTAAAGTTATTCTACCTTGCGACTGACATTTGACAATGATCCCATGTTATAACCCTATGCAACCCAACGAAGAAAATGTAGCTGTATGTGTTAGCTTTGCACCACTGAAAATTTTTTTTTCTCAGGTTACACCATATTTTGTCATAAAAAATATAGAAATTAAATTTTTTGAGATGGCGTGAACAAAACTGATGAAAATCAATATTTCCAGAAGGGCAACCATGCACGTAATGAGCTGATTTTGGTAGCGTTTAGTTCAGTAGTTAATCACCAGGATTTTTTAGTAGTGGGTCCTGTATATGGCTGGCGGTGGCCGTTCCAGGACTGGACAGAGCGGCCGGCCACAGCTATTGCAGGTTCTAATTGGTTAATGTGAACAAATGGCTGTCATGCACTAATTGTAGTGTGGCTGAATGCTTTCCGAAGAAGTTGAGATGGTGTTCTGTTGTACAGGAGTTGAGCCAGTGATGTGTAAAGATGCATAAATTTGTCAAGACAAGATTAGTTCTAAATGTAGATGAAAAAGCCAGACCATAGGAAAAAAGGAAGACCACAACTGAGATGAGAGGACTACATAAAGAGGGATGAAAGAAAGGCAGCAGAGGATGACAAGTGGAAGGAGAAGGAGAAGGCTGCCGATAGGGAGAAGTGGAAAGGGATAACAACTGGGGCAGGGCAGCAGTACACAAACGGGCTTCACCCCTTTATAAAGGAGCAACGAGGAAGAACATTCCATCAGGGTTCTCAATGTTTTTTTTTTAAGTTACCGCTTACAGATCCCTAGGGCGCCATGTATCGCATAAGGCATGTACAAGAGTCCGCCATTCCGCTCTGTGCCGCCTCTGCCCATGATTTCCACCTAAACGCATCTCGTTCTTTTTCCACCATTTGCCGCCACGTCTCTTTTGGTCTTCCAATCGATCTCTTTCCCACAGGTGTCCAATTCATCACTATACTGCAGTCATTTGTATTCTCAAACCGAAGGATATGGCCAATAAAACTCCATCGTCTAGCCTTGATGATGTCTGTTATCCTGCTTATTTCTACCTCTTCATACAGTTTTTCATTTGAAATTGTTCTTGGCCAGAATATACGTAGAATTCGACGCAGACATCTATTGTGAAATGTATTGAGCCTTTGTCCATCATTTTGGTTTACCTTCCAGCATTCTGCTCCATATAGTAGAACCAACATCACATTGCTCTTGTAGTTTCTGAATTTCGTTTTCCTTCTGTATTGGCTTTCCTCAGTTTATAATAGGCTGCTCTCGCTTTCGATTTTTTGAAGTAGAAGCCTGGAAGGTAGAAATGAAAAGTAAGAGGTTCATTAATTTGAATGCTAAGGTCAACACAAGCTATGGCTGCATGCCAAGTTGCCAACATACTCTCCCCCCCCCACTGCTAATAAAATATTGGGCAATACCAGTTGTTTCATTTGTTTGATTAAATATGCTAGTCTAGAGAATAAATTGTTCAGATTTTATTATGACAACTTTTTGGGTGAAAATACGTCTTGGATAAGTAGAGGGCTAAAAAATCTTTGTAGATGTCCCACTTAGACGGTTACCGGCCGCCTCCTAATGAGAACACTGATGCCATGAATATTAATTTTAGCATTTGTCTATCAGATTGGGGGCCACCACAGCATCTGGGGTTCTCCCCACACTCGTGAGTTGAGACAGAAACAACAACAGGAGGAGGACTCGGTGCAGAACCTGCTGAGAGCCATGCACGTTCAACACATTCAGGAGAGCGTCCTACCCCAGGTCAGTGGCGCACCCATGGATGCCTGTATAATTATGTAATAATAATAATAATACTTTGTTTACCCAACTATAATGCGGCGATTGAAATAGTAGTAGACCTATTATTTTGTCAAATAAATGCAAATAAGCCGCATGTAAAACATTAGTACATTTAGTATATTTTATACAATCATATGAAGCTTGCATACATCTATTAGCTTACCTAATGCCTACATAGTACACTCATTGCGGTTACTTAATATGATATGATATTGCTGTAGCTCTCAGCCAAATAGACCCCCCCACAAATGTAATGCACGTAACCAAAATAGCAAATGTTTCCGCTGTTCTTTGTTTCTTGCGTCTAATAAACAAAACTGGTTACTTTTCTCCCCTGACATATACCATGAAAGTTACACAATAGTGACATGAAACATGGCAGTGACACATCAACAATTGTAATGTGAATAACCAAAAAATATGTAATACGAGTAACCAATATTTTATCCTGGTAGAACAGTGACAGTGTTTGAATAATTTACATATCCCAAGGTGCTAAGCAATCCCTGAAATTTGGTGGGTGTACCACATCAAAAGAATTGATCCCAAAGCAATTTGCCCTTCATCCTGTCAAGGGACAGTACAGAGCCGAGTACCTCCAAGTAAATACCAAATTGACAAGATTCAGAAATCATGGTGGATGTTTGGTATGTTGTTGAATACAATGATTCATTATTCCCAGAAGTGCTAGGTGGAATGACTATCCGGTATCAGTAATGACCAGCTGGACTTTACTGGAAATGTCCAAACCAGAGAGATGTAGCATTTGTTATGAGAGATAAACTGGTTAAGGCCCAAAATAAAACTTCTGTTGCTAGCAGCCTCAGCCATTTCAAGTTTTTACTGGTTTATATATATAATGAATGTGAGGTGAAAGATTAGTGCTTACTGAGGGGACTACGTATTAGTGCTCACTGAGGGGACTACGTATTAGTGCTCACTGAGGGGACTACGTATTAGTGCTCACTGAGGAGACTACGTATTAGTGCTCACTGAGGGGACTACGTATTAGTGCTCACTGAGGGGACTACGTATTAGTGCTCCCTGAGGAGACTACGTATTAGTGCTCACTGAGGGGACTACGTATTAGTGCTCCCTGAGGGGACTACGTATTAGTGCTCACTGAGGGGACTACGTATTAGTGCTCACTGAGGGGACTATGTATTAGTGCTCCCTGAGGGGACTACGTATTAGTGCTCACTGAGGGGACTACGTATTAGTGCTCACTGAGGGGACTACGTATTAATGCTTACTGAGGGGACTACGTATTAGTGCTCACTGAGGAGACTACGTATTAGTGCTCACTGAGGGGACTACGTATTAGTGCTCCCTGAGGGGACTACGTATTAGTGCTCACTGAGGGGACTACGTATTAGTGCTCACTGAGGGGACTACGTATTAGTGCTCACTGAGGGGACTACGTATTAGTGCTCACTGAGGGGACTACGTATTAGTGCTTACTGAGGGTACTACGTATTAGTGCTCGCTGAGGGACTACGTATTAGTGCTCGCTCAGGGGACTACGTATTAGTGCTCACTGAGGGGACTACGTATTAGTGCTCACTGAGGGGACTACGTATTAGTGCTCGCTTAATTTACATAACTCCAATTTTTTTATTAACTTATTACCTTGATATGACTTTAATTTGTTGGTAATTTACCAAGTAGATTTGTGTGGACCTCTAATTATTTTTTTCAATAAAGGTTTAACATGTATAAGCGGCCATTTTTCTATAAAATATATGTTGTAGGTATTAATAAATAGCAAACAATTTGTAATGCGAGTAACCGTAATGCAAGTAACTGATTATTTTGACAACCACAAGTTTATTATTTATGTAATTCCCAAACTGTTGTCATGTAATATCTTGGTAATGTAACATATGCAGCCATTTTTTTCACAGCAGTTATAGTTTGAGGAGACTTTGTATTTTAAATGTGTCTATTTTTGGCATGTCCTTTTTTCGTAATGTGAGTAACTGACATTTGCACATACAGGATGAACAGTAATCAATTAGTTTTTGTTTTCTCTTTTCTCTCACATACTTTAATTATTTAACTAATACAATAGCAAAGAAAAACACTGCAATGTATAATTAATAAAACTACAGCAGCTTAAAAGAAAAAACCATGGTAAAAATGTGGAATGGCCCATTTGCTTTTAATGAATAAACGTATATACTTAAAATTCCTAATTACAACAGAAATAATAATATATATTGACAAATCTATATTTGTACACCTAAATATTTTCAGCTAATTAATTACAACATTCATGTATATTAATACATAGTAATTTGACCGTTTTCTGTTAAAGTTGAATGTTTCGACTTGATTATCATGTTTTAATTCCATGCCGAGTGGCAAAGTTGATATTCATAAACAGGTAACTGTTGGATTATATTAAACAAAATTGTGTTTAGAATTGGGATAGTGTGCTTTAATCAGTTATGCAGTAAATGCTGATAAGCCCTGTTACGTGTGGCTAATGTGTTGTGTTTTGGCCTGTGACTAATGTGTTGTGTTTTGGCCTGTGACTAATGCGTTGTGTTTTGGCCTGTGACTAATGCGGTGTGTTTTGGCCTGTGACTGCTGTGTTGTGTTTTGGCCTGTGACTAATGTGTTGTGTTTTGGCCTGTGACTGATGTGTTGTGTTTTGGCCTGTGAGTAATGTGTTGTGTTTTGGCCTGTGACTAATATTTTGTGTTTTGGCAAGTGACTAATCAATGTTTTGTTTTTAGCCTGTGACTAATGTGTTATGTTTTGGCTTCTTCAGGTCTTGCCAACCAGTGCTCCTGTAACGTCACTCTCCTCCGTCCTACCGAACGCCCTCACCCTTGAGGAGATTGAAAAGGAAATCATAGGTGGCAGCACTAGCAGCAGCAGTGTCAATGTCGACCACATTCAGTCGAACGTCCTCACCCAGGAAGAGTTGTTGAGACACATGGCTGGACCTGGTCAAGCTTCTTCTCCCGTTCAGGGCACCGGGCTGCCAATGCCGATAGGCACGCCACCTCGTGGTCAGATCAGGCGACAGGTAGCTCCATCGGTGAGTGGCTGCTTCTGATTGGTAGTTGCGTGTCTTTGCCAGTAATGGGTGGTTTGTTACAAGAAGTCATGTAGTCACTGCTTGGTGTGTTAATACAATCACAATGCAGACGTGTCAAAAATTAATAGGATTTCAGTAAGATATGTTGGTGTGTCACAGGAACTGGTGGCAGATTAACAATGTGGGTTGCCAGGTACAAACATTCCATACTGAGCATATTCAGACGAAACAATCTGTTCTGGCTCATTGTGTATCAGTGCTCATCCTTGGTCATTTTCAACATTGAAAAATATCTCACTATGTATTTTTGGACGTTCTCTTCACCCTGTTTGTCCCAAATCTCTTTGAGGTAGTGTCACATTCACGACTATAGCACAGAAGCTGAATAGAGGTCGGAGCCTGATTAAGAGGAAGGGAAGAGAGAGACTCTAAGCCGTTAATCAGATGGATTATGATTGATTTTGTAGGTGGTCCCTTTTTGTGGAGGACCCGGTATGAACATACCACTTGTACCGTGGTTACTCTGGCACTGACAGGAACGCCATGTGACTGTCCGTCGTGGTAACCTTATGTCAGCTGGTCAGTTTTGTTTCTCTTTGTCACTGCTGCTGGCTGATTGTTTGTGACAGGGCATGGCATCATTCCTTGGCCTGCATACCGCTGATGGTGTGGTCAGTGACGAGCTGGTGGCCAGTGTGACGTCCTCCCACAAGGCAGCCACCTGCAGCCCGCAGCAGCAGCTCCTGGAGCAGCTCTACTCCGCCTCCATGGCTGATGCAGCTGCTGCCAAAATACACCAGGCGGGTAGGTGCCTTCTGTCTGCTTCTCCGTACTGCCTTGTTTTTGTGTTCCATGGACAATAGACCCTTTCCATTACCACCATGCACGCTATCTGGTGTATTATAATGGAAGTTAAAGATTCAGGTAACTCCAAAAACATCCCAATGCGTAATGTGTATGCCTGTGCATGGTTTGATTACCTGAATATTTATGTTCCATTTAATCCACCAGGTAACTGGTGACAGGTAGTAAGTGGTCTCTTTGAACAGGTTAATAGGAAAGTAAGATTTCCATATGACTATGGATTGTATATAATCAAAGTGTGTGTAATCAATGTTTTACACCAATGTTAATTGATAAGAATTAATAAATGACCATTTACGCTCAGAACAAAATAAGAATTTCTTTTGCCATGCTGTGGTATACATATCACATGAATCAAACAACATACAGAGTATTATTTAACCTATATACTGACACCTCTGTCCATGAATGTTTGCCGGAAACCAACTTTTTGTTTCGTTAGAAATCTCAAACTGTGTTTAGAATAACAATTCCTGCAACACAGCTGATGAAGGTGTAATGGTGGAAACAATACACGCCTACAAACACGTCTGTCTCTCAACCCATGTGTCTGTCTGCATGATTGTGACTGCTTTATAACCCGGCATTCCCTTTCCCAATGAAGGCATGCGATTGTCACCGACTATTCACCCACTACCGAATCCAAGCAACCCCACCCCACATGTTAGTCTGCTGGATGGCATGCCTATCCTGCCTTCCACCCTCGATGCAGTCGCCTCCCAGCGTTCGATTTCACCTGCCACACAGAAACTTCTCCGGTCTCTCTTTGGTACGTCGCATTGTCTATTCTTTGCTTTGCTTTTGGGCTCTTAGCTGATGGAGGTTTTGGTAAGCAAAATGCTGTGTTTAACAGAAATAAAGTCTTATGTGTGTGTCTTTGTGTTGTTGTGTCTGTGATGTTGCGTTTTTGTGATGTTGTGTCTTTGTAATGTTGCGTCTTTGTGATGTTGCGTCTTTGTGATGTTGTGTCTCTGTTCAGATTCATTGTCTATTTTCCTTTTATGTATTCCTGGATCATGTTGTAGAATAGTGTAGTGTAAAATATTAAATATACACCTTTTTTGTTTCCTAACCATCTTAATGAACTTTTACATGTTGTTTTCAGGACATGTTATAATCGTGCACAAAAAAATGGTATAAGAAATGTAAGAGATGTTTCCTGTTGTAGAAATGTAAGAGATGTTTTCTGTTGTAGAAATGTAAGAGATGTTTTCTGTTGTAGAAATGTAAGAGATGTTTTCTGTTGTAGAAATGTAAGAGATGTTTTCTGTTGTAGAAATGTAAGAGATGTTTTCTGTTGTAGAAATGTAAGAGATGTTTTCTGTTGTAGAAATGTAAGAGATGTTTCCTGTTGTAGATGCCACTGTCTCAGCACAAACTGAAGCCACAAGCTCTGTGCACACCAAACTGTTTCCCGGGGGCAGCACTTCTATTGCGGTTCAGCCACCAGATGTCGCTATTATCCAGTCGCCCAGAGCACCCCCGGTTTGCAGCAGTACACCAATCATGCATCCAGCGAGGGTGGGGGGAACCAGCACTCCCTGTGAGACTGGCACCCAGCCATCTGGGAGCAGTCCCCAGTTGGGGAAACCACTGAGGATGACGGGCCCAGTCCAGAACCGCAAGACACCCCTCCAAGGTCCCCCGCCGTGGAGGCCCCCGTGTGAGGGTATGATGCCACCCTTCCGTGGTATGCATAGCATGGGGCGGGGCGGGCCTCAGAGACCCCTGCTCCCCTTCCCCAATGGACATCCCATGAATCAAAGGTGAGAGGCTACATTGTTTCCACTTTTCCCCATAAGTTAGTTAATTGTTAAATTGTAAATCAGTGTAAAAAATTGTCATTTAATTGGCAATATGCCCATTATCTGAAGTCCCATACCACACATTGGGTGGTGATTTGAACCAACACTAAACTTTAAAAAAATTTGGCCTTTCAAACATCTGAGGCCATCCCTTATTGGAGTTGACAAATTTCAATCTTGCTGACGATATTTGTATAGTTTCACTATTTTAACATTAATACTTTTAGACCTGTTTGATCCTACAATTGTGAAACCGCCATCGTTTTGATGTTTCAGACCTTGTGGCCCACCACCATACCCCGACCCTGGTCACATGCACTTCCAACAAAGGGGTCGTTTCATGCCGCCACCTGGTGGCATGAGGCAGAACATGTTCTTCCCGTAAGTCTCCAAATAAATCAAAACAGCCTCGCTATGAAGGTACCAGTGTTACATACACAGTGTTACATACACTGTGTTACATACATTGTGTTACATACACTGTATTACATACACTGTGTTACATACACTGTGTTATAAGTTAAAAGTGAAATTTGAAGATATAATTTATATGTGAAACGCCAGGCTAATGACAGCATCTTAATATTTTATTTTTACAATTCAATTACATTATCATAGCTGTTATCTTTGCAGTTCATTTAATCATTGTATATGTTTGTTTTAATTTTTTACAGTTCTGTGCATTATCTTTTAACTTTTTTTGTAATTCAGTTACTTTTTAATTTTTATGGCTTTATACAGAATTTTAAGTAAAAAATATGGATTTCAACCGAGAAAATGTGGCAGCTCTGAGAGGTGGACCATATTTTCGAGTGGGAATTCCTTGTACATATATTATGTATGCTGTAGTTACAACGGCTTTTAACTGTGATATTTATATTTTTTGGCAATTCATTTACTTTTTTCAAAACATTTACATTTCAGTTACTTTATTGTAATTTTAAATGGTTACCATTTAGTTACATTATAATAACTTATTACATTTACAATGCAGTTACATTTTCACAACTATTATTACTTTTACAATTTAGTGACTTTCTCTGCTATTATTATATTTACAATTCACTTGCATAACTATTATTACCATTCAGTGGGTACGGCCCCCGCCCCCCGATGTTCATGGGCCATCGGGGTGGGCCACCAATGCCACCCCACATGCACGGTCCCCCTCACCCCATGCGCGGGGGGCTCCACATGTTGATGCAGCCCCATTACCCACCGCCCCACTTCCACAACCACCCCCAGGGCTGGAGGGATGAGTGGGACATGGAGCCTATGGAAGGGAGTGAGGAGGAGGAGTATGCGGGACTCATGCTACAGAGGGAGAAAGACTGGGTGATCAAGATACAGCTGCTGCAACTACAGACAGACAACCCATATCTGGACGACTTCTACTACACCGTGAGTTACATTGCCTGTACAATAAAGACAAGAGGTGGATTAGAACTACTGCGCGAAAATGATTGGGAAACCTACGCTCAGCAGAGCACCAAAGTAAAAGGGTTAGACAGTTTCTAATCGGTTAACAGTTCCAGTTGTAAACAGTTGGATCGATGCACTGAGGAGCTATGGAGGATAAGTAAGTTGAAACAGGTGGCTTTCTAGTTGACGGAGAAATGTTATTAAATTTCCTGCTGACTTGGCGATAATAGGGCGTGAGCTCGACAGAGATGGTGCGGCAATTGACAGAGCTCTAGTTCTGATGTTTGTTGTACACTGGGAACACAAAGTGGATTAGAATGAGTCGATCAAAGCTGTCTAATCTGTCTTGCAGGAGTGAGCAGTTGCATCTGTCATCTCTAGGACTTTATCCAATTGTGCAAGTGTAATTGATTTTCAGGGGGAATTCACCAGTATTAATTCATTCAATCGTATCCTCTTGTGAGGTAATCATGGACATATCCTCTTGTGAGGTAACCATGGACATATCCTCTTGTGAGGTAATCTTGGATGCTTCTGCAGTGGCTCATGAGAGAGTCCACAGCAGGTTTCACATCTACCCCCGTTTGGTACTTCCTCTGGCATAGACATCAGATAGGGACAAATGGCTTTTTTTGTCTCTTCCGAAAGAGTGTGGGGTGAACGAAATTGCCCAAGTTTCGAAAAGGCAACAGGTGGATTCAAACCTCAGTCCCCTCAACCGGCAGTCCAACGCTTTACCACACTGCCACCACGCCCAGAGATAAAGTAGATGAAGCCACTGGTAATATTGGGGATATTTCAGGGGTTCTGTCCCATTGTATATTGCTGAATAGCAGCTTGTAGCAATATTTTCTAGCTTATTAGCTATTACTAGCGTTAGCCAATCAGCTTTCATCATTATACTGCCAGATGAATTGTCTGCCTGACTTCAAAATTGTGGTGGGTTAACAAAGCACATTAACTCACATTATACCTTTCTAGTGCCTTCCAAAAGAATGATAACCAAACTCACTGCAGACACTTGTTAGAGGACACAACACTGTTGAATGTTGTTGGTAGACATGGCTGATGAAGAAAGCTGCAGAGGAACGTCGACAGAACCAAGTGGCTCCTCTACAGAGCAAGAGCAGCGAGCCGAAGCTAGTGCTGCCACATCTGGCTCGCATCGAAACTAAGATCTACAAACCAGGTACGACAGGTGAAATGTCCACTTATGGCCAGTTTACGAGCATCGGTCTGTCAACACCCACGTGAGGCTGAATTTTGTTAGGTCAATTTTATTAATGATTTCATTGGGAAGAATTCAGGTTCTACATGATTTAACAGTTGACACAATTTTTTTAAGAAATCATATCTGCTGTATTGTAGTGTGATTTGTATAAAATATGGACTTTTGGGAGGAATATGGCCATATCCTGTTGTACGATAGATTTGTTACAAATTGTAAAATCGTGATAAGGTACATATTTTCTTGTATTTGTCACATAAATATAACCTTTAATCAAAAACTTATAACATTTGATGTATAGCAAATTTCTGACAAAACCTAGCAGATTTCATTTGGTGCAGGTATATTTGATAACCTGACAGGTGGAATAGGAATGCTCTAGGCAAGTTATGTTATACAGATTTATACGGCTTTATACAGAATTTTGATTAAAAAATATGGATTTCAACCAAGAAAACGTGGCAGCTCTGAGAGATGGATCATATTTTCGAGTTGGAATTCCTTGTATAAATACTATATGTATTGTAGTTACAACGGCTTTTAACTGTGATATTATATTTAAATATAATCTTATATATGGTAGTCATGCACAGTGGGTTAATGCAAACTATTCCTGTGCAGTACAATTTGAGAATTCGCTGGGCCGCTTGACGTCGTCGAATGTACACAGTCCGCGACAGATCATTGACGTCCATGCTGACAGTCTGCACGAGAAGGAGCCCGTCAAGGGTCATGAACTCAGAAGACTCAAACAGATATTGTTAGACATTGAAAAGGTGCAGTACAAATTGTGCAGCTTGTACCTGAAACTTCTCCTAACTTTCTGCTGTTGTGCTCTGTGTCGGTCATCTACATCAACTGATTTACACTGTAGGTGAACATTGGCCTTGCCAGCAGGGGTTCTGTCTACATCAGATTAACCTGCTGAAATGTGGAACATACTGTTGCTGAGTTAGCCAATAGTGGCCTTTCCTAGGATGTCGTGGGCTCGCATATGGGAACTTAACTTTAATTGGCTGCGGACCGGTCGTGGGAACATCTTTGAAGTAGTTTGCCATTTTGACAGCAAATGGGACAAAGTACAAATGATTCAGCATAGATCTACACTTGGCATGAGATGAACTGAAAAATCCATGTTTCAACAGGTTTATCACCAGGTTTATCTGTAGTACTACTACCTCCCCTGGCTACGAGGATGGAGGATGTTAGTGGGTTGATTGCTTCTGTAACCATGGCAGGCTTCCATTAAAATGTTGATCCACCCAGATGATTGTACAAACAATCCATTTTTTCATACCAGTAAATGTCCTAGTTTATGTTTATACACAGGTGTATCTTCCACATGATTGGTAAGATTCCAAATGAAACAAGTTAAATTTGAACAATATTCAGCCACCTCCATGCATACAGTTGATGATGATAATGTTTCTTCGAATTACAGTGGCCCTTCATTTTATTTTGTCATCATGATTTTTCTATTGCAATAATTGCTGTTGTCCCAACTATCAGTTAATGCTTACATACTATATTCTATATTGGAAGATGTTTGTTGTCGTAACTGAACAGTGAAGCTGCAACAATTGTATATTACTTTGAACATAACCTGATGTGTCGTATAATGAAACGTCTGCTCACACTCATGTTGGTTCCAGAACTACGACTTGTTACTTGAAGTAGATGACCTTGAAAAGAGGGTGCTTGCCCTCCCTGATCATGCAAGGTAAGCAGGGTGACTGGCCAAACCAAATTCCATGATTACTCGCTGTTTTAGTAACAATGTCACAGAACATTTTATTTGTAATGAAGCAAAATAAATAAATAATAAAGCAAAGTATGATCCAGTGGCTCACGTTTTTACCAAAGCTGTTTCATAAAATTGTTGATTATTACCTTCTAATTTGCTGCTGTTTCTTGCATCTGCTTATTTTTTAAGCCCGTTTCTTCCAACATACATTTCTAAACTGACTTCTGCATATTTATTCCATAACCCATAACTGTGTGTCATGTCATATTTTAACTACTAAATTGTGGCTGCCATGCAGCGTCTGTGTTCATTAGACCATGACTGTTGATAGGATAAAGTTGCTGTTTGACAGACCATGACTGTGATGTGATATGTGTGCCTAGAGCACATTTGTCATTATGATAAATATCTTTAACAGAAGACAGCTGTTGTTTTATAATATGGTCTATATGGCATGCTTGCTTATGACAGTGATATTTGTGAAAGGCCATTGGTAACGTAAGTGCAGTGACATAGAGGTTAGAACACTGGACTCTCAACCAAGACCTAGGACCGGGCTTCAAATCCTCTTACTGCCATTTTGAAGCTTGGCCAGTTTCATTCACTCCAAATTTCCTCAGTTCACTGTTATACATGAGTACCTATATAGATGGTGATGGATATATGTAAACGAATAGTCTTTGTACAGCAATTGCAACATGGCTGAATGCTTACTAGAGAAATCGAGTTAGTGTTGGAATGAATAGATCTGCCAGGAGGTGAAGTATAAAGTGCTTTGAGCAGTCCTAAGGACTGAATATCACGCAGTATAAAATGTTGCCATTTTTTTGGTTGTATGTACAATCATCACTACCAGTGTTTTTCAGTTACATTATCTTTTGGGCTTTGCGGTTAAGATACATCTTGAAATATGAAATGAACTACACTGTGTCAAACTGTGTCGTTGCTTTTTTCCAGACAAAAACTGTTTGACGAGCGGCGTCTAAAAATCAATGAGCTGTTCGCGCGGTTTCACTGCAACGCCAATAAGGACAGTCAATTTGTGCACATGATCTGCATTAAGAAGGGCCTACAGCTGGTTGGACGCTCCATCCCCCTGCTTGATGAGGTATGAGAATGTCACGTTGGCTACAGATTCCTAAGGCAACAATATGGGAGTGTAAACAGGTCATAAATGAGTACCTGGCTATAGAAGAGGTAGATATGTGAACAAAGTCATCACACAGAAATTACAGATTGGCTGAATGCTTCCCAGAGAAGTCAAGTTGGTGTTGGAATGAACAGTAATAGATTTCACTAGTTCATGTTGATGACTGGTGTTGCTGTAGCATGTTAATGTAATTTTCTGTAAGATTATGTTGGGTACATAGTAATTTTGTTTTCTATCATAAACAAACGTGCCTTTTGAAACATTGTTGTATGGTCACACTTAGTAAGCGTCCTTCAAGAAAGTTATCTTGTCGGAATCAGTGGTGCATAACATGTTTTTCAAAAGCTATAACCTTTTTGTATGGAATTACTCCAGGGTTGTGAGATAGTAGCGTGATGTAATCAAAATCCATCACAAAACATCTACGATTTTGATGGTACTTGACGTTTATCATACTTTTTTGTGACACTTGGTTTTTGATTGATGTGACATTCTCCATTATGTGACGTGAGACACGACGGCCTTGTTGTCTGTTTCAGTTGGAGGCCCAGAGTCTGGTGGCAGCCCTCCTGAGACACCTCACTGTCATCAGTCGCAAAGACTGGCAGGAAAAGGTCTGTATGATACAGCTCTACTAGTCCCTGCCACAGTCTGGCATAGCAGGTGTTGTCATTGAGACCATCTCAAAATATGTGTCTTGGTCATGTATGAAACCTCTTTGTTCAAGTGGTGTGTTGGAAGTGAGTAGTATCAAAGAAGTGATCATAATGCCAAGGTGGGCTTGGTGTATAGTACTGTATAAAGTGTTCACAGTGCACAGGTTGTGATGCATTATGCAGGATGATCGCAGTACGCAGGTTGTTAGGCATTATACAGGATAATCTTAGTACACAGGTTGGTTACGTACAGCCTCTTTTCAATGATATTATTACATGCTCACAAGAAATTATTTCTCTGTTTTGCTCATATGCTCAAACCTATTCAGTTATGTAGTTTCCTGTAATTGCCCAATTTTAGCTGTGTTGTTGCATTGAAATTTGTAGGAGTTTTCCTGTCACCCCTCTTTAATTAGTAGACAACTCCCAGTCTCCCATACTGGAACTGTGGCGGACTCCTACCATGAATAAATGAGAACTGAGAACCATACAGACACATGACTGTAACCGTGACAACCCTAGTGGCCATTATCTTTGGTAAATCTGGTGACAGTAGAGAGCTTGATACATATTTGTGTGACAGTAACATAAATGTAGATGTAAGAAGGTGATGTTCAACCTTGTGGTGGTCTCCTCCCTCAGATTCTTGTCATGCTGTTTGAGAGCATGCAGCGAACAATTGGCCTGGCTGACCTTGAGACGCTGGTCAAGTTCACAGACGAGCTGCATGCCTCAGCCACAGCGACAACTTCGGAGCGGCAGACTGACAGTCAACAGACCGTGGTGACAGCTCTGCAGAATAAGGTAGGCAGGCGTGACCAGGGCTACACATTTTTTTACTGTTGACGCTCTCTCTGGGAAATACTGAACAATGTACCCAGTGGTAAAGTTGCGCGATATTACTGGTATACCAGTATATCGCTGTGTTTTCTTTTCACGATATGCATCGTGATACATCTTCGATGTACCAATATATACCGAAGACCTTGACGTGTTCCTGGACTGTCCACTTGGTGTCACAGCAGCACCTAACAGACAATCCAGGAACCTGCTAGGGTGCAGACAGCTAAACCTATCTTCATACTTCAGTCCAAAACTTTATCTTTGAAAGAAGTAAAACCCAGTGGTAACAGTCATAATTATGTTACAGTGTCGGTTTTGGTTCGTCTGTTGTATTTTTTAGTGTAGCTAATGATTAACAGTTGTCATTATGATTGATTGTCAAAAATGCAGGTGGTAGGCCTATATCAAAACACATGTAAATTTATAAATTTAAGCAAGAGGAAATATGGCTGTCATTTCTGTCAGGCCATCCTATCAAGGGGCTTTTAAATTAAGTTTGCAGGGAATGCAAGTTTGTAACGTCATTACAGATGTTACTGTTACAGATATGCGCTAACTGTATTGTCACTTGTATCGTGGGCTGTTTTGTCTCGTCTTACAGTTTGGATCATCTGTGATATGGGGTTTAATCAACCGGGGCGAGCAGATCTACACCCAGGTGTCACCAGTTGACCTGGACACTGACCACCAGGTGGCATGGTAAGCCTTTAACCAATGTGACAATTCTTTTTATTTGGTTACCAGTCTACTTTGTGAGGAGTGTAAAAAAGTCATGGAAAAAACTTGCAAAAGTGAATAGCCTGGTTGAGATCTGCATTTTTGGTTTTGCTGAACCAAAATTAATTTATTAGTTTATCCGATAAATTCATCAAAACTAAGTTTAAACATGTGCAAAAATTAACTAGCATGTTGTAGTCGATACTAGAAAGGTTGGATTTTTCTTGAAATGAGTCGAGCAAAAAGTCAAATTAAGAAAAGTAATATGTCCATGGTTGTTCAGTTTATGTGGACCATCATTCCCAGTCAGGGGCAACTGTTCCATTATAGCCCAATGTTTGTACACTGGATGGTATGAGATGTATTGAAACTCCTGTTTATTGTATATGACGTAGCTGTCTTAGCAGGGGAGTAGGCAAGATTTATTATTGGAGCCATCTAAATGAGGTATGGGGGCATCTGGGGGCAGAGATTACTGGTGTTTTTTTCATATTTTTTTCAGTATGTGCCTCTGTATCTTAATCATTTTATTTCTACACAAGTGCATATTCAGTCTGTGTGTGCAACTGATTGATGATCCCTTGCTGCAGGTGTAAGTTTGTGAGAGCGGTGGTTGAGGCCATGGACAGCATGAGTGCAGGCGTGTTGGCCCAGCCTGAAGGCCGCTTCACACACGCACAGCAGCACATAGAACGACTGATCAGCAACCAGCAGACTCTGGCAGACATCGAAGACAAACTAGCTAAGGTCTTATCTTATCCAAAACAGACGTGATGATACCTTGTCATAACATGATGGCAGCAGCTATGTTTCTGCCTCTGAAAGTCAAGTTTGTGGTGGGATTTATAGCTTGAAGATGTATCAAGCTGAGTTTGCAAATTGCGCTAGGGATATACAGTATATTCCCCTAAATTGTTGAGTTATTGTTCGACCTCTTGGTAATTTCTGGGGCATCCCTTGATATGCAATAATGGTTTCACTTAATTGCTCAAAATGTGCATTTATCAGAGATCACAGATTATAATTACTGCATGCAAAGGAAGTGGCTGAGTTGCTAGATGAAACTGCGAAAATCATTGTCATATGTACAGAAATGTAGGCCATCAATTATTGCATATGGGTGTATTCAGCATTAGGCTAATTTACCAAAGGTTATTGATGCTAGTTCATATTCCACTTCTGGATGAAGTGAGAATTTTTAGGGCAATTGTTTTGTATTTGGAGTTGCTTTCATCAACTTTGTAATATGCATTGGTGTATGGTTAACAGTATAATCAACCGTCCTGGTGAAACCTGTATATTTTAGACCATTCGGGATGGGATGCAAGTCATCCTTAACATGGATTTCATATAATAATATCATTTCAGTGAAATAGTTGTGTGGTAGATGTTTTGTCGGTCATAATTGAAAATGTGTATTATCATTGGTGTTTGAAAGTTCACACAAATATTGTTAACTTTAACTAGTCATCAACAGTATACAATTATGACGTGTAAAAAATTAACAATTGTGATTTGACAGTGTCTGCTGGCTTTCCTGTTTACAAGTCCACAAAACTTATATATAAAGAAATAATTTTTCTTCTGCAACAGTACCTTAGCATTTACTTTTAATGTTTTACATATGAAATCTTCACAGTTTATACTGCAGAGTGATTGCTTTGTTCATAAAATATAATGAATATTATATACCAGCGACAGTTTCAAAAATGTATCTTATGCCATTGTGTTTCTGTATCTGAATATTTTAATATAGACACGTCAGAAACTAGATATACATTTTTTATAGACTACTATTTTGTTTACATGATTTATAATATAATGGAAATTTTTTCATATGAAATAATATACGTACAATTTAAAAAAAATTATTTTCAAATGTTGTGTTTCTGTATTATTAGATGCATGGCTGAATCAGAATTATGGTTTATGTTGTATGTGATTTCTAAGCCTAATGGTAACTTTGCTGGTCTTTCCTGAATGGTCTTTTTGGCAGGTTTTGCTGGATGTTTCTAAATTTAACAACTGATTTATTCACGATGGAAGTAGTGTAATTAGTATAATGCCAGAAGATGGTTTATCCAAGACGCAAAATATCAACATGGCAGTACTTGGAATGCAGTAGGTTTTCTAGGTAGCTTTGGTTTGGTTTGCATAGCATGCAACGGGGTAGGTTTGCTTTCTGAGACCGCCACATAAAATCTCCTGAAAGTAGCAGGAAACAAATCAGGTTGAAAAAAGCAGCAGTCAGGCTTTGCATATATATTTTCTACTTTATATAAATTATAAATGAGTTATAATAGCCATCTCTGTGACAGGTTACATCTGTATGCAGTCTGTGTTCATGCTGTAAAAATGCTATCGTAATAAGCTGCAGGTGAACAACAAGTGATATAATTTGCCTCGTATATAATGCTGGTTGAACAACAACGACGGATTGCAAAGTGAAATGTGTAGTAAAATGACAAACATAGGCGTGTAGCTACAGGTTATTGCAATACAAGAAATAACACAAAGTACATGAGTAGGTTAAGTAGATGAGAAGATCTGATGATTATCTAAAATCATTTCTATATGCTTTGTGACATTCAAACTGTAGCTGTTGCTACAGCGTCAGAGCTGCCAGGACCTGCACAAAACCACAATCTCTTAAAAAATCTTCGCAGATTTTCTGTTGCGCTGTTTTGTATCAGTGTTTGTGTCATCTTACGTCATCAACATCATCACTCTATATGTGCATGTCACTGCATACAAAACAATGCACATCAGCTAGTGCAAGTCAACATTCTTCGAGTTAAATTATATTGCTGTAAAGGTGAAATTTTGCAAGAGGTTAAAAAATCTCCTTCAAACAGACAGAAATGCTTGCAGATGATTTTTTTGTGGGAAAATGTTTCTGCAAGTTGCATTCAAATTACATCTCATTTGTGTTTTTTGTACAGATTACTTCCAACCGTACAGAACCAGGGTCTTTTGTAGAAATTATGCTTACATAATTGAGATGTCAAAGAGAATTTTTATGCAAAACATAAATCGTGACTATATAATTAATGGATTGTTTACACTGACCTCTATACCGGGTTGGCTACTAATGTGGCAATCTTGAATTAAATATATATTGTAAACTGTGTCCACAGTAGGATATGTGGACAGGTTTGCAGTAAGTGTGTTGATATATAATATGTTTAATTATGACTTGTCACTTTGAATTATTGTTGTGGTAACTGACAAGTAAAATGTCATCACACAACAGGGTGTGACTACACCATCTTGCAATTTGTGCAGGTTTTCTAATTTTCAGTTTGTTAATTATGTACGGTATGCTGACAGTTCGTACAATGGATCATTTGTGCAACACCGTTTGCTAACCATTGATTTGTAGAGTAGTAGTAGACATGTTCTTTGTTGGCTTGTTTTTTGTTACTGACTTAATGTTTTATTGTGTTATGTTTTGAGTATTATCCAAGGAGTCTGTGGGGTGACATAAGTTAAGCCCAGGCAAAATTGGTTTAAGCCTTAAAACACAGAGATTTTGTATCTTTGCATGTGTTATCTGAAGGCATTATTGGTTTATGCCTTCAAACACATTCAGGTTTGTATCTGGTTACATGTTCCCTAGTGATTATATTTTGATATATACACTGTCCAAATAAAGATAGTTCTAAATATGTTGTGTTGAAATTAAGTGTAATGCAACATCATTTAATTTATGTAACCCGATTCATCATACATTGTTAAATCCACACGGATGTGTAATCAATAATTGAAACGTAACATGGATTTCATTAATTGAATGTGTGTTACAGCTGTGAAGAATATCATGTCACATTTGACCAAATAAGCCTACAATAAAAGATCCTGGTAAAGTACAATTTTCTGTATATTGCTACTGTACAGAATGTCTAGAAAATGTATAAATCTTTACAGTTTCGTACATAATTCATTTGGAAAACAAATGTGATACTGTATTGATTTGTTATTTTGACTTCAAATAAATATATGTGTAATGTAAATGTGCTGTTTTTATTTATTTAATTACACATTACAATACAAGAGAGCACTTTATTGTGAGAAGTATTTTTTCTTTCTGTTAAAAGAGCCATGTAGGGGAAGGTGGGACAGCTATACACCTAATCAAATTGAATTGCCATGTACAGTGTATAAAAGTGGATAATTTGTCTGATAAAACATGTAAGCACAGTATATTATCATTATCATCCTGCAATGCAATGTTTGGTATTATTGGTTGGTAACATGGCCTTAGATCATCTACTGAGGTAGGCCTACCTCCACAAACTTACTTAATCTACCCATTTAATGGATTACTGTTATGTAGTACAGTTATCCAGTTATGATGTGCCTGGATTGTATTATTAATTACCTAACTGCATAACATATCATAAGCTACATGTTTATGTAAACTTGCAGTGTAGGTACTGGGATTATGTCAACATGATATGAACATGTTATACATACATGCATTCATTACATCAATATATGCATGTGTAAGAGTGTCTTACTTTTAGCCTCATTAGCAAGTCATTGCTGCATGCTATTCTCCTTCTAGGTACTTGTTTATATTAATTATCGCTACTGTCCCTATATAATATTTTCTTACTGCATTAATAAACTTACCGTCAATAAACGGGTCCTTCATTAAACAGTTGTTGATGATTTAGCACTTTCACTTTTGAAATCTAGTGCGATAAGTAAAAGTGAACCCAACTTGTATTGATGTGAAAACGTGACATGTGACATATAATTTGTCAAGCAGATTTTGTGCTTTGCAACACGGGTATCCGTTTAGTGCATACTTCCATAATGCGAATGCATCTGATTGATGAACCTATTTACGTAGAACTGTATACGTCTATATACTGTATTTTTGTTTGGTGTAGATAGAAACAAATGTGTGACTAGGTCCCTACTGTAATAATTGCTAGATATATTTCATATAAATTATTGCAGCAGACATTGATTGTGTTGGTCATATGTGATTTAGGTACTTAAACTGACACCCATTACCAATAAAATTGTTGTCTAAATATAGGCCAGGACTAGGCCAAAGTAGGGCGCATAATGGCTTAGACATGAAGTACAGAATCGCACAGTCATCTATGATGGATTAAGATGTTATTTTTCAAGAGCCGAGATATCATTTCCTTCTTTCTGGATATTGCCCATAATTCCATGAACAAATTGTTTATAACCCGAAGAACCAGGCAAGTAAAATTGTATATCCGACTTCGCGGATTAATTTATCACGTGATTAATCGAGGCGTCCAGTTAAACGCCACACGTACGTAATAAATGGACAAAAATCGTCGATCCTATTTACATACTATTGTCTTTCTACTACATGTTAACGTCCATATAATGTCGACACCAGCAGTAGGTTTTGTGTTCTGAAACAAACTGGCTATAGACTGACTGTAGCATCTCATTCGATTCGCAAGCAGACGGCATTTAAAAAGTCACGTGTTAGAAATCACCGACCGACCAATGGCAATGGAGTTTCGATGAATGTTTTGACAACAGGTAAACGGTGTCGGTAAGTTTTACTGTTTTGTGCGGTTTGTTGTTATCTGCAGCCAACACATGCAGCGTGATTAGCTGTGGCGCATTTTGGATGTTATCGTGAATTGACATTTATATGACATTGGCCGGAGCCGTGCGTCTGAAATACTGTCAAAGTTGTCTTAACCTTTCGCTTTGCCTTGGTTTTGCGCGCGGTTTACGGAATTACGTTGGCTACACGTGAATCGTTTCCCCACGCAGTTACGCTAAGCACGCTGCCATTTATGCACAAAGTTTTTAGCAGAATGGTGAAATGTTTGTGACCACTATTAAGGCGTTAATAAATCTTAATCGTTTTGCTTGCACACCGCCACCGCGTTACAAATCACATTCACTGATTCAGTCTTTCAGTTGCTGCTGCAGTCGACGCTGTCAATGGCAATGCTTTACCGCTTCGTTAGCCAACTTTACAGTACATGTATTATTACTTTTCTGTGCTGTTCTCTACTACTACTACTACGTCTATGTACATATGCGTAACAACCCATCATCACAGTAACACAGTATGACTTCTACTTCCACCCATAGGCATAGACGTATTTGGAGTTAGCGGGGCAAGGGGTGGCCAATGCCATGGTGACAGTTGTAGCTGCACTGGACAGATACCTTCCTGAACCTCAAGGCTAATATGTACTGGATCAGCGATTCCCCCCGTCCGCCCCCAACAAAAGATCCTGGATACCCCTGCTCCTGGGTCCCCATTTAATAAGCCTACACACTGATTGTTGTGCTTACAGTGTCAGTAATTGCTGCTTTCTCATATTTCATTGTCTCACGGACAATGTCACACACTAGTCTGGTCAAAGTATAATTTTACTGATAGCACCTCGTTCTAGGTCCATGGTATTAGTTCTAGTTGTTTCCTGCACTCGGCAAATTTCTATGCATGCATATCTCGTTTGCAGTCAGAGAAACTTGACTTGCATGACACATTTTATACAATGTTGAAGGATAGATTTGCTCCCTTTTGAAATTGTGATTTGATATGCTAGAAGCAATTAATAATAGGTTTTTATGTTTTCAGTTTATTATGAACATGTAGGGTTCTTATCTGAATTTCCAAGAAGGAGGAGCAAGAATTTTGGTATTGATACGATCTATGATGTATGTACATATCTAAAATGTCAGGAGTCTCGGTTCAAATACCTTTCCAAACCATGATTTGGCATAGAGCAACAATTTCTGTTTTTTAATATAAAAAGGAATTTGGAAGTAAATGGCAGCATTTTTTTTCGATATCGCATCATTATAAATGTATATTCTTCATTCATTCCTGTGTTTTGGGGCAGTCGTGTGAATGTTCATGGTACTGATGCTGTTCTGCACTGTGTTACAGGTAAACAATTATAAAGACAAACTTGGATATATATATTTAAGAAGAATAATCAACATTCCAAGAACAAATGTGAAGTCAAATACACAGATGATTTGCTATAGACATTCATCATGAACTCCAGCTAGATAGTATTGTAATTTTGGTCAGCTACTTGATTCACATCGACAGTCAGTCCAACATGGATAGGCTTGGTTTGGACGACTGGCATTCATCAAGTGCAAGTGACAGTTCACATGACAGCAGTGGAATTCATCTTATCACTGAGGAAGATTTGCTCGATAGTTTGTTTTTCACATGTGATGTGAATAAGAACAGAAAGGTTCCAGTTTCTAAGCTGATTGAGACCCTCAAATTTACAACAGGTCTCACAAATGAGGTAAGCCTAATTAGTAAAATGGCACAAATTTAAAGGGAAACAAAAGTCATGTGTTTAGGCCTATGTACCTGTAAGAGTTGGTAAAACATAACCATTTGCAACTACAGTTAAGAATATCACATCATTGGTTTACTAGTAAAATCTCGTTTAACACACCGCATCTTAATTTCATGGGGTGTGCCATACTGTTAAATAACCCTACGTCACTAGTGTCATAGTCTCGCAAAATTCACTCACCAAATGAAAATGTATTCATATACATCTATTATACTTACCAATTTGTAGGATATGACCATGCTGTATGCATCCAAATTCAACTTATGTAACAGATTTTGGCCATTGTTTACTAAACTAGTCCTCTTTCTGACAAAATAACACATTTGTTTCAGACTGCTTTGGTTCTGTGTATGCCAGCCCCAATTAATGATTTAATATGTCACATGTAGTCTAGGCTTTCATAGAACTGTGCAAGCTCTTAGCGGTCGTGCTTCTTAACATGTCAGTCCTCAGTCAACTGGAGAAATTACCAGAATCTCCCTTCTAGAACACATTTTGAGTAAACCACTGTCGTGATATTGTTGGTGTTAGTTGCACATGGCTAGTTTTTATTATCTCTTAGGTGCACAGCCCCAAAGCTATTACTTTTGTTTCGCTTTAAATAAATATGAGTTTATAGTTTTATTGATCAATACAGCTTTACTGCATATGGTTTATTTCATCAGCAGCACTAACTACCAGCAATGTCATTGTTATTGCCATTATCATCACACTGCTAGATGTAAATATGTTTTCTTACAAAGTCCAAGCTAATGATTGACCCTGAGCCCTCTGCCAGCCATGAGGCAACATGATCCTTTGAAGTGCATTCACTGGCCTACCTGGGGGCAGAGTAATTTGTCAGGTCATACTGATCTGAAAAAAGATATTGCAGTCATTCTTTGTAAAGGTTGTTGTGTTAAGTTGCTATTGGCTAATAATGAGTGAGGTGTGTTCTGCTGGAGATAGGACCCCCCACATGATCACTTGGAGGATCTGTGTCGGCTGCTTGATCCAGAAGGACGGGATGTCCATGTGAACCTGTCTACCTACAGGAAAGCCATGTCACTCTGGATCCAGACAGTCCGACAGAAGAATTGCTTGTATGCATTCGTTTTCTCTTGATGGGGTCAGTGGGTGGGTGAAAGCCCGTGAGTGCAATGTTGTAAAATGAGGAATGTTGCCAGATATTTGGGGTTAGGGAATCAGCTACCTTCCATGGTTCGGGGAAAGCCCCAGGTAGACAAAGTCAGTGACTTTTTACATTTAATTAGACTAGCTGCAATATAAATTTGTTCAGGCTTGTCAATGTAGACATACTGTGTCCATAACTAAAACAGACCTGTGTAAAATTTATCCTAGGCTAGGCAAGTATTTCAGTGTTTCAAACTATTTTGTACCCTGGGCCATTTAAAGTATATTTTCCCATAGTTCGCAGAGCTATTCAAATC
The DNA here is from genome assembly GCA_033239005.1 of Lamellibrachia satsuma. Classification (NCBI taxonomy): domain Eukaryota; kingdom Metazoa; phylum Annelida; class Polychaeta; order Sabellida; family Siboglinidae; genus Lamellibrachia; species Lamellibrachia satsuma. Next base: position 18,406,490 of record BSQZ01000002.1, read on the forward strand.
ACTTAAATCAGTGATTTGCTTAAGTAGATTTGTCTGCTCGTAATGTTAATTTGTTTTTGTTTTTAACAGTAAATTCTTAGAAACCACTGTGCAAGTTGTCTTCAGACTGTATAATTAGTATACCTAGGATGTTTTGTTTACACAAGTAGTACACGTGCACTCACGCTAAACCTCGTAACATTTATTTTACCTAATTATTATGTTGTTGCTGTTCCGTGGCAGTTTGTAATTAGTTTTAGTATTTAAGATAACAAAATGCAGAATATTTTTATTTTACATACAAATCCTTTAAGAAAAGTACAAAACTGTCTTATACAAAATATTGTTTTACAAAACCTTTAATTTGCATCAAACGTATATGTCAAAATAACTGCCTGAATATACTATCTGTCCGGTTCGTTATATCCTAAAGGCATTTCTTGTTATCAGGTTTGTTTGACAGCTGTGGTTTGATTGCCTTGCTAAGTAGTGGCAATTGTCAACGCTTGACTGAGTATTTGACCAAGTATATGTGCCCACTTTCAATGTTGTGGCATCAGGCCAATTTGTAGCCACCAAATGACATGGTGTCTGATTTGTTTCTAAGTAGACCTGCCTACAAAATGACATTATTATCGACATTTCAAGGATAAGTTTAATTATAGTTACACTTGCCACAAAGTTGACACTATCTGAAACTCCCCAGGTAATATCCTAACAGGCTTCATGTGTTGTAAAAAGCGAAGGCCAACATTTGGTAATGAATTCAAACCACAGAAATACAGGTTTATAGAACAAACAAATTGCAAAAAGGTGTATTGTTTCTAACAAGCAATTATATTCACTGTGGTATATGGTTATAATCACATGATGGTGTTTCCTTTAATTGTGTTGTTTAAGTAGTTTGCCAAAACTAGTACTGCACCTTCTAAACGAACATATTCCAAGAGGGGCGTGGTGGTCATGTGGTAGAGTGTTGGGTTCTCGGTCACCTCCGCTGTTTCGAAACTTGGACAATTTTTTTCACCCCACTTTGCCTGTGTCTTTCGGAAGATACAGTAAATGCCGTTGGTCCCTTCTATCTGGTGTCTGTGCTAGGGGAAGTAAAAGATCTGATGCAGGGAAATGGAAAAAACCTGTGATGTACTCACTAACTCTAGAGAAAGATACTCATAAAACTACAACAAGTGTGTATAACAAGTGTGTATAACAAGTGTGTACAACAAGTGTGTATAACAAGCAGACTAGCTTTATAGGATCACGTGTAAACAGCTGAGATCAACATTGTTTTGTTTGTTGCTTAGTGAGAGTCCTGAAGAAATTGGGGATGATTTCCCAAATTTCTTCATGCCTGAGCGAGCACTGTCGCCGGAGTATGACAAGATCGTCCAGTATCTAAAGATGCCCTTTGGTAGTTCTAGCCCAGGACCAATCAATGGTAGGTAAAAAAAAATTTTTGTATGGGTAGTATCCACTGTTAGATTGACAGTCGATCAATGCAACATGCTGAAGTACATGTATGAATGTTATATGCTCGTAGGCATTTCTGATGATTGATGTTGTAATCCATAGGTCAGTCACGTCCTGCATGTGGGAATGATTTTGATGTTGGTGTCCAAGTATAGCAGCGAAAGTGGCAGAGACATGGGCCTGTAGGTACATTAAGATGTGAACACTTTGTTGTTGGTGTCAAAACAATTGCCAGATGTGGTGTCATGTTTCACCTGTGCATGTTACTAATAACGTAGAGTGTGATTACAGTGGGTGTGTGCACCACAGCTCAGGCACAGGTAGGTTTGGTGCAGTGCAAGATGTGTCCATTTGTTACATGGAGAATAGTTTTTATTTAAATTGGTTGACAGTAATTCCTTATACGTCCATTAAGTAAAAGTCGTTTTCATTCTTGAACAGTGTTGCAAAATCTGTGAAAAATGTCTTGGTGTAATTTTTGGCAGATTAAAATTATTCTGTTATTGGTTTTCAATTAGTTCTGATAGCTTCCTACTTGGCTTATAAGTAGTCAGACAGGCGCAAATGAATGTATTGAAGTAGGCTGCTTTTTCTTCAATACGCTCATATTCATTTACATGCCTGACATCAGTGGATTTATAGTGACAGTATACGAGAAGGAAGTGCTGTGGGCTGTGTAGCTCATACATATAGCCATGACCTTTCACCGTGTAGCACTGTCCAATGGATCTCAATAGAATTTTTAACCAGAAGTGAACATTTACATTTCTGTAGTGACACATCCACTTGAGAGAACCAAGAGGTGAGTATACAATGGTGCAGTATTTTCAAATTGGCTTTTGTTTCGGTAAGTTGTTTTCACTGTGCAGGCAGTGTGTGTAGACTGTAGCAAAGGTAATGAACTTCAATAAGTAAATGTACACTATTTGTATGCATATGCATCTGTGCATGCCTAATTGTGCATTCTTTTGTGACTTTACCAGACGTGAGACTGTAACAAGGATGTAATTTGTAGCTAAGGCGTAATGTGATTTGTGCACTTTACACCCTCTGTGTTGCTAACTGTGTACCTGTGACATAGATAATAGGTGTGTGTGCAAAAATGGACTATTTGTATCTGGTACCTTGGTTTGTGGCAGTGTTCTTTCAACATGGCTTTGTCATACAGTTGATGTGATTAATTGTATGTACGTGGACTACTAAAACACCAGTGTTTGCAGTTTGAAACTTAATACTAGGTTGGGGCAATTCAAAACATAAGTGTGTTTTGCTGTTGATACAGACAGTGCTTTGATGTGTGTAAATGTTATGCCAGTGCACAGATGTGGAATGATTATGCATGTTTTTTGTTGATTATTCCTGCAGTCAAATGTCAAACTACAGTGTGCTTAAGAACTCTAGTAGTTTTTTGTTATTTGCATTGCATAGCAGTGACAGGATAATCAGACATTTATATCCTGTGGATGCATTACAAATTGTGGGAATCTTGCACCTATGTTGAAGCTTGTTCTTATGTCAAGAGATTTTGCCACACAGATATCAACCAGATCTTCTACACTTTTCCTAAGAGGCAACAAAAAATGTGTTGCCTTTTGTTAATGTGCAAACACCATACAGTGATCTGAATAAAAAAAAATTTATTGACGTAGGTGATGTCTGAATTAAATGTCATAGAAATCATAACTGGGTTTGACACTTTTTGAGGGGTAACCTGCTTTAGAGTTCTCATCAAAGTTGCTGTTTTTGCCATTGTAGACATATTCGAGTCAGGTGAGACTGTGGGAACCACGTACCTGGAGGGATCGGGCTGTGGGGGCATGGAGGAAGCCCCTGTACAAGAAGCGTAAGTAGAGCAAATCTTAGCACCCTTTCACAGGGAGTTGTGTATGGATTGTTCATAGATTAACATAAGTGGTGTGGATCTTGGTAGTCTTCCATGTGCTAGGATTTGTGCATGTAGAGAAAATATTAGCAGCTTTCCATGCTTAGGGATTAGTGTAAATGGAGCAGATCTTAATAACTTTCAATGTTCATGGATTAGTGTATGTCGATAAAATCTTAATAATCTTCCGTGTTCAGGGATTAATGTAAGTGAAGCAAATCTTGGCAGCCTTCCGGGTTCAGGGATTAGTATGCTGAACAACAAAAGAAATACAAATATTTCGGCATACGTTTTTGTCAATTAAGATACTGAACTCCATGAACTTTCGTCAAGGCAGCATGATGAGCTTGATGTGCTGTCTCGATTAAATAAAAAATTGTGTGCTATGCACAGTCCAGCCCCGTTAGTTCAGGGCCTGCATGGCCATATGTGGGATGTCATGAGGTAAATCCAGGTGTGTAGCCGTCATGGATGAATGCACATCCTGCAGATGGCTTGTATAAACCTTTGAAAGTGTGACACATTTTTCCACACTGAATATTATTGGGAGCTCAACGGCACTTACATATGTATCAGGCTGTCTGCTGTCAGTTGTTCTGCAGAGACATTTCCTGCTGTGGCTGCTGCACATATGGTACGTCAAGTGTATGAAAGTTGTTTGTTTAGTGCTGACAGCAGTTATGAATGACGTGAAGGTTTAGCTGAAGCCATGTTGTAATGTGGGCGTGGTAGCACTGATGTCTGTCTCAACTGGTTTTAATGCCTCCACCCCGCACTAGCTGACAACCCCACAGCATCATAGTTGGTTATGATTAATTCTCACTTTGGTCCATAATTTTGTTGACAAGTGATGGCGTGATAGCACAGGAACGCAGTGATGTATTTGACAAAAGATGACATACAATGACTCACGTATACAGTGTTGATGTATCTGACAAAAGATGACACATGAACAAACAAAAACATGCTGTGAAGCTGCTCATGCAAAGTAGCGATGCATACTCTGAACAGAAGAAATTACTAGTAACAACAGGTAATGTGATGTTCCTCTTCTGTTGCTGAACGATCCTAGTTTTAGCTTCCACGTTCCACATTCCAATTCCATAAATAGAACATTTTCAGTCCTGTTTGCTGACACGTTGGCCAGGTGGAAGCATGTGTGTTGATGCATTATAAATTCACTGTGGCACTGGACATTATGAGTTTCATTGATGTCAGCATATTAATAGAATATTCTTAGTTTTCATTAAGATGTAGCTAACTAACCATCCTTCATGTAAGCTGAAAAGTACCAGAAACTTATTTTGCATATTCCAGTGACTCATATCTGCGTGTTCTAGATACTCATGTCCATGTGTATTCCAGAGATTCATATCTGTGTTCTAGATACTCATGTCCGTGTGTATTCCAGAGATTCATATCTGTGTTCTAGATATACATGTCCATGTGCAGTCTAGAAACTCATTTCTGTATATTCCAGAGACTCAGATATGTGTGTATTTCAGAGGCTCATATCCGTGTGTGTTCTAAATACACATGTCCATGTGTATTTCAGAGACTCATATCTGTGTATTTCTGAGACTCATATAGATCTATGTGCTCTAGTCCTGGGACTCATGATGCCCCTGTGTGTTCATAAGACTCATCTCTGGGCACTTCAGAGATTCACAACTCTTAGTGTTTAAGAGATCCGTGCCTGTCTTCCAGTGACATGGTTGAGATCCTGAATCGGGTGACAAATCTGCAACTAAGCAACCAGAAGTTGGCTGAGGAGAACAGCAAGCTGCGCAGTGAACGAGAGAGTGCTGATGACCTGATGCTGCAGACAAACCAGGAGGTGGAACAACTGAAGAAAACTATCAAGAGGTACGCTGTCACTAATAGGATGCAGGTAGATGTAGGCAACCTGCTGGTGGTCCCTCCTGTTAAGGCCAGATATGGCAGCAGCGTAGGGTATTTTTTGTATTGATAATTATGGCAAACTTATTTGTCCAATAACAAAGAGTAAGTCAAGGTGAGTAAGAAGTATGTTTTACTGTACTTTTTCATTCAGACCCCCGTTGCCATTGTAACAAACAAGAAGGCTGTCATAATGGGAAAATGTAGCATACTTTGTGCATGGACACCAGTCATTACTACAGCAGATAAGATCACAATTCTTTCACTGTCATATCTAGACAACTTGATATTATGCAATAACAACCTTGCTTTTGTAATTTTAGTAAATTATATATTTTATTTTGAATAAAAAATATTGTTGAAAAAAATCCAATGTTTTTCAATGTAAATACCTTCATTACAAATAAATTAAGCAAGTTATTACAAATATAAGGTTGTTATTGTATGGAGAGGGTAATGCAGAATATAACAATGTAAACCTGATTGACTAGACTAATATTACCAGAGTTATGCAGATTACAAATTTATAAAATGCATTTTCTGTAAATGGCCATCAAAGATTGAATAACAATTGGACAATGGTTTTTCGGAATTATTTTGTGTCGGTATTAATATATAATAGAAGTTGAAGTGTCGTGTATCTGATAACATGTATGGCGCGGTGGTCGTGTGGTAGAGTGTCGGTCTTTTGGTCGAAGGGACTGGGGTTCAAAACCACCTCCGCCGTTTTGAAGCTTGGGCAATTTCGTTTACCCCACTTTCAGAAGAGACAGTAAAAGCCATTGGTCCCTTCTATCTGGTGTCTATGCCAGGAGAAATAAAAGATCCCATGCAGGGAAATGGAAAAAACCTGTGATGGACTCACTAACTGTAGAGAAGGACACTCTTTAAAAACCAGGAGGACCACATTGGAAATAAATGTACTTTGGTGTGCTTTAATGTGTTATCCTCAGCATTACTGGATACAAAAAAAAATCAACAACCACACCAGTCAGGATTGCTGGAACAAATAGAAAGCTATGTTTCCAAATGTGTATCACCCGTGGATAGGTTATATTCATGATATGTCTGATTTCATCATACGATCAGCATAGCATGAAAAATGTATTAACTAAATTTGTTAGTCTCAGGAACAACCAAGAAACAACTAGGCAGTAACAGAGTCCACTAGATAAACAAAGTTCCACAACATTCAGTCAAATCCACCAGCCTTGTATGCTGGCACTTCCTCCTCGGCAGTTGACCTGTGCCACCGTTCTACTCCCAACTTTGCCGCCATCTGTGGGAAGTGTAGCCAGTGCGCTCCCTTTCTTTTTCTGCCCAAAAACATGCTTTGTGGAAAATTTATTCGCTCTGACTCGATCATAACTTTTGTTAGATGCCATCGTTGTTTGCACTCAGAAATACCAACATCATGCATTGTGGGAGACCACGCATCATATATACAAATGTCTGCGCCATATATGGAAATATTTGGGTCACCACGGGGTTGCAAGCTTAGCATTGTGGGAGACCCTGCATCATATTTGCAAATATCCGCATCATATATGGAAATATCTGGGTCAACGTGGGTCGCAAGGATAGCGGAGCGTCCCGATGGTGATGTAGCATAATGTTGAATACCAAATGAGATAGTCGGTAGAATCCTGCTTGCATATATGACGATGCCCAGTGAATACGGGTCAAAGGGCGGGGATGCTGTGTAGACAGGCAGTTAGAGGACAGAAAGGGAAGTATATCCGTACTAAACAAGATGGTGTATAACGAATTTACAGCAGCGTTGCTAAGGTCTAAACATCGCATATTTTCGAACTTGTTCTCCATGTTTAGTATCAAAATGGGATTATTAGTTTTTAGGGGCACACTTTATTCATGAATAAAAGCGATTTAGAGGTATGTAATTGTTATAAAAATTGTTATAAAAAACTTTATTGATAATTAACATACAAAGCTGTCAGAATATGGAGGAAACACATTTAGAGTATATTTTTTCAAAATACATAATTTCAGCTGCCACGTGATCAACATTCAACATCACAAACTGATGCCTACATAAAGAAATCTGCATTTCACTCGCAGACGAGCTGCACAAACTACCATGTAGTGCTAAAGGCCTTTCTCAAGGTCACACAAATCGTCCATTAGGCCAAGCGATCCATGTAAGCCAAACGATCCATGTAAGCCGAACGATCCATGTAATCCAAACGATCCATGTAAGCCAAACGATCCATGTAAGCCAAACGATCCATGTAAGCCGAACGATCCATGTAAGCCAAATGATCCATGTAAGCCAAATGATCCATGTAAGCCGAACGATCCATGTAAGCCAGCTCAACAACGAAGGCCTATTCCAAGCATAAAGACTAATAGGATGACACCAACTTTGAGCCATTCCTATAATAAAAATAGCACCTGTATCGTCAAAGTCTGGGTTTATGCCCTTTATTTTGCAATCAGTAACATTGGGACAAATCATGAGTGTATAAAACCCGGTTCACCCTCCTGGCCTGTTGTGGCCGCCTGTAGGAAGTATTCAGCGACACAGCAACTACTGAACAAAAGCTAACAATTTCGAGTATATGTTGCATATACGGTCAGCTACTCATTTGTACAATTGAATGAAGTGAGGGAGTAGAAACAGTAACTTGTAGACTAGTGTTGAAATCTGGTCATTCCATGGGAGTGGTTTGTACTCTACCACTGAGTTCTGTCTGATGGTGATGTACAAACATTCCATATGTCAGTGGTTTCTCAAGCTGGGGTCAGAATCTATGGAAGTTGCCATGCAGTTCCAGGGGGTCCTCTGCAAACATACAAAACTATTTTAGAATGGCACATTACATGTGAAACACAAAGTGGGTGGAGGCCTTAGCTTATCTCTTCAATTTGCGTATTATGTTCAGGATGTCACTGCTAAAATTGGTTTATGAAATTAACGTCTTTCTCAAGCTATCTTACCAGCCACTGTCACCATTCTGAAAACGTGATCTCTTTCTCCTATCATTGTCGTGGCCTATCTCTGCTTCTTTTTTACGCCTCAGCTACAAAGGTGATATTTTGGGCAGCTTTGTGCAGAGAAAATTTGGGAACCCTGCCATAAGTTACTGACAGCGTATGTGTTGCCGGCAGACTTGGGGTCAGTTACATCACAGTATATCAATTCTAGTTCCAATTCCACTTTTAAAATACCAATTCCATTTACAAAATACTAATTCCAATTATCAATTCCATATCTAAATGCAGTGTATAAACAGATCAACCATAGACGTACTCAATGCCAAAAAATATAAATTTCTAGAGCAACTTTATTTAATTTAATTGATATACACAATGTATTATATATTTTTTATTGTGGTGAATAGTGAAGTGAATTTGTAGTGAAGTAATTGAAAATACCAATTACTTTTTGACCAATTCCAATTTAAAAAAAACAATTATAATTACAATTGCCGCAGCCACCAGGTGACTGTGGACCGCATGTGTGAGTTGCGCAAGGAGAATGATGACCTGAAGGAAATGGTCGAGTCCTTGGAAGCATTGAGACGGTCGTCAGAGATGAAGCATGGAGACCTGCACAAGGAGAACAGAACTCTCGAGCAGGACATCACAGAGCTGCAAGTGGAGGTAAGGCAGTGTACCCAATCAACAGCAACCTCGTCAGATACTGATGTGTTCTACCTCCTTGCACCCTTTATAAAGGGGTGAGGCTTGTTCATATACTGCTGCACAGCCCCAGCTGTTCTCCCTTTCCTTGCTCCTTTTATAAAGGGGTGAGGCTTGTTCATATACTGGTGCACAGCCCCAGCTGTTCTCCCTCTCCACTTCTCCTTATCCGCACCGTCTCCATCCACTTGTCAGCCTCCTCTGCCTATCTCACATCCCTCTTTGAATGTCTGCATGTGTTTTGTTACAGCTGTTCTTCCCTTCATTTAGCCCAGCACGAATCAAGTTCTTTGATGTTCATATCTGTGAATTGTTTAAGTAATATGTGCAGTTGGTTTAAAATCATCACAAGAATTGCCTTTGATTTGTTGTTTGCTGGTAGCTGAACTGTTGATATCTGATTGGTTACCTACTTGGTTGTGCTACAGGAAAACCCAATATAACTATGAATTACTTCACAACATAATTGCTACGTGGTGCTGTTCAAATTTTAGCTGCATGAAGTTTCATCGCAGCTGACTTTAGCACTAGAGGAACAGAGCTCTCTACATTCTTCATTTGTTGAACAGAAGGTTAGTACAACATCTTACTTGATTTACAAACATTGTTTGAAAAGTGTTCATAGACAAGTAGGAAAAAACCTCCTCCTCTCGACTTGTCGTTTTGTTTGCTTACTCATACGTTAAAAAAAAATATAATTACGTGGTAATAGGTTAAAGGAAAGCTGGGTGCAGCTGTCAGATGTCATGTCAGATTATTTTTAAAAAAAATTGCATTTACAAAATAAAGTTGATACCATTTGCTGTAGCATTTATATTTGCTAAATACTTTGTTAGCTCTGGGCAGTTGACAAACACAAACCACAGACCAACAGTATAGTTATCCTTGCTTATACAGTCGGTGTGTAAATACTTCTGTGTTTCTGGTACAAATGTGCTTATTTTCAGTACAAAACTATGAAGTGTGAAATACAATTGATCACTTTGAGCAAACATTCTCAGCTCAAGCCCCCATCAACTTCGTGTTTCACATGTAATGTGCCATTCTAAAATCAGTTTGCATATTGACCCCATATAACAACATGGCAGCCCTCAGGGGTCCCTGGCCATCAGTTTGGGAGCCCCTAACTTAGAAAACTAACAATTGTTGCTTTCAGCAAAAGCGAACAGAAGCTGAAAAGCTGCGCCATTTACAAATGACACAACTTCTGGAGGTAACTGCTGCGTTCACTGTTAGTGTTAAGTTTCAATAATGTGATGGTAATGCTGGTTTGTGTCATACGTTCGAGTGTGCGCATTCCAGTGCCTTCCAGTTGCCTTGCTTCTCCAGCATATATGGTATAGTTGGCTTCTGAACAAGGATGATGATGATTAAATTATAATTCTTCTGTACCCGGGTAAACAATCAGAACATGTTGATTCATATTTCCCTCTCGTGTCCGCCTGCTTGTCCACCACCCTTTTCATGGTAGACAACTACATCCTTTCTTCCTTCCATTCATCCTTCATCCAGCGCTCCTTTCCCTTGCATGCTTTGTCCCAGTCTTTACTTCACTTTTTGCTTCTTTCAATCTGTTTCTTTTTTCTGCCTCTCATTCCTTGTTCCCTATATCTTCCTGCCTTCATCCCCTACTCCCTCCCAGTTCATTCACTCCAACCTTTGCTCCCTACTTCCCTTTGTTCAAACATGTTTTCCCTTCCACTTTCCCTTAATTATTTCATTGTAGAATGTGTGGGCGTTCGCTTTAATTCGTGGGCATTCACCAGGTGGCACCACTGAAATGTTAATTTCCCTTGATTCCTCTGACCAGTTTTACTTTTTCAGTTCACTGAGCAAAATCAAATTTAAAAAAATCTGTAATTCACTATTTAGCAGGTGCTTATTTTATTGTAGTGCATGTTCGGTTCTTCCGTAAGTGCACTAATAAAATACAGTGGATGTTCTCGTAGTCATGGCCAGATTCCTTGTGATATTTGTCACGTGGCAACTTTTATTTGGCCATAGTGGACCGTTGTCACCAGTTGTACGACTCATTGAATTTTTCTGTTTGTAGAAATCCGGCCAGTTAGAACAATTACAGACGATAATTTCTGACCTTGGTCGAAAGAATGAAGTAAGTTGGTTATTTGCAGACGATGGAGCAACAGACTGTAACTTACAGAACATTTCACATTTATTGTAGCAAAGCGTTATGAATGAAATTCAGAAAATCAGTAATTTGAAATTCATATATTTTTATTGATACACGACCAAAAGACATCCTTGTTTCTAAGGACATTCTATCTGCAACCTGTGGTTATGTTCAGAATGAACCTCGGATGGAATAGCAGTCAACAGACTGTCATATACATGTTGGGTGTATTGTCCCTTGTCACTAGTTCATTGCATTTGGCCCCTTCTTTCTAATGTTGATGGTTTCATGTAATGGTAATTTGGTGGGTCTTGTCATCTGTTTCTTGTGGCAGGGTGTACTATTGTGTGGTTTTATAGTGCAACATGATCAGTTATAACTGATCATGTTCATATTCTATACAAGACAAGAATTTCACAAGTCATATTGAGTATTTAGTGTGAATATTTAATGATTGTAAAAATTGTAATGATGATATTCAAATAATATTCTGGGGGCTAAATGTACCAAAAAGTAGCAAATATCATTCAATATTTAGAATGTTCTTCAGACAATCCAATTTTACATAAAACAAAAGCAAAAAAGCCTGAAGGTTGTTGATCATGATAATGTAATCTTTCCCATGAAAGATGATGTGTTCTTCAAGGAATTATTTTATTGCAGTATATCAGAGAGGAGAAGACAAACTTGGAACAGCAGCTGACACAGACACAGCAACAACTGTCAACGTATGTGCCACCAGTGACAATAGTAAAAAAACACTTATAAAAGTTCCCTGCACCAACTGTCATATTGAACTAGAGTAGCCTCCTATTTGGCTAGTTTCCTGTGTATTTCAGATATCCCCAGGCAGCTCAGATAATCTGTCTTGCAAAACCTTTGTGTTCCTTAAATTAAGCTGAACCTAGGCAATGCACTTTTTCTGTAGCTGAGCAGGGGCCCAAAATCTGGAAAAAAAATCCCATCAAATCATCTGAAGCTGCAAAAATCGAATCTATTTTTTCAGTGGAGACCCACTCCGATGATGACTTTTGCATGTCTCTGTTGATGATATCATGCTTATCGATTCCAGATCGTTCTGCCTCTGAACTTGGGTCCCTGAGATTAGATGCAGTAGAAGTTTTATTATTGACTATCACATTGAACTAGCATAGTTCTGTGTACCAACATTGAACTGTCTGTTCCTGTGTCCAGCATGCAGGCAAGAGTAGGCCGATTGGGTGTGGTTGAGACATCGGACGAGGAGAGCGACTCTGAGGAACTCATGCCCATCAAACTGATTCCTGTGGCTTCCAGCACGCCCTGCCATGGTCTCTCAATTGGCCTTGAGATGAAGACATCCATTGTGAGTTTATACTAAAGCTAGTGATAATTTGAATGAGTTCAGGGTGTATGTAGAGTCTTAAAAATAAGAATTATTCAAACAAAGGTCTTAAAAATCCTACATTTAATTTCACTGAACTATGATTCGACAAAGGTTGAATGATCTGCTTATCGTTGCTTTTTAATCAAATGATGCAGTTTAATCATCAAATAAATAAAAGGCTCTTGCAGGGTATTTGAACAAAATGTTATTTTGTAAGGTCTTAAATATATGAAGTATTTGTCTCAAAAAGGTCTTAAAGCTGATCAGCCAAAATCTGCCCATACCCTGGAATTGTCATAGGTTTACACAGATTGACGTATGACTTGAGTTGACTTTAAAAGCATAGTCCATAGTGACCTCTCCCTCTCCTCCGGGAAGTCACTCCACCTCTTCAGTGGTCTTCTTCTCTTCTGTTGTCCTTTGAAGTCTTGTTTGTGTGCTTGGTTGACAATGTTTTCTCTTTGCGTAAGGCAAACATGCCCAAAACACCTTCTGTGTCTGATGACATCTGTGATAGATTCATGGGTAAAGGTGTCCTCTCTGATCTTGACATTGACATATTCTAATGCATGATGACTGTTGTTGTTGCAGGTGGACGACCCAATGTTGCCGTCTCCCTTGTGTGACAAGGAGTTTGAAGAGATGTTGAAGGAGTGCCAGCCAGGAGAGGTTGAGAGGAGTGTCGATGGTATCGCACTGTCTCACTCTGTCGCACAGAAGTATGGTGCTAAGGCTTTCACTGCTGTAAGTCTGCTTTACTTTCGTTGTTTCTTTCTGATTGTAGGAATTGTAATTTCTGCGGTGGATTGGCATGTCTTGTTTGTTGCAGGTGTAGCATTAATAAGTATCCATAGTCACGCTATGTTAATACTGGCTCAAAGTTTCTGCTTCTGCCTGTTGTAAATTAACTGTCACTATGTTTGTAAGGTTTAAAAATTCTAATTTATTATATAATTTTGTTTATTTACAGGGAGACATCCCAGATAGATAGGGTATAAAAAATTGCCTAGGTAATGCAATTGTTCTTAGCCCTAGCTGTAGAGTGGGTTTAGCTGAATAAAAAATGCATAAAATTTTTCTGCCTGACCCCCGTTTTCATGGCAACAAACAAAGATGGCTGAAAAATATGACAAATGTAGCATAGTTTAAAAACACTGTAACTCCACCAGTAATTCAGGTATCTATGTAATTCTTTCAGTTTTTTTATTTACAACATCTCATCTTATGCGACTATGAAGAGATGTTTAATGTATTGCTATTAATTCATATTTAAAAAAAAGGTACGTTCTTATATAGCGCGGTATCCAGTCCTTGGGACTGCTCAAAGTGCTTTACACTTCACCCCCTGGCAGACCTGTTCATTCCAAGGCCATCTCAACTTCTCTGGGAAGCATTCAGCCACGCTGCAATTGCGCGAAGACTATTCGTTCACATTTCCACCACTGTCTGTATTGCCAGGTACTCACTTATACAGCTGAGTGAACTGTGGCAACGTGGGGTGATCAAACTTGCCAAAGGTTCGAAGCGACCGCAGTGGGATTTGAAACCGGGTTCTCTCGATTGAGAGTCCGGCCTTCTAACCGGTATGCCATCGCGCCCCACAATATTTAAACAAAAATAAAAAATGTTGTTGATAAAAACACCACATTTTCCATTACGACTACTAAGATCACACTAAAACTATACATTAAACATATAGTCGTAGTTGCATAAAGAAGATGATGAGCGCATCAATCAAAACTTCATTGGTATAGTATATAATTATATATATAATTATTACCAGAGATATGATGTTTCCAAATAGGAAAAACACAGTTTTTTGGCAAATGCCCATCAAAAAGTAAAAAACAGGATTTATTACTTGGAAGAGGCATGCTTTATCCATGAATAAAAGTAAATTTAATGGTATGTAATTGTTATAAAAGTGAACTTTATGGATACATGCATATACAAAGCTATCAGAATAAAGTAGTATTTTTGTAAAAAAAATGCCATTTCTCCTGGGGTGTCTCCACTTAAACATGTATATCGAGTTACTGTGTACTCCATTGCCACATCTCAGATATGTAAATTACTATAGCCAAGATGATTAATTGCACCAGAGGTATTTTTCATAGTTGCTGTAGATACGAGAAATACCAGAAATCTGTATTTTTGAAGTTTATCAATCCATTTTTTAAACTGACATTTAAGTTTATCATTATTATTATCATATCATGAAAGTTAAAAAGAACTGAACAGATGAATGAGTAACACTTACTTTCTTACTTAACCCTTTTCACTCCTCAGTGGAGCATAGGCCATCAACGACTCCTTTCCACTGGACATGAGTGAGACTAGTAGGTGAATTGTCTTTAAGTAAATAGTGAAGTGCCAGTCCCCTGTGAAGCTGTGTTGATGTCTTGCAGACACAGGAGTTTAGAGAGAGGAAGGATGCTATACTACAGCGGGTCAGTGAGCTGAGTCAGTTAGTCCCCCTCCATCAAGGGGCTTTATGCACGGGCCTCCGCAAACTCAACGATCACCTCAAAACCGACATGAATGCATTTGTCAAAGAGATTACATCACAAGCAGTGGCAAAGTTGGCATTCAAGAAACGGTAAAGCAGCAGTCTTTAAGATTTGTCTCACGCATACATGTTTATCTGCTGTAGGATTGATTATGTCTGGTTGGTTAGGTGGACTGTTGTCTGCTGTTGTATCGTTACTGTTATGAAATATAACGTACATGTACAAAGTATGATCATTTTCATCATGCAATCATGCTATGTATTATACACTATATCTTTTCTGACATCTGTCAAAATGTGTTTTAATGAACCACACAATTTTTAAATATAATTTGCCAGATCTGAATATATTGACCTTGTAATTCGGCATGCAAAGTAAACATGATATTCAGGACAAAGCAGATTGAAGAACAAATTATTTTATAAAATTGTAGTTCATTAAAGCACAATTTGGCAATCAAGGTGCTAGAATAAATAATACAATAATGTAGTTATAAATAGTACAATAATGTAGTTATAAATAATACAATAATGTAGTTATCACAGTATAAGAAATGTAAGTTTGACAGCGACTTAGCTGTTCTATTGGAATACGTTAAAATTGCTATTAATGCACTGCCAATAACAAATACGTTGTGTTGCTAGCAAATGATGCATACATGGGTATGTGTGCCTGTTTGCTAGCAGTTAATAATTAGAGTGATATTTTCTTTTCTTCAGCATCAAGAAATTAATTAAGACATTGGTTCTTCTAAAAAGTAAGTCAACCAGCTTCGTAGAAATTCTCTAAGAAAATGCAATTATCATGGCTTGTGGAATAATTAGATGCTTCATGAAGTCTATGATAATTAATGTTCTGAAAGAGTGCATTGAAAATCATTCATAAAACATGTTCAGCCATTAATGAATGTTGCAGTTTTTAACAAAGGCAAACCTGAGTATTTTGAACAGTAATAAATGTGAATTTTAAGTAGTCTATATTCGTAGGTGTGGTTTGTAGATCAGAACAAACAGATAAGAGAAATATGTGACAACGTGACACAGAAGACAATAGAAGAATGTGACAGTCGAGTAGATGTGATGTCAAAGACTGTCTCTCACCTGGAGAGTCAGTGCAGGCAACAGGCTGAGTATAGCGAGCAACTGCAACTTCAGGTAGGTTTCTTGATTTCCTTCAGCATAGTAAGTAAAAATGTTACAACTGTAGGCAGCAAGAGAAATAAAAAAATGAGCTGTTTTATTTTGTGGTTTACTTACATCATAATATATAGTGTGTAATCATCTTGCTGATGTTGCAGTTGTGTACTTTTGACACTGGATAGTTCCACCTGTTATCCACTCACATCCTTGTGTATTTGATTGCCAAGGCAGTCCTGTTCTAAAACATTAAACTGTTATGTAGGCATGCCAACATGCATATTGGGTTAATGTCATATTGTGTTTATTAAAGTATACATGCATCAGATATTTAAGTAACCTAATTGGAATCAGGATGGCTATTTCCTTTGTATGCATTAAAATGTTAGTCCACAGGTTGGTAGCCTTTCTTATCTGAAAAAAATTGTAGTTCTTTCACGAAACTGAAAGTAGATTCCTTTTGCCTGGTTCATTTGCAGCATTTAATCAGTGCCAACAAATGGCTAATATTCTACTTCTGTTAAACATCTTCAATTCATTATTGTTGTCTTTATGATGAAAGAAAATTACTATCTCAAACAATGATTGGTAAACAAGGTCCTGAAATCATTCCAGGTCCTGAATATTTCAAAGACATGTAGCTATGCCCCAATGAATAGTACTCCGTGATTTATATGTTGTGCAATCATGTCAGGGGAATAATTGCTGGGGAGTTTCAGAGTCCAGTGCAATTTAACTGAGAAGAGAAATGAATGGCAGTGTTGATTTGTCAACAGTTAAATGAGAGTAGACAGCAGCTAGCCACCATGATGGAAGAGTCGGTCGCAAAGACTGGGAGTGTGACAGATTCAATAAGCCAGGCACTTAGACAACAGGTTGATGAGCTGCAAAAGTAGGTGTCTTTCTAGTGTCTTTATTGATCTGTGTCTGTTTACCAGCAGGTTAGGTATTCCTTGTTCGGGTGAAATACACTGTTCCAATTAGTGACGTAATCAGGACCCCTTCTGTCATGCATAACAAGAACCAACAACTGAACGTGTTGAAATTATAAAAAAGGGATTTGGCAAATAGTAAAAGGCCGTACTACCTGGGTTCAAACCTACAAGTTTTGTCATTTGTGTAATAAAATTCAGCGTGGTCATGACGTGAGCGAAAATGAACGTTGCCAAATTGACATTTGTGCTGTTGCTTGTGATCTGCAGGGTCACTGCTTATTAGCTGTTTATGTTGAAATAGCGAACGTGGAATTTTGTGTCACGTCATCGTCAAAGAGGAAGTCTGACCAGAATGTAGTAGCAGAAATGATTCAAACCAGTGGTGACATGTCGGGCCAGCAAAATATGAAAACGTGTGGCCCGAAGTGGCCCGACGACCTTAAAAAGGGCACCAGGCCAGCAGGCCAGTGTTAATATCGAGGCCTGTCATATGCAGTGATATTGTATGTCATTTGCTGGCGTTAATGCACTGTGAAAGCAGGGCACTCTGTCAGAGTGGCCAGTCTGACTAAGAGAAACAGGCTGCTCATTTCGCTAATTGCAATCTTCTTGGAACCACACTTGTGCCTGAGGTGTCTGGTTGTTCAATGCAGTATGTCTCTCATTAGTGATTGCCATGTTACAGAATGAGCAGTCGCAATTGTCTCCTTGCTAGCTGCATACCTTGGTCATTGGTGCTTCTCATCTGAGAAATCCATGGATAGAAATTTGATCAATATCTTCCTGACTTCATTCTTGCATTGAAGAACTGAGGTAGACAAACATTCTTGCATTGAAGGACTGAGGTAGACAAACATTCTTGCATTGAAGGACTGAGGTAGACAAACATTCTTGCATTGAAGGACTGACATAGACAAACATTCTTGCATTGAAGGACTGAGGTAGACAAACATTCTTGCATTGAAGGACTGAGGTAGACAAACATTCTTGCATTGAAGGACTGACATAGACAAACATTCTTGCATTGAAGGACTGAGGTAGACAAACATTCTTGCATTGAAGGACTGAGGTAGACAAACATTCTTGCATTGAAGGACTGAGGTAGACAAACATTCTTGCATCGAAGAACTGAGGTGGACATTGGGATTTATGTATTGTTACTTTAAAACTCGGCCCTCAACTGATTTAACCTATCACAAATCTGGTTCGTTGATGTCCACATGTGTAGTTTGTGAATAGTTTGTGTAACATCCGAAGTCGATTTAATGAAAATGCATATATTTTTATTCCAATAATCAAAAGAATTTGCTTTAGTCATTAGTTGTTCTTACAAGGCTTATCAATGATTAATCCATGCTGTTATAATTCAACTTTGCTGAATCTTCTGCATTGGAAATGCTAGATACCTATGTTTACCCATGATGCTTCTATACCAGAAGAAACAAGGACAACCTGGTCTAGAAGGAAGCATCTGTCAAAAGAAGCTGTTAGAAAAAATAGCATACAAGCAAACTGTGGAGGCTTTATAGGTGTACCAGAAAGGATGAAGACTACACAAATTACAAAGAGGCACTTAATGCAGCTACGACTGAAATTAGACAATCTAAAAGAAACTATGAGCAAAAATTAACATGTAAAAAGTTTTTATGCATATGTCAGGAGTAAACAAAATGTACGAGATATGGTTGGACCACTAGAAGACTGCTGGAAATATAATATCACAAGGTTTTTAATGGTGGAATACCTAAATGGATACTTCAGTTCAGTGTTTACCAGAGAGGATATTGGTTCATTACCAGTTCCAGATGCTAAATGTCAGGAGGCTAAATCAGACTATTTAGGGCAGTTAAATGTAGTGTTGTTCCGATGATCGATTATAATCGAAAATCGATTGGTTGGGCTTTAGCGATGTGATGATCGATTATGAAATACATAATCGATTATTAGTCAACAAGAAGGGAACGCGCATGAACCAGAAAAAGTGGACATGTTGATATTCCTGTGCAAGAACATTGAACATTACTGATAAGAAGAAAAGACGCAATAGGAAAACCACATGGGATCGCATATGGTTATGAATGTATTCCTTCTTGGAATGTTTGCGTATTCCTTTTTGCATAGTTTGAGAAATCAGTGTTTGAAATTAAGGCCTTTTTATAGTCAGCCGCTGACTGTTTTATCGGTCCCACCCCGCCGAATCATCCCTGCGGCCAGGGCTGGGTTTGACTGTATTGGTGATGCACATCACAGTACTTACTAATCTATTCTAATTCGATATAAAATACAAATTACTTCTCCCTTGCCAGCGACAGATCGCTGCCAAGGCAAAGGTGAAGTCTGCATATGCAAGGGAAACCCCTGGCATTTGTAACATGGATGCCTACTGGATGATTCACATTTAATGACATCAGTATCTTAGGGAATTCCAGGAAAACACCAAAGCAAAAATGGCAGACGAAGTTGCGAGAATTGTAGAGTTAAAAAATTTTTGAAGGATATTACACAAATTTACTTCATACCGGTGATGCTAAGGAGGCAGACAACCCGATTGACAATATAGTGTACCAGGAAGCATTGATTTGGAGTGAATTGAGAATGGCATAGACTGTTTGCCAGGCCCAGGCCCAGGCCCAGGGCAGTGCCAGTGGCAGTGCTTGCGAAACGTCGGCATCAAACATAATGTTACTTTCAACAATTGTAACTGTTTCACAAATATTCACACTGAAATGTTTATTAAATTCATTATTTAATTATATTGGTCTGGTAGTTATAAGAAGAAACAGAGTTTGCAATTCAAATTTGTCATATCCAAATTCCAATGTTCTCTGTTGATTAAAGAAGTTCCAAGTCCAAAGAAGTTCCAGTATATATAAATATATCATATAAATTATAACGTTAATAGACATGTAGTCTTTAATAACTAGGCCCAACTGATTATATAATTGAATGTTGATTGGTTGGTGCCATCCGATTATAACTGATGATTGATTATGAAATTCAAACCGATTCCCAACACTAGTTAATTGTAACTCCAGAAATGGTAGCTAAGAAAATAAAAGCAATGAAGGACAATAAATCACTTGGAGTGGATGGCATTTCTCCAAAACTACTAGTGGAAATGGTAGAACAAATGAGTATACCACTTGCAAGAGTGTTCAGCTTGTCATTACAAGAAGGAGTAGTTTCTTTCTATAGAAGGAAGCAAACATCATACCATTATTTAAAAGGGTTCGAGAAATAAGTCAGAGAATTACAGACTAGTGAGTTTAACATCAGTGATTTGTAAATTATTAGAAAGGTTAATTAAAGACTATATGGTGGACTTCTTTGTTACGCATAAATTATTAAATCCTTCTCAACATGGATTCATAAAAGCAAGATTGTGTTTAACAAATATGTTTTTTGGAAGAAATCACTAAGTGGATAGACGAGGGATCACCAGTAGATATTATATACTTAGATTTTCAGAAAGCTTTTGACAAAGTGCCACATCAAAGATTACTACTTAAATTAAAAAATATTGGGGATGGCATCATTGGCTGGATAGAAAGAACAATGGCTGACTGACAGAAGACAGCATGTTTTAATAGGGGAGGTTTCAAACTGGAAATCACTTTTGGGTGGGGTACCACAAGGATCGGCATTAGGACCTTTATTATTCTTAATATATATATATATATATATATATATATATCGGTGAATTGGACGAAAATATAGCAAGCAATGTACTGAAATTTGCAGATGACACAAAGGTGTTTAGAAAGGTTAACAATGATGGTGATAAGCATCATTTACAAAACTATCTAGACAAATTAGTTAAATGGTCTGAGAAACGGCAGATGCTATTCAATTATGGAATTCAATGTAAATGCCTGCATACAGGACACGGGAACTTGGATGTAAAATATAAAATGGGAGATACTGTTCTAGGTACTACTGTAAAAGAAAAGGACTTAGTAGCAATAAGTGCTGATATGAAAGTTTCAGAGCAGTGTGGTATTGCAGCTTCAAAGGATAATCAAATTCTTGGGTTGATTATGAGAAATATAATATACAAGGAAAAAAGCTAATTATACATATGTATAAAGCAATAGTTAGGCCTCATTTCGAATAATGTATACAAACTTGGAGACCATATTTTAAAAAGGATATAGATAAGCTTGAAGGAATACAGAAGAGAGCAACTAAAATGATTCCAGAACTGAGAGACTTTAGTTATGAAGAACGACTGAAAGAATGTGGTTTAACAACCCTAGAGACAAGATGTTTAAAATGAGATCAAATTGTTCAAAGTTTTTAAGATATTGGATGGGTATAAAAATATTGATAGAAATAGTTTTGAATATGTTTAAAAACAAGGTTGACACATCTCAGAAGGGTGGATTACACAGATTAAAACTGTTGGACTCTTGATAAATCAATGGCTTCCTTGTCCACTTGCCATCTGGGCCTTTGCCTTGGATGGCAATCTTGTTAAATCTACCAGAAACATCTCTACCCACTAAAAGGGAACTCATTAGTAGATTGCATGTGTGTGTGTTGTTTCTCCTGCTAAGCAGTAAACCTGCAAGATGAGATGCTAGATAATCTTGTGATAAGCTTGTCCCAGTCGCCACACGCCAACCCTTTCAAGACAGAATTAGGTGCAATTGAGTTGATACTCCAATTTGTCAGTCTTGCGGCAAGTGGCTGCTGCTGTGAGGGCTGGATGGCTGCAGGAGCTGTTGTAAGGGCTGGATGCCTCCAGCAGCTGCTGTTATAATGGATGGATGCCTCCAGCAGCTGTTGTTGTAATGGATGGATGCCTCCAGTAACTGCTGTTATAATGGATGGATGACTCCAGTAGCTGCTGTTGTAATGGATAGATGCCTCCAGTAACTGCTGGTGTAATGGATGGATGCCTCCAGTAACTGCTGGTGTAATGGATGGATGCCTCCAGCAGCTGCTGTTGTAATGGATGTATTCCTCCAGTAACTGCTGACGTTGAAGCTTGAGATCATCAAAACAGATTGTGTCATATGCGGTGGTCTCTGATTCAATCCAATGGGGTTTATATAATGGGGTGTTTTATAATAATGTGTGGCAGAGAGAGGTGTCCATAGTGATGTTTCCAATTCCTTTCGCAGTGATATCAACAATAGTGGTGACAACGAAGTTGATTGTAGCATTAATGACAATAGTAAAGGCCTACAGTAACAAAGCAAAGAAAAGTGCACAAATTAAGTGCATGTTTCATGCAGTTTTGACTTAGTTCTTTCTTCTGTTGGAGATGATGTAAAGCTTTATTCCCTGAATGAATTGAACATTGGCATATTTGAATTTATAACAACAATTATTAAATCAGAAAAGCAAAACATTTAACTCCACTTTTCAAAATCTCATCCCCACCATATGCAATTTCTAATACTTCTTACACTATCAGATTGAACCATGTTGCCTTTGCAGTGGCACGTGTCTGCATAATTCAACAGCAATATCAATAATGTCATTTATTCCCATGATTGCAGTAGAGAATCCTTCAGATTTGGAGTCCTTCTTTACATGCAGTAAAATTTGTGGCAAACTCCCAAAAATATTAACCCAAACCATGGCTACGTTCTAGCCAAGTCCTGCTGAGAGAATGCATGCAGACCTGGGGTTTATATAATGGGGTGTGTGTAAACATAATGGTTAGTTTTTAAATATGTAATTTACTGTGGCTGAATATATGTCAAAAATTATAGTTGTAGTCAGTTTTCAGTAAAATAGATTTTGGTACGCACTTTTATATGGCAATGTCCAATAATTTCTTCTAAAATATATGCATTTTAGTAAAGCTGGAAACTCATTACGTCATAATAACTTAAAAGGGTGTCTTTAATTGGATTGCAAACAGATCTAGTGTAAAAAATAAAAAAATATATATATATATACATATATATATATATACATTATATATATATATATATATATATATATATATATATATATATATATATATATATATATATATATTACTATTATATGTATATATGTGGGCTTTAGCCTTTAATAATACATTATTATTATATATTATTATTACAAAGTTATCTAAATATCTAAAATTTCTATAAAAAAAAATCTCAAGACATATTTTTGAAGATGTTTGTCCACTCCAAATCCTTGGAGGCCTCTCACTCTGAGGATGACTGCTGTACATCCCTGTTCACAAATGATATTTAACAATTTTGGTTTGTTGTACAGGTTCCTGGGATTTAGGTTTTAATAAAGTTCTGTTAGTACTATTTATCAATACAGTAATAAAAATAAAGAATTTACTAACAGGAGTTTCCCTAGCAAGCACCCATAAGAAAACCATCATTATCATCATCATGTTGTCTAGCTACATGTGTAAGTGTTGATGACGTGTTCTCCAGGCGTTATAATCCTCATTCTCGTCATAGATCTACTGATGACAAAGTTAAGGTGCTGTCACATCAGAAGTGTCGCCAACGTGTAAAAAATCGATGTAGCATCAAAAAGCTATCTTCACACGAAATGTGTCGAGTTGGCTATAATTAGTCATAGATGTTTAATGGAAAGTCTGGGACATTGGGGATTAGAATATGCCTATGCTTGTGGTATGAATTATGAGATTACATCATAATAATTGTTCCTTGCATGGATTGACTTTCTGATAAATCTTAATGAACATGTACACTCACACCTACAATTAGATCATTTTATTATAAAATCTTGTTATATAGTATCAATTGTATCGATTCTAACATTTTGACTGCCCAGATGTGTTTTTTTTTTAATAAAATTTGAGTGTTATTTGATTGTGAATATCGACCTTGCCATAGTGCATGCAATGTGAACATGATATTCCAGTCAAACCTTTCAAATGAAACAGATAATGGTCAAATTACTTGAAACAACTGTGCTTCAGCAAAACACATTTGGACGGTCAATATGGCAGAATAGATATAGTTTATAATATCTAACACAAGCCAAGTTGCCCATTGTTGCACGGGAGAAAAGGTAGACATTGTAAGAGCTTATGACTCCATGCACCAAGTCAAGTTTTGGTAGGTCAATGCCAATAGCAATGGCAACTTCAAGCCCCAAGAATCGTGTGCAACAGCCTGTTTCATGAAACGTTTGTACTGTACAAAGGACCTCATGTGGCTCAGAGCAATCATAGAAACCATTCCTAGCATGGCTAACAATTGTACGTAACTACAAACTCCTATTGTTCTGAGTTATGTAATCTACGTCAAACATCCACATAGATTGGGTGAATTTTGAAATGTTAATTTATGAACCATCTCCATGGGCCCGTGCACATGCCTAAACAATTTCAGACCCGTACATGCGAAACTAACAGAGATCTGAGGGAACAGACAGATAGACAGAGCCACAAACTATTTTATAGTTCTTCTTCCCGTAGCTCCCTTGCGGGATGGGGTCCAAGTCACTTGGTAGCTTCTTCCCCTTGCTCCTTGAGGGGTGGGGTCCAAGTCACTTGGTAGCTTCTTCCCCTAGCTCCCTTGAGGGGTGGGGTCCAAGTCACTTGGTAGCTTCTTCCCCTAGCTCCCTTGAGGGGTGGGGTCCAAGTCACTTGGTAGCTTCTTCCCCTTGCTCCTTGAGGGGTGGGGTCCAAGTCACTTGGTAGCTTCTTCCCCTAGCTCCCTTGAGGGGTGGGGTCCAAGTCACTTGGTAGCTTCTTCCCCTAGCTCCCTTGTGGGGTGGGGTCCAAGTCACTTGATAACTTCTTCCCCTAGCTCCCTTGCGGGGTGGGGTCCAAGTCACTTGGTAACTTCTTCCACTTTCATTGTTAACTCTCTCCATCTCCCTCTGTCTTCTGCGATGGTCTTTATAGTATACAGATGATTTTATTATTAAAACAATCAGACTTTGTACCTGTAAGATTGATGATGGTTGTTTCAGGTTGTGTCCTCAGATGGAACATTGCCTCATGCAAAGACTGGTTATTATACAATTAATCCATATGCAGAGCCTCTGGCTTGTTACAGCACTTTATCAGCAGCAGATTCCTTACACAAATTCATGCAGTTTTTTGTCAGGAGCATCTTCATGAGCAACAAGACTTTTGAAAAGGAAATTATGTATAGTCCAATCCATAAACAGACATGTTTACTTGTTAGTTTTACTCCAGGGTATTAGTTTTGTATCGCAATACACATAAATGATTAAACGAGAAGGTTTTTTTTGACAACCATGTTACCTTAAAACTAATTTCATTTCTATTAGGCACATATAGTGACAGTAAATCCAAGTTAACACACATTTATTTGCTCAACATTGTATTAGGTTCGTATTGGGCGCAGTGGCATATTGGTTAGAATACCTCAGTCGAGAGAATCTAGGTTCGTATTGGGCGCAGTGGCATATTGGTTAGAATACCTCAGTCGAGAGAATCTAGGTTCGTATTCTCTTGCGTCTGTTTCGAAGCTTGGGTAATTTTGTTCGCTCCACGTTGCTCCAGTTCACTCAGCTGTATAAACGAGTATCTGGCTATAGACAGTGGTTAATATGTGAACAAAGTCTTCATGCAAAAATTGCAGCATGGCTGAATGCCTCCTAGAGAAGTTGAGTTCGCATTGGAATGAACAGGTGAAGTGTAATGCACTTCAAACAGTCCCAAGGACTGGATACTGTGCTATGTAATAATAATAAAATTAACCTCTGTTGCACCTATATCCTTATGAACCTGAGCTCTGAGGTGCAACAAATGGAAATGCAATTTGGAATAAATATGTTGTGAGTTTTTTTCGGAAGATAGTTATAATTTTAGACGTTTTCAAAGTGATGGGAGTTCATTCCAGACCCTAGGCGCAGCGACAGAAAGCACGTTTGCTCAAGTTAAGTTTTGTTTTAGGCACAATAAGAACGTACCTTTTTACCTTTACTCAGACTCTTCGTACAGCTCAAAAGAACACAAGTCTATGAGCTGAAGAGTTTTTATTTTTTTTAAATTATGGACGGAGCAGAATTTCATATGGACATATTTAAAAACATCACATAACCATGTTTAGGTATATTGTTGAGGTGACTTGCACTGACGATGATTTAGGACAGATATTGTAACAGGTGTATTTGGGTTAACTGTGTAATGATTGAGTGATTGGTACAGCTTCAAGGTAGATTATTCGTCCACCACAACAATCAGACAAATGCAGTCTCCATCGCTTACTGACGTATTTTCGTGCAGTTGTCAGTCCACTTGTGAAATCTCATTCTGAAGCTCTCCTAATTGGATTACCTGAGTGGCTGCGACTCTTACAAGTATTGGTCTGCTCTATCTAATTAAGACTGGACATAGTTGCTGGCTGATTGGATCTGGATCGCTCCAGGTTGTGAGAGCGTTTGGATGTATGCTTGCACTTAGACGTGTACATCTCTGGTCATGATGGTAATGGAAAGGTGGGGCAGACATTTGGTGATCTTTTCAATGTGAGTTGGATGTTTGATGAAGAACCATCTTCATTGACAGATCACGCCATATTGTGGTTTTCCTGGATTGTTTCAATTTAGATTGAGTTCCTTGCTTCTGTTCAGCCGCTCAAGGGACATGCTCATGCTTTATGTGTTGTTGCACATAGATAGTTGTAGATAATGTATTCATTGTACACTTGCAAGGCCACTCACTTACCAATGTGCTATGACTGTCAGGAACATAATGAGTCATGCATCAAGTTGGAAGCTTCTCATCTCAGCAGAGTAGATCAGTGGATTACTGCAGCCATGAGACCATGAGGCCTCTCTTTGTCTGTCTTCAGGACAGATGTCACATGTGTACAAGTTCTGTTTGCCGAACCTTGTTCAACCACCTTCATTGATTTGTGGTCTGACAGCAGTCACGTCTGTTCTTCACCCCTCAGTCTCCACTATGAGATGTGTTTAGTGTTGTGAGAATTGGCTGTGTTAGCTGGCTGCTGTGTGGAATTTGGACGTCTTTCTTGCCAGTTTGAAATGATGGGAAACTGTATATCTAAAGAGACGTTCAGGTAAGTAGCCCCATTTTGTATTCTTGACATTTACCTTTTCATAGGTGCTCTGACTGTTATATGGTGTGTTGGTGAAAAATAAAAATTCAGGTAAAATTAAGCTAAGGTGACAATGTCCTACACAGATATAGCAGTCTGGACCTAGTGCACTTGTCATGGTGTGATTATTGTATTGGTTCAGTTTCTCCAGGCTGCTGATATTTGCATCTTCTGTCCATTCTTTCACTGGTTTAAGCAGTTATGGGTTGCCATGAAGATGTAATTCTGGGTGAAATATAATCTGTGTGAATGTTCTCCTCGGAACATTTTGGCTAGAGGACAGTATCCGAGAAGTTGGGAGGTTTGATAGGGATGCTTTCCTGATGCTGCTGTTATGGTCATTCCTTTTATGGAGGAGATATCTTTTTTCAACTCTTCTGCTTTTTTTTTGTCTGCTGGACACACAGTAAGACTAACATCTGGGTCAGAAATAAAGTGGGGGTCAAGGAAGCAGAAGGTCAGCTATGTTTCATTAAAAGAAGAAAGCTGGCCATTGGAAAACAAAACCTGATAGTCTGGTACTTAGCAGTATAGGAGAACTACAAGTATAAAACCTGATAGTCTGGTACTTAGCAGTACAGGAGAACTACAAGTATAAAACCTGATAGTCTGGTACTTAGCAGTACAGGAGAACTACAAGTATAAAACCTGATAGTCTGGTACTTAGCAGTATAGGAGAACTGCCAGCATAAAACCTGATAGTCTGGTACTTAGCAGTATAGGAGAACTACCAGCATAAAGCTAAAGAGGTAGAGGAACAATGGGATAGATTGACAACATCAAGCATTGGACAGATGATGGACTTGAAGTGGCTGGGGAGATTGCAAGGTGATGCCACTGGCCTAATTATGGCTTGTGTTTTGGCCACACAAGAAGAACGTTTTGCTACAAACGGATGTTCAAGAGAGGCAGTGGCTACAAATGGATGGTCATGAGAGGCAGCGGCTACAAATGGATGGTCATGAGAGGCAGCGGCTACAAATGGATGGTCATGAGAGGCAGTGGCTACAAATGGATGGTCATGAGAGGCAATGGCTACAAATGGATGGTCATGAGAGGCAGTGGCTATGAATGGATGGTCATGAGAGGCAGCGGCTACAAATGGATGGTCATGAGAGGCAGTGGCTATGAATGGATGGTCATGAGAGGCAGCGGCTACAAATGGATGGTCATGAGAGGCAGCGGCTACAAATGGATGGTCATGAGAGGCAGTGGCTACAAATGGATGGTCATGAGAGGCAGTGGCTACAAATGGATGGTCATGAGAGGCAGCGGCTACAAATGGATGGTCATGAGAGGCAGCGGCTACAAATGGATGGTCATGAGAGGCAGCGGCTACAAATGGATGGTCATGAGAGGCAATGGCTACAAATGGATGGTCATGAGAGGCAGTGGCTATGAATGGATGGTCATGAGAGGCAGCGGCTACAAATGGATGGTCATGAGATGCAGTGGCTATGAATGGATGGTCATGAGAGGCAGTGGCTATGAATGGATGGTCATGAGAGGCAATGGCTATGAATGGATGGTCATGAAAGGCAGCGGCTACAGTGCATTAGATGTTGTTAGTTGCCTGCACTTAGTGCAGCATCCTTGCTAGACTAATTGACTTATTTATTGTCTCATTTGTCTGTCTATGTCCCCATTAGCAGCATATAACAACATAATGCATCATCATTGTTTGTTAATCAGTTCAGTGGTACATTAATATGAGTGTGTCCACATGCTGGTTAGTGTGGAATCATTTTGCTTTAATGTTTAATAATAATAATAGAATTTCTATAGCACCTAAATCCTCAGGGATGCGACCTCAGAGGTGCAGCTAACTAGAACCATTAGGCATAATATTTAACAGATTTAACAAGATTGCCATCTCGAACAACAAGTTCCAGATGGCAAGTGGACAAGGAAGCCATTGGCTTATCGAAAGTCCAACAATTTTCTCATCTATATGTAGCCCGCCCTTATCAGATATCTGTCAATTATATTTTTAAACTTATTCACACTACTAGCATTAACACAATCATTTCGCAGTTTGTTCCATTCATTTATCACCCTCTGTGAGAAAGAGTACTTTCTCATGTCCAACCTACACTGCTCCTTAACTAATGCTGCTTTGTGTCCTCTGGTTCTACTGCCTTCTTTAAGTTTGAAGAACATATTCCTGTCAACATCCTCATAACCGTTCACTATTTTAAACACTTCTATTTGGTCTCCTCTTAGTCTCCTGGTCTCTAGTGTTGTCAAACCACATTGTAATAAGCGACTTTCGTAACTAAGGTCTCTTAATTCTGGAATCATCTTAGTTGCTCTTCGTTGTATCCTTTCTAGCTTGTCTATGTCTTTTTTACGATATGGCCTCCATGCTTGAATACAATATTCCAAATGTGGTCTAACTATTGCTTTGTACATGGGTACAATTAGATGTTTCTCCTTATACGTGATAGTTCTCCTAATTAGCCCTAGAATTTGATTTCCTTTCGAAGCAGCAATCCCACATTGCTCTGAAACTTTCATGTCAGCATTAAATGTTACTCCTAAATCCTTTTCTTGTGTGGTTCTACCTAGTACAGCATCCCCCATTTTATATTCCTCGTCCATATTTCCATGTCCTATGTGTATACATTTACACTTCCCAAAATTGAATAACATTTGCCATTTTTCTTACCATTTAACTAATTTTTTTAGATCATCCTGTAAACTTTGTTTATCTGTATCATTAGTAACCTTTCTGAATACTTTTGTGTCATCTACAAATTTGAGTACTTTGTTAGATATGTTATCCTCCAAATCATTTATATATATTAAAAACAGTATATGGCCTAACACTGATTGATCCCTGTGGTACCCCACTCAAAACAGATTTCCAGTTTGAAATCTTACCATCTACTATTACTCTCTGTCTTCTGTGTGTAAGCCACTTATCTATCCAGTTGATTACATCATTGCCTATACCATGGGCTTTTATTTTAAGTAACAATCTTTGATGTGGCACTTTATCGAAAGCTTTCTGAAAATCTAAGTAGACAACATCCACTGGTGACCCGTCATCTACCCACTTTGTAATTTCTTCTAAAAAACATAAGAGATTGGTTAGACATGACCTTGCTTTTAGGAATCCATGTTGAGATGTATTTATTAATTTATGTTTTATGAGGAATTCCACCATGTGGTCTCTAATTAATGTTTCAAGTAATTTACATACAACTGATGTTAAACTCACTGGTCTGTAATTTTCTGGCTTCTTCCTCGATCCCTTCTTAAATAGTGGCGTAATGTTTGCTTCTTTCCATTCTGAAGGAACTATTCCTTCTTCTAGTGACAAGTTAAATAAGTTTGCAAGTGGTGTACTAATTTGATCAACAATTTCCTTTAGCAGTTTTGGTGGTATCCCATCAACTCCAGGTGATTTAGTATCTTTCATCTTCATAATTTTCTTTGCTATCATTTCAGGAGTTACAAGTAACTGCCCTAAATGTTCTGATTTATTGCCCTCAAATTTAGTAAATGGAACTGGAAGTGAGCTGATATCTTCTGTGGTAAAAACTGAGCTGAAATACTCATTCAGGACCTCTGCCATTTGGAACCCATCTGAAATTATGTTTTCACTGTTGTTTTCCAATATTGTGAACATCGCAAGGGTCATCACCAGAGCGATTGACTACTGATGACTTAGTGTGGAAATGCAATTTTGAAAAGATACATAGATTTTTGTGAAAACTAATTTCAGATGATTTTTTAAATGGTGTGTACGTGCCTGCCTGTGTGCGTGCGTGGATTCTAACTTCTTTACTCCATGTCTAAGTTGGTATGCCCTCTATTGGTATGTTAGTTCTTCCATTGGTCTGCCATCTAGTCCATTCCTGTCTTTTAAATGATTTACTGTGAAGACAGTTCTAGGCAGTTTGACATTTTGTTCAGTGGCTCTGGTATTGGTGAGAAGTGAAACGAGACAAGCACAAATCTGTTACTTGTTGGCTGTGTAATAGTTGAAATACGACCATTGGTATAGCTTCTTAACAGGAAACACAATGGTCCTATGAATTATTTCAGTAGTGGAGGTGGAAATGTTATGACAGCTGATTTATACATGCACAATGACGTGCAGCATGACCATTTGTTTAATGAGGAAGATTGCATTTGCTTTTTTGATGAATCTGTATATTTTGTTCTAATAATAGTTTTAATATTTATTATTGTACCCATATGTTAATCTGTACAAGTGTGTTGTACTACCATCGAATGGCATTTCTATATTTATTTTGATGTCCCTTCTGCCCTACACAATTTACTGAGTACTCACAACAAGTTGGGTCATTCCGTGTCAAATCAACCAATGGTCAAAAAGTTGATTTTTCAGAATTTTACTTGAATTTTAACCAATGAATAAGTAGCTAAACCTGAGCACTTTTTCAAAAACAACTAAGGATTTGCATGCAAATTGTGTCTGTAATGCCCTACAATGTGAACTGTAATGCGCCCCAAAACGCACGTGCCCCAAAATGCACCAATTATTTTTATCTGTTTATTTTGAGAAGTTTACAAGCTGCTGAATATGTAGACCTATAGGTACAGATTATCTATGCATAATTCAAGAATGATGGGGCAAAGGACAATGGGTAAACTGTGTGCACAAAAATGGAAAAGAACATATTTTTTAGAAGAAGGATTTCAGCAGTCTGTATTTCTTTGTTGTGTTACAATACAATGTCCAAACTGTGCTACCTTGATTAGTAATAATTTGTGATGAGTCCTAACAAAATGAGTCACATGTGCAAATTTGAAAATATTGAGTTATATACATCATTGGAAAGAGCAGATATTAAGCTTTCATATGATGCATAATATAGCTCATAGCTCACTCACAGTCGAAGTTATGTTGCAATGAACATGCATGGGGTAGAAACGTTCAAACTGAGAAAAACGCATTTGAAGTTCGAGTACATGTTTACTTCAAAATACATTAGTTACCAAGAACATGTTTCTTTGAAATTTTGTACACCATATGCTTAAGGTATTATCTTATGTTACTGAAAATATGGAATAAATCAGTAACATACTAAATAAATTATGAGCAAAAGAATTTACCCTGTATATAGCCGTAATTGTATTTGCGTACAAACAGTACAACAGAACCACTGCACACACTAATAGACTTGGTTGTCATTTTAGTGATTTTATTAGTCAACTGACAATGTACTGGACTTGCTTAACTTATTGAACAAACTAAAAATGTTTGTTATTTAAGCCCCCCCCCCAGACAAGACAAAACCAATCAGCTGATAGTATCATATTATTTATAATCATCAAATCAGTGATTGCCACATTTCAAAATTGTTACATTTCAACGCTGATAAATAAAATGTATAAATACTACAATCTACAAGTCCAGCACTGTGTTCTTTATCAGCAATGTGTCCTTTCCCAGCATTTGCGAACATAACTCCAGGGTTGACTGTGAACACAAATAAATGTTAGTTTATTACACAAACATAATGATCAGTGTAATCATTGACATCAATTTTAAATATCATCTAAATCATCTCACACCAATATTGTACAAAACATTTAAACTGAAAATTAATGCAGATGCATAATTTAACCTGATTACAAAATTAATGTGGTAACTTAATAGTGGCTGAATAGCTCAATTGTTTGCTGCTTGCCTTATTATATTGGATTTAAAACCTTGGCTTTGCTTTGCACCTGATATAGAGTGAAACCTCATCATTAAGGTCACCCTTGGGACTGGGTCGAAGTGACTGAATAAAGAATAACTGTTAGCGGGACTTAATGTCCTGTACATTACTCTCATGAAAATAATTATCACTGAAACATATGGTGAAAACATTACTTGATAAAGGGATGCATCTAACCGACAGAACAAAAGATGAGACGGGTTAGTGCAATATTGTTAAGTCCTTTCTATCAGACATAAAACATTTAGTGATTAAGAAAATGTATTGCCCATGTCAGCTGATCTTTAAAAACATTGGGTTAGTGTATTGATGTTTATGTTAATTGCAATAGATGTACACATTTATAATATGTAATTGCAAATATTGGTCAGTTTTAAGTAGTCACAGTGTGTTGTATGTTATTTGTTTGGTGTGCAATGACATGACGTTCGACAATATGTTGTAAAATACCTTAAATGTTGGAACTTCCCAATTCCTGGCAACCAACAAAGCCGAGTTCAAACAGATGCGTCAGACAAGTCAGCTCTATTGCTGTATTTGCAGGAACATCTGAACAAGAAATGTTGGAGCCCAATGAGTTATTAATTAGAATGCTGGTGAAATGTGTACAAATATATTCCAAATGTGTACAAATATAAAAATAATGTGTGACTACAATATAAAGACCCTGGGTCTGATTATTCAACTAAAAATCCTTTATTTCACACTCATATACATATTCCGAACAGGTCAAAAACAAATTACATTTCATTTGATTAATTGTTAGATTTGTTTACTTATTAAAATTATCACTCAGTCAGTGTCCAATGACAGTCATAGACACAGTGGCTCTGCCTCACTCCCCCGGGCTTGTGGCTGGGCATTACCCCAATATAGTGACAGTTAGTGCCCAGTGACACTAGGTAACAGTGTCAGTGGTGTCAGTGACGTATAAAGTAGTGAGTAAACAACGTGATATTTGCACATCTACATATAATTATGTTATATAATTACTAAACAAGTCAGTATAATGCACATATAAAATTATAATACCTAAGTTAAACTCGTTGGCCATCGCTGTCGTAGTCACAGAATACGCTGCCGCTGACATCGGATCTACGACTTCGCCACGTCAAAATCCATCGTTCCTCTTCATGTCTCCGTACAAAATACTTTCTAAAGTCACGCTCATCGTCGAACATGATACCCCAAACATTTTAGCTGATATTATCACAGTCAATGTACGATTAATTGGGAATATTATCAAAGAGGTAACGCGCTTCGTTGTTGTTGGCAAACGAATGAGGTCAAGATCGTTAGCTCTGCACGTGCGCTCGATAGTCGAACCAACTGGAGCGCCTGCTATTGTCATGTGATAGCTACAGGACGGTTTTGTTGATGCGTAGGACCTTTGTCTCAAGAGCCGTTATTGGTTAATTTTGAAGTATAGAGGGAATTCCCATACCATATATGGAAACTAGATATGATGGGCATTCCAGGCATACCAAATATGACCGCTTTTCGTTGAGGGATATCCCCGAAAATGCGGCTGGAACTTGTGCGATTTATCACTTTTGTTTTAAGGAATTCATGCGTGAACTGCTACATACCTTTTCTAAAGATGTTATAAAAGGCATTAAATATAATATAATTGAAAAAAACCTTTGCAAATCGATAGAAAAGACATTAAAGTGTCAGTTGGTGACAAAAAGTAAAAATCCTCAAAAATCAGCGTTCAAGACATGTACGGCGATTTCTCGAAATCAAGTTTCTACACATCCGACTTATTTCGTAAGGACTCGGTCACATTTAATGTTTTTTTGCTTCATGGTAGTAAATTTTTTACCACAAGCAGCTGCATTTCAAAAGCTCAGCAGTGATTCATTAATCAGAAATCACCAAGTGTGCAGCAGATGCATGGTTGAATAAGCATTAGCTGCTGACATGTTCGATGTGATATATCTTAATTACACTAATTTCTTTGGCTGGGATTACTTTAGCCGCTTTGTGCATGCGTGCGTGCGTGCGTGCGTGCGTGCGTGCGTGCGTGCGTGCGTGCAGCTTATATTTGTGTTTGTTTTTGTTGATGTAACCATTTGATCAAAAAATATAAATTTCCTGCATGTAAGAGTAAATATTAATCTGCACATAGCAATGCTTGAATTAACATGTCTATTGTCTTCGATGACTGATTTGTCCATGTTTCCATAGCCCCTTATTACATCAATGCCATGCATGTGATGTGACTGTGGCGTTCCCACAGCACCAGTAGCCAGGCTGATCAGCTGGGTTCTGTGCACCAGCAAAGAACCAGATTGTCGATCAGACATCCCCTAGAGAGGCTGTTTTGTCTGCTTCCAATTGAAATGGATCGGTTTTTAAGTCAAGTAGTATAGTTGTCTGCTCACTGCGGAGAATTGTCAGTTTGGTTTTGCGAATGGATGGTTCTGAAGCAGCAGCAACAGAACGCAGCCGTTGTCGTGGCGACCCAGATCATGCAGGAACCTATCATTCTCTCATCTGTGGTTTTGTCATGGGTTTTGCGATGAGATGTTTGATCTCATTTTAGTCATTTAGTCATTGCCGCCAGTTGTGGAGTGAAGGAAAATATCTGGTGGAACAAGCATAGTTTGAAAAGTGCTGCTAACATTTAACAGCAGTTGTTGGAAGTCTTGAACATATTTGGGCTTTGCGGTACTCTATTAGCCAAGCTGCTGGGAGGTATAGGCAAGCCAACATACAGTGTATTTAGGGATTTGATTTCTGCTTCATATACACATACTGTGTTGCAAACATGAAGAGCATTGGGAACCTGATATCATGGAAAAGGATAAAACGAACTCACACTGAAAGTAGTCGGTAAGTATGGCATATACCAATGATTTGAGAGCATTGTTTCTTATGGATATTATGGTGTTCATTTTCGCCTGTTGAAATTATGTATAGCATGATGTCATCTCAACTTTCAATGGAATAGTTGATACGTATTACATAATAAAATTGACAGATTCATTACATCATGTGTAATTGAAAGCCAGGCCAATGTTCAAATGTCTGTTATTGTCAGGGTATTGTGACAACAAAGAGGTTTCAGCTCGGGACTTTGTAGTTGTTCACAACCATAATTCATCAGGTGGCATATTTAACAGCACTCCAGAATTGTAAATTAGTTTTCACAGATGACAGCCATCAATCATTTAGATAATTGTGGATAGAAGGCTCTGTATTGGCAGGTTTGCTGTGGCAGTCACATCACAGAATGCCTTTGTATTCAAATGTAGTGTTGTTTCCTGTTATTCGTTTCTGCAGATGCAAAATTTTATTTACAGATAATGAAGTATTGACTTCAAATGTTAAGGAAGACTTTTCTTCCCTGGAAATATGTTGTTGTTACATTAAATGAAGTTTTTAATGATAGTTAGGATTTTTGATAAGGTAAACTAATAAATGTGGATGCACCAGTGAAGTGGTCCTCTTGCTGTACAGTTGAACTTTAAGACTTGCTGGTTTTATTCAAAATGCTGGGAATTTTTTCCATTTCATCAGTTCACTCAACTGTGTAACCAAGTATTACTGGTACATTATGTGTTGGCTGTTGTGAAATGGCAATTGCGGGCACTCTTTCTCATTTTATCTAAATAAATAACGAGTGTTTATTTGTAACGTTACCACATGACTAAATGTGCCTTTTTTACTTGAAGAGCAAGTAATATTCTTGCACATGGGATGAAGGAGGGGAGGTGTTTTTCATCTCCTCCAGAAAATTTTTATTTTCATAGAAATAGTTGGTTGCAGGGTGTCAAATACACTTAAAAGTGTATAAGTGGGAATACTGGAAAGTTCAAATGCAAACACTTAAAATACTTAATATGTATTATGTAAACATCTTGTTAAATGTTGTATTTAAATATTCTTGATTTTGAGTTTATTATTTAAATAGATGCATGTTTTAATATTATATGAACTACTTGGTATAGTAAAGCATGAACATTATGTGTGAGGTATTTGAAATTTCAAATACATTCCATTCAAATAATAATACATTTGGTTAAAAATCTTCAAACGTGTTACTGATGATAACGTTCAATTTTAATCGTTTGTTGCAACAAACCTTGTTATCATTATTATTATTTTATCTTCTTTATTCAGA
Organism: Lamellibrachia satsuma; assembly: GCA_033239005.1. Lineage (NCBI taxonomy): Eukaryota > Metazoa > Annelida > Polychaeta > Sabellida > Siboglinidae > Lamellibrachia > Lamellibrachia satsuma. The sequence goes on from BSQZ01000002.1 coordinate 18,443,320, forward strand.
TACAAACTCCACAAACATATACATGAAATCAATGTTACATAATGATTATATTTTGTGCTTCTGTCCATACATGTCATTTTCACTGTGCCATAATTGAGTTAATTGAGATATTCCTTTTTTGCAGTACCAACATGGAACTGACTGAAAAATATGAAAAAACGAAAGGTAAGCTTGCTAAAAAATTATTTCTCGTATGTATTAATTAAACTACTGACCTCATGCTGAACCTATAAATGTACAGTTGTTTGTTACCACAAATAAAATAACTTGTATTGGAAAAGATAAGTGTTTATTAGAACACATGAATCAGTGTATCAACTATGTGATGTTGCAGAGAAAGTGACAGAACTAGAGGAAGAGCTGGAAGCCAGCTCTACTGAGTGTTTGCTTGAGAAAGAGAAGAATTCACAATTACAGGTAAGATTTATTACTGTTAAGCTATCTTTGGTTATTTAACACCTGTCAAGTCATACCAGCATAATCCCTAATTTTGACGTAAAAGCCTGCATTGGTTCATACATGTTGAGTTTCAGAAATGCAAATGAATGATATTTGTGCGTAAATTGGAGGGTCTCTGGGTCTCAGAGAATTGTGTGTAAATCGTACGGTTTCAGGGTGTTTGAATTGTGCATATTTCACATCCCTGCCACGCATAATAAAAATTACCACTAGATCAGCTTAAGTTCCGAATACATTAAACATGGTACACTTACATGTTAATATAAACATGTTGGTGGTAGATAAATTCTTTGTGAACTAGTAATTATGTAATTAAACATGTTTACTACTCTGATGGTCTAGGAATAAAACAACTTATTCTACTCCTGAAATATAAATAAGAAAAAAAATCCCTTACCTGACTGGTAATAGCCTACATATTTTATTACACATGCAACTAACATAATATTTAATGGCAGCATTTTCTTTTATTTAAGTTTGTGATCCTGGGTGATGGAGGCGGTAATTCATGAAAACACTTGAAATCCTGGGTGACAGAGCTGCATAAAACTTAATTGCAGTAACCTCTACTGTTGTTGGGTGCATGAGTAAAGGGAGGGATTGGCGATGTTTTGTTCTTCTTCTTCCTGTGAAGGACTGGACTCCTTAGGAGCGTCGTAAGTCCTGCGGTGTCTGTGTCCGTTGGTAGTTCCGGTCAGGGCCAATTAAAAGACATTGCACCGCTATTGGGGCAACAATGGGTGTTTTTAGGTTAAAAACTATATTAAAATCTATATACACGATCTGAAGGTGTTTATGAAGTGATGAGGACTGGCTGCAGTTTGTGGAGACTGCGGCCTAGTCGACTCTGGAAGGACTCCAGTGAAGGGGCTGAGGAGATAGAGGTTGGGAGGTGGTTCCACTCAGACACTGTATGAGGGAAGAAAGAGTGAAAGATGGCAGGGTGTTGGATTTTTTCCTGATGCAGGCATTGTGCTCCTCTAGTCCTTCGGTCAGCGTGGTGGAAGAAATTTGCTGGGTTGATGTCTACGAGGCCTTTGTTGATTTTCTAGAGCATCCCCAGGCAGATCTGTCGTCTTCGATGTTCCAGACTTGTCCATTTTAGATTTTCGAGCATAGATGTTACACTGCCTGGTGATCTGTCTTTGTAGTTGTTGTTCACATATCTGGCTGCTCGGCGTTGGACGTTTTCAAGGAGTTGGGCATCCTTTTGCTTGTAGGGATCCCAGACAGCTGAGGCGTATTCCAAAGTGGGGCGTACCAATGTGGTGTAGGTTGCTGTCTTGACTTTAGGGGTACACTCTCTGAAGTTCCTTCAGAGGAACCCCATTGTCCTGTTTCATCTTGCCGCTACATCCTCTACATGGTTGGACCAGGAGATATCACTTGCTGATGTTGATGCCCAAGTATTTGTTGGTATTTGTCGTTTCCAGTGTTTGACCATGTAGAGATGTTAGGGTTTCCCTTCGCTTGTTGGGCATGATCCGGATGACGTTGCATTTGCTCATGTTGAAGTTCATTTGCCAGGTGTTTTCTCACTCTTCCAAGGAGTCATGGTCTTGTTGAAGTAGGGCCTGGTCTTGGTGATCCTTAATTCTTCTGTAGAGGTGGCTGTCATCTGCGAAGAGTCTGGCACGGGAATGATAGACTGCATCAGGTAAGTCGTTGATATAAGTCAGAAAGAGAAGGGGGCCTAGGAAAGTGCCTTGTGGTACTCCAGATAGGACAGGTGCAGGGGACGAGAGGGTGCCTTCTAGGGCAACTTGCTGTGTTCTGTTGGTCAGGAAGGATTGTATCCAGCTCAGGGTCTTGTCACGTACTCCATAGTATTGCAGCTTGTGCAGTAGACGTTGATGGGGAACTTTATCAAAGGCCTTGGAGAAGTCAAGCAGAATTACATCTACCTGATCCCCCAATGCCAAGTTTTTGGAGATGTTGTGTACTGTGACTAGGAGTTGAGTTTCACATGAGCGCTTCTTCCTGAATCCGTGTTGGGCATCAGTTATGATGTGATGGCAATCTAAGAGTTTCATCACACTGCTGTGGATGATGTGTTCTAGGACCTTGCAAGTGATTGAAGTCAGTGAGATTGGTCAGTAGTTTGCAGGCTGGTGTTTATCTCCTTTCTTAAAGATTGGGACCACCATTGCTTCCTTCCAATCTGATGGCACCTGACCAGCATCTAGGGACCACTGAAAGATAACTGAGGCCACACAAAAATATTTTTTGTTTCTTTAGAAATCTGGGAGATTTGTTCTCCCGTGTGGGAGACCGGGAGATGTGATAGATTTCCGGGAGTCTCTTGGCCATTTCAATTAAATGCAGTACAGGGGTGCGTAGTGAAAGTAAATTTTAAGTCTTGCTGTTAATTTCCAGTACCACATCAATGCAGGGTCATCTCTGCCTCATGCTCATATGCATATCTGGTCACTCATTAACGCTTTAAAAAAACTGGCATGGTCTGCGAGAGATTTAGGTGATCTCGAGTCAGAATTCTATTTTGGTGATGTTATCAGGAATTGTGGTTATTTGTGAGGCTTGTGTCAATGCTGGGCCAGTTGCATTGCGTATTGATTTTTGTAGGGTTTTTTACCAGAGAAAAGTTCAATGCCCATCTATCCATGATTTACTGCATCACCAAACCCAGTGACAGGTGTAATTGACCTGGGACATCCATTGGCAAGTCTGTGCATGTCTGAGTATGAAGTTTACACATTGATTGCTTTGGGTCCATCTTCCCTTAGGGTTTCAGTTTGAAAAAAATTATTGCTGCAGCTTTTGTTGCAAGAGCCACTGATTGATGTTCAGCAGAGAAACCGTCTGAGCAAAATTCAATTTATACATCTGTGTCGTAAGTAATGTAGTTGTTGCTCAGGAAAAGGGACAAATCAACTAAAGTAAACTAGTTTCTGAACCAACTAGGCCAGAAAGCTGTTGCTTGAGTTTTAGAAGTAAGGTTGAACATTGTAGTAAATCCTTCAAGAACTGCTGTAAGAGTTATCATAAGTGTAAGAGTTATCATAAATGATCATTTTGTTTCACTTTATTCTTCTAATTTAAAGTTTTTCCTGAAAATTGTTCTTCTGAATATTAAAAAACTCCAGTATATGAATATGAATACCTTGATGCAGGTAAAAAGTATACATGTATAAATAAATTTAAATATAATAAACATATATATATATATATATATAAATAAGTCAGATATAAAATTACTATTGTAAGTTGAAGATGAAAGCTGATCTTCTGAATATTAAAATTCCAGTATATGAATTCCTTAATTCAGGCAAAAAAAACACATTAAAAATATATATAATAAATAGATATAAATAAGAATTATCAGAATGAATAGCTTTTGTGCAGCAATTGCAGCATGGCTGAATGCTTCCAAGAGAAATGGAACTGATGTTTGTATAACAGGTCTGCTTGAGGCAAAGTGTAATAACTCTTGGAGCAATAAATGTTGGTGTAGCGGGGCATGAATTGAATGCTTTATTTTGCCCATCTAGACCATTATCAGTAAAATAAAATAATAACAAATATTTATACAGTATATTTCTTAATTTGAATTAACAATAAAATATAACACTTGATATGATGATGTAATGCTGTTGCAGCAATCATATTCATGCATGTCATACTGTTCTGAGGTTCATAATAAAAAAATTGACATGGCATACTATTTTTCATAAACATCTGTCATGTATTCTAGCAATATAGCAGACCAGCAGCTTGGTGTGTCTTGTATTTGAAACGTATGGCCTTGTGAACATATAATGTTACATTTATTATAAGTTTGAAGCTTGCTCTTTTTAAGAAATGTAAGCGTACACCTTTGGTATATGACAGATTCAAGTGAATGTTGACGAACTAAAGGGACTGGCATTAACAAGTTTTGTTGTGGTGCTTCTGAGCTGGAGTCATAGACATAAATAGAACACCCGTTAGTAAAACAAGATCGCTGAGCTCTTATCAGTTGACACATGATAAACTGATGCCGGCATGGACCAGTGACATTCATGCTGCTGCATGGCAAGAACCCACTGGAGGCCCAGTGTTTATACTGTACAGCACCCAGTCTTCATCATATATCTATAGATTGGACATTCTTCTCTAAGGTCCCAAAAATATTCTTTTCCCATCTTCCAACACATTCCCCAGCTGCTCCATCACAGCCATATCCACCTGCTGATCAAGATCTTTCTCGAATGTTATCTGGCCAACTTGCCCAAGGACACGCCTCATGTAAGCTGGTTTCACATGGTTTGTCAAACAAATGCGTAGAATGAATGTGAATGTTGCAATGTGTATAGAATGAGTTACATGATAGTGTTTCATACACCGAAGAAAAGGCAACCGATGACCAAAAAGGGGAGAGCCTCATTAAATGCTTAATAGAGAAAAAAAATCTTATTAACTGATTTGACCCCACAACGGCCGCGGCCGGCCGCTCTGTGCAGTCCTAGAACGGCCGCCGCCGGCCGCATACAGGACCCTCTATTAAAAAAAAATCCTGGCGAATAACTACTGAACAAAACACTACCAAATTTTGCCACACCCTAGCGGATACATTTTGCAACCACAACAACTCATTACGTGCATGTGTTGCCCTTTCGGAAATCTTGATTTTCATCAGTTTTGTTCAGGCTATCTCGAAAATTTTTATTTCTATATTTGTCATGATAAAATATGGTGTAACCTGAAAAATAACTGTCAGAATTTTATAATGTTTCCAGTGGTGCAAAGCTAACACATATAGCTACATTTTCTTCGCTGAGTTGCATAGGGTTATAGTATGGGATCATTGTCAAATGTCAGTCGCAACTTTCAAAGTTTTAACAAATGTACTATTTTGTCTTTGCAAATTGTTATAAAATGTCAACATTTTATTAATATATCCTATTTCTATGTATACGTACATGTGGAGAAATTAATACTCTTCAAAATAAACACAACTTGTAATTGTCAATATTGAATAGTTTTTTTCTACAGATTTTTGAACACAAGGAGGTAAAATCGCTCAAAATTTGCCAGAAATCCTGGGTACATGGTGGCATGTTTTAATAAAATCCTGGGGCCTAATGGGTTAATGAGCTGACATCTAGTAAAGTTCTGAACAAGAGTTACAAATATGCATACATGCACGCGAAACTGAATCCTACCCCTATAAAATTTTATGTTGCACCCAATCAATGTGACTATTGGGAAACACTTAATGTTCTTAATGTACTCCCCCATGAAAAACAAACGTATCTGTAATATATTGATATTTCAGAAAATTTTCTAAACTGTTACATTCATTCATATATACACTAACACAGCACAAACATTTGTGACATAAATTACCTGAAAATAACGAGATGTTAGATCCTGTCTTCTGTCGATTCGTATACAGCTGTAAGCCACACAGGAAATAACCATATTCATTGTCCCACAACTTTCTCCAGCAAGCTTCCAAAATATTTGTCTTGAAGAGTTTAACACTAATGCACGATGCTCACTCCAATATGAACAACCCAACTGCCCACACTTATAACACAACTGCTGGTACCACCCTCACCCAAATTAATAATCAGTCTGGTGACCATGCCCAATAAGAACAAATGACATTGACAAATCTTCAAGTTAATTGGTTCCTGGTGTCATCATCACTGGCTACTAGCCCAATAAGTTTATACTTCTCTGGTAGCCACCTCATCTTCATTGCTTTTGTTTGCCTTATATTGTACATGATGATGGTGAGGAGGAAATACATTAACTTACTTACTCACTTACTTACATATGTTAGACAACTATTTGTAACATGTTATGTTCACACTATAAACAGTATTACCCTATGTGTCGTGCAGTGGATGCAACTGTTTCTGCCTTGCAATGAAATGCCAGCCAGTGGTCCTTGCCTGCTTCACTGCAGGGAGCTGGCTTATCGCTCTTGTTTATAGGGGGATGGTTAATGATGTAACTCTATGACTGGAGTCCGGCATGTGATAGCCAGATCTGTTATGTCCCATTTCTGGTAGGAGAATCCAGTGTTTAATACCCATCTTACATTCTTACTAGTGTGAAATTTAAATGTAGTGATTTTCAGGTTTCCTCCTGTTTTTGCAAAAATCTCCCGTGTACGTTCTCCCTCACATTTGAAAAAAAAAATTTCCTTTGAATTTGCCTGGCTGAATCATAACTTTCATTTTGATTGGTCAATAATCGTGTTATTGACGTGTATTCCAGTTTTTTGCATTTGGTAAAATCCTGTCCACTGTGGCATGAATGGCACGATTTTATGTCATGTAAAAAGTTTCCAGCCTTGCCATTTGAAAAATTGAACATGTGTTGCAGGACTCTCTGACGTCCAACTGTCTGCAGCGCCAGGTGGACATGAAGGAACTGTGGCATCTTGTACACTCAGACATTGACATAGACACTACATCCACAGACAGTCAGGTAAGACGAATCATAGAATTTCACCTCAAGCATGGAATGTAATGTTTTGTTGATATTTCTGCCAGTAAGAGACGTCATCTGGACAATGCTTAGTATTCCCTAAATGGCTAGTGATGTTAGCTTGTGAGGGGCAGTAAGTTAAACGAGAGGACCATGCAGGGTTCAAGTCCACCTGATGCGAAACTTGGGCAGCTAGTTCACCCCACTTTTTCTGTGTCTTTCAGATGAGACACTAAAAGCCATAGGTCCCTTCTATTTGGTGTCTATTCCAGGGGAACTAAAATACCCTACACAGGGGTAGTTTAGTAACCTGTGAACTAACTAGAGAGAAGGAAAACTCTAAAAATAAACCAATCAACATGATTCTCAGTTGAGATTTGCAGATTACACTACAAATGCAGATACTATATAGATATTATATAGATTAACAGCAATGCTTTTATAGATAGTAAATTCTCTATAACACACGTAGCAGTTTGCATTTCTTTTGCATCCCTGCCAGTGGTTGCATTTTCTAAAAATTAGGTTTTCATTCACCAATGAAGTTGGTTATTGTTGCTTTGAGGTGATAATTTTTTTATGTAGTGAGTAATACAGTAACTAAATGTGTGTGAAGATATTTGTGAACATGCCAGGCACTGTGTTCTTACTTGTTTGATGGTACAGGAACTGTGTTCTTACTTGTTTGGTGGTACAGGAACTGTGTTCTTACTTGTTTGGTGGTACAGGAACTGTGTTCTTACTTGTTTGGTGGTACAGGAACTGTGTTCTTACTTGTTTGATGGTACAGGAACTGTGTTCTTACTTGTTTGATGGTACAGGAACTGTGTTCTTACTTGTTTGATGGTACAGGAACTGTGTTCTTACTTGTTTGGTGGTACAGGAACTGTGTTCTTACTTGTTTGGTGGTACAGGAACTGATGCACAGTTCAAGGATGCTGTGCCACCAGTGTATAGTATCAGCACATTGATTAGTACCTGAAGGCAACTCTTAGTTAGCTTCTGTGAAGTAACTGCATTGTGGATAAATGCTTTTTACTATGCTGCTGGCATGTTACGGACATGTTGCGGACAAATAAGCAGGAGAAGGATGGCCGATGTCTCAGTTCAGTCTGCCGATAAAAACCGAGAGAATTGGTTGAAATAATCGAAGACAAAACCACATTTACTTTTTACAAAAACTGCGTTAAAATTCACATCCCAAGAAACCGGATGGCTGCCATCAGTGGAAATGTGTATTATGAAGCATGCTCAGTAGTACTAAGCCATGCAGGATGACAGCCTTGTGTATTTTTAATAATTATACAAAATTCTAATTTTTTTGGCAATTCTAATTTGTGAGATCTTGTAAATGATACATTTGCATTATATAACATTCATTCATAACATTCATAGTGTTTGCCTTTCTTTGTAGCCTTAAATTTATTGTAACCTGTCGGACTTGTTCCATTCAGGGATGGTAATAATAATATGGCAGACTTTCAACATTTCAGAAGTTCACAATGCACTGGTATGTCTGTAATGATACACTGATTTCACATTTAAAGATACAGGAATTACAGGTTTTTATTGTGGCACTTGCCAATATCTGTAGAAACCAGAGCCCTACCGAACATTGCACAATGAATTAGGAGTACTGGGGACACTGAACATGCATACTGTGCAAAGCTGTATTTGATTAGAAGATTTCTGGGTCTAATCTGTTGTCATTGCATATTCAGCACTGTCTCCACTGATCACCCAGTAACAGAGAATTACTGTCCATAATGTTGGCAAGTAACGGAGCAACTGTATTAGGCGTGACTGATTTATTGGGTCATTAGAATATGTGAATGCCACCAGTCTTTTTCTAATTTCACGCACCAGAGCTTGATGGATTGCTTTGTCATAATGTTTCCAGGGATGAGAGTGCTGTTGCATAAAAATGATGGTTAGGAAGGCCGGCATTTGTTTATCACAACAATTACGTTGACTTGCGTGGCATTGCTGCCGGTTGTTTTATTGTCAACGTGTGGATTATGGCAGCTTTTGTAGACACTGGCTACTGATGTACTCTTTTTACTTTACATATGTCAAATTTGTCAGACCAGATAGCTTGCCGTACACTAGCCAATATTTTGTCACAACTCCCAGCTCACTGCTGAAATCAGAAAGCTATATTGTTGAAACTTTGTCATGTCAGTGTGTATCACCATCATGATTGTCAATAGAAAGCTATGTTGCAGGAGAGTGTGATGACAGCATCAACTGAGTTGCTGCGGGAACAAGTGGTCAAGGAGATGCAATCACTGCGCATGCAACTAGCCAAGAGTCAGATGGCCCTCGTCTCTCTTGTAAGTAGTAACCCTCAGCCTTTCACTGTTGCCCGGCTGCAATTCTTGCAAGATTGTAATACACACATTTAAATTTGTTGATGTTGCAAAAATTGTGGCAACACGATCAAACACTTCTTTCAACATAGCCAAAAGGTTTTTATTTATGTGGGGAGATTTCGCCACCTTGCCAAGGTGATTTTATTACTAGTGATGATGTCCTGGTAGGATGACGTCATCCAGGATGTCATCATTAGTACTACAGGTAAAACAAAATCTGAAAATGAACAATTCTGAGAAATGCTCAATAAAATGGTGGCGAAAATTTTTAAAGAATGTGAAAAAGTCAATGTGTACACAGAAAGTAACGACTGTCGATATGTTATTTGAAGATATAGGTTTGTCTCCTGAAGTGGTCACAACTATCTGAAAGAATATGATGCTATGTATCCTGATAGTTACTGTGCCTCCAACATGCAGCCGAATTCTTGTTATTAACTTGGTAATGCCATAGCCATGAACTCCAATGTGGAATTGCACAACAATGTCTTCTTTGTTACTTAGACAAGAGTTTGATGTTGAAAGCATCTGTTGGCGTTCACGAGTCTTCACAGACACACTGCAGAAATATAATAAATACTGCAGTAAAAAATTGGCTAAAATATAACTTAATGTAGTGATGACTAATATATTTTTCCCTGCTTTAACCCTTTAGACCCCGCACATTGAATTACCCGTGTGCTGCTTTTCCCCGGGCAACTGAGGCAGATTTTGAAAATTATGGGTGCTTGTAGTTTTTAAGCTGTAGTTTCAAAAGTATTGATATCTTATAATTGCAAGTTATGTTTATTTTGAAGCAAATTGAATTATCTATGCAATGGTGTAACTGCTGGCTCCACACAAGGAAATGTTCTTCCTATGCATGATACTGCACAAAGAATCCAATTTTGCACAAATGCACATTGCATGTCAGACATCCAAAGCATGTCTCAATTGCACGTCCAGATGGCCGTTTCACTCCATTTTTGCGACACACCTGATAAGCTCATTTTTTTATGACAATGAGTTGTTGGAGTTCTCATCAGGGATATCATCACTACTATTACTTGCCACCTGAAACAAACAAACAGCTACAGTAATGAAAACAGAATAAGAATAAAATTTTGTATGCATTTGTCACATGTCATATCCATTACAACAATGTAAAATTATCATTTTTACAAGCAGCCAATAATTACAAGACTTTTTTTTAAATTGACTAATATCTGAAATATAGATAAATATAATTAATTACAAAGACCACTGACACCGTCATTATAATAAAATTGTCAACAATGTCCAAAGGCAAAGCAACAACACCACCCATCCTGGCACCGCCCATCCAGATTCCAGGGGCCGGGCTTGACCCAGATTTTTCTGTTTTTTTTACTCATTTGCTTTATAATTAATTATATAACAACATGCACAACTAACAATGTAATCTAAGCCGAGTAAATGGCACAAAACACACAATGTCAGCGTTGAAACAGTCGACAAGTTGAATAAGACAGTGACCAGGCTACTCTTGGATGAAGAAAACCAACCAACGCCATCTTCAATTTATCGCTCACTCAGTCAAAGATCGAGCCACATATAAATCTTACCTCCACATCCATCTCAGAAGCACTTTCTTCCGAAGATTCATCTCTAAAATCGCGCAAACTTCATCTGCAATGAACGTATCTGTTCTACGAGAAACGGCCATTTTTAAAGCCCACCAGTGCTCGACTTAAAATGCGATTATCTTCGAAACTTTCAATACGACCATATGTTAATTTTACCCACAATTCATGGCTAAGATATGTAGAATTCCGCTAGTTTTAGTTTCATATCAATCCACCCGATGACGCCACCTCCACAGCATTTTTCCCCAGCGGACGCTTTCGGGCGCCGTGGGGAAAACAAGGTCGGACGCTTTCGGACGCGTGGGGTCTAATGGGTTAAGTTGACAATCAGTCAGTTGGCTCATACAAATCAGTCAATCAGTTCATAAACAAATGATGGCTGAAGCTTATGTATTAGAGGTGAATGATGTTATTCCTTATACTTATTTTGACCTGACCGTAATGGGTATCAGTATTTAAATTTCTGTAGAACATTAACCTATACTTGTCCTAGTGGGAACTGCAGCCGTAGCAGTAGCGCCACATGGTGGACCAAGAACATACCATTGGGACTTGTTGTGCTACGTATACAGTCCTTCCTGGGTGGGCAGTGTGGCATGAGTGGCGCCACCTGTTGTCATTTTTGTAGCATCAAGATGGCATGTAGCTAGTGTAGACTATAAAAGTCCACATTGCTTGTCTTGAGTGTTTCTTTGCCTTATTTGTTGGTTTGTTAGAAACACAGACAACTTAAAAGTACAAATTGTGTTTGTTTTTATCATAAAGTCACGTGATATCTATGTCTAAACTATATCTATTCTACCATCTAGGCCACCCAAATGTGTTTAATGAACCACAGGTTTTAAATATAATGTGACCGTTATCTGTTTAAAAATATCAACTGTGCCATTTCAGCACGCAATGTAAGCATGATATTCAGACCGAAACATTCAAATATATGGTAGGGTGGTTGTACGGTGGACAGCCTAGGTGATGCGGATCACTGGGATTGTCTTTCTAGGAAGCAAGACAGCTTCCACTGGGCTTTCGCTGCAGTGACCAGAGCTGTGACTACAGAAACAACAACGAAGACCGTCTCAATTCACCACTGATCGGTAGGTACAATGTAGCTTCTGAAATGAACATAACACTGACAACACTGACTGACTGACTGACTGACTGACTGACTGACTGACTGACTGACTGACTGACTGACTGACTGACTGACTGACTGACTGACTGACTGACTGACTGACTGACTGACTGACTGACTGACTGACTGACTGACTGACTGACTGACTGACTGACTGACTGACTGACTGACTGACTGACTGACTGACTGACTGACTGACTGACTGACTGACTGACTGACTGACTGACTGACTGACTGACTGACTGACTGACTGACTGACTGACTGACTGACTGACTGACTGACTGACTGACTGACTGACAGACTGACTGACTGGCTGGCTGGCTGACTGACTGACCGACTGACTGACTGACTGACTGACTGACAGACTGACTGACTGGCTGGCTGGCTGACTGACTGACCGACTGACTGACTGACTGACTGACTGACTGACTGACTGACTGACTGACTGACTGACTGACTGACTGACTGACTGACTGACTGACTGACTGACTGACTGACTGACTGACTGACTGACTGACTGACTGACTGACTGACTGACTGACTGACTGACTGACTGACTGACTGACTGACTGACTGACTGACTGACTGACTGACTGACTGACTGACTGACTGACTGACTGACTGACTCACTCACTCACTCACTCACTCACTCACTCACTCACTCACTCACTCACTCACTCACTCACTCACTCACTCACCCACTCACTCACTCACCACTCACTCACTCACTCACTCACTCACTCACTCACTCACTCACTCCACCACTCACTCACTCACTCACTCACTCACTCACTCACTCACTCACTCACTCACTCACTCACTCACTCACTCACTCACTCACTCACTCACTCACTCACCACTCACTCACTCCTCCACTCACTCACTCACTCACTCACTCACTCACTCACTCACTCACCACTCACTCACTCACTCACTCACTCACTCACTCTCACTCACTCACTCACTCACTCACTCACTCACTCACTCACTCACTCCTCCTCACTCACTCACTCACTCACTCACTCACTCACTCACTCACTCACTCACTCACTCACTCACTCACTCACTCACTCACTCACTCACTCACTCACTCACTCACTCACTCACTCACTCACTCACTCACTCACTCACTCACTCACTCACTCACTCACTCACTCACTCACTCACTCACTCACTCACTCACTCACTCACTCACTCACTCACTCACTCACTCACTCACTGACACTCACTCACTCACTGACACTCACTCACTCACTCACTCACTCGTGTCAGACACTGGTTGCCACATGACTGTCCTTTATGTCATCATCATTGCAATGCCCAGTAAATCGCAGCCTCCTTTCTCGAATCCTATCTTTGCTCATTTTACTGTGAACACCGTTTACATATATGCAAACAATTTTTCAATCTATATATTAATACACTAACTATGGGGACAGTCTGGCGGTATCTACTCCCAGGCACCAACATCCACTGGCCTCTTTATGTTCCTTTGCCTCGCACCAGTGTATGACCTGATCTACCAATTGACGATGTATTTAACAAACCACAAAGTTATTTATAGTTATTTACTATAATGCTTTTTGAAACATCAATGTTTCAATCCTAGGGATTCTATATGTGGGTAATGGTGGTCTGTATCTAACAAAAGCCACAGAGTGGTTCAACACTCAAATCACCCACTGCGTCCATCTTTTTGCGACAGGTAAAAAATAACTCTAAATGACTACCTTCGTGATTGTTTAATGAGTGAATTTTCACATCGGATACGTTGGTAAAGTTAATGTTTTCTTTGCTACGTTATTAGATCTTTCATTCGATAGCAACGTACCAACATTTCTAAATCATTCACAGGGCTGGGCAGACGTTGAGTGATATCTGCGTTGGGTGTGTTTTTCTGAAAGTTGTGTGATTTTATTGAATTATACACAATGTGTGTTAATGGAGCATCAATTTGTTGTGAAATGTTGAAGAAAATCAAATCGTAGCACACACTTTGCAAGAATCCTATGAAACGCTACAATGGCAGCCGGTTTGAAAATCAAATGTGTTTTAACCCCTTTTGCACCAGATATGTTAGCTACGGATGTAGGCTAACCATTTCTATATTAATACGCTAACTTTGGGGGTAGTCTGGCAGTATCTCCACCCAGGAGGTGGCGACGTCCACTCACCTCTTTCTATGTTCATTTGCCTTCTTGGACGAGTTGCCTCTGATCTACCAAATGGCGATGGTAAAACGTCACTCATAAATTCACTTATAACGTGCAATCATCACTATTCAACGGATTCTTTGTGTGGGTAGTGGCAGATGGATCGTAAATGTAGTCTTTGGCCAGCAAAAGCCACATAGTGGTACTACATTCTTCCGACAGGTAGAAAATAACTCTAAATAACTACCTTAGTGGTAGTTAATGAGTGATTTTTTTCCGAGTGTTCTCACATCAATTTGATGGCAACGTTCCAACATTTCTGAATAAAACACTGGGCTGGTCAGAGATTGATGGGTCTCTCCTTTTGGTACGTTTTTCTGAAAGCATGTGTGTTCATAGAGGATAAACGGACATGGTATTGATTTGCTTGTATAATCACTAGGCCATTGACTATTTTGTAAATTTTGCAGAGCATACAATATGTTCGGTTTATTATAACATTTGTTAACATATGTTGGCATTCAACTTAGCATATTTGTATGTATGATTACATACATATAATTATAAATATATGTTGCACAAACAGAAAGCTCAAAAATCTGCCGGAATGGTCTGCGTTTATATTGAATTGTTGGCCTTTTGATATGCCAGTGGCTTCTTTGTTGACGTATCATCTGTATCTGTAGTTTATTATTTGGATGTTAAATGCACTACTAAAACCATTCTGTGCAGATGCTCTGACCTTGGATCTGGATCACCTGGTGAGAAATCGGGTCACGGATAGATGGCACCAGGAGTCGTCATCAGCAGACGATTTTGGCGAAGACATTGCCTTGTCGGAGGCGGACAGTTTCTGGGAGGAGCGGCCAGAGTTGATGACGCCTTGCCTGCTGTGTAAAGTGGCACGTCCTGTTAACACGGCCACACAGACAGACGATGACCAAGGGTGGCGGCCACAGCTTGCTGACAGGCGCTACGCCATGGTAAACACGTCCACCGGCTCCAGCACAAGTGGCATCGACGTCAGCTCATGTAGTGTACGATCAGAACTGAGCAGTGGCTCTGTGTACAAGAGTGCTCATATTACAGAGACCCCCAGAACTCCAGACAGCTTCAATAGTACGGACGATGACCAGCCTGGTATGCAGCGAACGCCGAGCTTTCGACTGGCCATCGAACTGAGTCAGGACTCGGCTGTGCAGTCACTGGACTTGTACGATGGTGACAGTACGGTGACCAGTCCAGACTTGACCCCTGTCAGCACAGAGCTACCTGCATATCCAGACAGTAACGACATCAGCAGTTGTTTACAATGTAGCTGTCAGTCACAGTCGTGTGACTGCAGTCAGGTGGTGATGACACATTGCGAGCCTGATGCAACCCTCGAACCAGAGCAGTGTGACGATTATAGCCTCAACGATAGCACTGCAGAACAACCTGATGTTAAAAATAGGTGAGTGTGTATGGTTTCTACTGTGTCGGGAAAATCTGTGTGAAAAGAAGCATTTTGATGGTTATTTTCTTCTAACAAGAGGGAGACACTTGCTAAAATTATTATCCAGTCTATTTTTATACTTGAAATGAAGCCTGCTTTAGTCTGAATGTGTTGTGTTTCAACAAACAAATGTTTAAAGTGAAACAAAAGTCATGGTTTTGGAGCTATGCACCTTAAAGATTTAATAAAAAACTAACCATTTGCAACTACAATCAAGAATATCACACCAATGGTTTACTCAGAATTGATTAATGATCATAAGAGACATATAAGCGCCTATCAGTTCTTGGAAATCAGTGCATTTTAGAATTCCGCTGTGTTGCGTTAAGTGGCTTCGACTGAAATAGAAAGGCCATAGCACCGCAAACTCTCAATCAAGTAAACTGCTATGTCAAAGCGGGAGATATAATGTTCTTGATTGTAGTTGCAAATTATAATATTTTATTAGTTCTAATAGGTGCATGGGCCCAAAACCATGACTTTTGTTTCACTTTAGTAATGTTATAAATCTCAATCTGACATCAATCTGTTACTTCTTAAGAAATTTGTAGTTATTTCTTTGGATATTTCGGCCTTCATCGGCGGACTGACATTGCTATGGGCAACACAAGCTCAGGAAGGAATACGGGAACTCTTAGCAAACGTCCCGGTTCAGGGCTGGTCTGATGCTATGGACTTTTAAAACTTCTTTGATTCATCCAAAATATCCAGAGAGATATCTGCAGTACAAGTTTCTTAAAACAACATCAAGTTTAACATTCCAAGAGATCGGAACATCACTCCATTAAAACATTTGGTATGTTTATAAAGTGAGTCGTATAGTTAAAGTGCATGGTGCGATGAATGAGTTCTAGACCACTCACCAAAGTTCATAAAGTCAGGTGCATGTAATTTGCCAATATTGCATGGCCCATAATAAATTATGTAGTGTGAGCTGTGAAGTCATCTTTTGTCAGAATTGACTACAGTGCCTTGAATTTGAAGTAGGACCTACCTACAAATGTAGCAGAGGCACTGTGATGTCATAATTCCTTATAGTGATGGGGTTTATGGAGCTTACACCACATGGAGACAGTTTTATGAGTAAGAAATAATTTATGCACTGCACCTAGTCTCTAGTGATGAAATCTAGCAGTAAGTGATCTTGTACTCAACAGCTTGCTTTATGGGGATGTTATATGTATGATTTGCTGAGGTAAAAATAGTGTATGAAGTGTGAAGATTGAAGTAGTTTTCTGTCTGGTAGATGGCAGCAGCAGTCTGGGATTGTACAACTGTTCACCAAACACTACACAGGGTTCATCTTTCAAGTTTCAACAAAATCAGTTTTTTATTCAGTTATCATAGTTTAGCTTTCATTCAGAGTATTTGATTATTGAATGCAACAAATTATCTACTGAATATTTAAATTCTAGCAAATTCTGATTGTGTTTAAAAAATGACAAATAAAGGTAAAGGTATGTTCTTATATAGCGCAGTATCCAGTCCGTAGGACCGCTCAAAGTGCTTTACACTTCACCCCCTGGCAGACCTGTTCATTCCAAGGCCATCTCAACTTCTCTGGGAAGCATTCAGCCACGCTGCAAAAGACTATACGTTCACATTTCCACCACTGTCTGTATTGCCAGGTACTCATTTATACGGCTGAGTGAACTGTGTCAACGTGGGGTGATCAAACTTGCCAAAGGTTCGAAGCGACTGCAGTGGGATTTGAAACCGGGTTCTCTCGATTGAGAGAACCCGGAGTTACACATAGATGAATCTGGAGTTACACATAGATGAATCATAATTGGGCTTTCACTAATTAAACCAGTGACTTCCTTGTTGACTCACCATCTGGCTTTCTCACTTTGGATGGCAATCTTGTCATATTCTTAAATTTTGCAACCGCCCATTTTGGATAAAGTGTCTCGTTGAAGTTTCTATATAGTTGATGATCAACCAACTGCAAGACATTTTCAGTTCTAATTATCAGTGTCATTAATCAGTTTGTCATCACTAAATAATGAGTTATGTTGTTTTTTTTATTTCTGTGGATATTAATTTAATTTGTTATATCAAAATAAACCATCCTTGTCTGATGTTTTATGAAAGCAATAACATTATATTGAAACAGTGTAGTTTATAGCATAATACATTTTTGTAAAAATCACCAATGAACAATCACATTCTGGAATACCTACATTTCTCTTGAGGCAGAAATAATGCATGATGTGGGGGAATTTTTTTGTTTCTGGTGTTGATTTGTTGCTTCATATCCAGCCATATGTTGAAAAGAGTAGTGTCAACTGCTCTCCTGTCTAGACATTGAGATATGGCCCTGGATGACATAATGTCACGTCCGTCAGATGAAAATAATATTGGAGCTAGAAGTCCAGACATTTGTTCAGTTATCAACCCAGAAACTGTAGACACTACTCATGGAGATTTATTTCTGGGTGAATTGTTGCTCTGTATACAGGCATACAACATTCATCCAGATGACTTTTGTTCAGTTATCAACCTAGAAACTGTAGACACTACTCCTGGGGATTTATTTATGGGTGAATTGTTGCTCTGTATACAGGCTTACAACATTCATCCAGATGACTTTTGTTCAGTTATCAACTCAGAAACTGTAGAACCTATTATGAGTCGGCACTTAGCTTCAGAATATTAATTTCCTCTTAAGTTCAGTTTGGTTGACCATCTTTACATTATTATTTTCGCCTATTTCACACATTGCATAATAGGCCTACTAGAGTGTATAATGCTAGAACAGCCAAGTGCAATGTGAAGTGGCAACAAAGCTACCACTCTTCTAGCAAACTAGATCGTTCTGATAGCGAGGGTTTGTGTATTCTGGATGGTGACTATTTACAAAAAGAAAGTACCATATATTAAGTAAGGTGAAGTGTGAAGCATATAATGTGTCGTGTCAAATTATTTACAGAGACTGTGTAGAACACTGTTGGGTGCCCGTTTACTTAACAGCTTGTGTCGGAAGCCAGGTATGCCACTTTCGTGATGCTAAAACTATTTAGCAGGCTTGGATGACTCTCACCCACGCTCCATCTGGAGTTCTGCGTGTTTCAGCACATTTGTTGAATTCCAGAAAAAAGAGAAAGTTGCTGCATGTTGCAAGTAGTTGGCAGAAACAATTGTTTTCCATCACGAAAATAAACCAAGACACTAATTGCTACTAGGCAAATGCCAGTAGGCTATTTGTGGGCGTTCCCCACCAGATAGAGCTGTTCGAGTTAACATATAAAAACAAACCCATGATATTGGGATGGGTAACGACAGATGGCAGTTACATAGTCGGTTTTTTGTTTTTGAGGCGGGGTAACATTTGGAAGTACAATACGCAAAGCTAACTAAGCTGAAATGTGACTGCCTGCATTGACAACAGTCAATGTCACTGAAGATACTGTAAAAAGGTTGCTGTCCTTTCAGGAAGTAAAACCCTTGTCATAATTAAACTATAGTTTGCAGAAGAATCGTTTGCACCAGGATGAAGCAATTCAGAAGAGACTTCCAGTTGATCACCCAGCATCTGTTCTGCACCACTGCTTGCACCTCTCCAACTCCGTTAAAAAAAACAACTCGGCTTCAGTAACAATTATTGCTGCAATTTGAACCCACGAGCGATGCACACTATTAGGATCTGGTTGACGATGCATCTGCAGGCACTTCCTCCAAGCTCTTGCAGCAAGTGCACCAGCTAGTACAGTTCTAGATGCATTCCTGAGGCTGAGTCTCAATCATTTCATCTTGCATTTAATGCAGAATCAACTGGTTGCAGGCTGCGCAAGTTGTCTACGTTAGTCGAGGAGGGGTCAGAGGTTGACGCTGAAGAACTGGTGGCTACAGCTGCTTGTAGAAAAATGCAGTGTTCGCAGAAAACACTGCCACAATACAAGTCACCGCCAGCTTATGAGACAGGCTTCTCTCGTAAGTCTATCTACAGGTAAGAGGCCATGCGGAAGACTTGATAGGGTAGAACTAATTTTTTTTACCTTTCTGAATTCTTTTTGAGCATCCTTGTCAGTGGTGATGTTGGTGCTATGGTGTGTAAATGACTGGTTGTTAAGTCATGTTTATATGATAAAATGCTTGTAGTTATTGGTGTGAAGTGATCATATACATGAGGTTTTAAATAGTTTGTGGATCTGTGTGAGAAAATGTTTCAAATATAGGTTTTCAAATTGAATTGTATTCAGGTTCCTTTTAGTTTTTGGAAATAGTTTGAATAACCATATTGATTATAGTTGGGCCATAAGAAAACGTCTGCAAGACACGTTCCCCAAATGTGGGTTTACTATTACACCATGGTGAAACATAAGTTTACTTTGATGTCATCCAGTGCAATTATTTTTCTGAGTTGGTCTAAAATCTAAATGATCAGCTTTGTTCTGTCTTTCTTTTAAACCCATCTCAGTGAACTGTCATGCAATGAAATAATAGTACAGTTGCCACTTTCACGATGTTATTAAGGTTGCTAGGTTTATGGGTTCTATTTTTGGTATTTCCAGGGAGGCATTGACAGTGGAAAGCGAGATGTCTAACAGTGGACTTGACGGTGTGGAGACACCACGTCTAGTGAATCAGGCAAGTCAGGTTGTGTCTGTACAGTGGATCACCCACTCGGCAGTTCCACGGTGTTGTAAAATTCTGGCATATTAGCCATACTTTTGGATAAAAAGTACCACAATCTTTTACTGTTATTATATATTATAGGAATCAACTATGACATCATTGTCATAAATAAACTTTGTTCACTCCTGTAGTCGTTCTAAGCATACAATGAAAAACGTGCTTTGTATCGGACATATTCATGCAAACTACAAATTTGCACCTAGGTAAGGTTTTGTCCAAAATCTCTAATGTCTGAGGGCATATTGGAAACATCATGTAATAAAGCAAGAGTTTATCTGTTGTCTTGACCCAGTAACATTTTGTATATGTGATGCCACACTTCTTGCCCCATTTCAGCCAGTTTCTAAAAAGGCTATGTTGGTTTCTGTTGATTAATTGGCAAACCCTGACTGGGTATCCCGTTAATGGTTGGTATTCTATGAGCATTAGGCATGACCCAGCAGTTCTTTTGAATTTGGAGGTTTCCTGAGCATCAACCAGTTGTGCCTCAGCATGTTCCAGACAGTTAAGGTGTGGGAGAAAAATGAGTTTGTATTCCTCTATATTGGTTCTTACGTATGTACTTGTAAGGGTGATTTGAGCTTGTGCATCTGTCAGAGACAATGTTTTTGACCAGAATAGTAGTTTGTCCATGGACGACTTTATACATTAATGTTAATCATAAGTTCCTCCTCCTCTCCGCTAGGTCTGACCAGCCTAGTTCTTTGATCACTAGAACAAAGTTCAGTGCACGAGTTGTGATACCAAACATTACAATTGTCGTAACATATGGCCTTTTACTGCCATGAGACTCCCATTTCACAATAGCTACGAGGAAAGAGTGATGTTTACATATGAATACAACCTAATCCAGGCAGAGGGCCTGGATTAGGTTGTATGTCTCCACTTATAATAAGCATATCTAAGATAAATAATAATGGCAGCACTGAGCATTTTGCCATTCCTGCATTTACAGGTAGTGAAATTCCCGTTTTATTTTGTCTTGTGCACAGACCGAGAATATGGATCATATCCACATGGTTGGTGATTGCAACAACAACTGGTTATTTTACGTCTGTTTGGTGGGCAGGATGTTAACAGTTCATGAAGAATTTGGCTCACAAAAGCATGAGGATACATAACATGTTCATGATTACTACTTTACAGGTTACCAGCTTGATCTAGGTATACAATAATTTTGCAGTTGGTCATTGAATGAGAGGAGGACGAACGTACTTAGCTTGGTCCAGATGACCGCAGGAACATACAGCTCCCTACTACTAATAAACGTGCAGACTAAAATGACTAAATGACTCGAATGTTCTAAAAACGTTCTAAAGTCTAAACTTATCATTGTTTTTAAAATAATGTAAATATCAGGTTATAAAAGTGGCAGTTTAGTATCCACACAAAAAGATAACGAATAATTAAAAACATAAAGGTCATTAATGCAGTAGGCTTGGTTGTTCAAACTACCTATGCTGCATGTGTAGAGTGACAAGACATTTGTTTTCCTTGCCCTCGCAAGTAAAAGTTAGAGGTCTTCACATCCATGGCGACACTGGGTAAAAAGAACGTCTCGTTGAAAGGCCTATAGTTAGTATAAAGTTTATAAGGGACTGCCCCTGCCTTTCTGTTTTGCTGATAACCTGGCTGGCTTGAGGACCAAACCGACCTTTATTATCGCCATAATCATTTAAAAGTCCATGTTAAACCCCTTAACTGATTAGACCCCACAATGGCCGCAGCCGGCCGCTCTGTGCAGTCCTGGAATGGCCGTCGCTGGCCGCATACAGGACCCTCTATTGAAAATAATCCTGGCGAATTACTACTGAACTAAATGCTACCAAATTTTGCCACACCCTAGCGGATACATTTTGCAACAAAAACAGCTCGTTACGTGCATGTGTTGCCCTTTTGGAAATCTTGATTTTCATCAGTTTTGTTCACGCTATCTCGAAAATTTTTATTTCTATATTTGTCATGATAAAATATGGTGTAACTTGAAAAATAACCGTCAGAATTTGATAATGTTTTCAGTGGTGCAAAGCTAACACATATAGCTACATTTTCTTCGCTGAGTTGCATGGGATCATTGTCAAATGTCAGTCGCAACTTTCAAAGTTTTAACAAATGTACTATTTTGTCTTTGCAAATTGTTATCAAATGTCAACATTTTATTAATATATCCTATTTCTGTGTATACATGCATGTGGAGAAATTACTACTCTTCAAAATAAACACAACTTGTAATTGTCAATATTGAATAGTTTAATACAAGGAAGTAAAATCGCTTGAAATTTGCCAGAAATCCTTGGAATATGGTGGCATGTTTTAATAAAATCCTGGGGCCTAATGGGTTAAGCGGTAAAAAATATAAAACCTTTTCTTTATGCAAGCACTATTGTTCGTGGACACTATTCATACACTAGTGCTGCAACCACAACATGAACTTTACCTGAACAAGAACTGCCCCACTGTGATTCTTTATGTAGGTACACTTGTGTGGGTTTATTAAGTTCCAGGTTAACTCTAACAGTTGAGATGATATGCCAATATACTGAGCGATTTTATGGTCTGAAGCATTTGTGCTTGTGCCACCATGTAAACCAATACACAACCCTGTATATCAACTATAATGTCTGATATGATTCATACAATAATTACGTGGCTGGCATTGTAGCAATGGGTAGTAGTTTTTAACAAGATTTGCCATCCAAGCCAAAGGCCCAGATGGCAAGTGGACAAGGAAGCCATTGGCTTATCGAGAGTCCAACAATGTTCATCTACTTATAACCCGCCCTCCTGAGATATGTGTCAACCTTGTTTTTAAACATATTCACGCTGCTAGCAGTTACACAATCTGTAGACAATTTGTTCCATTCATTTATTGTCCTCTGTGAGAACGAGTGCTTCCTGATGTCCAATCTACATTGATCCTTTACTAATTTTACCTCATGTCCTCTAGTTCTGCTATCCTTCTTGAGTGAGAAAAACATATTTCTATCAATATTTTCATACCCATTCAATATCTTAAAAACTTCAATCTGATCTCCTCTTAACCTCCTTGTCTCTAGAGTTGATAAACCACATTCCTTCAGGAGTTCTTCATAACTAAGGTCTCTCAGTTCTGGAATCATTTTAGTTGCTTTTCAAGCGTATCTATATCCTTCTTATGATATGGTCTCCATGCTTGTATACAGTATTCTAAATGAGGTCTAACTATTGCTTTATAAAGAGGTATAATTAACTTTTTTCCCTTGTATGTTATGTTTCTTCTAATCAGTCCAAGAATTTGATTACCCTTTGAAGCTGCAGTACCACACTGCTCTGAAACTTTCATATCCTTTTCTTTTACAGTAGTACCCAGAACAGTATCTCCCATTTTATAGTTTACATCCAAGTTCTCGTGTCCTGTATGTAGGCATTTACATTTCCAAAAATTGAACAACATCTGCTATTTCTCAGACCATTTCACTAATCTGTCTAGATCGTTTTGTAAATGTTGTTTATCACCATCAGTATTAACCTTTCTAAACAGTTTTGTGTCATCTGCAAATTTCAGTACGTTACTTGTTATACTGTCGTCCAAGTCATTGATGTATATTAAGAATAATATAGGTCCTAATACTGATCCTTGAGGTACCCCACTCAAAACCGATTTCCAATTTGAAACTTCTCCGTCCACTACAACTCGTTGTCTTCTGTCAGTCAGCCATTGTTCTATCCAGTCAGTTATGCTATCCCCGATACCATGGGCTTTTAATTTAAGTAGTAATCTTTGATGCGGCACTTTGTCAAAAGCTTTCTGAAAATCTAAGTAGACAATATCTACTGGCGATCCCACGTCTATACACTTAGTGATTTTTTCCAAAAAACAACATATTTGTTAAGCATGAACTCGCTTTAAGGAATCCATGTTGAGATGAATTTAATAATTTATGCTTAACGAGGAAGTCCACCATATGGTCTTTAATTAACCTTTCTAATAATTTACAAATCACTGACGTTAAACTCACTGGTCTGTAATTTTCTTACTTATTTCTCAAACCCTTTTTAAATAATGGTATGATGTTTGCTTCTTTCCATACAAACGGAACAACTCCCTCTTTTAATGACAAGTTGAATACTCATGCAAGTGGTATACTGATTTGTTCTACTGTTTCCATTAGTAATTTTGGAGGAATCCCATCCACTCCCGGTGATTTATTATCCTTCACTGCCTTTATTGATGATTTGTATCATCATACTTCACTGTTATATGTTGGTCCATTTAGCAAGCCCGTATGATTCATCATATTACAGCTGTATTGATCAAATTACAACTGTATCGATCAGATTACAGTTGCATTGATCAGATTACAATTGCATTGATCAAATTACAACTGTGTCAGTTATATTATAACTGCATCATGACGTGTTGTTTTTCATATATATGAAAATATGATGTGATAAGAAACAGTGAATCAGTCAGATTTTAAGCCTATATCTTGCCCCAAAAATGTTATTCTGAATCATTCTTTGTGTATTAATTAGATGATTGCATTACTTGATAAACACAATTTTTAGATTTATTGTGTATCTGAAAAATGTGGTTTGGCTGCAGTGGAATGTCTGTTTTGTGTAATTTTAAAACAGTGATAGTGAGAATAGGCCTTTAAAAAGGCTACCTTTGCCATCAAATTTGGCTACTCTTTCGCAGAAATAAAGCAGTTGTGATGCTAGCCTTTGTTAGCAATGTGTTTTCCTGGTTCACTGCGTGCTGACGGAGCTTCACTGTAACTAATGCTGCAATCATTGTTTTAGTCTACTATTCTTTTGGGTGCTGTGTCCTCGCTCATGTGTGCACATTTGTGCACACGTAGACAACCTCACTATGCATGCCTCATGCTATATTTAATCTTGATGGCTTTTGTGTGTCTATATATATATATATATATATATATATATATATATATATATATATATATATATATATATATATATATATATATAGAGGAATAAAACCTTGCAGTGTGAGGTAAACCAGTATACTGATATCATAATGATTGTTCCAAAAGAATGAGCTTTACATTAAACTGTCTGGTATTTTATCAGGATGTACACTACCCAGCCATAGCTGGAGGCAATACAGTGAGACACCCTAATTAGCTGCACATCCAAGCCAGCAGTTTATGTCAACTACACCCACACAGGGCATAACTGAAGCATGTAAAAACATGTTGAAGGGTTCGGTTTCCTCCACTGAGCCATTAAGCAACAAGTGGTGAGGTGCTGGGCTAGATTGTTTTACAATTTGTGCTGCTATGACTTGCCAAGTAGGCCCATTGTAATGGAAATTGCTTGACTGATGGTGACAAAAGTTAGTTTCAGTATGTGACAATACCTGTTTGACAGAGTAACGAGTGGACAGGGGACAGTGAGCAGAAGACCGAGATGAAGAGAACAACTAGGACAGGTAAGTTGGCAGTAAATATTGCCATCGTAAAAGGTGACACGATGATAGTTGACTGTTATGTGTGCACACATACCGGTAATGTTTGGTTAACCAGGAAAGTGTGATCGTTTGAAGTACATGTGAAAAATACTACAAATGGTAGCTTTAAATGTTAATTATGATAACTCGATTGTAACCATTTGTAGTAAAATAGTTTTCATTAATTGCTCACAGCACTAAAACAAACCAGTTAGTCCAACTGTGTGACTGCTGTTTTACAAACAATAAGTTTATCTTTGTGAACTTCTTTGGTGCCTTACAAAAAACTTGTGTTGCTATTGTGAGAATTTGTATATTCCTGGGTATTATGTGCAGTTTTATTTTTGTGGATCTGTCCAAAAGCTGATTTTGTGTTGTCCCAGAAAACGTCCCAGTATAAAAATTCCATTGGACAATATCACATGCACATTTTTCTTTTAGGCCACAATTTCACCATGCATGTGTTCAATTCATTAAAGAAAGTAGGAGTTTTCCTTAAATCTTCTGTATTTTAAATCTACTCATAAATATTACCTGTGCACCCCTTCCAAGGTGTGATGTATATTACCTGTGCACCCCTTCCAAGGTGTGATGGGCTTTCATCTTGTTGTGGATGGACTGCAACATTCCTTAAAGGTACCACTTACTGTGTCTTTTCCAACAGACCTGCAGCGAACAGCATCATTTGAGGAGAGAAAGGGCCCAGAAAGGGAGTCATCCCATGGGACAAGGGATAGCCAACATTCCCAGTTAGCCCAGGCAGTGGTGGAGCCATCTAAACTTGTGAGTAGTGGTGTGTTTCTGTCGATGGGTGGCTGAGGATGGGTTTGTTTGAAAGGAAACATAGATAGTGGGTGGGTTAGTTTCCTCAGTTTGCATGTACGAGTTTTTATTTCCTTTCTTCACTTTATTTACTTATGAGGGGCTTTTTTCAGGAGAGCTTTATTCTGGGGGGGGCGGCTTATTTCTGTGGTTTGATTAGGTGGGAGGGTGGACAGCAAAATCAGTTAGTATGTATGGCGATTAAGTGATGAAAAAAGGCATATGTATGTAAACAACTTCATGTCGAAAATACAGATTAAAAAACTGGCATGTTTGTTGTGGTATGGATAGATGGATGGAGAGACGGACAGGGAAGGCAGTGTGTAGGTGGTGCCATAAATAGCATAGTATTTGTCTGTCCCTTCAGCAGATGTTTTCTTTAGCCAACTGCCGGGGGGGGGGGGTAATTAGACTGCCAAGGGGTAATTAGTAGGCCTTGGCACATCCTGTGTTTTTTGGCTTGCATTTGGTTCAGTGAAGCAAACATCAATTTGTGAAAATATGGATTTTTTTATTAATGCCTTGTTTTCTACATATGTAATTAACTAGGCCAAGGTGCATAATCCTAAGACAAGTTGAATGTTGCACGTCACAAACCATAAAGATTTCTTTCACTTTTATATTAACTTTTTAAAATAATAATAATAAGGAATATTATTGTGAAGCATCCCGGAAAGGTTTTAGACGGAAATTTAGATTGTCTACCTATGCATTGGCAGATACAGTGTTTTTGACTTTATCTCCTGACAACTAAAACCACAGGGTCATGTAAATAAAATGCAGATGTTGGAAATCTCACTGTTTGATGTGAAACGTAGTAGGTGTGGGGTGATCATAAATCTAGTCTCTTTGAAACCAGAAAGACTGCTGGTTGTATGTTCACCAGTTCATAACACATAAATGTTGTGTTTAATGTTGCAGACTTTAAAATCCTTTTTTTTAACTTGTCAGCAGTGATTCATTCTAATATTAAATTACAAATCGCAATTGCAGAGTGACATTGAGGGATCATATAGGTATATATTGGTTGGCATTTGTTGGCATTGTCTGGCATAGACATGGCATTGGCTGGCATAAACATGGCATTGGTTGGCATAGACTGGAGGAGACCTGGGGGTAGTGATAATAATAATAATAAATTTATATAGCGCCTATATTCTCAGGAACCCGAGCTCAGAGATCCAACAAACCAATTTAAGAGTTGATAAAGGTATAGCATGAACAATATGTTTTTTTTCTTCATAATTGATTGATATAATTATTTATTTTTTCTGTCCATATGAATAATTTTATGTGCTTGTGTGGGCGTGCATGCATGTGTGTATTAAAAAACCTCTATAGCATCTCTAATACTTGCATTTCTCTATGCTGTTATTAGAAAAATATGTTTTACTTGTGTATAAATAACTATGTAACCCAGTTGTTGCTTGTTAAAAACTTAAGTTACCTGCACAGAATTGGTTGGAATGTGCTAATCCATACCCTGGAATGTGCTGTGTGCCTTAATTGAATTTTGCTGGTTTAATCAAGTTTTTTTTCCTTTGCACTGTGCAGATTTGATGATACTGGTCAGTAACCCTCAGGGTATGATGGATTACCCTGCAATTAGTGATGTGGTAACACAAAGAGCAGACCTGCTATATTGAAATATATCGTTGCCTCAGCTCACTCAGCTGTATAAATGAGTACCTGGCTGTAGACACTGGTAAAAATATATATAAATGAATATTCTTTGTGCAGTAATTGCAGCATTGCTGAATGCTGAAGTCGAGTTGTTGGAATGAACAGGTCTGCTGGGGAGGGGGGGGTGAAGTGTAAAGTGCTTTCTATGGTCCCAGTGGCCTGGATACAGCGCTATATTACAACTTTTTTGGTTTGACTTGTGTTTGACAGACGAGTGATCAAACGGGAGACGTTGACAAGAGGATGACACAAAGGAGAATAACTAAGACAGGTAGGTCAGGAAAGCAAGCGGCCATCACTATATAATGTTTCCATGTAAACCTGGCAGCAGTAAGTTTCTGGTTAAGTATAGGTGCTGATTGAGGGACATGATCACCATTTGTACTCTTATTGATGCATGCTTTAACATTGTTTCAAATGGCCTATTTTGAATTGCCGGACATCGGTCTAATTACAAGTTTTCATCGAGGGAAGTGTTCACGTGCACTTTTTTATCAAAATAAATAACACTAAATATTGTAAATATAAAAAAAATTGGACATGGGTGGGTCAAGGGTCATTTGGAGAGAATTTTCCATGTCGAAATGTTGATGTAATGTATCTTATACCCATAAAGGAAACCATATACATTCAGATATTAATTACCATGGAAATATTTTCTTTAAATTTGTACAAATTCAGTGAAGGCATTAGATTTATTAATTCTTGCATGGCTGTCACCAATATACCATTTGTGAAATCACAATTCAATTTGTATGTCTTTACATTTAAATTGTTTTTTGGATAGGGTTGGTGGGTAGGGTCAATCTTATCCAAAATATTTTTATATTTACAAAGCCCCTAAAGGAGCTACTTACTGTGCCTTCCCCTGCAGACTTGCAGCGAACAGTGTCCTTTGAGATGGGCGGAGGCAAGGGTGGAGCCACAGAACAGGAATCACACACTGCGACAAGGGATATTCAATATTCTCCGCCGTCTTCAGCAGTGACAGAAGTCCCCAAGCTTGTGAGTATGTTGTGATGTAAATAGGTGGCTGACGCAGGGTGGGGTTGTGTGAAAGGGTGGGTGGTTGGTTGGCAGGTGGGAGGGAGGGTGGTTTGGTTTATGAATGAATATGTTGGGTATAGGTTTGAGGAATTGGTTCTATCACTGGTTGTGCTGACGAATGCACAGATGGAAGGTGTGGTGGAATAGTAATATTGTATTGGTGGAAGATTGTGTGGGTGGAATAATGTATTGGAGGAATACTATATTGGTGGGAGATTGTGTTTGTGATAAACTGTGTTTGTGGAATACTATGTTAGTAGAAGATTGTGTCGGTGGAATACTACATTGGTGGAAAATTATCTTGGTTATATATTAACGAAATATTGTGTTTGTGGAATACTACATATTGGTGGAATACTGTATTGGTGAAATATTATATTGGTGGAATACTATGTTGGTGCAGTATTGTCTTGGTGAAATACTAGATTGGTGAAATATTGTCTTGGTGCAATATTTTAAATATTATTTTGGTGGAATGGCAGAATACTGTATTGGTGGAAGATTGTGTTGGTGGAATACTATATTGGTGGAAGATTATATTGGTAGAATACAACATATTGGTGGAATACTGTATTTGGTGGAATACTACATTGGTGGAAGATTGTGTTGGTGGAATACTATATTAGTAAAAGATTGTGTTGGTGAAATACTATATTGGTGGACAAATTGTCCTGGTTAAATACTATGTTGGTGAAATATTGTGTTGGAATACTATGTATTGGTGGAATATTGTCTTAGCGGAATACTATATTGGTGGATATTGTCTTGGTGAAATGCTGTATTGGTATAATGTTGTCTTGGTGAAATGGTATATTGGTGAAATATTGTGTTGGTGGAATACTACATATTGGTGGAATATTGTCTCGACAGAATGCTGTATTGGTGGAATATTGTCTTTGCGAATACTGTATTGGTGGAATTCTGCGTTGGTGGAATATATAGTGTGTAGGTGGTGCTAAGAGTGGAACCACATTTGTTTTACCTTTGAGCAGAAGCTGTTGTTGTTTTCGACTGCTGCATGGTTAACTAGTGGGCTAGACTGCTAGTTCAGCAGCATTGCCTTTCTTGGAGCTTTTAACTGGCAGTTGAAAGTGAGACAAAGTAACCTCAACAGCCTTTGTACCGTGTACCTTTTTGTAGGCACATGATGAATGAGTAGAGGAAGGTGACCCATGGAATAGAGAGGCTTCCTAAGTTTGTGTTGTCCATAGTTCATCGTTTACTTATTGGAAGTAAATATCTGTCAGAATTCCCCATTGTCATGTGGCAATGCATCAGCTATCGATGATTAATTAATAATAACTAACAGTTATGTTTACATCATAGTGAATATTGATGGCACAACAATTAATTTTGGAAAATTTCTTGTTGTTAACTTCTATATGTATGGACAGCATCAGTCTTTGTAAATGTTTGGTTTATATCCACAGTATTGTTTTATTTGTCTGGGTAATTAAGAGTAATGTTCTACTTTTCCATGTCATTTTGACTGCTCCGGTATCAGTGCAGATTTGAAATTTCATTGAATTGGTGGCATGCTCAGAGCTTAGCAATAAGACAGTCTTCAAAGTCAGCCCCCTTATGGACTATGATCAGCGTTTTTGTGAAAAAATTCACCGATGTATGTATGACACTAAATGAAACAGTCAGTAACCCCCCAATGAAACCAGCTTTTTATGGAGATTGTCCCTTGGTATCAGTGAATTGTGATGATTCACTTTCTTTGTAATCATAGAAATGCAATGTAGTTAGTGACACAATTATAATATCTCCTCACCTTGAAAGGTGTCATGTTTACAGTGTGTTGGGGCCACTGCCCTTGCTATGACATTACGCCAATGATAGACCACCCTGGCTGCCATTCACTGGTTCCCTGTGATTCACCTTCAATAGCAGAACTCACTAAGTAACCAGGTGGAGTGACATGTGAATGAACCAGCTGCAGGACTAACAATTCTTGTTTCCAATACTGTCTATTACACAGCAGAATATCCACTGCATTTCGAACGTGACACCCCTGTGTTGTCTCTGCTGTAGGTTTTTTCGGTATGTGTCACACAACTGTGCTAGACAGTGGACACATTGACAAATCTCCTCAGACAGCCAGAATTCTGGTGACTCAACTTTTTTTTAACCACTGAGGCGTGTGTTGATTTATGTGATGTAGGTGTCAAGGGTTATGTCAAAGTAAATATGTTGTAATATCTATCCCAACTGTACCTTGATGTATAATTTGTTTGATTTCATATTTTAGCTGGTGCAGGATACCGAAACTTCCATCATTTTACATTTCACTGTGAAGCCATAGATCATAATTTTATTCTGTTATCCATGTGCACCACACACAGTGTAATCATCATTCTGTCATATAGTACACACTTAATGTATTCACTATACTGTCACTATACTCACACATAATAAGTTCACTGTTGTGTCACTATACTCACACTTAATAAGTTCATTATTGTGTCAGTATACTCACACAGATTGTGTTCACTCTTCTGTCATTACACTCCATACTAAATGTGTTCACTAAACTGTCACTATGCTCACACAGAATGTGTTCACTATTCTGTCACTATACCACACACAGAATTCTATCACTGTACTCCACACATAATGTGTTTACTATATTCTGTCAACACACAGAATGTCTTCACTATTTGACAGCTGTGGAAAACACATGTTGTATAGAAAACCACATAAAAGCAATAATTCTGAAGTTTCAGAGTGCACCCTGGATCAAGGTTAGTTCCATGTCTATATGAAATCATATACTGGCTGCCACCTCGCCACCAATTGAATTGTCATTTTATGCACACCACTAGCCTCTGCCGGGCACTCAGTATAAGACCAAGATGCAATGCTGCCCTGGTATGACACACATTACAGGGTCAGCTGGAAGCGTACAATGCCCGCTGTGTGATCTTAACACCAGTGGTAGGCCTACACTTGTTAGTTCACATACTGCGGCACCTGGTGAATGTTGATGTCACTGAGTGAGTTACTCTGCTGGATACGGACCCCGCACCAATGTGTCCAGCCTGCCACTGGGGTGTGACTCACTTCCCTCACTGTGAGGGTTCTAACACACAGGGGTAACTTGTGAGACAAAACAGAAAGAGAAGTCGGATGTGACACGCCTGACAGAACGTACATTCCGGAAACTCAACGTAGTAAGAAACTGATTTTTGTAGCACTGGCATATAAATGTGACATCCATTGCAAGCTCTCTTATATCAGTTATATTGAGGGCTAACATCTGATGGACCTAGGACTGATCACTGCTATAGTAGGGACTGATCGCTGCTGTAATCATAACTGATCATTGCTATGATCAGGACTGATCGCTGCTGCAGTCAGGACTGATTACTGAGTTGTACTCAGGACTGATCACTGCTGTAGTCAGGACTGATCACTGCTGTAGTCTGGACTGATCACTGCTGTAGTCAGGACTGATCACTGCTTTAGTCAGGACTGACACTGCTGTAGTTGGTGCTGATCACTGCTGTAGTCAGGACTGATCGCTGCTGTAGCCAGGACTGATCACTGCTGTAGTCAGGACTGATTGCTGCTGTAGCCAGGACTGATCACTGCTTTAGCCAGGACTGATTGCTGCTGTAGTCAGGACTAATCACTGTCATAGTCAGGATTGATCACTGTCGCAGTCAGGCCTGATCACTGCTGTAGTCAGGACTGATAACTGCTTTAGCCAGGACTGATCACTGCTGTAGCCAGGACTGATCACTGCTGTAGTTGGGACTTATTGCTGGTGTAGTTGAGACTGATCACTACTGTAGTTGGGACTTATTGCTGCTGTAGTCAGGACTGATCACTATCATGGTCAGGACTGATCACTGTTGTAGTTGGGACTGATTGCTGCTGTAGTTGGTACTATAATAACTGCTTTAGTCAGGACTCATCTCTGCTGTAGTCTGGACTGACCATTACCATAGTCAGGAACGATCATCATCAATGTCAGGTTTGTTCAATGATGTCCTATTACCCCAAGTGTAAATAACTTATTAAATTAATATTTGTGTTTGATCATTTGGTGGTGATATCGAACAAATAGATGTGAAAATGTTTGCTATAGTTCAGCATGTATCACAGTGTCTGCGCTTTAATGTCATTTACTCTCAAGTGTCATCATAGTTAGCAATTGAATTGATTCCTTTGGGTGTGGACTTTCTCAGGAGTAGTCAGTTGATGACAGTGTCATCCATTCAATATCTGTGTTCTGTGTATTGACATCACACCAAGCCCTGTATAGTCTGCTGTTGGATAGTATGGCTACAAGTTCCAATGAATGTGTTTCTTTGTGGTTGTACGCAGCTATGTTTCAGGCACATTTAATAGAAACTCAACCCTGTCATTATCAAGAGCAGTGAAGGGGGTCATAGCTGTCATGTTTTTACAGTAGCTGTCCCGTTTGTTTGGGTAGTTGCTGCTGTAGTGCAGGGTCCGTGTATTCATGATATGTATGGAAGCTGGTTATTGTAAAAAAATGCGCACTTTGAATTGGCGATTTAAAAATTTGGTCAGGTGTAAACAAGAAAGCCGATAAAAACATAGTTGAAAGCAACTCTTTCTGAATAGCAGACTACTACTGAATGGTAGAGTGAATTGAAGCACTAAAGGCACTTTACTGGCTCTGGTGACAGACATCTGGTGACAGACATCCAGTGGAGGTTTATTATCTATTTTGAATGTTGAAAATGTCTTCACATTGGTCCTTTTCTCAGAAACATTCTGTATTTCAAGTTGTTTGGCATGTTATACAATGTAGACTCCACAGATAGCAACAAGACCAATATAGACAGAGGGATAAGACAGGGGGACACTGTCTTACCTAAATTGTTTAATGCTGCCATAGAAGGAATCTTCAGGAGGTTAGACTGGGATAGAAAGGGAATCAACATAAACGATGATCATCTGACTGATCTGCGCTTTGTTGATGATATTGTTGTTATCACAAACAATACAGAAGAACTAGAGGAAATGTTAAATGAGCTCAACAAAGCAAGTAACAATGGATTAAGAATTAACATGAAAAAGACAAAAGTCATGTTCAACAGCTATACTAAAGTAATACAAATTAAAGTTAATGATAATAATATAGATACAACTGACAGGTGTGTGTATATATGTATATGTACATGTATATGTACATATATATATATATATATATATATATATATATATATATATATATATATATATATATATATATATATATATATATATATATATATATATATATATATATATATATATATATATATATATATATATATATATATATATATATATATATATATATATATATATATATATATATAAGACAACTTGTAAAAACAGATTACAGCCATTTAGAAGAAGTTAAAAGGAGGACCTAAACTGGATGTAGTGCCTTCGGAAAATTTAATGACATGAAGAGTAGCATGCCAGAAGGACATGAAGAGTAACATGCCAGAATGACATGAAGAGTAACATGCCAGAATGACATGAAGAGTAGCATGCCAGAATGACATGAAGAGTAACATGCCAGAATGACATGAAGAGTAGCATGCCAGAATGACATGAAGAGTAACATGCCAGAATGACATGAAGAGTAACATGCCAGAATGCCTAAACATAGTCTTTGACCAATGTATATTACCATCTATGACATGTGGTGCAGAGACTTGGGCAACAACAACAAAATGGAACAAAAACTTACACCAACACAAAGAAGCATGGAAAGATGTACGTTAGGAATTACCAAGAGAGGTAGAAAAAAAAAATAGCAAATGGATCAGAGAGCAAACTAAAATCCAGGATATTATAAAACAAGTTAAAATCAAGAAGTGGAGATGGGCATGACACCTTGCCATAACTAAGGACAACAGTTGGACAAAGATAACAATAGAATGGAGACAAATGACAGGTTCTCGAAGTCGGGAACGACAAAAAACTAGATGGAGAGATGAAATTGTAAAGTTTGTTTGGATGAGAACGGCACAGGACAGAAGTAAATGGTACTAGCTTTGGGAGGCCTTTGCCCTGCAGTGGGCTGACAATGGTAAAAGGTACGTTCTTATATAGTGCGGAATCCAGTCCGTAGGACCGCTCAAAGCGCTTTACACTTCGCCATCTCAACTTCTCTGGGAAGCATTCAGCCACGCTGCAATTGCATGAAGACTATTCGTTCACATTTCCTCCACTGTCTGTTTTGCCAGGTACTCATTTATGCAGCTGAGTGAACTGTGGCAATGTGGGGTGATCAAACTTGCCCCACATGGCTTTGAAGCGACCGCAGTGGTATTTGAAACCGGGTTCTCTCGATTGAGAGTCGGGCCTTCTAACTGGTATGCCATCGCGCCCCACATGGCTGAGATAACGATGACAGTGTTATAGATTTTGTGAGTGAGGAAGCTTTTTGCAGTGCGTAATTACTGCAGCAGGTGGTGTATATGCCGGAAGTCATCATACTAAACATCGTTAAAGGTTGTACAGATTAATTAATCTCTTGTTGAATCCAGAGGAACTGCAAGCCCCACGTTTCAGAAGACAACTTTCACATTCCTCGCCCTGCAGGTGGCTAGTGCTGGGTATGTTATTTGGTTGTCATACACTGCCTGACAAAAACTTAATGATAAACGTTGTTTGCTCACTCTTCCAAGAGGAACAAATTAATAAATGTGTCCTTGCAGTACAATCTCCAAACTGACTGTCACTAGTTACATGCTGAGAGGTTTTTTTAAGTAACTTACATCTGTCATCAGAAAGTATTTATTCTCACACAGGATGATAAATGAAAGGAACAAATTATCTACTTATTGAGTGAGTGTTTGAAAAAAAAATTTACAAAAATCTCAGAGCAGTGGGTTACACGTGAATCCAGGACAAAACCACCATGGACATAGCCCCCTCAGACAGAACACCCTCTTGACATACGTCCAGGGTTGACTGAATTACTTTAATTTTGTATTTGAGTAAAAGTAGAAGTAATTCACCTTAAAACTACTTGAGTAAAAGTAAAATTACTTTGTAAAAAAGTACTTGAATAAAAAGTAAAACTAGTTTTCAAAAGTACTTGAAGTAAAAGTAGAAGTAAAAGTACAACACTTAGAAATAACAACAAAATCATGAGTAATATTATAAATTACACAGCTTGCATCTGGTAACTGTTTTGTTACCACTCTGCCTACAACAAAGTGTTCCCAGACAGCCTTAGCTGGTCAGTCGGTCTGCCATCATTGAACATAGTGCTCACTTGGATGCTTGGAAAATTACAGTATCATTAATGAGAGCTCACAACACCAAATAATTTCAGTTAAATGCATAACTTAATTAATGATGAGGCACAATCTGTCTTTTTATTGACCTGTTCCACTGGGGTATGGGAGGAGCCAGATTGTAAAACAGGATTTGTATAGGCAGGTGTGATTGTATCTAAGTAGGTGGGAGGTCAGTCCAGTAGTAGTAGCCTTTCAGGGAAACTGGTCAGGAAATACCACCATAGTAAAATTAACAAAGACATTTGATGCCTAGCTGATGAAGCCATCTAGCTTGTGAACTCCAATCTTCTCATGTCTTCCCATACATGTCTTATCAGCTCACACAAACATTGAAACAACACCCTTTAGCAACTAGCTGTGTTGGTTACCTGGTACCAGCTGGTGCTTGAATTGGTCAGAAGACAGACCAGTGCAACAGAGGAATGCTGTTGCTAATTGCAATTAAAAATGACCTGTCAGGGCCCCTGTCCCTGTCCCTGATTATAATACCAGCTTGAATAAACCATTGCTAGGAAAAGGTGCCGCCAAATGGCAGAGTATTAATTCTTTACTGTTTAGTTCTGTAGATTAATCATTACTATGAATTTATTAAACGTCTCAATATGAATTTTATTTGTGAAAGAAAAATGCTGTTTAATGCTGACGTAAGCCGGTAAGGCCTTTGCTGACAATGGGCGAAAATCAGTGAAGTTCTCATTCCACGTTCTTATATAGTGCGGAATCCAGTGCGTAGGACCACTCAAAGCGCTTTACACTTCGCCATCTGAACTTCTCTGGGAAGCATTCAGCCACGCTGCAATTGCATGAAGACTATTCGTTCACATTTCCTCCACTGTCTGTATTGCCAGGTACTCATTTATACAGCTGAGTGAACTGTGGCAATGTGGGGTGATCAAACTTGCCAAAGGTTTGAAGCGATCGCAGTGGTATTTGAAACCGGGTTCTCTCGATTGAGAGTCCGGCCTTCTAACTGGTATGCCATCGCGCCCCACATGGCTGAGATAACGATGACAATGTTATAGATTTTGTGAGTGAGGAAGCTTTTTGCAGTGCGTAATTACTGCAGCAGGTGGTGTATATGCCGGACGTCATGATACTAAACATCGTTAAAGGTTGTACAGATTAATCTCTTGTTGAATCCAGAGGAACTGCAACCCCCACGTTTCTGAAGACAGAACTTTCACATTGTATAGGCACTTGTGATTGTATCTGAGTAGGTAGGGTCCAGTAGTAGTAGCCTTTCAGGGAAACTGATCAGAGGTAACACCACCATAGTAAAATTAACAAAGACATTTGATGCCTAGCTGATGAAGCCATCTAGCTTGTGAACTCCCATCTTCTCATGTCTTCCCAGTCATGTTTTATCAGCTCACACAAACATTGAAACAACAGGCTTTAGCAGCTAGCTGTGTTAGTTACCTGGTACCAGCTGGGGTTAGAATTGATCAGAAGACAGACCAGTGCAACAGAGGAATGCTGTTGCTAATTGCAATTAAAAGTTACCTGTCAGGGCCCCTGTCCCTGTCCCTGATTATAATGCCAGCTTGAATAAACCATTGCTTGGAAAAGATGCTGCCAAATGGCAGAGTATCAATTCTTTACTCTTTAGTTCTGTAGATTAATCATTACTATGAATTTATTAAATGTCTCAATATGAATTTTATTCATGAAAGAAAAATGCTGTTTAATGCCGGTAAGGCCGTTGCTGACAATGGGCAAAAATCGGTGAAGTTCTCAATCCACGATGCACGTTCGCTCACGAATATCAGAATTGTGTCAGTGTATGGGGATTATCAATACATTGTCGAAATTGCTAATTTTTATATTTATAACACGTATTGGAAACTTACTGATTAATAGTTTATATGGTGCAACGGAGACATTTGCATCATAGTTTGAGATGGCGTTCAAGCGTTGTGTGCTCGGAGTGAAATTTCATGTAAACAGCCTTGACCTAACCTATGCCAATATTTCGCAGACTTCGTTCAGTGACGTATATATAAAACAATGGTTGCGTCGATTTCCCAAAGAGAGTAGGGGGCCATGTCTGTTCTCACCTTTAGCAATTTAAGAACCACACAAAAAGCAACAGTTAAATCACAATGTTGTAGCAGATCTGTTTCGATGGAAAACAGCTAGGGCCATATCTGATGCAGACGGGTTATACTTATACTAACCCTAGGGTAACTTGATTGTGCATTTATGTCCTTACACAAACACCAATTATGCAGAGTCAAGCCACAATCCTGCAGCTAGAATGCCTGACGTAATACCTGATGTAATCTTCATGCTGGCCAACACTGGAAAGTTATTGTATGATACACAGCAATAGGTCAGACAACAACAGCTGTGGAATGTTGTTCTTTTAGCTGTCATTGTGGATATCTGCTTCATGTGTCATGCAAACTGGCAGTAGGCAGTAGAAAGTAAGTCAGTTTCTACAGCTTCAAAGCTGTTTTTTCTACTCTGACACATTTATCAGGTCAGGATTGTAAGATGCCAAATGTTGACAAAATGAACCTGTGTCCTTGGAATTTTATTCTTTTGCTGTCAGCCCTGTACATAGCCTTCTACCACATAAGTTGGGGAGGGATGATATAGTGACATATATAGGGGACTATTGGGCCATGGCCCCCTTGACATTTTTTATGTACCCTGTTGCACCACTACATGGTAACATGGCAAACTAATGGGTAACTAAGATTGGTCTCTCCTTTTGCAAGATTCTTAATATGCCATGGCAATAAGTTCTAATAGAGGGTTAACAGAGGGAGTGTCAATCCCCATCCTCTGTGGAAGGGCACAGGAAGATCTGCCAACCCTACTTCCATTTTCTTTTCATACATGTTCATACACAAATATGCTTAGAAATAGTTGCTGCATTAGTAGTTATTGCAGTACGAAGGATACAATTACTACTATATTACATGAAACATAGATACAGAATAACTTAAACATAGTAGGCTGTAATCAGTTTCAATCTCAAATCAAACCACAGCAGTGGGTAATTTGTCTGTCTTAATGCAAGCTCTAATTATTTGTTGTTTCAAGCCAAATGATGTCACAGTGAACTTCTTCTGTCTGGCCGAGTAAACAAACAAAACATTAAAGTATCAGTATCACTTGATATGTTTTTGAAATAGAACAACATAATGTGAACAAAATACACATTTTGACTTCCTTAATCTCATGTAAAGCTTGCCTGACAGCATCAGGCTAGCTTTATATATATGAGATTGACGAAGTCACATGCCTTAGTTGCTACATTTAAATGAAATGTACCATCTAACACCTGTTGCAATATGTGCAAGATGTGGTTTGATATTCTTCAGGAATAAATGACACTGCAAAATGTGTTATTAGTTTTGTCAAGGTGCTGGCTAGCAAGCTTGTAATTTAGTTTTGTCAAGGTGCTGGCTAGCAAGCTTGTCATTTAGTTTTGTCAAGGTGCTGGCTAGCAAGCTTGTCATTTAGTTTTGTCAAGGTGCTGGCTAGCAAGCTTGTCATTTAGTTTTGTCAAGGTGCTGGCTAGCAAGCTTGTAATTTAGTTTTGTCAAGGTGCTGGCTAGCAAGCTTGTCATTTAGTTTTGTCAAGGTGCTGGCTAGCAAGCTTGTCATTTAGTTTTGTCAAGGTGCTGGCTAGCAAGCTTGTCATTTAGTTTTGTCAAGGTGCTGGCTAGTAAGCTTGTCATTTAGTTTTGTCAAGGTGCTGGCTAGTAAGCTTGTCA
Source organism: Lamellibrachia satsuma (assembly GCA_033239005.1). Classification (NCBI taxonomy): domain Eukaryota; kingdom Metazoa; phylum Annelida; class Polychaeta; order Sabellida; family Siboglinidae; genus Lamellibrachia; species Lamellibrachia satsuma. Next base: position 18,483,633 of record BSQZ01000002.1, read on the forward strand.
TTTAGTTTTGTCAAGGTGCTGGCTAGCAAGCTTGTCATTTAGTTTTGTCAAGGTGCTGGCTAGCAAGCTTGTCATTTAGTTTTGTCAAGGTGCTGGCTAGCAAGCTTGTCATTTAGTTTTGTCAAGGTGCTGGCTAGCAAGCTTGTTATTTAGTTTTGTCAAGGTGCTGGCTAGCAAGCTTGTCATTTAGCTTCTAATTACAGGCTTGACATGCACTTATTCACAGAGTAGGTGAGTGCGGAAAGAACATGCTCAGGTGGAATAACTTCCTGTTCTTAGATCATTCAAAGAGGCGTTATACTGTGTAGGTACATGTGTATACAAAGTAACTGTCACAATAATCAGTTGTAACAACAAACTCGAAATGAAACAACGTATTTGGGTCATGTAGAACCATGCCTTTATAAATTACTTCCTGTTTCTGTGACAGTCGGTTATTATATATTTATGTAAAGTAACCTTGACAACAATATGTGTACATGATGCCTAACATGATATGATAGAACACATTTGGAGGAACCTCCTAAGCCAAGGTGGTAGTGTGGTAAGACTGGCGCACGGCCAAGAGAGATTAGCCAAGGACACATTACTGTCTTATGCCTAGGAACATGACATGGCAGAGAAAGGTGAGTAATATGTGTGAAGACTTAAGTTGGACTGCTACATTGTTTTAAAACATGTTTAAAGGTAGAATTAAGTTATCTGGCAAAGGTGAGTCACATGTGATTAATTGATTAGATTTATGATTGCTTTAGGTAGCAATTAAAAAAAACTTTTTTATTTTAGCCAATTAGCTGCAGTTTAACTTTGAATATGGAATGTCTATTTCTGCATTTATGCATGTGATATGTTTACAATATTTCTACCAACTTTATTGTTGCAAGACTATTTTCTTAATTTGAAACATGTAGAGACATCATTCAAACGGATGACCTTGATTTTACAACTTCTTAGTAGTTATGATTGTTTTCTCAGACATAGAATGTTTTCCAATGTGAAAGCAAATTTATTTAGTGACTACCAAGCATTTATCTAACTTTTTATACAATGTTTTATTGTGATAGCTTTCAGAATCTTGCAGAATCAAAACAACATAGTAGATATGCTGTTCTTATTAAAGGTGTTTGCCTGCGTGCGTGCGTGCGTGCGTGCGTGCGTGCGTGCGTGCATGCATGCATGCTCATACTTTGTTATCACTACTACAGTGTAAGCAATTAGGAGTGAATTGTTGCAGTATAATGGTGAACTTGAAATAAGAAGATGTAGTAAGCAGAACAACATTTTAAGTAATATTATTGTTATTAAAGAATTTTCTGGCACAATCTCTTAATGTCGGCATTAAGTAAGTGGAGTTGCTGGCATTTTCATACGTGTACATTGCTGACCACTGACTGTGAAACAAAGCAAACAATCCAAAATGTCAACTGACTTCTTTTACATGTGCAGATCAACAAGTATCAGGCAGGTCTACAATAAGACGTATCCATAGCTAGCGTAGTACATTTGTATGATGCTGGTTTTTACAGCTCGCCAGCATTGACTTTCAACTGATAACAAACATGAGTGTAACATCGTTCACCACTTGAGCACATAGGTGATCTTGGCATAAGCCTATTTTAGATTTCTAAAGGATCTCCTAAGTCACACTGTGATCTATACATCTGTACTTGCATTATGCAAATATATAGTGTGACTGAATGAAGTCCATTAATTCATAGAAGAATATATACCATTTTGTATCACTATGTGACTCATAGATCTGTGCAGTTGTGACAGTTGTCAAATCTAGTCAATGGTGACTGCATAGGTATCAAGTAAATTGATACCACTCACTGTGCAATTGATCAACATAATTGCATGTTTGAGTAATTAGCTAAATTAATATAAAAAACACCACCAGCCATATATGTTATATAAAAACACTGAACTGTATTAAACGCTTAGCACAGCTAAGTAAGTCCTGGTACCTGACCAAGATTATTACAGTTTCTTGGCTAACATTGTCTATCGTCAAAGAGTGGAACTCTCTGACTTCCAGCACTGTCTTGTGTCATTCTTTAGATTCATCAGTCTCGTTAAACATCTAAGAGACTAGCTGATCAGCTACCCACCATGTGCACTGGTGTGAAGGATATGACTTATCAGTACAAACACAAAGCCAAATGTATATGATAAAGTAATAAATCTTCAAAGTGGATTATCTTCAGATCAGGTTTAACACCATAACAGAAAAAACCACAATTGTCTAAGACTAACCAGTTTATCTGTGTTTGGTGTTGGATTTAGTCACAACAGGAATAAGGAAAGAAGCATAGAAATCAGATGCATGTTCACATGCTACATTGCTGTTTGTAAGATTTGGGTGAAATTTGTTGAATAACTAGATCTAGCAATTCACAGTTTACTTTGTAAACCCAGTAAGTTATTTAGGCAAAGTATTTTGTTTGTATGTATGTTAACCCAAATAAATGTTTGGTTCCCCGGAATCTTCATGTAATTGAGATTTCCTGATCTGATTTGGGGAGCGGTGGTCTAATGGTTAGAGCACCCGCCTGTCGATCGAGAGGACGGTGGTTCGACTCCATTTCGAAGCTTGGGCAATTTCGTTCACCCCACTGCGAGTGTCTTTCGGAAGAGACACTAAAAGCCGTTGGTCCAAACTCCTGCGTTAGCTCAAGATTGGGCTGTTTGGAGTCTAACTAATTGAGATTGAGGTTGATCATATTTTCTGTAACATCATGACAACATTTTAAATGCAAGAACCATGCTTAATTGGCATTTTAGCATGGCTTGTTGGGCTAGTCCGGTTTTACTGCTACAGAGTGTTAATACCTGGAAAAATAAGAGTAGATAATAAATTAAACATCAGTGAGTATTTGGTTCAGACAGAGACAGATTCAAAATGGTTGGATTCACTTGATAGTGAGGTTACTTTGTTAGGATCTATTAGAATGGGAGTATCCTGTAACCTTGTCTGGCCTGTTGGTGAATGCGTGTGCAGGTGACTGACTTTTATGATGCGTCTTCATGGTTCTTTATGTGGCATTTAATGGTTGTGTTGATACATAATATCCTGTCAACATCCAGTGGCTGGCTGTCTGTCCTCATACATGTTTATGACCAGAGAAGTAATAACTCTTGCCTCATGTAACAGACACCGTAGCCAGAGTTATCACCAAGTACACCTACTTTGTTTAAGGACAAAGATACATGCACATAATGGCACACATAGGCACACATGCCTATGCAGCATAATGTGTAGATGTGCGATTTACTGTTTGTGTGATTAAAAAATTAATAAAATATTATCAAATCAAAATAAAATTCAGATGAAATTTTGCCACTTGGCTTAGTGAAGGATTGACATACTTGGGCTTTTTAAATTAGTTTGGTATAATTTTTAAAGTATCTATGACATGAGCATTTTAATTACTTATGTGGAGCGTTTTATACAGCCCATGCATCACTACAGGCCTGGCAATGGGTTTATTTACTTAATGATTTGTAATAGAGGCATTATTTGAAAACAACATAACAACAACAACAATAAAATAACAGAAGCTGATAATGTTACCACTGGATGTCATGATAAATTGGTTCTGTAGACATTAGTGGATCTGGTTGTTCAGCAAACTACAATTGCAAGTCACTGGTGATGACAATAATACAGTATGTCGGTAATGCATAGTGCTACAAATATGAGTAGTTCGGTTGTTAGCTAGTGACAGCCAATTTCCTAGAATGTGGTGCTTCTGTTACATGGTGCGTCTGTTAGTGCAGAAAGTGTTTCCAGTGATCGCCACTCTGTAGTTTTGAAAATAAAAAAGCGGGACATTTCATCAGAAAACGGGACCAAGCGGAAAAAGCGGTATTTCCCACCTGAAAGCGGTAATGTTGCCAACAATTGTCAGCAAAGTGACACAGTGACCGTGTGTGTTTGCAGAAAACATCTCACAGCTGCACGAGTTTGGAGCGAGTGCAGGAAATGTCTTCAGACGGGTATTGCACCATGTTTACAGAGGCAGGTGACACAGAGAGGAAGCTGGTGAACGATGTCAGGTAAGTGTGCACAGAAGTACACATGTACGTGCATGCATGTGTGGCCAACATAGTTGGAGAAGCACTTGGATCTCTCTCCCCCTCATGCTCACGCTCTTCCTCTCTCATACTCCCTCCCGCCCTCCCTCCCTATCTCCTTCCCAGTCTTCCTCTCTATCTCTCTCCCTCATCTCGCCTAATTTAATACATTGCTGAAATCTCTCTCCCCCTCCCTCATCTCTCACTTCTGCCCTCTTTTCCCCCCTCTCCCTTCCTTTCTCTGTGTCAATTTCCAGGTGGAGTAGCTCTCTGGTAGAGTTGCCTCCTTCGACAGCCTCTGATTGAAGCTTGGGTGTTGCCCTCTTAAGTTCCACTGTGGCTGTACAGTGGCTGTATGGGAACTAGACAGTGGGTCATGTAAGCCTGGGAGAGGAGTGGCTAAATACCCCATTTGTCTTCTGTCACCAAACTGCCTGCTTTTAAAATGTTACATGTTGCCCCTGGCAAGGGAGTTGCGACATTTGTCCACACGTCACCAAGTGTTAAATTGTTGTTTGTCAGCTTACAGTGACTGGGCAAGGTTAGGGATTCACATCACTTACACGAAAACTCATTCTTACTTGGATTTTTGTGTTACAGTTTGATGGGGACTAATTGGTCGGTGGTGATGAAACTTGGTGATTGTGAGTTTGAACACAATAGATCACAGTCCAGTTAACCTTCAATCGTTTTTCACATTAAATTGCTAAAATTCCATTAATTCCAATTTCGTTCACCCTTCATTGCCACAGTTCACTCGGCTGTATAAATGAGTACCTGGCTATAGACTGGTGGATATGTGAACAAATAGGCTTCCTAGAGAAGTCGAGATGGCGTTGGAATGAACAGTTCTGCCGGGGGTGAAGTGTAAGATGACATTCTTGTAGCTGTAATTTGTGAGAGGCAGTTTAATAGACAGCAGTTTAATTCAGTTTTATTTGAGACACATGTGTCCAACACGTGTGCATGTACATTCAGTTGTTAGTGGTTCTAAATAATTACCTTTGAGCATTCTTTGAAACATGATACTGGGTTGTATGTGCTGACATGATAGGTGTGTGACTTCCAGACGATATTAACTGCGCCAGTGGCTGTGATACTTATCAGCACGGCCTTTCTAAATAACAGAGCATATCCTTGCTATTGTATAGAATCTGTTTGAATCCTTGCTATTGTGGTGGCCGACCAGGAAGTAAATGGTCCAGTTACCTGGGAAATACTTCCAATAGACACCACTCCCTTGCCTGAAGAAAACCCAGTGTGGCAATTATGATCTTTCAGAACAATCTGGGGTCAAATTCTCTGTGCTGTCTCCTTCCATCCTACCCTTGACACACTTCCCCCTTCAGGTAGTTGTCAGATATCACATATCCACGGAGCTTTAGGTAATCAAGACTGACCACGAAGGAGGTCAACATTTCTTATTAGTAGATTTTGTAAGAAAATTTACTTTTTATCATAAGTAAAATGCAGAATGAAAATGTTCTCACTTACTTCCTCCTTCAACCAGTTGCCCATTTGATATATCAACTAAACTTTGCACAATCAAGGCTGACTTTATGAAGGAGGTCAGCGTTTCTTGTAAGTACATTTTGTAACAGAAATAGAATGCAGCATTTAAAGTTTGCCCTCTCCGTTGTCAACTTTTAATTGTGGTTTAACATTATGGGTTACTTTATTAATTTTACGAAGTCCCCAATGTAATACTATGTGGTTGAAAAATCTCCCTGACCAACCTGCATGACTACCTCAGGTAGACATTTGTTGTGGCTGTTTATTTTAGATTACTCACCAACTGCTGCAGTGTATTTGTTGAAAGCAGTAAATGTCAGACAGTAAATTATGAGCACAAATTAATTGCATAAGAATACCGCAATATCCATGTGCTGTTTGATTCATATTTGCTACTCATGTTTTGCAACTTAATGTGAGAATTGAAACTGATTGTTTTTTTTTGTAGTGATGTTCAGTTGTCGCCAACACAGCTTGAGGTGAGTGGAGTTTATATTTCCAAACTTATACCAACAACCAACATTGTTCAGGCTATGCATTTGAGTTGATTTTATCATCTTAGGGACAAATTGAAGTGACAAATTGGTCTGTGGTTTCTTGAATCTTTGTGACACTGGGGAAAAATTTGCCAACTGAATAGTGGTCTAGCTCAGCATTAACCAAAATAACATGCTTATAAAACCATTAATCTGTGAAGACCTTATCTATGAGGCATTCAGGTTACCTAGGTATAATTTCTCCAGGGTGCAAGGTGAGTTAATGTAGATTGCAATCCTGTGCACAAAAGGTGGCTTAGATTGGATTTAAGAACACAATTATTATGATTACATTTCGAGCACCAGAATGTTGGTTGCTATGACAATAAATATGATCCCAGTTTTGATTGCAGGTGAAGATATTTGACTCGTGGTTACATTAACTATATTGTAAAGTTGCCACTACAGAAACACCATTGTTAATGAAAGTGGATTTAATTAATTAAAAATTACATCCCCAGCTTGCAGTTTTGATCACATTACATATTTTACAGTGTAATTGTTAATGAATGTTGAGTCACAAACTTACCACCAAACAAGTTCTCATCATGTGGTACAATGGAACCTCTCTATTAAGGTCAACCTTGAGACTGTCCCATGGTGGCTATAATGGAGAGGTGACCATAAAGCGAAGTTCAACTGTATTTTAATGTAGCATAATACAGATACAGTGAGAAATACATAACAATATTAAACTTAAAATGTTTATCATGGTTAAATATATTAATGTTTTCATTTAAAGACCTAATATTTCTGCCTAAAGGTAAAGCATAGAAGTTTCATTGCACAATGCATTCATTGTACAATGCATTCATTGTCTCCATTGTCACGTTATGCTGCAGGACAAGTTTTGTGACTTGGCATTGCGCTTCAAGGACAATAAAGAGAACTTGGAGGAACGTGTGAAGCAACATAAACACACGAGGGACGTCACAGAGGAAAACATCAGCCGAGAGCTTGCAGGTCTCAATGAATTATTAAAGGTACGCAGACTGTGATGGTGATGGTTGTAAAGTCGTGCAGTAGTGAAGCATGTAAGTCACATGATTCATGTAAGTCACATGATTCATGTAAGTCACATGATTCATGTTCATAGTTCTATTAGTCCACTTTTATTCAATGGCACGATTGCAAAATAAAATAAAATTATATTAGACTTCATATAATTGTCATAATGACATTTAAATCAGATTATTTTCTTATACAACTGGCATTGCTTTGATTAAAATCCAGTTGTGCATGCTTTGGAAAATATTAATTAATTAATTGATCTCTTATTGTTTTTGTTATGTATTAATACCAATTAATAACAGCCATAGATTAGCAGCACTGCAGTGTGATAGGAGAAGCTATAATAATGTCCTGTGTGATCAGTGCATGTGTGTGGACCTTGCAGTCAATGACAAGCAATGACACGGAGGTCCAAGGCCTCTGCACGAGACTGCGCCAGCACATCTCAGTGCTGGAACACACATCTAAACAGCTGGCGAGTCGCTCCGAGGCACACGGAGCTGTACAGCAGGTATGTGCCCCTTAACATTGACAATTTGCAAGACGGTAGTAGTACTACAGTACTACTAGAGTATTAGTAGTGGTAGTAGTACTACAGTACTACTAGAGTATTAGTAGTGGTAGTAGTACTACAGTACTACTAGAGTATTAGTAGTGGTAGTAGTACTACAGTACTACGAGAGACCTTATTTATGAAAGCCGCTTATTACAATGTGGTTTGACAACACTAGAGACCAGGAGAGTAAGATGAGACCAAATAGAAGTGTTTAAAATAGTGAACAGTTATGAGGATGTTGATAGGAATATGTTCTTCAAACTTAAAGAAGGCAGTAGAACCTGAGGAAACAAAGCAGCATTAATTAAGGAACAGTGTAGGTTGGACATGAGAAAGTACTCTTTCTCACAAAGGGTGATAAATGAATGGAACAAACTGCCAAATGATTGTGTTAATGCTAGTAGTGTGAATATGTTTAAAAATAGAATTGACAGGGCAGGCTAGACATAGATGATAAAATTGTTGGACTCTCGATAAGCCAATGGCTTCCTTGTCCACTTGCCATCTGGAACTTGTTGTTAGGGATGGCAATCTTGTTAAGTACCCCTTGCAGATCAACCTGTTGAAACGAGTATTTGTCAGGTTATCCAATGCTAAGTGTGAATGTACATTGAATCGTTTGTACTTCGACCCACTTCCTGTCTTGGTCAACATGTTTATGGGAACTAGACACACCCGCGCCCAAACTTCAAAGAGTGTTCCAGGAAATGTCCATCCAACTAGCGATGACAGGTCCACAATGAATTAAAGTTAAGTTCCTGCATGCGGGCCCCAGAAATCCCAGCGAGCAATATTATTGGTTAAAACAGCAACTGAAAAATCAGCATTTCAACAAGTTGACCCGCCACGGTTACTGATGTAGTCAGAAGCCCCTGGTGGTGAGGATGTGTGGCGGGAATGGTTTTCCTGTTTCATCTTGTTATAGAGCTTCCTGGTATTGTTTGTTAAGATTTTAGTAAGTGTGAACTAATTTTGTCGGCTTTGCAGGTGCATATATAGAATTGTTAATTTGATTCTGCCTTCCAGCAGTTAAAATATTTTGTTGAATCATTCACATCTTTGATCTTTGTTGGTTTTATGTTGGTTTTAAAATTGTGGTTGGGACTGCAGGAGTTACGAGAGAGCAGTCAGGTCAACTTGATGATCGAGTACGTGGAGAATCTCAAGAGAAAGTATGAGAACCTCAAGTAAGCACCTGTGTGAAGGGAGAGAATGGATTGGCAGGCAGCATTGCCACTTTCTTGCTATTATCATGTGTGTAAAAGATTGGAGAAATATGAATACTGTTATAATTGATTAAAAGACTTACCAGGTCTATGCCTATTGTGCGTACTATTTTTTACAATTTACTGTTTTCAACATACATTGTTAACATGCATGCATGCTTGCGTGCATGCATAGTAATTAATTAGGTGTACATTGATTTTCTAAATTTATGTTTGAAGCGTTATTGTACTGTACGAACAGAAGGTAATTATATAGAATTAATATAGAGATAGTTACAGTTGCATAATAACTGAAATACTATTATAGTTTTGAATCACTGAATAAATTTCTGTAATATACATACATGTCATTAAGAACATATGCATATATGCGCATATGTAGTAATCCATGTCATTCTTGATTTTCAGACACACGCACAGCATTACAGCAGAACAAAGTAAGTTTTTATCTGTCGATATAGTGCAGATGGAAGTCAGATAGCCATAGTCTACATGCCATGAGTACAATATCCTACACATTGTCTAAGTGTGTTTATGTATGTATTGCTATTATTTAATGCATTGTTATATTACTAATGCAATGTATACTCACATTTACAATGCTGTACAATAGATAACATTTCTAATGTACCTGTGTACTCTGGAACCAGAGTTCAAATGTATGACAATCTATAATCAATACAAAGTCAATAGTTGATTGGGAAGGCTAAGTTGCTATGGAGAAAGCAAGGTCAAAAAGTAGGTCTTCAGTTAATCAGTGATATAAACTCATTATACTTCCTGCTAACCTACACTAACAGGCAGTGAGTTCCGTAGAGTTTGTGCAGCATAACAGAGAATCCTACTCCCGAAGTTTGCTGTAAGAAATAGTTGAGTAGGGCTAAACTTTTGTAACTGCCTGGCGAGTAAATGTTGCTTCTATGACCAGCAGTTGGAGAAGGATTCATTACTAGAAATTATGCAATGTAATGTCTATCTAGATACTGTGTGTAATAGTATGTCACTGTTTTGTGTCTTTGTCAGGTGTCGGAGCCCGTCCGGGTATGAGAAAGCAGGTACGTCTTACTGTCATGATTTTTTCTTAATGTCACCAGTGCTGTAAATGAATGCACATGTCCACTTGTGTCGTACATGTCACAATGCTGCCCGTAATTGAGTGGAGATTGATGTCAACATGCATGGTGTGCCGTGTTACCATGAATCATGTTCTGTAATTGTCAGATCCTTCTTCTCCTCTGACAACCATGTAATTACTGTTATTTTACAACCAGTGTTGTGTGACTTGTGTGAATGTAGTTATGTACACACGTGTGGCATTTAGAAATCACATTTAGGTTCTTGCATTTCAAATTAATTAATGTTCTCCTGGCATTTTTTTCAAGTGTGAAAACAATAAGCCACTAGTGTATTTTCTTCAAATGCTTATACCAGGATTATTCATATCAGCTAAATTGCATCATAAAGCGTAATATGTAAGTGTGTAGTACAGGTGTACAGAAGTGGCTTTGTATCATAAAGCGTAATATGTAAGTGTGTAGTACAGGTGTACAGAAGTGGCTTTGTATCATAAAGCGTAATATGTAAGTGTGTAGTACAGGTGTACAGAAGTGGCTTTAATCTTTCCAGACAGCATCATAATGTTCGTCATATGTACCACTTCTATTGAACAGGAAAACTCACCTCATCAGCGCAGGAGAATTGTGCTCCAAAAAAGTATGGCCCCAGTTTAGTGTTTGAATTTTGTTGTAGACTCCATTAGAGCCAATAACATCAGTGTTTATTTCCTTTGTGCTTTGTTTTGCTACTTGTCATGTTTACGTATATAGCACAGAATATTTGTTGCCACAATGTTATCCTCTATGTTGTTGTCCAGTTGTTTCTAGTTGTTTTACTTTGCTCTTTTGCTATCCGTGCACCCCAGCTAGCTAGCCTTGTTGAGTCGCTTTTTAGTCAAACTAGGAATTGGTAAAACCTAATAATTTTTTGAGGTTATTATTTTGTCCTGTGTGCCAAGAATCCATAAACGTTTCATGTGACTGTTCTATGTGGTTAAACGCCCTTTGCATCTAGCAACTACTGCCAGGTGTTAGAACAACCTGGTAATTATCCGACAGTTTGTCAGAAGAGCATAGAATAGGGGCACACAAGATATTTGTGTTGGAAGCTACATACTGTGTTGGAAGCTACATAATATGCATGTTTTTGATAAGACAAGTACAAGTACAAGTCCCATCAACTGGTGCCTAAGAGGTAAATGACCCCATTGATTGGGGTAAATTTGTGAATTAATTTTCATGGACTTGCACCTTTGTATTCATATTGTAAGGGATGCACATGAACCACATAAAAGTACAAACTATAAATGTAATTAAGTGTCGCTGGGACTGTATTATCTGAAGTCATTAGGGGGTGGGACACAATGATACGTTTTACTGTACCATTTATCAGACTTGCTGCAGGTGTTTTCTGAGTTGGCCTGTTTCACGTACATCTTCGTTTGAACTGCATGAATGAAATAACGAGAGTGTTTACTGCTTTACGTGGGCTTCAGTTGGATGAATGTGCCCGTTGTGCTGTCTATTTGCCACAAATCAAGGCAAATGTTGATGTTTCAAACAACTATGTCATATAAATGTCATCCTGTCACTGAGTGACGATTTCATTTTCACCAAGTCCGTGAAGGGCCCTAACCAGGCTGTACGTGGGAGTCCAAATTCAATCCCCACAGCTGACGTCAGCTGCTTAAAATGGGGGAGGCAAACATAATAAGCTCTATTTGTTGTGGGTGTCATTCATAAATGTTGGGATGCACTCCCTCCCCTGCCTCCGTATTGGTTATAGCCCCAATCCCAGTAAATTTTCCTTTTAGGTTGTTAACAAAGTCTATTGTACCATTGAGGAATGTTAGGACCAGTATCAGTACCAAGCTCACCTTAGAACAATAACAACGTTTCTTTTTAAAATATTCTTGGGAACATGCTCATGGGTGCCCAATAGTTTTAACGTAGAAACATGGACCTTTTCAGCCTAACTCACACAGTTCTATGACAACAGGTGGCTCCAGCTAGTTTCTTATTGTCTAGTATAAGTTAGCTCTTCCTAGATCCCAGACGAACCCTTTCTGTGATCAACTACTGCTAATGACTAGATATTGCCACAGACTTTGCTTTTGCAGCCTGATGGCTGTGACAGGTAGTTGTTGTTGTTGTTGTTGCTGTTGCTGTTGCTGTTTAGCTGTGGTTATGTGAGTAGCTACCAGCAGTACATTTAGGTAGATGTTATGTCCGCACTAAAACAGATCAGATTTACTAATACTTGTGGAATACATTAGGGAATGTCTTGATGGTTGTACTCCGGAAGTGTTTTTATGTTAGTGGGTTTACAGGTAGAGACTATCAACATGAGTCCATGACAGCTTACAAATTTACCCAGTGTGAGATCTTTTATTTCCCCTGGCATAGACACAAAGTAGAAGGGACCTACCACCTACTGGTTTTTAGTATCTCATCGAAAGCAGGGGCGTAGCTAGGTACAAATACATGTGGAAGCACATCTAACAGGGGGTCTGGGGTACACTTTAGAAAACAAAACTAATAATTTGGAATCTGGTCCATTTTGAAGACGAAATGAAGCCTAGACAGAATGCCCCTGGGGTCGTGGAGAAAAACTTACTATTCTGTTGTCGACCAGTTTCCACAACTAGGTCTAGGTTGGGCAGACCGACCGGTCGAATGTCACAAAGGTTCTTCACCATTGACCGTCATCAGCTATTTCATGATTTATGTGCCGTGTTCAATGATTTACTGTAATGTAATTCTTAGGTGGCGGGGTTAACAATGTGAAGGCTGCCGTTGGTTGAACGGGCAAGGAAGCCGTGTTATTGATGGTTTTGAGTGCAGAGTATATGCAGGTTAGGGATGAAACATTCCATTTCAGGGGACGTGTTGGGTTTTTTAGCAAAAAACATTTGCCTAGCCACAGAAGTTAAAAAAATAGTTTTGCCATACTGATGTGGAGGCACTTACTTATGGCTATCTACATGGCTTGAAAGACATATTTCCAACTTCCTGCAGTTTGAACCCTGGACCTCCAGGTCATGAGGCAAGCACCAGACCAATGGAGCCAGTGATAAATAGTAATAGTTTCTGCCAATCCATGTATTCTGAGTGCAGTTAAATGACACCAGAGCGACCATTGGGTGCGATTAAAAACCCACACCCCTTGTGGCTGCAAAGGGGGTAAAGTAAACATGAGAAGCCAACTTTTTCCACATTTCAAGACTTGACCAGTTACTGAATCAGTCATCTGTATGCAGAAGTGCTGTTGTGGGGGTAACACGAACTGTTAGTGTTTTGTGTGCATAGGGGTGGTTTTAAGTGGCTCACTGGCATAGATGCTGTTCTTCTAGAAATGTGTATCTAATGTTGCTGTCATTACCACTGCCTGCAAGAGAATGGGTCATATATCTTTTAATAGCTGTGTGCCTTTAGTGTGTGGGTTCTTAAGTTTTGTAAGTACTCCATACATCTCAAGCCATAGTATGGTTACACCCATGCAAGGCAACAGTAACTGTAATATACATTATATGCACACTAGACTAACACTAACAAAGAGACAGGAGAGGATGGAAAGGTTATATGTTGATGGGCGAGAAGGAGTGACAGTGACACTCCTGCAGGACAGTATATGACAGAAGGAATTAGACGCAAGAGATACTCTGGGGTAGAAGGGGTGAGGAGGAGAGCGAGGGTGTTTGTGGGGGACATGGTAGTTTGCTTTCCAGAAAAAAATAGAGGATATCACAGAAAGGGTGGAGAAAGTTATAGGTCCTGGCAAGGGAGGATCTAGTTTAGTACATGTAAGCACAAATAATGCAGAGTGGGAGGGCACAACTACCATAGTTAAGAAATACAGGCCGTTAGTCAGAACACTAAAGCAGACAAGGGTCAAGCAGAAAATGTAGTCAGGGATTTTACCAGGAAGCAGTGGTCAGGGTTATCAAAATTGCCGGAGGATTGCAATTAACATGCTAGTTCAGCAGCTATCTAGGTAAGAGGAAGTTGGATTTGTGGAATTCTTTTGTTGGGTGGGCTGACATATTCATAAGGGATGGGCTTCATCTAAGTGCAAAGGGTGCAGCAGTGTTTGTGGGTGAACTCTCAGCAACAGTCCACAGGGGCATGGGTAGCGTCAATGATATTTTTGGTAGCAAACATTGTTTAAACTAGAAGTGCGGGGGGGGGTACTTAGAGGTGCCTCAAACAGGGCAAGAAGCCACTAGTACACACAAACCAGTAACAAAATGTCCAGAAAACAATTCTGAAGCTGGTTATAAATGCATGTGTTTAAATGTGTTTAAATGCATTTAAATGTGTTTAAATGCAAAAGACATAGTAAATAATATAAACGAATTAAGCATTATGGTAGACGATATTGACCTTCACATAAATGGTATAAGCGAATCATGGGCCAAGAAACACATATCAGATGCTGAATTAGGATTGACAGGATACGTAATGTTTAGGAGAGATCGAATAGGAAGAAGGGGATGGGGAGTTATTTTAAATATTAAAGAATCTATTCAGGCTTACAAAATAAAATTACAAAGGGAAGCAGATAGTAGTTTTATTTAACAGTATAACAATACATAAAATACAAAGATATTACAATACACATGATGTCAATGTGTTATATTACTTGGTGGTCACATGGCTGACATGCTGTCTTCCTGTGACCCCATTAAAACTAATTATCATTACTCAAGGCACGTGGCAACGAACTGAGGAAGTTTGTTCTATTGTAATAGTAATAATATATTACAGTGTTAATGCCTGAATCCAAACTTACCAGCCGAAACAAGATAATAACACAGTTCCATGTGGTTAGAATGGTTGGAAGTTTCAAACAATTCTAATTGCATTCCGTACATCGAGGGTTTGAACAGTGCACTGAATGAGGCTATTCATCTAAGTATTGTCTAGATAAAATGCGTTTAAACATTGACCTATGTTTGATATTCTGTATCTTATTACCTATTCCAATAAAAAAGTTACTAAATTCTTCTGCAATAAGTTTGATATTTCTTGTCCATTTACAATGTAGGTTTCAGGTAGTTTGAAACGTTCTTTCTGTTTATGTATTACCTGCAGCAGGCTGCTTCAGTACAGCCCATGTTTCTTTGATGCTATGCTTATGTTGATCTAGCATTTCTGTGTAGTATTTCATTTTTGCTGCCCTTTTAATCCTATTGAAGACTCTACAGTACTCCCTATGTGCATTAGCTGTCTCTGGACTTAAAGATTCTACAATACTCCCTATGTGCACTAGCTGTCTCTGGACTTAAAGATTCTACAGTACTCCCTGTGTGCATTAGCTGTCTCTGGACTTAAAGATTCTACATTACTCCCCATGTGCATTAGCTGTCTCTGGACTTAAAGATTCTACAGTACTCCCTGTGTGCACTAGCTGTCTCTGGACTTAAAGATTCTACAGTACTCCCTGTGTGCACTAGCTGTCTCTGGACTTAAAGATTCTACAGTACTCCCTGTGTGCATTAGCTGTCTCTGGACTTAAAGATTCTACAGTACTCCCTGTGTGCACTAGCTGTCTCTGGACTAAAAGATTCTACAGTACTCCCTGTGTGCACTAGCTGTCTCTGGACTTAAATATTCTACAGTACTCCCTGTGTGCACTAGCTGTCTCTGGACTTAAAGATTCTACAGTACTCCCTGTGTGCACTAGCTGTCTCTGGACTTGGTTTGTTTAGCTTCTTTCGAAGCAGCTTTGCTTTATGTATAGATGATGTCAATATACTAGAAGTAACCTAGGGCTCTCGTTTAAGATATTTTCTAGTGCCTCTGACAGTCTTGATTGGACAAAATATTTCATAAAGTGATTTATATATTAACATAAAGTTGTCATATGCTTCATTCAATAATACAGGTGAATAATCAGCTCTAGCTAATAAATTCCTAAATGTTGAGATGTTAGTTATTTTTAATTGGCGTATTTGATTGTATTTTGATTTTTTTTAGGATGTGTACCATATATTAAACAAAATATTCCAAAATGATCAGCTACATTTGTGATAATAATCCCAGATTCATAATTAGGATGAGTATGGTTAGAATATAAATGGCCTATAACAGTTGCCGAAGCTTGTGTTATCCTTGTTGGTTTGGTTATATGTGGGATGTATCCTTGTGCTATTACACTGTCAATAAAGTCATTGGTTTTTTGATGAGTGTCAAAGTTTAGTAAATTTATATTATAATCCCCCATCAAATAAGCTGTTTTATGTTCATTTGAGATTTTATCATGGATTTCTAATATTTTACTCATAAATAAATCAAGATCTGCATGGGGAGGAGAGTTGGGACGGTAAATTACACCCAATATTATAGGTTTATTTTGATTAGCTTGCACATAAAAAAATATAGATTTGAATACATGAGGAATAAATATTGAGACATAATATTTTGTACAATATAGTTACAGGAAATTCAACATTAACTATTGGATTAGTTTACTGATGTCCAAACATAAACAAAGAGGATAACACAAAACTACAAAATGCTATAAAGGAAGTGAGTAAAGGGGAATGTATCATAATGGGAGACAATTTATATTTTTAAAACAGGATAGTTTCCTTACTCAACATGTGTTACAACCAACCAGGGGAGAGAGAGAGGGAATGTATCAGATATAATTTTGTCTTCACAGTTTGTGAAGTTTGTAGACAGTGTGTAAATACATGAACCATTGGGTAACAGTGATCATAATCAAATACATTTTGACATCAAAGTAAAGTCAGAAGGTAAAAATAAAATAAAAACAGGAGAAACTTCAACAAGGGTAAATATAAAGATACAAGAAAATACTTAGCAAAGCTAGATTGGAACAACATGCTGAGGAATAAGACAGCAATTGAATGTTGGAACATTCTAAAATATGAAATTGAGAGTATTGTTGAACAATCTGTTCCCTTGAAACAAAGGAAAACGGTCTAGACAGAAACACCTGTCAAAAGAATCTATTAGAAAAACAGCATACAAGCAAACTATGTGGAGATTTTGTAGGCATACCAGAAAGGATGAAGACTTTGCAAATTACAAAGAGGCACTTAATGCAGCTACAAGGTTAGACCACTAGAAGACAGTGCTGGAAATATATTATAACACAACATTTTGTAATGGCGGAAGATCTAAATGGTTACTTCAGTTCAGTGTTTACCAGAGAGAATATTAGTTCATTAGCAGTTCCAGATGCTGAATTTCAGGAGGATAAATCGGGCTATTTTGGGCAGTTAATTGTAACTCCAGAAATGGTAGCTAAGAAAATAAAGGCAATGAAGGATAATAAGTCACCTAGAGTGGATGGAATTCTGCCAAAACTACCAATGAAAACAGTAGAACAAATTAGTATACCACTTGCAAGAGTGTTCAACTTGTCATTAAAAGAGGGAGTGGTTCCTTTTGAATGGAAAGAAGCAAACATCATACCATTATTTAAAAAGGGTTTGAGAAATAAGTAAGAGAATTACAGACCAGTGAGTTTAACATCAGTGATTTGTAAAGTATTAGAAAGGTTTATTAAAGACCATATGGTGGACATCCTTGTTAGGCATAAATTATTAAATCCATTTCAACATGGATTCCTAAAAGCGGGGTCACGCTTAACAAATATGTTATGTTCTTTGGAAGAAATCACTAAGTGGATAGACGTGGGATCACCAGTAGATACTATCTACTTAGATTTTCAGAAAGCTTTCCACAATGTGCCACATAAGAGATTACTACTTAAATTAAAATCCCATCAGGGATGGCATAATCGACTGGATAGAAAATGGCTGACTGACAGAAGACAGTGTATTGTATTAGACAGGGAGCTTTCAAGCTGGAAATCAGTTTTGAGTGGGGTACCACAAGGATCAGTATTAGGACTTTTATTATTCTTAATATATGTATATATATATATATATATGTATGTATATATATATATATATATATATATATATATATATATATATATATATATATATATGTATATATATATATGTATATATATATGTATATATATGTATATATATATGTATATATATATATGTATATATATATATATAATATATATATATATATATATATATATATATATATATATATATATCAATGATTTGGACAATAGTATAACACGCAATGTACTAAATATTGTGGATGACACAAGTGTTTAGAAAGGTTAAAAATGATGGTGATAAATAACATTTACAGAACAATCCAGACATACTAGTTAAATGGTCTAAAAAAATGGCAGATGGTTTTCAATTTGGGGAAATATAAATGCCTACACACATGTGATGGGAACTTGGATGTAAACTATAAAATGGGAGATAATGTTTTAGGTACAACTGTAAAAGAAAAGGACTTAGGAGTTACAATAAGCACTGATATGAAATGTTCAGAGCAGTGTGGTATTGCAGCTTCAAAGAGTAATCAAAGTCTTGGGTAGATTAAGAAAAATATAACATATCAGAAAAAGAGTTAATTATACCTCAGTACAAAGCATTAATTATGCCTCATTTAGAATACTGTATACAAGCATGGAGACCATATTGTAAGAAGGATATATTTAGGTACACTTGAACGTATACAGAGGAGACCAACTAAAATGATTCCAGAACTGAGATACTTGTACCTTAGTTATGAAGCATGCCTAAAAAATTGGTTTAACAACCCTAAAGACAAGGAGGTTAAGAGGAGATCAAACTGAAGTTTTTAAGATATTGAGTGCATATGAAAATATTTATAACAATATTTTTTCTCTCAAGAAAATAGTAGTACTAGAGGACACGAGGTAACATTAGTAAACGACCAGTTTAGATTGGTTATCAAGCAGTACTTGTTCTCACATAGGACAATAAATGAATGGAACAAATTATCTACAGATTGTGTAAATGCTAGCAGCGTGAATATTTGTAAAAACAAAGTTGACAAATATCCAGGAGGGTGGCTTACACATGGATGAAAAATTGTTGGACTCTCGATAAGCCAGTGG
Source organism: Lamellibrachia satsuma (assembly GCA_033239005.1). Taxonomy (NCBI): domain Eukaryota; kingdom Metazoa; phylum Annelida; class Polychaeta; order Sabellida; family Siboglinidae; genus Lamellibrachia; species Lamellibrachia satsuma. The sequence goes on from BSQZ01000002.1 coordinate 18,502,601, forward strand.
CTTCCTTCCACATGCCATATGGACCTTTGGCTTAGATGGCAATCTGATTAAATATCATCTTGTTAGATATGGTGTTGTATTTGTTCTTTTCTCTAGCTAGCTTTTGTTTCCATGAATGAATACCCTCTAAAATTGCAGGATCAGCCTAACGAGCTGCGAAGCAGTGATCAAGATACATAGCATTGAGTTATGGTGGAGTGGGGACGAGTTTAATCCCCTTCCCCAACGTGGGAGATTTAGAAAAAATTCTACCAAAATGGTGCGTTTCGGTACTTACAAATGCTTATCGTTCCCACCTCATATATCATTAAAAACATACTATTCTGATATATTGGTTTCATGACGATCTGCAAATACCGATGAAATGTAAACGTGCACACTGTAGACACGCCAGTCACACCTGCTTGCAAATATCAGAAATAAGACCTTTGTTTTGGATTTCTCTCTCATTGTGGCTTGGACATTTGCAAGATCGGAAGTGACACATTTTTCAAATTTACCCAAACGGTGTTTGGATTCACTTACAAAATCACTTGCAACTCCTACCATACACAAAATGGTTGTTTTGTCCTTATGATCAAACATCATCAAATGGTTCAGTCGTGCCTCTGTCTTGGTAGTCCCTAGGTATGTCTGGACGCGACGCCGGGGCTTAATGACTGCTTGCTTGTAGCGTTTGTAACTGGATTACCTGTGATAACAGTAGCTGATGCTGGTGTGAAGACAGTGATCACAAATATGCTGACACATTAGAAAGAATATTGTGGGTGAAAGTGCTTAGATGTGTCTCCAGCTCTCGTGGATCAAAATCGCAGCCATAGAAACTAGTAACAGTTTAGAATTCATCATTGTATGCGTTTACACCAGCTGCTTTTAAGAAAAGCTGCTCACAGTTCATGTATATATTGTAGTTGCATTGATCGAATATATCTTTGATAAACGACACAAATAGGTCCAGAGCCGCAGTATATGGCTCTGTATTGATGTTTTGTCGGCTCCAAACTGCTTGAATTTTATTATCACGCTGTTTGATATAACTGTAGTTCGCAACGCTGTGAGTTTCTTACATGTATTAGTGAAACTGGTATGCTGATGCCATTAGCTGGGATAAGCACATTATGGGAAAATGTGGTCCGGCCTGTACAGCCAAAGTGGCCCTTGCATACGTAAACGTGAAATAGACACTATTAAAAAGGCCCAAATTACATTTGATATAAATGGCTCCTATGACAGCGACAGTATTGCCTTAGGAGCCACTAACCCCTTTTTGTTTTAATCAGAATGTGTTTATCTTAAGTATGGTTTGTGCATTTGTCATTTATGGTGCGTGTATATATATATATATATATATATAATGTGTAGATTGACATAAAGTCTAAATAAACGTGTTGTGATAAACTGGATAGTGTTGGTGTCCAATAGATGACTGAATAATGGTTCCATGTGTATTTTTCAGAATATAAAATTGCCTCGACGAGCAACTGTGCAGACAATAAGCCCACCAACGTATCAGGTAAGTTTGCCTTGTGACAAACGCTACACAGTGTTAGGTAATAGGTACCTGTCTGAATCATTGTTTTAGTTTCCTGCAGAGTAAGGTTCGCATACCTGATATGACAAGTTTTCATTAAAGGCAAAAATCTTTTCGTTTTTACACAAAATCATGTTGTACAATATAAACATCTCTTCTAAGTCATTTCTTCCCATATGTGTTTTAATGAACCATGGTTTTTAAATATAATTTAATCATCTGATTAGGACCGTGAACCTTGCCATTTAGTATGCAATGTAAAATGATATGAGTCAAAACAGTCAAATTAAACAGATAGTGGTTAAATTATATCAAAACATTATGATCGATTAAAACAAATTGTACGGTCGCGATGTTAGAATAGATATCTTTATGCTACATAACATGATTTTACAATAATGGTGATCAGCCTCTGTACCTTTAAAAATGTGTTCATGTATTTTGGTTGTGGACCTTCCTTGAGAACCTTCTAATGTTTGGAGATCAGTGTGGTTTCCTTAATAGTAGTATGGCCATGCAGGATCTCGACACAAAAGTTTTGAGAGCAACTCAAACTGTCCAAATGTAAAGTGTTCATGTACATAAAGTCCTGTATATCTGCCTCTCGGCTTTTATATGTATGTGTTGTCTGCAATGACCACCATGTGACAGTGCTGCCACCTGGTGAATGTGAAACCAACCAATTAGATAAAGTATAAATATCAGTGTGAAAAAGGGCGCACGGTTAGACATGTAGAGTGGTGTCGATGGATGTGGCAAATGAACAGCAGACTGTAAGTTAGAAGTCTTCATATATCTGTACATGATTGTAAGTAATCATCATTGGCTTCTGTCTTTAATGCAAGCCAGCCAAGCTGGTGACTTCTAAGCCCCTCACACAACTGCAGGAGGTAAGACATCCATGATAAGTGACTGTTCTCAGAAATGCACTAGTTGCTGTGAGCTTTGCGAAAATCAGTTGCTATTAGTGGAATGTTCTGTTAAAGAAATGCTTCCGTTATGTTCTACGCCTAATTATTATGACATTGCATCTCTACGTCTGCTTTCATTGTTGTTTGGCTTTAATGATTACGCATTGATCTTTCTCCGCTCTTATAGATGGTAGCCTGTATTACACTGGAGCTTAGCATCACGTTTGTGTTTGTCTATGGTCTTTATTTTATTACTAGCCAAGTTGCACGGGAGAAAAAGGTAACCACTGGGTAGCCAGTCATGTTTTGGTAGGGCCAATGACATCAACAACTTCATGCCCCAAAAATCATGTACAATAGCCGGTTTCTCAAAGCATTCGTACCGTACAAAGGAACTTATGTGGACGTAGATCACGTAACTAGGAACAAACATAGAAAACACATGTAGCGTAGCTAACAATTGTACGTAACTACGATCTGCTATTGTCCGAGTTACATAATCTATGTGAAACATCCACATAGGCTCCTTCGTAACATCCATACTACCTGGGCATTTGTGAAATTTTTTTAATGAACGAACTGTCCATGGGCCCCCGGGCACGCCTACAAAGCGTCAGCCCCATACATGCAAAACTGGTGGAGATACGAGGGGCAGGGAAACAATCCTGAACCGTTATTGATGGATGGCACTATTGCTTAGCCTTAGATGTAGTTGATTACAAATGCTGAATCCATGAATGATGCTGCTCTAATCGATGATTGTTGATATTAGGTCAATAAATATTTTTTTATTTGAATAAATAAATAACATTATCCGATATTGCTGGAGGTAAGTCATAAATATCAGGTTGTGTGGGGCGCGGTAGCATAGCAGTTAGAACGTCGGACTTTCAGTCGAGAGAACCCGTGTTCGAATCCTCTTGGTGCTGTTTCGAAGCTATGGCAATTTCGTTTATCCCACGCGTTGCCACAGTTCACTCAGCTGTATAAATGTGTACCTGGCTACAGCCAGAAGTGGATATCTGAACTAATAGTCTTCGCGCAGTATTTGCAGCATGACTGAATGCTTCCCAGAGAAGTCAAGATGACGTTGGAAAGAACAGGTCCGCCAGGGGGTGAAGTGTAAAGCGCTAGTGCCCTGCGCAGGCCTAGAATTTGATCCCAAGCCCGGCCTGGCCCGCAATTAGCAGTTAGAGTCCAGGCCCGGCCCAGGCTCACAATAATTTTTCAGGCCCGTTAAGTTTAGAGAATATCCTGAAGAAAAATAAAGAAAAACTTCTTAGTGTCATTACTATTAAATATGATAACATTTGCTATATTTGGCTTTAATGTATTGGCTTATGGTTAGGGTAGTAGATTTGTTTATCTAACCCTGACTTAACCCATATGCAAGCCATAACCCCAATTTATATTGTTAATTGAATTAGCTCAACTAAGTTAGTATAATTTAATATGACATTTAATGTCACCCACTGGCACTGACACCCAGTGGCATTTCCAGCAGGACTGCAGTCACTAGCTTGAGACAGACAGGTTCAGACATGTGTGAATTAGTACAAGTGTGAACGAATTAGGACTGGGGAGAAATTAGTGGCAATTACCAACTGGGTTGGGTACTGGGTAGTGGGCTAGTGGCCTAGTGGGCACTTGGCAGTGGGCAGGTCTTTCAGGTGGGCAATGTTTGAAGGGACAACCTAGACAATAGAATTTGCACTGGTAGGGTCAAAGGGTTGATGGTTAATCATGGCTTGATTGCCTGTGCAAATATTTCTAAAGTAAACATTTGGGGCTGGCTACTTCCAGCCAAGTGAACTTATGGGGCCATTAGATTCCATGCAAGGTCTCAATTTGCAACTATATAATACTAAAGAAATAATTTTAAGCATTCATTAACCGGAATTACAATTTATAATCAGTTTTTATTAAAAAATAAAGTAATAATCGGTGTTTTGTATGAATATTTTTATTATGCCCAGGCCTGGCCTGGCCCGCTCACACCAGGCCCGGCCCAAGCCCGATGTGTTTAAATTGTTTTCAGGCCCGGCCCAGCTTGGCCCACAAAATTATGTAGAGACCCGGACCGGCCCGTTGGGTTCCGGCGCACGGGCTCCGGCCCATGGGCTCCGGCCCAGGCTTGGACCCAAAGCCCGGCCTGCGCAAGGCATTATAAAGTACTTTGAACAGTCCCAAGGACTGGATACTGCGTTCACATACGGTGTTCACATACAGTGTTCACAGCTGTGTCATCTCTGTATTTTCAGCTGTGAAATCTGTTGGTGTTCACAGCTGTGACGATTGACACTGTTCACATCCATGTGAACTGTCATTGTTCACTGCTGTCTGTAGTTTCATGTTTGATTTGTATGAACATGAAATTATTCCAGCATATATTTACAGGTGCTCATAGTGTAAAAACTGATAAATATCAGTTGATTAAAACGCTCATTTTGCTTTGAATAACTTATGGACACATACAAGACAATAACTTGAACCTTGACCAGCTGCTGTGGGTTCTTGACATTGGATCACACACTGGCAGAGGGAGTGAGAGGCTTGTTTTGTTCTCTACTCACTAAAGACCACAGCGCATACACATGACCAGGGTTGACTGAATTACTTTAATTTTGTACTTGAGTAAAAGTGAAAGTAATTCACCTAAAAACTACTTGAGTAAAAGTAAAATTACTTTGTAAAAAAGTACTTGAGTAAAAAGTAAAACTATTTTTTAAAAGTACTTGAAGTAAAAGTAGAAGTAAAAGTACAACACTTAAAAATAACAACAAAATCATGAGTAATATTACATAAATTACACAACTTGCATCTGACAACTGTTTTGCAACCACTCTGCCTATAACAATGTGCTCACAGACAGCCTTAGCTGGTCAATCGGTATACCACCATTGAACACGGTGCTCACTTGGATGCTTGGAAAATTACATTATTTTTAATTAGAGCTCACAACATCAAATAATTTCAGTTAAATACAGAACTTAATTAATGATGAGGCAGAATTTGTCTTTTTATCGACCTGTTTCACTGAGGTATGGGAGGAGCTAGACTGTACAACAGGATATGTATACGCAGGTGTGATTGTATCTGAGTAGGTAGAGGGTCAGTCCAGTACTAGTAGTAGCCTCTCATGGAAACTGGTCAGAGGTAATACAACCTAGCACTGCCCATAGTAAAATTAACAAAGACATTTGATGCCTAGCTGATGAAGCCATCTGGCTTGTTAACTCCCATCTTCTCATGTCTTCCCAGTCCTGTCTTATCAGCTCACACAAACATTGAAACAACACGCTTTAGCAGCTAGCTGTGTTAGTTGGTAAACGGACATAATCCCCTCGGACATAATCTCCTCAGGACATAATCTCCTCAGACAATATCCCCTCAGGACATAATCCCCTCAAGACAAAATCCCCTCAGGACATAATCCCCTCACATGAAGAATATATTTTTTTTATTAAAAAACAAATACAAAAACAAATATTTTAACATACAGTTTAATTCAAAACTATTTTGCCATTTCTTACAAGTCTTACTTGTAGATCTATCACAACTGCAATGTCTATGTGTAAAACACATCTCATGACCAACACCCTCAGAAAACATAACATATAACATAAAGTTCACAGTGTCACAATCACATAAGTATCAAAGTAGGCTACTTGTAGATCTATCACAACTGCAATATCTATGTGTAAAACACATCAAAAGTTATTTCCATCGAACACAGTGACCAACACCCCTCAGAACCTCAGGAATGGTCTTGATATCCAGGCTCCTGTCTGAACAAAGCTTGTGCTGTTTGGCCTGCAGGGTGACTGTGTGCCGTCTTCTGCGCTTGGCTGGCGGGTCGCCACGACGATCATGGAGCAAGGCAGTTGCGACCAGGGCTTGATTTTTGCGCAGACTGTCAATGGCTCTCCATATAGTGGGATGGGCGTGACCAACAAGCTTCATGAAGGCATTGTTCCACCCTTCGCAAATGTTGGTTCTAGAGCCTCCAGCCAGGGTGATGTCATGGACGTTCCAGATGGAAGGCTCATAGGTAGGTGGTATCCGGCATACACAAATAGGTGGAACAGACCCATCTGGACGTGGTGGTGGCTGTATGCGACGATATCCACCAGACACATATGTAGAGTCGAAGTAATCAATAAGTGATTTGAGTCCTTCTGGAGTGTTGTCACGAAGGCAGGCGAGGCCTTCTAGGACATCATCAAGTGGTAGAAAGGCCAGACCATCAAGCATGCCACAGAAGTGCTTGACATCCTTCTCCTCATGGTAGCGAGTGACGAGGCCCAGACTCTGTACCTTCCTTCATGTACGCTGCATCAGATGGTAGAAGCAGCCATGGATCTTGACCTGGGGTCCGAAGATTGATGTCACAGCCTTCATAGGAGCTAACTCAAAGTCCATGGTGACAGTAGTGGGATCAGCCTGGAATCCGAGGGTGTCGCACCAATCCTGTATGGCAGAGAGGAACTCCTCATATGTCAACTGGTTCTTGTTGATCACTCCCATCTTCTCATGTCTTCCCAGTCCTGTCTTATCAGCTCACACAAACATTGAAACAACACGCTTTAGCAGCTAGCTGTGTTAGTTGGTAAACGGACATAATCCCCTCGGACATAATCTCCTCAGGACATAATCTCCTCAGACAATATCCCCTCAGGACATAATCCCCTCAAGACAAAATCCACCCGTAGACACAAGTGACAGAAGAGTCGCTGAGGGGTGCACGAATCACATAGAGTTGAGTGAATAGTGATGGAGCAACGTTGAATGTCCCATCCAAGAACCAGGTAGTGGAACTCGCAAGGTGGCGCAGTCCCTCATCAGTACCAAAGACTAGCATCCGGTTGGATGAGTCTACACCATTGTTGTAGATCATGAATTGATCTCCGTCGCTGGTCTTGGTCCACTCATCTTCTAAGACCAGATCTCCGACTGAGTTTGGGTTTTTAGGTAGGTGTTTGGCACGCTCACAACGCAGTGACTGCTTGATAGTCTCTGGGTTGCCGAGTTCTGCACGGACTTCTATAGGAGCGTCAGAGGTTATATCGGTGAGAAGCTGTGTGAGGGTTCCACGGGAACTTCCAGCACGTTCCCTCATGGTAGTACGTAGCTTGGTAGTTGAGACAGCAGTATCATGTGGATCATGTGTGTGAGGGGTAGAACTGGTCACAGTCTTCATCTCAAGGTCAGTGGTGATGGCAGCCTTGCACGAGAATGCAACACGGTTGGAACATTCCCATCTGACGGTTGTCTTCCGGGCATACTTCTTCGTATACATATATCCATCGTGTATGATCTTGAGTCCACCCTTCTGACTCTTGATGACCTCCATAATAGTAGTAGTAATAGTTGTAGTTCTGGTAATGTTGCTCCGAGATAATATTTGGTAAGACTGATGAGTTCCATTGTTCAGGTGCCTTTTAAAGGACATGTGAAATTTACAATTTAAGTTTGGCTTCCTTACAAACAATGGACTAGTGGCTTCCCATGGAAAGTCACAAGTATGTGGCTTCCAATGATACCAAGCATATTAGTAAATATCAGGCTTAATTTGTTCCACTGTTTAGGCGCCTGTTTTGTTTACAAATTGATCTCCCTCATCTCAATAGACTCTGATTGTGAATTGCAATTAAACTAAATTGTCATTTATCAAGTATTACATTAAATTTATTTTATGTAAATGAACATCAATAAATTCTTTTCAGTGAAAATGTATTTAAATGAAAAAGTATTTTAATAATTAAAGCACTTAATTTATTAATGGGAGGAAAAATAATAAATGTAAATAAAAAAAAATTTGCTTAAATAAAATCTTAAAATTTTAATATTCTTCATATGAGTGGATTATGTCCTGAGGGGATTTTGTCTTGAGGGGATTTTGTCCTGAGGGGATATTGTCCGAGGGGATTATGTCCTGAGGGGATTATGTCTGAGGGGATTATGTCCTGGATTCGTGTTAGTTACCTGGTACCAGCTGGGGCTAGAATTGATCAGAAGACAGACCAGTGCAACAGAGGAATGCTGTTGCTAATTGCAATTAAAAGTTACCTGTCCCTGTTTGATATTATTTATGGATCAGCTTGAATAAGCCATTGCTGGGAAAAGATGCTGCCAAATGGCAGAGTATCAATTCTTTCCTGTTTAGTTCTGTGGAGTAATTATTATTATAAATTTATTAAACATCTCAATATGAATTTTATTTGTGAAAGTAAAATGCGGTTTAATGCCGGTAAGGCCGTTAATTGGCGTTGCTGATAATGGCAACGGGCGAAAATCGGTTCTCGTTCTCGTCCACAATGCACATTTGCTCACGAATATCAGAATAGTGTCAGTGTATGGGGATTATCAATACATTGTCGAAATTGCAAATTTTAATATTTATAATACGTATTGGAAACTTACTGAATAATACTTTATATGGTGCAACGGAGACATTTGCATCATAGTTTGAGATGGCGTTCAAGCGTTGCGTACTCGAAGTGACATTTCATGTCAACGGCCTTGACCTGACCTATGGCTATGCCAATATTTGGCAGACTTCGTTCACTGACATTGATATAAAACAGCGGTTGCGCCGATTTCCCGAAGCATGCAAATATGATCGCTAACTGGCATGCGATTGAATAATATTAATAACTTTTGGCCTGGCGACTATGAACAGTTTTTTGAAATGTCATTGACAGTGGAGCGCCACCAGCAGCAGCGGTTTCGCAAAAAAAGTAACGAAAATATATTGCGAAGTAAATAAAAGTAACGGAGTAAAAAGTTGCGTTACTTTAGATAAAACTACTTCGCTACAAGTAAAAGTATTTAGTAAAAATTCTACTTCGTTACAAGCCAATTACTTGAAATAACTACTCAAGTATTGTAACAAAGTACTTTTACTTTGTTACATGCCAACCCTGCACATGACATGTTTATCTATAATTTCCTAGGGAAGTTTTGAACATAAATGAGAAGTTGACATCTTTCTGCTGTAGGAGAAATACAGTGTGACAGGCAAATTGCTGAGGCGTGCTGTGTCATGCATTCCTAGCTTGGCATCTAAGCACCTCATCAAGGAAGTGGCAAAAGAACAGGCCAGGTCAGTACACAGTTGTCCATATTTACATGTACATCTTTTCCACGTCATGATTACATCTGTCTGTCTGTCATTCCAGTTGCTCATCTATCTCCGTCCGTCCGTCCGTCCGTCCGTCCGTCCGTCCGTCCGTCCGTCCGTCCGACCGACTATCCATGTGCCCACTTCTGTCCATCTATTTTCTGTGATTTGTTAGTAATTTATGACTTGTTCATCCATCTCTGACACTGTATGGCCTCCGTCAATGAATGTGCTATAAACTGTACAATTGTTCATGCAGAATGACCAATGGTGACAGTGGTGACACTGGTGATAATGGTGGCACTGTTGACGCTGGTGACACTCTCAGCACAACAAAGCTAGAGTCTGTAGAAGAGATTGAATCACAGGAGACACAGGCCAGCAATGGGTCCATCGGTGATGCAAGTACATCAACAGATGTCAATCAGAATAGGTAAATATTAGTGTTGCACGATATGACCGTTTCATTGCAATATTTGTTCTGCGCGGTACATATCACAATATGCCTTCGATGTACCAGTATGTACTACATATTTTTATTTTTACATTTTGCAAGTTAATGTATACTGGACAGGTTGTCTTCATTTGTTTAATTATTTACTTAATGCAATAAATATAATTAAACAGGCTTTGTATTTTCTATATTTACAACTCCAGTTAAGTATTTCAAAAATCAATTATTTGCCATCTTATATCTTAACCAAAACAACAGCAATATATTGTGATACGGTCCTCTGTAATACGATATGTCGCGATGCAAAAAGTTTGACGATATCCAACCCTAGTAAATATTCACCCTTGGCTATCATAAAGGATGAGGCGAGACTCCCGCAGCTTGGCCCGAGTAATCCACAAAGTCTAGTACATGTGTGTGGAACTGTTTCCTTGAGACTTTGTGACATCTTGTTTAGGCATATACTTCTACAATTGTCCAAGATTGTAAATTTGAAAAGTAAGAGAGATTTATGTATTACCAACATTTTGTTGTTGAGTTTGTTGAATTTAATTTTTCTAAACACTGAAATTCATGGAAATTTATGTACTTGTTGTAGTGGTGTCATTTTTGTAAATAAAAACTATTCAGCTGCATGAATAAGTATAAGTTTTATTGTAGCATCATTATGAAAATAGAAGTTGTTTGTATAGTTGCAGAATGCGCCCAGTGCTTAAGAGGAGGGCCATGATGCTCTTCCCAGACAGCAGTGTTCCAACAGCAGTCTCAGAGGAGTCTGAGGAACCATGTGATGATTGTGTGTCGTCATCACAGGAAGCCAACATGTGAGTGTCAGGTCTACTTTAGTTGTGTTGTGGCTGTATGTTTCATCAGAATGGAAAGCTTCAGGTGCGATATGAATATTTTTGCTTAGGTTACGATATTGCACGCACGCACGCACGCACGCACGCACGCACGCACGCACGCACGCACGCACCCGTGTGTATGTGAGTTTGCCTCGGTTGTCCAGTCTGCACAAAACTTTATTGAAATAAACCTTGCTGTTGTTGTGGGCGTGAGTAAAAGGATGGATTGGTGATGTTTTGTTAAAGCGAAACAAAAGTCATGGTTTTGGGGCTATGCACCTAAAAGAGATAATATAAATTAACCACGTGCAAATAAAATAAAAAATATCATTACCAGTTTTAAAAGTGGGAGATTCAGGTATTTCTCCAAGTGACCGAGGGCTGACATGGTAACCAACGTGACTGATAAGCACGTGGGCAGTTGTATGAAATCAAGGTAACCTAGGCTAAGTAGACTAAAGTGACGTATTAAGGGAGGCTGGAATACACAGAACCAATGCAAAGTCTCAAACAAACGTGTTATTTTGCCAGAAAGATTAGTTTAGTAAACAATGGCCGAAATATGTTACATAAGTTGAGTTTAAATATGTTTTCATTTGGCGAGCGATTATTGCCAGAATACCAAACTTGTGACGTAGGGTTATCTAACAGTATGGCACTGCCCATAAAATTAAGATGTGTGTTCAACAAGGTTTTCCTAGTAAACCTTTGGCGTGATATTTTTAATTGTTGTTACAAATGGTTGTTTTAGTAACTCTTATAGGTGCATAGGCCAAAAACCATGACTTTTGTTTTGCTTTAACTGAGGCTATACACAAAACTTTTTGTTTCATCAGAAATCTGGGAGATTATTTTCCCATGCGGAAGTCTGCCAATGAATCGGGGAGACATGACACGTCTGAGTTTGTATAGATTGTATAGATGGATGGTCTTTTGTGTTTGAAATTTGGGTGAAAATACTCAAATAATTTAATATGCAAAGGTGGGATTCATTTTAGGGAGAAAATTACCGTTTAACTTGACTGATGCTAGTAGTTGTAGTGCACACAAATCTAAATACAAAGGTGTAGCTAGGAATCATGCCTGACTTATCTTTGTGTTGAGTCTTGAACATTGTTGGACTCTCGATAAGCCAATGGCTTCCTTGTCCACTTGCCATCTGGGCCTTTGGCTTGGATGGCAAATCTTGTTAAATGGTAAATGACACACTGTTACTTGTACAGGTCATCGTCTGCCCAGAGGATTGCATCATGGTTTGTTCCGTGGCGCTGGCGAGGCACTCTTCTGCAGAAACTGCGCTACATATTCTCCTGCCTCATCTTCATGTGTGGCATCATCATGTTCGTCTTTGTGTTTGTGCCGACAAGGAAGGGGTTAAAAATGGACTCCAACGCACAAGCGGTGGAGGTCGATGACATTCTGAAGTCATACACATCACTGAGGCACCATGCAGCCCCACCTGTATAGTTGACATGTTGGGACATGTCATTACTGTCAACGACATTCTCAAGTCAGGCGTAGCTGAGACACCATGCACCTGATTAGTTGACATGTTGGAAAATGTCATTACTGTCCACTGTCAAAGACATTCTCAAGTCATACATGTCGCTGGGACAGCATGCAGCTCCATCTGTATAGTTGACATGTCAGGATGTGTCTACTGTCAATGACATTCTGAAGTCATACACATCTCTGAGACACCATGTAGCCACATCTGTATAGTTGGAGTGTCGGGATGTGTCATTACTGTCAGTGACATTCTGAAGCCATACACATCACTGAGACACCATGCAGCTCCACCTGTGTAGGTGACATATCGGAACATGTCATTACCATTACCCGTCGAGGACGTTCTGCTGGAGAATCATACTGGACTCTTCCTGTGTCACAGCTAAGCTTGGCCTGAAACCCCAAGAGCAAACGTGGTGTCCGGCCATTGGTGTGTTCTCTAGACTAGTATTTGCACAGCGTGTGTGATGCAAAGTCGCAAGTCGGCTTTATTTAAATGCAGACTTTAACCCTACAAGATGTACACTATGTATATGTGGTGAAGTTTACCGAACAGAACAATGACATGTTGGTTTCAAATGTGCCAAACTTGTGATCCCGGTAAATATGTCCTTGTAGACTAATTCTGTTCAGTTGTACATATGTATATATGAGCAACTCTTGTACATAACAATGAATAACCTGGCATGAAGTAGTGATATTTGTGAGTGTGTGTACCCTGTGAATGAACTGGGTTGAAGTGAAGATACTTATGATATGCATACACTGCAAGTGAACTGGCATGAAGTAATGGTATTTATGAAATATACAAACACATGACTATATTATACAGTCACTATGTAATATGATGTCTACATCAAAGTGGTTTACAATTGTGAGACTTTAAAGCTGTACAATGACTGTAATCTACAGTGAGACTTGCCATAATATAAACTGCAAGTCAGAATGTTAAAAATAGTATAAAAAAAATTAGTATTAAATCTACCTGGTGCATTATTCCCAGTGCAGTGTAAAGTTATGGAAAGCGGGATATGTGATAGATGCACAAAATACAAGCTGCTGCTGGAATTGTAATTTAAAAATTAATTTGATGCAATGTGTATTTAAAAGAAATGCAGATTAATTATTTGCAGCATATATATCTTGAACTATGAAGATTTAAATTGTGGCACTTCCAAACTATCTAATGGGGTGTTTCTTTTAAAAAGATATTTTAAGCGAAAATCCAGTCTACATATCAGGTTGTAAAAACAATTCTGTACTGAGAATTTAATTTATTTTGACTTCATGTTAAAAGTTGTTACCGTGAGATTTTTAAAGTTTAGTTGCTACCCTGGGAAATGGAGTATTACTTTTTTCAAAATGTCTCGGAAGCGGAACGTAGTGTCTGAGTAGGGAAATATCGTGATGTGATGAATCTGCTTATGTTGCCACTCTCAAACGTCATGTGACATCAGTTAAACATTTGCGTTGCTGTTATTTGTTAACGTTTACCTAAAGGCACATATGGACCTGATGTTGAATTGTGGATTGATCCAAATTGTGTAGAAGTCCTGTTTCAATGCAACAATGTCACTTGTCAAGTGTCACTTTGAACCACTGTTGCTACTACCTGGTAGTCTCGAAACCCACCATTAGATTTAGTCACTTGTCAAGTGTCACTTTGAACCACTGTCGCTACTAATCTCCAAACCCACCATTAGATTTAGTCACTTGTCAAGTGTCAATTTGAACTACTCTCGCTACTAATCTCCATACCCACCATTAGATTTTTTTAATGTTTGAAACAGGGGAAACTGCTGTAAGTAACAATTAGAAAGCTTTAACAGCATCTACTGTTTAAAGGGCACCATTACATAATATTATATTTAACCCTTGGCAAAACCATATAAAACCGGTTTAGTACAGATGTTCATCAGATTCTTAAAGTTAAACCTGAAAGGTTACATAGTTCATTTTTATTGTCCTAGACGAAGTACAAAAGGAATAAGTATGTGACTTGTTCACATATGCCTAAGTGTGTGCGTGTGTGTGTGTGTGTGTCAAACTTACTGCCAGCATATTATTCCAAGTGCTGATTTTATTAATGTTATAATTTCAATAAAGTGCATTTATAGATGTTGTTGTTTTAATTGGTATTAGAAACTAGCCAGTGGTTAGAAAGATTCCTTAACAAACATTGTATCACGTAATTATGGCTTCACTTGTTCAGAAACTTTCTACAATTGTGTACTGATGGGCGTGTTTCCATAATACAAAGGACATTATCAATATCAACATGGGCGTCCAAAGGGGGCTAGTGTTCCGTCATGATCTGGATTTTTGTTAAATTTATAATAACCCATTGCAATGAAATCGTCTAATGAAAGATTGAAATCGGAGCTCTAAAACTGTATCTTCAATCATTCGTTCAAGTAGACACTATTAACCTTTACTCTATTATTATATTTTACTGTTTATGTCATATTTCTCTATAGGCGTAAGCAAACACTGTATGAATTATACAGTAACTCGTAGTATTTAAATTATGTATCATAATAATCAGCATTTTCTTATGTTGTATTACTGAAATTGTACTTATACAAGCTAATACCGTACAAGTGGTCCCGCTATAAGCCCAACTTTGCATATCAAAAGTAGGTGCCTTAAGTAGTGCTCTCAATTCGTTTCGATCCAACCGGCTATGTCGAGAGGGACTCCGAGCAGCGCAAGGTCCTTATAAACCCTTCACATGCATGCGCCCTGGTATTGAACGTTAACAACACGGCAGACAGCAGTTAAAGTTCTAGTCCAACTCGATTGACGTGCAGAACGGGTGCAACATATTGTTTCTGTCTGTGGGAGGGATCATCGAGTCCAAGTTGGTCATTCCCACGCCTCGGCGTGCTGCAGCTTAGAGGCTTTGACCGGACCGAATATAAAGCCAGGCAGATAGAATATGTACATAGCCTCCCCACAGCAGCCAATTCTTGCCGAGAGTGGCTCTCTAGAATTGCAACAACACACGTTCTTCTGACACGGGACGATGTTTTAGGAAAGCGCGAGAACATGACAAGCTTCGCTGCGAAGAACTCGCTATAAAATTGACATTTAAACCACCCGATATATGGATGTGTACGTTCCTATACTACCATAAACTGGAGCCAGATTAATGAAAATGGATAGAGGCTGTTCGAGCTTTGCAGTTATCATAAGAAACTCCCTCTCCCCTCCCCCGGAGGCCACGTGATACCAGTACATTAAACAAAGATGCTGAATGCGTTTTGTACGATATAGTTATACTTTCCACTGCTGAAAAACAAGGATCCCATGCCCGCTAGGAGGTGCGAGTTGACGAAACGACTGCATTGTGAAGTGCACAAAATTTACCCTAATCTATGGCCTTGTATATCGTTATACTTACTTACTCTTCATGCTTACTGGCACATAAGGCAGAAACAAGACACTTATGTCAGTTTGCAGCCTACTTAGCAGCCTCGCCTAGGCTGAGGTGCATTTCTTTTTACCCCCCTCCACAGTTGTGCAGGTTGCTTTTGGTCGTCCTCGTTTTCGTTTTCCTTCGGGGGTCCATCTAGTGGCTGTTTTGGATATATTGTCATCCTCCTTTCGTAAAAGATGACCAATCCATTTACATGTTCTTGCGGTGAGCAAGTCATTCATCTTAGTTTCTGCGGTTCTTTATTGGAAATCGTTTGTGGCCAGAATATTCGCATGATATTTCGAATGCATTTTGTATGGAAGGTTGACAGTCATATATCTGTTTCCGTCGTACGCCAGTAATCTGAGCCATGTAGTACAGAGAACAGGACGCAGCTCTGATATAGCCTCAGCTCCGCTCTTGTAGCGTAAAGGTTTCAGTCTGCATAATGCTCCTCTGGCCTTGTTCATGCGATTCTTGGTGTAAGCATTGGCACCTCCATCTCGGCATTCTATGCTTCCTATGTATGTTAAGGTATCAATCATTTCCAGTTCTTCTTGACCGAGATGTGCTGATACAGGCATACTGTTGTTCAGTTCCATCACATTACGCACAAGAAACGGAACGATTACTACTAAAAGACACGACAGCTATGACCCCCTTTACAACAGCTCGATAGTGACATGTTCGGTTACTTTTAAATGTGCCTGAAACGAAGTTATACATCCACAAAGAAAAACGTTCATTGGCGAATGATATCTGCAAATAACTCATGGGCTCTTTACATACTGAAATAACAAGCGGCAGGTCTTACGTCTGTAACCATGACACTGCATTTCAGAGTAAATTATATTAAAGTGCAGATACTGTGATATATGCTGAAATATAGTAAAAAAAATAACATTTTTTATTTGATATCACTGCCAATCTATTGAATGACATGCTTTCATCCACATTATATATAAAAACAATGTTATATACGCTTAGCACACTAGGACACAACTGCATAAACCTTACATTAATGCTGATCCCGACTACAGTAGTGATCAGACCCGACTACAGCAGTGATCAGTCCAAACTACAGCAGTGATCAGCTATGACTACAGTGGTGATCAGTTCCAACTACATCAGTGATCAGTCCCGACTACAGCAGTGATCAGTCCTGACTTCAGCATCGGCCAGAACTGACTACAGCAGGGATCAATCATGGCAACAACAGTGATCACTCCTGAATACAGCAGTGACAGGTCCCGACTACAGCAGTGATCAGTCATGTCTGCGGCAGCAATCAGTCCAAACTACAGCAATGATCAGCTATGACTACAGTAGTGATCAGTCCCGACTACAGCAGTGATCAATCATAGGCAAGGAACTCACCCCAAAAACGCACATTCTTCCAGTATGTCATGGCCATGGTGCGAGCTTCGTATTCATTCATATATGCAACAATAAAGTTTATACTTGACAATAACCATGCAAAATTATGACGTTTTGTTATGAAAACTAACATCACGTGATGTCCCGTGCGAGTAAATTTAGGAAAATATCGCACACTATCATGTAGAGGATTTTAAATATCTCGGATCCTACACAAACTCACAACATGACTTCCAGTGTAGAAAAGCCCAGGCATGGGCAGCAGTTCACGCCTTGACAAAATTTAGGGAGCGCCCACCTGCAGACTCACCAAACTGAAGATTTTCAGGACGACGGTTGAACCGATCCTGATATATGGATGCGATTCATGGTCACTAACACAAACATTAGAAACTGCACTGGATGGCACCTACATAAGAATGCTGCAGAAAACTCAAAACGTGTCATGGCGCCATCACATGACCAACCAAGAACTGTACGGCTCCCTCCCACGGATCACCACCATCGTGACACAACGGCGTCTTCGTCTGGCAGGTCTTGCTCTGGAAGCGTGATGGCCCTCGGAGAAGAGGTCGATCGACCAACAACTCTGCAAAACATACTAGAGAAAGACACGAACCTCAGCGGGACAACTTTACTAACTGCAATGAAGAACCGAAACCACTGGAAAGGAAATCATTGTGTCACCACATTAAATAGATGACATAAACAGTAAGTAAGTAAGTAACACGAGTAAGTAACACGATAAACGTACTTCTTTGACGCCAGTGTATAATAGATAGCATGTGACAGAACACGCACGCACGCACGCACGCACGCACGCACGCACGCACGCACGCACGCACACACACACACACATACACAGGTATATATAAATGTATATATGTGTGTGTATATATATATATATATATATATATATATATATATATATATATATATATATATATATATATATATATATATATATATATATATATATATATATATATATATATATATATATGACACAGTCATTTAGAAGAAGTTACAAGGAGAACCTAAACTGGGTGGAGTGCCTGTGGAAAATGTAATGCCACTATGAAGAGTAACATGCCAGAATGCCTATTATTACCATCTATGATTTATGGTGCAGAGACTTCAGTAATGAAAAAAAATGGAACAAAGACTTAGAACAACACTAAGAAGCATGGAAAGATGTATGCTAGGAATTACCAAGAGAGATAGAAACAGGGCGTTTTTTAACATACAAAGTGGGGGGGGCAATGCCCCCCCAGCCCTTTCATTTGCCCCCCCCAGTCAAACCAACTTGCCCCCCCAATGCGTGCCCCAATTCTCCTTAACCAGCCCCTTGTATTAATGTACGTCATAATTTGTATTCTTTTTGTTAGTGTGATTTAGTTAATTTTCATTGGTGGCAAAATCAAGAAAGTACCAAAGTTAAAGAAGGGCAATATGTCTACAAAAGGTAAATTTACTTATATGGCTCAGAGGGGAATCTTACATTTTCAAAAAAGGCTTTATATTTCCTGTTCCATAACTAGATGCCAGGTTACTATTTTCATGTTATCATTTTCATGTTCGATGCGTCTCGAATGGTGAGGTTTACTTTCGACTCGAAAGTGGAAGAATAATGGCAATATCATGGACATAGGCAGTATAGTACCCGAGTTATGGTGTGTTTACGTTAATGCATGCGACAGGAAGTGAGGAATGTAATAGCATCATAGCAATAACAGTGACGTATTGCCGAATGGCTTCGTCATACAGTTCATGCGAAGAACTGAAAACGTGGTTTGGCATAGCCATACCATAGCCATAGAAGTGTCTACTTATGACGTCAGTGTTCCGGTGCCAGAATAGCTAATGATTATGTATATGTAAATATGTGTACCTGCATGTTACTGTTTGTTTAAATTGTGTATAATTCAACAAGACCCGCCATCACATTTTACACGATTGAGCTGCGTGCAATCCAGTTCTTTACAGTGATGTTGTAATAGCTGTTAACATAAACCGGTGTCCTGGCCGCGAAATTGCGAAACGTACCCGGTATAGCACAGGCGAGACTAAACCACGCCCATTCGCTATTATCATCGGGCGGGGATTAACGATGTATCAACAACCTTTCAATCGGCTGTTTTTTTCTTCAAATAATAAATAAACCTGGCAAAGTGTGTGTAGTGTCCAACGAAAGCAATTGGAAACGTTTAACAAATATCACAAAATAATCACATTTTAATAATGATCCCTCTTGTAGGTAAGATGATGCAAACATTACAACAGCCATAAACCTGTCAGGGTAGATTTTTTTGAGGCAGTAACCTAGCCAATTCATTCTCCGCATCTTTGAGAAATCGAAATTTTAAGCATGGTAACTCAAAGAAACATATTGTATTGTATACATACTAAACAAATAAATTTTAAAATGTATGAGTAGTTGATAGTGGTCTACAGGTGAGATGGAAAGTTGGCGGTCAGCAGGGACTTCAACTTTGGAAAATTGTTACTCAAAATTTGGTGGTCCACATATTAACATAACAAATGTAATCAACATTTGCACATGTCAGTTTTGGAAGTACGTATTTTCTATATTTTGATTTGTTATGTACTTAGCCAACCATTTGATTGATAGACATGGTATGCATGTTTTGTATTACTCTCTTTTCTGCCTTATGCCTATATCTTCAGTATATTTATGTCTAGAGTCTAGAGCATGTCGCCGCTCGCATTGTAATTCCACTATAAAAGTGTTTCAAATAGACATGCTTTTCCTGGGTTAGTTATTAAATTTAACCATCTAATTTGTCCAGGTCGATATCCTGCCAGTCATGCCTAAGAGAGACATAAATGCAAAACGAAAACAAGAAGAGCTACATAAATCTGCCGCAAAATGTCAACGCCTAGACACAATTTTTCGACGCAGCCTCAATGACTCATTGCCAGAAATACCCACAATGCCGCCAGGGAACTATGATCCGTCCGCTGCCATCACACCTGATGACACTCCCAAAGACAAAGGTGTACCACCAGTCACAGAGATACTGCCTTAGTCGTGTTCTCGCCCGATAGCCAGTTCATCAAGTAGCCATGATCCGCCCACTGCCATCACACCTGACCACACTCCTGGTGACAAAGATCACCACCTTACCCAGACACCTGGTCAGGAAACCGACAACGCAACTTCAGGCCAGAGACCGTCAAGTTCCCGCACACCGACGTACAAAGGAATTCCGTTAACTATTGCAGATGTTGTCAACAAATTCCCCGAGCTTCGCTCATTTTCGGCAAAGAAATGTGGCCGAACAAGGGCTCACATTCTATGTACAACATGTCAGGAGTATGAGGAGATGGCAAAGAAAAGTTCTAAAAATGGCACTATAGCAATCGCAAGCGGCGTCATGGCGGACTGTAGTGATAGGCTGGAAAGGGTCATTGACCATATGACCTCTGAACTGCACATAGCAGCAACAAACAAGAAGAAGAAGGACGAAGCCTGGGAAGAGTGCACAACGTCGCATCCATGGCTGCGCGCACTCACTGCTTACAATAAGACTGTTTTTGCGATGCTTCTGCGAATAGCCGTCGACGTGTACAACGACTGTCTAATCGAAACGGTCTCCGCCCGATCGTGGCCGATGCGGTCTCTGGCTTGTTTGGCGTCGGACCATCTGTTGGCCGCTATGCGACAAAATGGCGCAGATGTGGAATTTGTTCCATTCACGCCCGCGTCAAGCGACCTACACTAAAGGGACCCAAACTACTATAAGCAGATGCTGGATGTCATATACGAACTAGAGAAAGTGCGTCTGTCTCAACTGTTCAACCGATGCACAGTCTTCAGTGTGCAGATTGATGGCAGCTGTGACAGGCAAATGTTGGACCACAAGTTTGTAAGTGGACGGATGGCTGACAGTGATGGTACCGTAACGAGTGTGTTTATCGTCATGCGTTCCCCAGAGAAGAACGGCACCCCTGGACTACTGGAAGCGGTGAACAAAGCTTTGGATATGACCGGATGTAAAGACACGAAGCTCGTCGGTGTCACCACTGACGGCGAATCGGCAAACACTGGCAGACATGGTGGGTTATGGCGTTTGCTTGCTGACCAAGTGCAGAGATGTCTGGCAACTTTCTGGTGTGCTGCTCACCGGTCGGTCTTAGCCATTGAATCGGTCGTCAGCACCGTACCGGAGCTGGGCATCTGGAAGTCTAATCTACTGGGGCTCGTACGATTCTTCCGGACGCCGAGAAGGATGAAGATGTTGTCAGCGCAAGCCGGGAATGTCAAACAGTTCCCCCGGCACCACGATGTCAGGTTTGCCCAGTACCAGCTGCAGCTGGTGGATGCTGTGCTGAATAACCTACCAGCCTGCATTAAGGTGTGGGAACAGATGCAAGCACCAGAAAGTACCAGCGATAGAAAGGAGAAGGCTGAAGCCAAAGGGTTTCTGAGAATTTGGAACCACCAACAGAAGTGGATAACATCACTGATGGGCGACATCCTGGAGATATTTGAAACACTCCAGAAGAAGTTGCAAAGGAGTGATTTGTTCATCAGCGATCTTCTCACTGTGACTGGCGCTGCCGTCAAGAAGTTGAGATTGATGAGGGATGGACCATTCCCGGGAAGAAGAGAGGAGAAAGAGAGTTGCCCAACGGATAGCACCAGTCAGGACCGATCACAGCGAAAGTCGATCCACCAGTTCGTTTGGACGAACCGCTGTGATGCATGAGCAATCAGGCTGGAGGTCGTGCAAGCATCTCACGAATACCTCTCTGAACGCATGCACCCGGAGCAGGAGGACGTCATCAAAGACATGAAGGGGTTGGTGATGTCACGCAATCTGGGATCATTCGTTGAGCAAGGCGTGCGCGTCGTCGGGCGTCTTTTTCCAGACGAGGCATCTGACTTTACGGATGGAGCAGCCGAGCAATGGGAGAATATGATGAATGTGCCGTTCCTGCCTGATGGCTGTGATCTCGGTTGTAAGATGACTGTCAGATTGCGGCAACTTCTGCCAGTCACCACAGGTTCAGTTCAAAAGGTGTTGGCATCTCTGGCTTGCATGAGTCCACACTCTATGCAGACCAAAAGGATCGTGAGCCACCACAACCTCGTTGTCGAGAAACGCCCGCCTCATGGTAGCACTGAATGGTGTGGGCACCGCCTACTTTGACCCTCGACCCGCTGTCGTCAAATTCCTGGAGAAGACCTGAAGATGCGGGGCTCCAGATTGGGATATCTACGGGCAGCGTGAATTCGTGAGGAAATTCACCCGCGAAACGGGGCTCGTCTAGTAAAATTGAGACGACTGTCAAACGTACTGACTTGCAAGTTGCTAGAGACGTGTCATGTTTCTCTAACTACTGCATGCGTTTGTAATTAAAAATTCTGGGATATAAGTGTAACATTAATTTTATACCGAGATGCAGTCGTCAGTGTGCAACCATATGGATAAAAAGATACTGACACACCCACCCACGCACGCACGTACGCACGCACGCACGCACACACACACGCACATAAATATATATAAAGGTTTCATACATTCCTAAGGGTTATGTAAATAAGCATTAATAATGCGTAAGGTGCCCTTTTTAACCATTTGGAGTGCCCTTTTAGGACATTGCCCCCCAGTGAAAATTCAATAAAAAACGCCCTGGATAGAAAAACTAGCAAATGGATCAGAGAGCAAACTAAAATCCAGGATATTATAAAACAAGTTAAAATCAAGAAATGGAGATGGGCGGGACACCTTGCCAGAACTAAGGACAACAGTTATACAAAGATAACAACAGAATGGAGACCAATGATTCTCGAAGTCAGGAACGGCAAAAAAATTAGATGAAGAGATGAAATTGTAAAGTTTGCTGGCAGGACATGGATGAGAACGGCACAAGACAGAAGTAAATGGTACCAGCTTGGGAGGCCTTCGCCCTGCAGTGGGCTGACAATGGCTGAGATGATGATGATGACCATGTATTATCGCTCGCGCACTGCCGGCGTAGCAAAATATATATGCATAGCAAATATGTTTACTTTACTCAAAACAGTCCATTTGGTGGCATGAACTTTGTGGGCTTATGTGCATTTAGACACCTTGTTAGGCATAAATATTTAAAGATTTTTCGACTGATTCAACACTTCTTAATGAGCGGTTTTAGCGATAATCCGTAGTATGTTTTTAATATCTGAAGCGAGATCCGATATTTAAATAATTATTACATTTTGGACTCTTCAAGGTTGTCTGACACAGTTTTTCCTTCTGATCAACAAACATTGTGATTAGAATAAGTATTGTTTATTTATTAGTTCTGATGATTGTAGAAACGTTGAGTATTTAGTATATTCCAATTTCGATGATTAGTTGAGTAATCGATCTCCTGATGCAGGAAACTCAGCAAAGAAAAAACAATCATTGGTCCAGTAGCGCGATAGTTGGACGAAGAAGATAGTTGGATGAAAGATAAATAGTTGGACGAAAGACTGGTCAGGGAAGACAATCATATGTCATAAATACGAAACGTAGAGTTTGTGTACTTTGTCGACCTTGACGCAGCGAATTGGAAATTAGCTCAGGCATGATTTACTCTCGGCTTACAAGTTACATTATGAACATGCGAAAATGCCTGAAACGTAGAGAGTCTACACTGGTTACAACACTCCTGCTGGCCGCCAATATATGTTCGCCACGTTGTCGAAACGAATGGATTGCCTGATGGCAATGCCGACTTTGAGCCATTTTCGATGATAAACAAGATTGACATTGAGCACCGTTCACAGTTAACCAATGAGATCATTGAGCACCGTTCATAGTTAACCAATGAGATCATTGAGCACCGTTCACAGTTAACCAATGAGATTATTGAGCACCGTTCACAGTTAACCAATGAGATCACTGAGCACCGTTCACAGTTAACCAATGAGATCATTGCTTTCCCTTTCTCGATAAAGGTGAACCGTCGCTCAACCTCACAGAGCTATGATCAGTCGCAAGAAATCTTAATGAAAGCTAAGATTGCCATCATCGAGTACAACATAGCATAAACATTTTATAGGTACAACAATATGTACTGTCGTAATACACACGCACGCACGCACGCACGCACACACACACGCACATACATATATAAAATATAAACAAATAGTTTTTATATAAAGCATAATTTTCTGTCGTGAACTATGTTCTCCATGCACACACGTTGTTGCAGCTAATTATTAATGCGTGCATGCGTGCGTACGTGCGTATACGCTCTATAACTAGCAACGTTCATGTTTCAAGATACGCACATGCGCAGATACACCACCCTGATAATATTTGACGGCGGATACATTTTAGCACGGCACCGGTTTCTTTTAGGTTTATTTGTTGTGTTTGCTTTGATGGATTGTCTATTAAGCGGTGGAACGATCGGTCGCGCATGTGCGCGGCGACCAGGTGCGAGGCAGCCAGGACGTACTGTCTGTGACTGGGTGGATCGTCGTCGAATGGTTAATAATCCCAATCATGTTGAATGATACGTATGCAAAATACGAACTGTCACGTTTAAATACGCTGACAGCTGACTGTCACAATACACGAGCCATCTTAGATCAGGGTAACAATCGATCTAGGTAGGGTTTAGCTAGTTCTGTGCCCACCACGCGACGTCACTGCGCCATTTTAATGGAGGCA
This sequence comes from Lamellibrachia satsuma, assembly GCA_033239005.1. Taxonomy (NCBI): domain Eukaryota; kingdom Metazoa; phylum Annelida; class Polychaeta; order Sabellida; family Siboglinidae; genus Lamellibrachia; species Lamellibrachia satsuma. The sequence goes on from BSQZ01000002.1 coordinate 18,527,445, forward strand.
TTTGGTTCATTCGTGCCACCACGTGGCGCCACTTGATTATACGGTTCCGTGATGTGGCGCCACTGTTTGTCACACACATCATCGTCTGAACTCATAACGTAGTAAACGTACTTTTATTGCGACATGATTTATTCGATAAAAAATTTGCATACAAATGTACATTAAAATATAAGGATGTTCGTACTTTTTATTGTGACATGATTTATTCAATAAAAAATTTGCATACAAATGTACATTAAGATATAAGGATGTTCAAGCACATAATTTCCATTGTGGTCCATGGACATTACATACAAACATGACACAAGCATAAACAGATTATGGCAGAAGCAACAACGACTAAAAATTAATAATAACAATAATAATAAATAATAAGACAAACAGTGTCACATATGTCACAATACATTAATAAGTAATGGTATGTATAAATATTTCAAAACTCATTAAGATATTTAAATACGTATTATTAGACTAACAACAACAACAATTGTAAAGTCAAAAGATAAATAATAATAGGAACACTTATAAAGACGCTTACTCCCTGATCATTGATATATTTATATACATACTAACTGCTAAAACAAAAAAGTACAAAAGTACCACATGTAAAATTGTATTAATAGTAAATACAAGACCTAGCCTACTGGTTACTAAGATAAGTGAATAAAAACTGACAAGACATTTAAATTAATATTTATTCTGAGCAATTTATATATTATTTTTTCCAAATGATTGTACGCATGGCACACGAAGAGACAAAGTACTAGATCTTGTATTAATACTGTTGGTTACGTTATAGGTTGAAAGCATCGGATAAATACTTTGGTGCTTTACCATTGACAATATTATGTACAAGGTTCAATTTTAATTTGTTTAGTCCGTAACTCCTAGGGTAACATAAAACGCATAAACTATGTTGAACCAACGTGGGTCATGGCTGGTGCATTTAGAAGGAACTGAATTATCTTGTTTTGTGTACAATGTAGCCTAGACTTGTATTTCTTGGTTAGACAGAAAAAACATAATGAGCTTGCATAGTCAAAATGAGTAGGGCCGAAGTAAGAAGTGGTTTAGCTTTCATGTTGACATTTCTTGTTTGCCTTTACTGGAACTTTAACTTGGCATTTGACTTAGGAATTATTTGTTCAGCCACTCCTCCAGTAAGAGATTGATCTACTTCAACACCTAGGTATTTAACACTCTTGTTACATGTCAGTTTGTTGCCAGCACATTGTATCTGAGTCGAATTACAATTTTGAAGTTTTCTCTTACATCCGAAAAGTATTGATTCTGTTTCCCTAGATGGAAAAACAGCTTGTTATCAGCCAGCCATTTTAAGATCATCCGGAATTTCGCTGCATGACAAGGATAAGTTTAAAATATGCGTCAAAGGGAACGCAATGAACTTGGCACCATCCTTAATAACAATAACGTTTTATGTGCAATATTCAATAATGAATAATTCATTAAATAAGTGGATACAATTAACAAGGGGTGCGTTCGATAGCAACTAAGCCTGGTCTTACTAGGAGTCCCCCAGACCCATAATGAATTTATGTCGTTTTATTTGAAATAGGCATATTCTATACATTTACATGTGAATGTATGAAATTGTCATGGTAATTGGTGTGTAATTGGTGTGTGTGTGTGTGTGTGTGTGTGTGTGTGTGTGTGTGTGTGTGTGTGTGTGTGTGTGTGTGTGTGTGTGTGTGTGTGTGTGTGTGTGTGTGTGTGTGTGTGTGTGTGTGTGTGTGTGTGTGTGTGTGTGTGTGTGTGTGTGTGTATATATATATATATATAGTTAGTAGTACATTTTGTTCAACACAAATTCAGGATAGATGTACAACTTATGATGACCAGTATGAGAATGTTCACATGCAGAATATCCTTCTACCGTCTTGTCTATTTCACAGGTTTCCTGCACGCATTTCTTAGAGTGTGTTCCACCACATCATTGATTCTGTCCCAAGGGTGTCGTCAGTAAGTGAAGCCTTGGGGTCTTCTTCCACTAGATGTTTCACAGGTCTGCCTGCCTGCTCACCAGGTAACCATTGCCCATTTGTCTTGGTTGAAGTGAGGAGCATCACTTTATGTCCTGATGCTACTTGTTGTTAGTGAAGAGTCCACGAATTTGTCTGAAATCACATGAAACTGATAACAGTTGAAATTATGCATGCTTTATTTGATCCATAGCACATGCATTATTTGCACGCGCACGCACGCACGCACGCACGCACGCGTGCAGGAAACCTGTGAAATATACAAGATGGTAGAAGGATATTCTGCATGTGAATATTCTCATACTGGTCATCATAAGTTGTACATCTATCCCGAATTTGTGTTGAACAAAATGTACTACTAATTATGTGTTCTCATTTGAGTAATAGCATATTAAAAAATTATTTTGTTTTATGACAAGATGATTGGAGGTAGAAGTGTTTGTGTCATTCCATCATCTTCTGCCATTCTCTGCCACTCTCGTCTGTTGGTATTTCTCTTCTGCTTTCCATGATCTCTTTGTCACTCTTATCGCTCACTCTCTGTATGTATCCTGCCCATCGCAGTCTGCTCCCCACTACCTTCATCCTCCCCACTACCTTCATCCTCCCCACTACCTTCATCCTCCCCACTACCTTCATCCTCGGATGTTAATTTCTTCATTCCAATCTCCTCTTAATTGTCTTGTGATTTCTATATAATAACGTAGTTTGTGCCCGCCCGCCCGCCCGCCCGCCCGCCCGCCCGCCCGCCCGCCCGCCCGGCCTCGTTTGTTCATCCATATCTCCATAATTTTCGCATGTGTGGCTGAAATTTTTTAGGCGTACCCGGGACCAAAGGTTCGTACATTAAAACATATTTGAAATTCCTCCGTGGTGGAGTGTTACGTCGGAGGAACCAAATTCAACCAATGTGGACGTTTGACGTAATTTCAGTGTAAACTCAGTGCAATTGTTAGCAACGCTACGCGTGTTTCAACCATGATCTGTTAAATGATCTACGATAAACGTCTACTGAACGCTTCGTGAAACCGGCAGTTGTACTTGATTTTTATGGTGCGAAGATATCAATGTCATTGGCATTGCAGGTACCAAAACTTGACTGGGCAGTACAAGGAGTCAGAAAATATTGTCTATTCTCCTGGGCTGTTATATCTGTACAATGAGAGATCATGAAGATGGGAGCTGCTAATCGTCTACAAAATCATACAGCACAAGGCCTGATTCAGCAGATAACTAGAGGCATACTTGAGATGCATCGCATAAATCCTTCCGTTGCATTCAGAGACAAATTGCGACAGTTTCCAAGTGAGGAATAATCTGTTGAATAATTCTACGACCAAATATGAACAATTCGTAAAGAATTCTTCACAAGTCGTCTCATCGAACAAACTTTACGAAGAATTCATGCCAGCATCAAGGTTTGTTAACAAATGTACGTCAACGCATTTGAATGCAAATATTTATGTATAGGCTAATGTAGATACCATTTTCTAGGATCAAATGCAAATGCAACAGTGTTTGGGCCTCATTCAAATGCAACTCTTTTGGTATGCATTTGTAAATGCATTTAATTTCATTTAGACTGTTTTGTTTTGGTTTTATTTAACATTTGTGTTATATGTATTTAAAACAAAACATTTACAGACACACATTTTTAATGAATTACCGGCACAGCACTAAGATTACGTGTACTAACATAAGCACGGTCAATTGTTGTGAAATTGCATTCACCGGTCAGACAATGGTTCCATGATATGCTCTTTATAGAGCACATTTTTAAAACGCGTTTTATGAAACATGATTCACAGGTCGAACAATGTAAATGATCATTTTATTAGTGATGCATAAGTGTCGAAAAACTCTGCACAATATGAGGTTTAGTCATTCAAATGCAGATGCCCTGAAAATGTCAGAGCTACATTTAAGGCGGGTTCAAATGCAATTGCATTTGCTAAAAATCCAGGCTAAAATCTGCTCAGGGCAGCTTCAGGAGGAAATTGAGGTCGTTAGCGCCACCGGCTGAAAGATACTGTTCGACAAAGTAAGTAAGAATATACAGGTAAGTAAATATAATTAACAAAATATCAATAATTCCAATTAAATCGTGTCGGTGTAACAGAGTTTCACAAGCACTTGCCATGGTTAAAAGGGAAACGATAGTCAAGAAAATGGCACTTTATTGCTGAAGGTACAAATAAATATATTGTGCTAAACTCCTACGGAAACTCAAGCTTAGTAGCGCAGCTTAGACAGTTGGAACGGTACGCAGAGGAGCTGTGGAGGATAAGCAAGTTTATACAGGTAGGTTTTTAGTTTACGGCGAAATGTTGTTATATTTCTGACATACTTAACGCTAACAGGGAGCGAGTTCCACAGAGTCGGTGCAGTAACTGAAGAAGCTCTAGTTTCGACATTTGTCTTTACACTGGGAACAAAAGTTGATTAGAACTAGATGATCGAAGCTGTTTGGGCTGTCTTGCATGAGTGAGCAGTGAATGTAAATATGCTGGTTGCTTGGATGGCAGTGCTTGATATAACAAGATTTAACAAGATTTGCTATCCAAGCGAAAAGCCAGGTGCCACGTGGACAATGAAGCCATTAGCTTATTGAGAGTTCAAAAAATGTTAATCTATGTGTAATCCGCCCTCCTCAGATATGTGTCAACCTTGTTTTTAAACATATTCATACCACTAACAGTTACACAATCTGTAGATAATTGTATTAATTAATTTATTGTCCTTTTCTTTTACAGTAGTACCTAGAACAGTATCTCCCATATTATAGTTTATATCCAAGTTCCCGTGTCCTGTATGTAGGCATTTACATTTCACAAAATTGAATAGCATTTGCCATTTTTCAGACTATTTAACTAATTTGTCTACATCGTTTTGTAAATGTTGTTTATCACCACCAGTGTTAACCTTTCTAAACACTTTTGTGTCATCCGCAAATGTCAGTGTTATATTGTCGTCCAAGTCATTGATATAAAAATATTATGTTAAGAATAATAAAGGTTGTAATCAGGCATGGGTTAATTTCAATTGTTAATTGTTAATTTAATTAGCTCAATTAAGTTAATTTAATTTAATTAATTAACTTTAGCAGAAAGGCTAGATTAATTAAATTAAATTAATTAACTTCACAAAAAGGGGTTAATTTAATTTAATTGACAAATTCCCAATTAACTCTCAGTTAAATGCTCATGTAACAGTCGGTATTACTGGAGAGTTCACACCCATGTTAACCAGGCATTTCCAAAAGACCTACAGTCGCTATTTCAGTCATTATCCTGACAGAGATCAGGTTAAAGGCGTGTGTGAATGGGAGAGAGAACGTCATAGAGCAATAATACTGTCTGTACCAACTGGAGTTGGCTGGTCATTCAGGCACGTGTGAGTTGGGGGAAGGCCTAGACAATAGAATGTCCTCTGGTAGGGTGATAAGTTGACAAATGATAGCTTCTGCAAATCTCTGTCTAAAGTAAACATGTTTGGTTGGCAACGTTCAGCCAAGTGGACCTACGCATTACACTATGTATCTATATGTATACCTGCGAATGTACATATAACATGCAGAGAAAAGTAAAATAGCTTCAGTTTGGGATCTTTTTACAGCGCCAACTGGAATCAAAAGCAAACCAGTTCTAGTGATACACAAACAATGTGTAGAGATATTTAAATGCTAGTGTATCAAGTGAAAACTTAATGATTTAGCATTAAAACACTGCATAAATAACAGCTTGGTGCATAGAAATTATGTATGTAGTTGCCCGGTTTTGTTCATCTGGTGGTTGAATATAGGAGGAAACTCCACGCCCCCCAAATCTTCAGCTACATCTTTACATTCCTTTCATAAAAATATAAATTTTAACAAGCATCTACAACTTTTAAAATGTGATCAAATACCCCGTGAACAAATGTCTTGGTATATAAATATTGTATAAGCAAAACACATTTCTTTTATAAATGAACAATGATGTTCTGATGTGTTTGATAATAATAATAATGTTTATAAATGAACAATGATGTTCAGATGTGTTTGATAATAATAATAATGTTTATAAATGAACAATGATGTTCAGATTTGTTTGATAATAATAATAATGTTCCTCAGATGTAATAAGTAAAGTAATTCCATCAATATATATGAACACTGTACTGTTGTGACAGTAACATTTACGAACCTCCTTGTGATTTTAGAACTGTTTTAAAATGTGTAAATAACAATTAGCATATTATTAGTTCAATGATGGCTTGTATCAATTTACAAAAAAACAGTGACATATGAATGTAATCTGCATTTCTACCAAAACATAATTTAATTGTTAATTTAATTAAAGTTAATTGTTAATTTAATTGAAGAATTTGGGAGGTTAATTTAATTTAATTTAATTTACCTGGGAAATGTGTGAGGTTAATTTAATTTAATTGGACATTTTCTGAGTAAATTGTAATTTAATTAATTAACTTTTCAAGTTAACTGCCCCTTGCCTGGTCGTAATACTGACCCTTGTGGTATCCCACTCAAAACTGAAACCTCTCCATCTACTACAACACGCTGTCTTCTGTCAGTCAGCCATTGTTCTATCCAGTCAATTATGCCATCCACGATACGATGGGCTTTTAATTTCAGTAGTAATCTTTGATGTGGCATTTTGTCAAAAGCTTTCTGAAAATCTAAGTAAATAATATCTACTGGCGATCCCTCGTCTATCCACTTAGTGATTTCTTCCAAAAAACATAACATATTTGTTAAGCATGACCTCGCTTTTAGGAACCCATGTTGAGATGGATTTAATAATTTATGCCTAAAAAGGAAGTCCATCATATGGTCTTTAATTAACCTTTCTAATAATTTACAAATAACTGACGTTAAACTCACTGGTCTGTAATTATCTGACTTATTTCTCGAACCATTTTAAATTAATGGTATACTGTTTGCTTCTTTCCATTCAAATAGAACACATCCCTGTTTTAATGACAAGTTGAATACTCTTGCAAGTGGTGTACTGATTTGTTCTACTGTTTCCATTAGTAGTTTTGATAGGTAATTGTGCAGATCGTAAAAATATTGCGATATCGGACAGGGAGCCTGCCACTGCTGAGATTTAAGAAGTGGCAACCTCCCGAACCAGGGGACCGGGCATGAACTCCGGTTGTCTTACGTAACAAAGCGCTATATTTAGACACGACAGACAACCTTCCGGCGAAATGACAAACAATGGACAAACTCGTGTATTGTGCGTTGATGTGTGTACGGTCGAGCGCCGGTCACGCATGGGTGACTCTGCGAACGAATAACATGCATTCCTCGGGTTGTCGTTTCCTTAATCGACTCCCTATATAGTGATTTTCAGCAAATCACGTTTAATGACTCGGTCGACTTCGTCCTGGAATTAGGTGATAACATGACCGACACGTATAACTTGTCGACTGGCTTTAGCAATGTATTGATAATTCATCATGTGTGACAACAAAGCCGGACAGCTGACTGTAAAAGGGAAACGTCCAGAAACCCGATTCGATCCGCGCAGTTCCCGTTTTTCTGAAACGGTCCCTATTTTTTACGCATTCGCTGACGTGCACGTGAATCACCTGTAGAGAGCTCTCGCTATCACGTGATAGTTTCACCTGTGTGCACACACATTTCTACGTCGGACGGTCGATTAGAGGCTGAGTGTCGTCAAAAGTCGAGTACTGTTTGTACGTCGAGTCAGTGACGAGACGCCACACGGCTAGAGCAGGTGTGCTGTGTCGGTCGGCGCGCACCTGTATGGCAGGCGCCGCGGCGGTGACGGGCCGTGTCACCTGAATGGACCGTGACCTCGATACCCCGCTCGGCCGCATTCAAACTATCGGCTAACAGCGACGGAGCACCGCCATATTGAAATCGTAGCAGTCTACAGTTCAGGTGGGTCGTTCGCGAGTTTCGCTGTGTCTTGCCGAGTCGGAGCTACGCGCAGTGTTGGCGCGGAGGTAACGAGCAACCACCGACACGATGGCAGCGCGGACCGAGGCGCTGATGTACGCGTTTGTAGTCGTCGTCGCCATCTGTGCCATTATGACGCACGGCGGCCACAACGCATTCGACTGGAGGGAAAGGGACGCCTTTGACGAGATCGATGCCCGAATGAACGCCATCAATAGGGACAACTGCGGGTCGAAGCCACCATCGGGGTTGCACCTTCCGAAGGAGACGCTGGCCCAGTTACCGCTCTTCAACAAGCTACTCACGAACATTATCTATCCTAACCGGACCAATCTGTTGCACCTACACAACATGGCCCTGAATCGGGCGTTCTTCTACAGCTACATAATGCAGAAGCTGAACGAGTCGGACCAGTTTCTCAATCAGCCTGGGTTGTTGTACTATTACCTGTCCGCGGCTGCCGACGTCTCGGCCAACGAGTACGGCATCAACGCCAGCGCTGTCATGTACGACAACAACTGCTCGTACGCCAACTGGTACAAGAACCTCGCTTTTAACACGACGCTGCCTCTGTTCGGGCCGCGAGCCTTCCGCTTCGACGACTACAACGAGCCGACGAACTGGTTGCGAGAGCCGACGAACAAGACTATCAACATCGAGGATTATGGGGCAGGTCCACAGAGTAACTACACACTGAGCACGTACAAATGGAATCGGTGGTATAAAATCTTCTTACCGGACGGCTGGGATAAGAAAGATTACGACTCGAAGCGGAAACACACGTACGGCGTCGACATCAAGTACTCGAACGAGACTGGCCGCTTCATTGACGACGAGTACCACAGCATGGTGTTCTTCGGACCGCCGTCTCCCGGCGTCAAGGAGACGGAGGATCTGCCCGTCCGCTTCTCACAGCCCTACTTTGACTGTGGCCGCTCCAACAAGTGGATCGTTAGTGCAGTATCTCCAGTGGTAGACAGACTGCCTCGGTACCTCCACCAATGGTTCCATCTCCGTCGACAAAAGTGAGTCTAACGTATAAAATATAGGGACTGCGTATATTATTATGCAAGTGGGACAAAGTGTTGGACAAGTGCTTAGGATATTTGTTAATTGGTAGTAAAATTTAGCGCAAGAATACATTTAGAATACAGCCTGTTCGGGTGCAATATATCCGACTCTCTCAAAGTGATGCAAAACCGGCTTGGGACTGGCGAAATGATATATGTTGTAAAGAAATTGTCAAAATAATAATTCACCTCCGTGTTGGGAGGTTTTTGCCCTTACGACAGAAACCGTGCGACAAAATACCTTTATCCGCTAGTGTCTGTTATTATGACAGAAACTCCAAAAATGGTCATGTATTTGATGTTCAATATTTTATGTTACTACAGGATTAATATTGTAGTGTCTCTGTTATTGTAACCCACCATGGGTACAAGCATCATTGTGTCACCTGAGTTGTGATGTCCCCTCCAAATAATAATAAAATAAAATAAATAACAAAATAAAATTACAACACACGTATAGGCAAAGTTCAGAAATAAATCGACAACATATTATATATATATATATATAAAAAAGAAACATAATGACTACTGTTGACATCTGGACAAAGCTAAACGTAACATATGCATTGGGCCTAATTACTCAGTGATAATGTGTTATTGATGCAAACACAAACATAAACTCATAAACAGTCCACAGTACATCACTACTTGTCACTGTTCTGTCATATAGTAAGACATACTCTTATATATATAACTTCAGTACAGTAACAAAAAATGCATAACACTGGTATTATTTCAATTATTAATATATGTACCGGGATGCATTAGTAAACTTTGTTAAATTGATAGGTATGTAATGTAGCTGGTGCTAATCAAAGTGACACTAGCTTGACACATAAGTAGCTACAGAAACATTTAACTGGTCGCATTTGGCAATCAATTCCCCATTGTTACCATTAATGCCCTGCAGAAACTATTTCTGTCTGACAGAAACAGTTTCCCTTATTTATGTCGTGCAGATGACATAAATAGGAGAGAAACTGTTTCTGTCGAGTAGAAATAGGCAGAAATGCCTTTCTGCCCGGCAGAAAAACTCTGATACACATACTGTATATTCAAACTATAAACTCTGATACACATACTGTATATTCAAACTATAAACTATAAACTCTGATACACATACTGTATATTCAAACTATAAACTGGAGGTAGTTTGTTATCACAAACCAGATGAGGTAATACTGTGCTATTTAAAAAGTTTAAATGTAGATTATGGTCAATAACATAATAATGACATTTTAGCCTTTTTTGGTGTAATTTTTGATAAAATGTATCAGGTTAGTATCTGTAGATAAAATGGTTAGCAAAATATAATAGGCATATAAAAATAATGATGCATATAAAACGTATTACACTTTTTTAATTCATTAGAAAATGTACAAACAATATTTATCGTTTGTAGTCATTGCTGACAGCAGAAACAGTTTTAGATCCCACGTTTTGGGAATTTGACAGAGGTTGGCCTAAATTGTTAGTGTTGTTGCATTTCTGTGTGACATATATATCTTTCGACGCACACACACACACACGCACGCGCGCGCGCGCACGCACACGTACACACACACGTACACACACGCACGTACACACGCACACCACCACCACCATTACACACACACACACACACACACACACACACACACACACACACAATATATATATATATATATATATATATATATATATATATATATATATATATATATATATATATATATATATATATATATATATATATATATATATATATATATATATATATATATATATATATATATATATATATATAATGACCTTTATTCAAGTTCACATATACAGTATAAGCATTAACCTAAGCTGTAAACATATGTTCCAGAAATGTGTGTTATGTATAATATTTCTTCCAGGCCAACTATGTAGGCATCGCATTCTTCATAGTAAACTAATGCTGTACACCACTTTCCACCTACCTTTTTCTACTTTTAAGCGTTTCCCATAGCATAACAGAAGCAAGACCGGTGTATCTTTGATGCAGGTTCGTCGGGGCCTCTATGATGGACATCGACTTCCTGCAGATAGACCTCAACCCGTGCATTGTCGGGCAGGGTAACGAGTTACCCAACTACTTCGCCGGGACGGCCAAGTGCAAACCGTCGACGATGGTACGTGTTGGCGTGGGCACTTCAGTTTCCAGTCTAACAAACTACGAATAACGTGAGCCTTCGCAAGCGTTTACAATGCTCCATTGAATACACCCCCTAAATAGTAATAGTCAAACCTGTCTTGACTCATTGTCCAAGTTAGGCGTCCGGTGATCGGGTGACCATTGTGATTGTCTTTAACTGGATAATTAGCCGTTCTGAGCATCTGACGATTATTAGTCTCCCCAGCTTCAGCGAGTTCTCGGTATCGCCACCTAGCACAGGTGCATACAGCCGGACAACATGCCTACCAGCAGTTTATTAACTTTCTAAAGGTATGTGTGACATTTATAACATTTATGTGACATAGTACAATTTATGCGCTTGGCCCACCACTATAAAATTTTAATGCCGGTGGGTCAATCACCACGCCCACCGCTTCTCGCTGAAATCAAGCTAACTGCGCCTTGGTCTGCGCCCGTGAATCTCAACCGTAGTCAGACATGGGGCGGAAGTACTCGGTACTCGTGTACTTAAGTATATTTTTGAAGTACTCGTACTCATATAATTTATTGGTCACGTACTCGTACTCATACTCAATGTACTCAGATTTTACGAGTACATTACAAGTACATACGAGTATGTACTGAATATATGCTGTGAAAATTAATTTATTTGTAGTTAACAAAATGAAACTTTCCTGAAGTATTTGAATGTGCAACTGTTTTTTTTTTTTAATACTTCTGTTATTTGTTATTTCTGATTAATATTACTATGATACCACCGAGTCCCAGTACCTCCCTAGATGGTTACACCCTTACCATCCCTACACCCCCATGGTCACATTCCCCCATGACCATGAAGCCCAAAAAGGCACCAGGCAGCATCTTTTCCCCGTCAGAAACACCCAATTAAGCAAACAATTGTAGGCTACCAAATCAGGCTACAATCCCTGTTTGTTTAATTAAGCCACCAGGACGTCCACAAAGCGCTATTCATCAGTTAACCCATCAGTTAGTCATGGGATGCCTCTAATGCAGTCAGGAGACCATGTCACTGGGCACAGTGCTAACTGCTTCGAACTGCCAGCCGAGCCTTCCTCTGTAGAAGTGATGTGACTCAAGTGCAAGTGACTGCAGCCCTACACCAGTATTTTAATAATCTGGTACCAGCAGTCTGACTAAAAAGTACAAAGGGGATTTTGAGCCTGTTATATTGGTATGCGCTAACCCTCTCAACAACAAGTAGTCTAATATCAGAACGTAATAGTTGCAAACTTCTAATGTAAACATATCACAAAAAGCAACACTGCCTTTGTGCACCAAAAGAAGACAAACTGAACTGACGTATCAGCATGTAAATTGGTCTCATGTGGTCTTTATTCAAAACAAGGTCAAACTTTATTCAAATTGCCACACATCCCCTTTGTTCCAATTTAGACAAATCTTCTCACCTGTACCCCTTCAAATGATGTACATGTTTAGGGGGAGGGGGGTTGTAATGTTTAGTCACTAGTAGACTAACTTCAAAGATATTGGTTTAATGTGTATTATTATATAAAAGCATGTTGTTTATGAATTGTTAATTGCAGCTAAGAAGAGACTCCAAGCAAAATCTGATTTTATGAGTCATGCCATGTCTGTGTGTTTAAAAAAGAGAGGGGTTCGTAAAAGGTAACCGTATGTGTGGGAATGGAAATGTCATAAAAAATGTACTCGTACTTTTATTGATACACATGAGAATGTACTCGCACTCAGCTTCGAGCAACGTACTCATACGTGTACTCACCCATCACCAATGTACTCGTACTTGTACTCACTCATCACCAATGTACTTGCACTTGTACTCACTCATCACCAATGTACTCGTACTTGTACTCAGCCATCACCAATGTACTCGTACTTGTACTCACTCATCACCAATGTACTCGTACTTGTACTCAGCCATCACCAATATACTCGTACTTGTACTCACCCATCACCAATGTACTCGTACTTGTACTCACCCATCACCAATGTACTCGTACTTGTACTCACTCATCACCAATGTACTCGTACTTGTACTCACCCATCACCAATGTACTCGTACTTGTACTCACCCATCACCAATGTACTCGTACTTGTACTCACCCATCACCAATTTACTCGTACTTGTACTCACCCATCACCAATATACTCGTACTTGTACTCACCCATCACCAATGTATTCGTACTTGTACTCACCCATCACCAATGTACTCGTACTTGTACTCACCCATCACCAATGTACTCGTACTTGTACTCACCCATCACCTATGTACTCGTACTTGTACTCACCCATCACCAATGTACTCGTACTTGTACTCACCCATCACCAATGTACTCGTACTTGTACTCACCCATCACCAATGTACTCGTACTTGTACTCACCCATCACCTATGTACTCGTACTTGTACTCACCCATCACCAATGTACTCGTACTTGTACTCACCCATCACCAATGTACTCGTACTTGTACTCACACATCACCATTGTACTCGTCTATAATGGCAGGAAGTAACCACAAATATTACATTTAGTGGAAAACGAAACATTAATAAACGCCGAAAACATTATGTACTAGATACGTTATTAAAGTGGCGGCCTCTTGTGGATAGTTTGGAAATAACATTTAATATGATTCCTGAACGTAATGGCCTAAAAGTCTATTGAGAATGTTCAAACATCTGGAGAAGCACGAGGTCTTAAAAACAGCTGAGGTCTAAAGTGCTAAGAAAAACAGGTATCATTATTCTTTATTGGATATATAACTTATGTTGGGGATTTGATCAGAGGGCAGTCTTTTATTTATTTTACTATGCCCAATATTTCGAAAATGTGCACGGGATCCTCCCAACATTTTATGTATTTATAGGTGTAAATAATAAATGAAAATTTTTGGCAAGTTGAACTGAACCAGTGACCAGCGCCATAGGAGTCCGTTCAATATGTATCTGTAGCTCACTGGATGTTCACGGTGCATCTAGAAAGGTAAAGATGTGGGTCGTGGATATTCTTTCGAATATCAGCTGTAGAATACCGCGTATTTCCACCGTTAGTGATGACTCGCGTCTTTCCACCGTTAGTAGCACTGTCCCTGTCAGACACGTGTCGTCAACCACGTGCGACTAGGAAGTTTTCAATAATATAACAGTGTAACACTATGCCTATTTCAAACTAAACAACTGGAGCCAACAACGGATCTCTTAATTGTTGAAACGCCCGAAACATGGTTAATTCACTCTTTCTGTTTACAGAAGTTGAACAGTACAGCCAATATTTGAACTCAAGATATAATCCTAAGTACAAATCTATTGTTTGTGTTGCGAGCAAATTTGAGTCGAGTCGAAGAAAAGGGCACTTGTTACTCAAGCGCATCGAGTTTGGGATCAATTATTGCCCCCTCCCCCAGGACGAAGATGAAAGAAATGAAGATATAATTCCCCATCAATTTTTGCTCTAACCACTAGCCTTGGCTCCACCCACTAGCCTTGGCTCCACCCACTAGCCTTGGCTCCACCCACTAGGCTGGGCTCCACCACTTAATCATATTATGTCATTTTATGATGTAATGACCAACATCATTTAACATTTAATCTGTCTGAACACCATTTGTTGTGGCACTATTGGTTGTAGTTCTTCGAAACCGGGATCTAAACCAAGTATTGAGAACACGTATAGTACACGAAATAATTAACCACAGTACTTATTGCTGCAGAAACCGTACTTGTTCTTATGGTTTGCTATGCTTATGCCCAAGTGTTGAATGTTGCAGTGTGAGCCGCTGACGGGATGGGGGTTCCGACGGGGCGGGTACCAGTGCATGTGTCGACCCGGCTATCGGTATCCGATCTATCAGCGCGGACCGTTCCAGGGCGCTGACATAGAAAGTGCAACGGAAGAGGAATACAAACAAGGATTTGATTGTCTCCTCGTTGAATGTGAGCACGAGAAATTACGTTGTTCTACCTCGATTCCCTTCCTCAAATGAGAAATACATGTTAAAGAGCATGCTATTCTACTCGATTCCCTTCCTCAAATGAGAAATACATGTTAAAGAGCGTGCTATTCTACCTCGATTTCCTTCTTCAAATGAGAAATACACGTTAAAGAGCGTGCTATTCTACCTCGATTCCCTTCCTCAAATGAGAAATACACGTTAAAGAGCGTGCTATTCTACCTCGATTCCCATCCTCAAATGAGAAATACACGTTAAAGAGCATGATATTCTACCATCGTTACATTTCCCAAACGAGAACACCTTGTTACACGACAAAACATATTGTCTACTTAACGAGAAGTTCATGTTAACTAGCTTGGTATTCATTCATTTACTTTTAAAATTAAGATAATGCCGAAAGCTAAGCAATGTCAGGGGTGTTACAGTTTATAATTATGTTCCTGTTTATGATATGCTCTCGTGTTTCATAATTTCGGTTGTAAGGGTTGGTACGACCATGGCTATCCGAGTATGAAGTGTTCGCTAAATCTCATGTCTTGCAGTGCGTCAGGTGATACCCAATATCCGAGCGAACAGCTCCGGCTTCTACACAAATACGAAAACCAAGCGATCCGTCTCGGAGTCTGCCCACACAGATTACGTCGGTGACTCGACGGTCCACTTGGCACGCGAGATGCGCAGTATCGACATAGTACCGCCGATGGCTTCTCGTGGAAAGTCCAACATCCTCGAGCGACGCAAGAGATTCCTGAGGATCGTCGGACTGAAGGAGGAGGCTCTGAGCGACATCGAGAGCCGGATCGTCCGTCGCGACGCTTCGGCGGTTCTCTCTGTCAAACGCAAGCGGATATTCGCGCCGCGCTACAAGCGCTCGACTGGCCCGATCCGCAAGAAGCGTCAGGCCTTCGACGCCGACCGCCACTCCCGCATGCTCGACATCATCGCCCTGAGGCAGAGCGTGACGGCGAAGAACTGCAAGAACTTCAAGCCAGACGACCTCGTCCTGCCTGGCGACGTGTCGTTTGGCGCCAAGAAGCAGTTCTCGCCGCAAGCGCGCACGGCGCTACGTCTGTCGCACTTCATCAGCAATTTCCTGCAGAATGTGGACATCTACGAGGAGTATGGTAACCTGCGCGGCGACAAACTGCTCAACACAGAGGTATAATAATTATTTATTTTGTGTAGAGCCACATCCAATATAGTTTATAGCGCTTTACAGAAACCTTGATTAAAATTGTACAATAATAAAGTAAAACAAATGTTTGTATTATAGAATTTTTTTACGTAATAGTTTGTTCTAATATAGTTAATATGGGCGTGTAAATATAAATAATTACAATCATGAACCATAAGAGAAGGTTAATAAAACATAGACCTATATATTAGTATCATATAGAATAAAGTTAGGTTGAATATAAGACAAATATGCAAACTAAAATAAATGTCAATAAGTTAGGCTAAACTGTTGCACCATTCCACACATGCTGCAGTAAATAGGTATGTTTTCAAAGATGTCTTGAAGGAGTCCAGTGAGAATTTTATAGCTACATTTGGCGGCAAGATGGTCAAGGGCACACTGAGTCGTTGACCGCGAACAGTGGTACCTCTCGGAACAATGGAGGTAGAATCGATTGAAAAAGAGAAGACACCCACGTTGCGCATGTATCCCATAGTCTTAGTTTCGAGTAATTACAGCAAATGAATGTCATTTCCAAATGGGGAACTTCGTGAATCTGTACTCATCATCACAGAAGAGCTTGCTTCAAAAGGAATACTGGTTCGAATGCTCCAGGTCGTAGCGATCTATAGAGGTCAGGTTGCGCGTGTACCAAATTTAACCGAATCGCTCCCACTCGAATGCGTTTTTCGGTTATCCGTAAACACTTATTCTGACAGAGCTTTTAATAAAAATGCATTCACACGTCCGACATACAATGTATCGGTTTGTTGTCCAGGTGATCTTCGGGGAGGTGCTCGCCAACGTCATGGGTGACCTGCGGATCGAAGGCAGCGGCGTCTTCTACGACATCGACAAGTACAAGGGCCCAGATGGCGAGACGCGCCAGTTCTTCGGACCGTACGCCTACCGGTTCAAAGAGGAGGAAGCAGGAGCGGGGCTGAACGCCAAGGACGTGAAGACGCGCTTCCGGGCCGAGGACTTCGCAGGACATAAGACGCACTACCTCGACAAGGAGTGGTTCAAGATCGTCAAGGAGCGATGGCAGTCGAACACCTACGGCCTCGATCGGTTCATGGAGAAGCCACACATCCGGTCGGACATCGCCGGCACAAGTCTGAGGAAGTTCGACCTGTACCCGCTCTACTACCGGGCCCCGCGTGAGGAGGACGGCTGGTGGTCGGCGCCATACTTCGACTGCAACAAGTACATCAACGACTGGATAATCACTTACTCCGTGCCGTTCTTTGGACTCAACAGCATTGGCACAGACATAGAGTTCAAGTGAGGCTTCTCATATCCGTATTTTTAGTTAGACGAAATGATCAGAATTTTTAGCCGATTATTTGTGTTCGAATGCAGAATATATATATATATATATATATATATATATATATATATATATATATATATATATATATATATATATATATATATATATATATATATATATATATAATATATATATATTCGAAAATACGAAAATACGATTAATATATATATATATATATATATATATATATATATATATATATATATATATATATACGATTAATATATATATATATATATATATATATATATATATATATATATATATATATATATATACATACTACATACACATACATACATATACATATACATATACATATACATATACATATATATATTAATCGTATTTTCGAACGTTCGTTGTTTTACAGCTGTTCGTATTTGGGTACTTTACAAAATGTAGTTGACTGATCGATCACTGTGTATCTATTGTATCCGTACAATGAAAACCAGTAGACAAATATCACTAGTGGATTACTTGGATAAAGTTATTTATGTGTATTGCCTGTTTTGTCCAGGGGCGTGGTCAGAGTGGACGTGCTATTGAGGGATCTGGACATCAACCAGTGCCCCATGGACTTCTACATGCCGAATGCCTTCAAGAACACGGCCCGCTGTGACTACAAGACCACCTATGTATGTACCCACAACAAGAGTTTGTCTCAATTGTAACAGTACTCATAACATTATGCTTGGTTTGAACAACAGAAGAAATTATTCGTAGCTGAGTCATTTCAAATCTCGGTTTGTTTTTATTTTTGGTCGGTCGTAGCCTACATTCATTTATTTGCTGTTGACGTCTTGCAGAAGAAGCTTTCTATGTAAATAACAATCCTGTTTCCTGTAAACGTTTTTGAGCATAACGTATATGCAACGTCACCATTTTGCTTTTGTGAAATGTAGTATATTATATATGTGCAACGTCGAAATATTACGTTCATTCCGAATAATTATTGCAACCTCGACACATTCAGTCTTGTTCTTCTTGACACTGGCGGAATAACCATTACAACCTCCACACATTCATTCAGTCTTGTTCTTCTTGACACTGGCGGAATAACCATTACGACCTCGACACATTCAGTCTTGTTCTTCTTGACACTGGCGGAATAACCATTACAACCTCGACACATTCAGTCTTGTTCTTCTTGACACTGGCGGAATAACCATTACGACCTCGACACATTCAGTCGTGTTGTTCTTGGCACTGGCGGAATAACCATTACAAGTTCGACACATTTCGGTCTTGTTCTTCTTGGCACTGGCGGAATAATCACACGAGTTGGACAAGTGATGTTCCACTGGTGACAAACAGAACTTGTCGAACATGACAGCCTCCACAAGCCTGTGGTGTTACGTGACGTCATAACGCTGCCCAGGATTTTCAGCATTGTAATTTGAACCACCCTGGTGCAAATCATTCCCATTGTTAGAGGCGTATTCTGTCACTATAAAGTTTGTAACATCGATCGTTTTATATTTGTTTTTTATTATAAGCATAATTTATGTGCATTTTTATTAATGCATTATTTTATTGTAATGCGCATTGATCTGTCAAGTGCATGAATATGCGCTATAAAAGAACCAACATTATTTTTTTTTTTTTTATCATGTTGAACTTCAATAGTCTAACTATTGATGCTATAATTATGTTCCATTCAATAACACATGCACAAAACATAATAATGAAGTTTAACAAGATACAAGATTCAACAAGATTTAACAAGATTGCCATCCCAAACAACAAGTTCCTGATGGCAAGTGGACAAGGAAGCCATTGGCTTATCGAGAGTCCAACCAGTTTCTCATCTATGTGTAGCCCGTCTTTATCAGATATCTGTCAATTCTATTTTTAAATATATTCACACTACTAGCATTAACACAATCATTTGGCAGTTTGTTCCATTCATTTATCACCCTCTGTGAGAAAGAGTACTTTCTGTTTTGAGAGTTGGTGATGGTATGCTGAAACACATGCGCATGCCTCATATATGTCATTATTCGGCTAAAATTCAGATAGTATTTCTCCCGAACTCCCGAAAAACACCATTACTTAATTTCCCAATTTTTATATGTGTGCATTTATGTTGTGTTGTGACGAACATTGCAGCTAAGTAATTGTAGTTCTAGCTTAATATCACCATGACCATTGCAATTTACATTTCTTTTTGTAATTGTTGTAATGTAATTTCTGTAAGAAATTTGTTTAATAATATCGTGTCACCGGTGCCAGTCATGTTTACTTCAGGGTTTATTTTTTCACACTTGGTAAGAATTGGATTCTTTGTTGACTTGGGAAACTTTTGGCATGGACTGTTTTCCATAAAATTCGTAGAATTCAAGAAAATCAATAAAGCTACAGCAGTGTTGCTTGGTACTTGATAAATGTGGTGCACATGTGTTACATGTAAATTTATGTAAATGAAAACTAAATCAGATTTGACATTATTTTGTAGCCATTAAATGGTGCATATTAATCCTTACCAAAATATACATCGAATTATATCAATGTGATTTTGTCGTAGCTGTTTTGAGAGAGAATACCCATTCTATCGTGATTTATCTCAGTTAATGTGACTATTGATATTGATAATATTATCTTTAGAATGAATAGGTGAATAGATGGCTGAATACAAAGGCGAATATTGTAATAATAATAATAATATAATATATATATAATAATATATATATATATATATATATATATATATATATATATATATATATATATATATATATATATATATATATATATATATATATATTGTTGATACTGTTTCTTGCTCAGGGTTACTATATAGAGGTTGCCGTTTGGTCTTACCACACAGCTGGTATATTAACTGATGCAAACCGTATAACATTTTCTTTTGAAATCCATACTCAATGTGCAACTGTTTACATTATTCCCTAAAGGTCATGCGAATTTTCTCCAAGCACAGAGCGTTGCTGACTTTGAGAAAAGCTGTTTGCGCCCGTAACCCAGTCTGGATCCGCCGGGCAAACATAAGCCACAAAGTCTCGGCGGTGATAAGACTTTGCTGTGTGCCTTTGGATGACTTGCTGTGATTAGGCTTTTGTTGACCCTTGAACAGTAAACATAGAGTTAATAGGCTTGACCAAGTTCACGTAGCAGTCTCGTGGCTCGCAGGCAGGTTCTCAGTATGAGGACGAGGGTCGGGAGGACGTGGGTCGGGAGGACCGGGGTCGGGAGGACGGGGGCCGGGAGGACCGGGGTCGGGAGGACGGGACCGGGAGGACCGGGGTCGGGAGGACCGGGGTCGGGAGTTGACCTTACATTGCCCGTGTCTTTCGGAAGAGTCGCTAGAAGCTGTCGGTCCGTCGCACATGAGATAAATATGTAACCTATCGCTGGTGATCCGTATCACTAAAACTCAACTCACTGTGACAATAATGATGAAATAATTGGTCGATGGTCATTAATGGTAGAAGAAGGGTCAGCTATATTGTAGTCTGTCAGTATGGTACAGTGATGGGATTAGTAATGACGCAATTAGTATATTTATTCCAAGCAGTATCAGCCCCATAATATGCTGAAGCAAATAAAAGCGAAGCAATTATCCAGGCAACTATATGATTGATGTCCAAACCACAAAAGAAAATTACTCATCAACATTTGAGAAACGCGATAATAGTGTTGCTCGCAGTATAAAGTTGGTCGTTATTACAACTTGACGCAGACGCACTGTAGGCGTAGCACTTTCTTTTCGCGATCTATATAACCAATGTTTTAAAAGGAACTAATTAACATTGCGCGTAATTTTCGAAAAATTGGTTTGATATATAATTTGTGTGCAATTATAGACGGGCTGTCTGCCTACTGTTTCGAACGAACTACTGGTACTGGGTTGTCACTTTGGTCCTGAAAAAAGGTTTTATTGAACACTGGTCTCGAGTATGTGAGATAGCATTTTAGCAATGATAAAAATATCGTACTAATTATAAAAAACGTTCGCAAAATAAAAGTTCGAATGGTATCGGTACATTGATGAATGAATACATCATCATTTAGATTATGCGCTTTTTGTGTGAACTATCATGTTTGGTTTATGTAGACGGTGCTTCCGTTGCAATATTGACCAAGAGAACATCTTGAGATGAACGGACGTGTGGAGGACGGTAAATATATAAATACATGTTTGTTTACGTTATATAATGTGGGTTGCAATGATGTTGGCCAGCTGACTTCAACCATGTTAACACCTCTTGTGTTTGCAGTGCATGTCGCTGCCGGGTAAGAAGTTCAACCGAGGGGGTTACAAGTGCGAATGCAAACAAGGCTACGAGTACCCCTTCAGCGACCAGGCGTGGTACTTTGACGGACAGACAATGGAAGAGGAATACCGCAAGAAGATCAATGGGCTGCAGAACAGGTATGTTCGTTCAAACGTTGTCCTCATTAAACAGGTGTGTTCGTTCAAACGTTGTCCTCATTAAAATACCGTCTAAACTATTTACGTGATTGCAAAATGTAAGTATACTGAACCGAATAGGAAACTTGACATGTTGTAGTTTGCTAACATAAAACAGGCGGCGTAATTCTATGGTTTTGGGGATGTTGCCTTTATGCCTTAATTAATAATACCTCTTACCTTAATAACCCAATCACTAAACACATGAATATTTCCTGATGAACTTATAATTGCTAAAGTTATTATAATATTTAAAAAGTTTTATATAGTCAAATCAATAATTAAATTTTCATGAAATGTTTTTGATACACTAGATCACAATATTCTCTTAAGCAAACTAAATCACGACGGAACAAGTGACGTAGCATTACATTTATATAAAAGTTATCTAAATAATTCTAAACAATACATAGAAATTAATTATGCAAAGACAAACAGACAAATTTAATATATCCACAGGAGTACCACATGGCTCTATCCTTGGTCCATTAGTTTTCATAATATACACTAATGATTTACAAAAAGCCAGTGAAGTATTTAACTGTTTAATACAACGACACATCCCTGTCAACTACTCTTCGGTGGATTGTCTTATCAGATCCTAATGAAAGTGTGGAAGACATCATTAACAAAGAACTAAAGTAACATAAATGGCTGACTACATGTCAACAAACTATCTCTTAATATAAGCAAATCAAAATAAATTTTGCATAGAAATGTTCACAAGAAACTTTATCCGCTACAAATAAAAATTAATGGCATACCGATAGAATTAGTCTTTAAAACAAAACACATTAAAATGTTATAGGCGTGGTCTTAATTGAAAGTTCAAAACGGAAATTTCATACAAACGAAATTGCCAATAAATGTTCCAAAATAATAATCATTTTGAACAAATTATAGTTTTTACCAGCACGCATTAAATTAATATTGTACAAGTAATTAATTCTTCCACACATAAGCTATTTCATATTAACATGGAACTATCAATGTGACTGGTTAATTAAAATCCAAAAGAGAGCCATTCGACTAATAAATTTAAGTAAATACAATGCACACACCGACCCAATGTTCATACAATTCAAAGTACTAAAAGCAAATGACATACTAAATACACAAGAACTAAAATGTTATTATAAATTCAAGGACCATAAATTACCTGCATATTTACACTCATCGTTGTAAACTACTACAATCATAGACCACCACAACAACCATGTCAGCAATGACATACACCCAAACAGAATAACAAATTAATTTGCTAAATAATTTATAATTTATAAATTACCTCTTCTTGTCCACTCCCGAGTCAATAAACCCAAAGTACAAACACACAGCTTAAAGGGATTCACCATCTATTTTAATTCGTTTTACGTACAGAACTATGAAGAACAATGTGCGATATTCAACTGCTTACCCGTGTCTACAAATACATTGTATCATGTCGTCGAACAGATACACAACTAGTTGTCTCTGTTGTATTGTTGATGGGCCAAAAAAAACAAGATATACTAATCACAGATAAAACATTATATCGCGTTATTCTTGTAACAAATAGAAAATACATATCTTCCGCAAGCACATTAAATGTATGAGGTTACAAATTAGTTATCAGGGTTGTTCCTATGATAACGATCAGTGGTCTTAATAGGAGTCTCCGTGGCCCAAATCGAAAATGTATTTATTCTTGAATTCGATTATAACGTGTCAGCATATTTCTTACCCAATTAATGCAATAATTATCATACTTTTTATGTTGCATTATCAAATAAATAATGCGTTGTTTAATTTGTAAATTATATGACAATGGTGCTGATGTATTCCAGTATGTTTGCAAAGTGCAAATGATGGGTCTAAATAAATGAGTATCGTGATGTATTGGCAGAGTACTAGCTGCTCATAATGCAGAATAAATTTCCAATGAGCTGCTTCTGCGTATATGGTCAACAAAATGGGTCGGTGGCTGATCTCGCGTGGTCATGGATAGGATGTGTGACTGGCCCAAACCTCCGAAATCTTCTGCACGCTGCAGGAATTCGCAGCTAGGAAGTCTTATATTGGACCTGCTCTACCCGGTGCGCCATTTCCACACAACAATGCGCAGAGGCAGTTGATTGGAAAATTAATTGACTCCGCTTTGTGGGCAGCTTTGCCAATAAAGGGAACATCCCCAAAACCACGAAAGGCAGAATTACGCCGCCTGTTTTATGTTAGCAAATTAGAATAATAGCCGATAATGCTTGGTATCCATATAGTGGACTCAATCTAGATTACCGGTACACCGAGAGAGTTTTCTTTTTTTAAATTGTACGTGTTCGCAGCACGTATTTAGCTGCCAATGTAGGAACTATTTTTAGTTGAGTGAAAATAAAATGCGCCGAATTGAAAATACGACTTGAAATCGAAAGGAAAACATTCAAGTTAATTTATTTTCCAAGTGAATCTATCAAATCAAAAGTTTCGCTGAACAATTTGCGGGTTGTCGAGGACAGTATTTTAATTTTTTAATTGTTCACAGCGTTTTATATTTGTTTGGCAACCATTATTGAACTGTAGAATTTAACTGATCCTAAAATTATTGCTCTAAACCTCAGCGGATACAACTACAACGGAGATTAAAACAGTGCCTCTATCTAGGGAGTGTTGTAGAGACAGTAGCGAACTGGTGTCACGTGCTTATTTTGAGTACACTAATTTGGAAAGGGTATCGTGGTTAATATTCCGTTGAATACGACTTGATAACATAACCTGACCATTCAGACAACAATATCACAGACAGTTTTTCTCTTTAGTCCGATCTATCACTGTACATCGCCAACTTAATTAAGTACGTTTTATTTTGCAGTTTCCACACCCTGAAGTGCAGAATCTCCGCCGGGGGCAAAGCGTCTCTCAGCGGGGTTCTACTGCTGCTCGCTGTATCGCTGCGATTCATGCAGTAAGACACAAGACATTCGAGAGGGGGCGCCACCACTGACATTTAGCCGCATCATGGCATCAAGATCCTCTCTGAATTCTATGCCAGCAACAGATGCATCATGGCCCGAAAATATTTTATATGGAGATTGTATCTACCTATGGCGTCACATTATTTAGCACTGGAAGAGTTTTGAGAAGCATTCGAAGTGAACGATATGTAGGATATATTTGATGTGACACATAATCGCTAGATGGTAATATATGTAATGTTTCATGCTAACTCGCTGTTGGTAGAGACATTTATCTTCCGGGTCACAGGACGTTGTATTAAATACATTTGACTAAGAACGACATATTACTTAACGACGTATAATGATATTGTGGTTCCAGAAGCACGTTTCCTTCACTCGCCCGAAGTGCCAATCTCTCAATGTATGTATAACACTGTATAGCCTAGCTCACGCAGTTGTATATATTATGTAAATAAATGCTCTTAAATGCAACTTTTGATAATGTTATATTAGTTCGCCGTAGATTACTAATACTAACAGCGGAGGTACAAGGAATTTAAGTGGTTGCAATAAATGTAGGTTTTCTCAGAATTCAAACTACAAAAACAGCTTAGCTAGTATTCTGTTTTAGTATAGCTATGAGTGTTTTTTTATATAATGTTTGCAAGACTGATTATTCATTATGCAGATGATGACATGATTTGTACTGAGTTTATACAATAAACATATATTAAACACAATGATTTGTGTTTGTATGAAGTAATGGCGGCTAGACGAAAGGCGTGCATATAAAACATATGCGCCCCGAATCTGGGTACATACATAATTTCCGTCACAATGAACACCACACTCTGCATCCAGGCGAAGATGTGTGCGACAAACGGTGGCGCCATAGAGCGGCGCTTGGATAATCGATGCGACGGTGATCACATACACATTTCGTTTATGTCTATAACCCGCATATTAACTTCATAATTCATTTGCCTCACAAGAAATTTGATTGACTTCTCAGAAAATGTCGGCTGCTTCACACAACCTTCGTCGGCGGGACGCTGTGTGAAGCAGCCGATATTTTCTGATAATTCAACCAACTTACTTCTGAGGTAAATAAGATGTCTAATAGTTGAAATTTAACTACAGAATTAGCGATAACTTTCATGTGTCAGACCTTCTCTCTGACTGTCTCAGTCGCTGCCACACTCCGTTTTCCATTAAGCACTCGGGCAGACTTTCGGCAATGTAGCATATGTCCATTGGCACCACAACCGTGATCTTTGAACAAATGATAACTGGTGTCTTCCTACAAATTGAACTTTTTTATTACTGTATGTTCACACACGTTTTTTTTACCTTCTTGGGCATAACTCTTATTGTCGCCAGATGGTAGAGTTCGAAACTATCTTCCGCAAATGGATTGGTAAACATTTGAAGCACTCCCTACGGAAAATATATGTATATATATCATACAGCCCTGTCATTTTATAACCAAAATGCTCAACATAATTTCTTAACTTTGTCATGTGATCGGCGAGAGGAAAGAAGTCACGCCCATGATCAGCATTGACCCACACAGTGTTTACAATTTTGGATATCCACTATATCGATCCTTACCAGATCTAACGACTAAAGTCAATTATTTCGATGATACGAAAAAATAAGCATTTATTTATTAAATCGACTGCAGAAACTATTCACACACTACATATATTTGGAACCAATGATCCGTATTTGCGATAGGTTAAATCAGCCGAGGAAGCACTTTTAACGATTTTGTACGCCATGCAAACCTTAGGATCTGCCCTGCGATATGCTAGCGGCCCCCATCCTAATGTTTGTAGTATTTGGTCAACTCCTAATTGTTTTCAATAAATCTCTAAATTCCAATTGAATACAATTATGAATAGTGCGTGTGTGTATAGGATCAAAATAACGTTCGTTGTTGTTTAAAACTATGTTACGTATACTCAAGTTCATAGTTATAATGACGCAACAAGTTATAAACAATAATCGCGTTGCCCAGCCAACATACCACACCGTACTGTCCATTTTGAATTTATAATCAAGTTGTGGCAGTGGTGAAAAGCTGAGTGACGCCACTGTAGGGGGTTTGCCGTGAATAAGAACGAAAATGGCGCCACCTAACGTATTGTGGATAACCGAGATTAAATACGGGGCGAAGTTTGCGCGGGCAATTTTATGCGACACTTGTGTTAAATTGATCAGCCGTTTTGCTACAAAAGTCAACGTTAACTTTACCACTACGACACTATAAGTATGTTAAACATGATTAGTAGCAATAATACGTTAACCAACTTGAAAAGTATGTGCTTTGCAGCTTGGTGCATTTTTATTATCATATTTACGTTAGCGCACATGAAATCCCTTGATATCGCCCACATCCCCGTACGATGAGTGAATTCGGTGGATAGGTGGATTCGTACGTTTCTTCCGATTCGATTGTCTTTCTGACTAATGTACAATCGGGTACAACCTATAATCGTTATGGCTGACTCCTGCAGCAGACCTGGACTGAGAGTGAGGAAAAACTGGTCGTTCTTTCGCGAACGACTGACTGCTCTGCCTCTGGCTCTGTCTATGATTAGCAATCACATACTTAGCCGAAACACCAGCAAAAATCCATCTCCCTGGATAACACGTGAATTAAATCGAATGCAGAGAAAACGTAACAAGAGCCACAAAAAGGCAAAGCAAACTGGACTAAACAGCGACTGGGGAAAATTTAAGGAACCCGGAAAGCAAGCTACTAAAGCATTAGCAAAATCTTACAAAGGCTATATTAACAACCAAATTGGAGACAGCCTAAAAACTATCCTAAAATGAATCTGGACATTTATTTTTAAGGCATTGGTATTTCCACACTGAGTAAATGACCAGCCAATGATAAATGATCACAATAAAGCAAATGCCCTTAACAACCAATTTGGTTCCGTTTTTTTACCAAGAAAAGTACCCCATCTCCCAAAAGCCCCTTCTATTTATCTCAACATCCCCTCTCGAAATAGATTGAGTAATTAAGCAGTGGAAAAGCCTAAACCAGTACAAAGCTACATGCCCAGATGAACTCCAAGCCAGAGTTCTTAAACAAAAAACTGCAGAGCATATAGCCCCCATTATCACTAAAATTTTCCAGCAAACGTACAACACAGGATCTGGCCCGGCTAACTACAGACCCATATCACTAACCTTCATCACCTGTAAAGTGATGAAACATATCATTCTAAGCAATATGTGGAAACACCTGCACAAGCATAACATCATTCTCCACTTCCAACATGGATTCCAGTCAGGACTGTTTTGTGAATCTCAACTCACTGAGAGAGTCCAAGACTTGATGACTGCTATGGACAACAAGACCCAAATTGATGCAATCCTGCTTGACTTTGCCAAAGCCTTCGACAAAGTCCCTCATGTCTTCTATCAAAATGAACCTCCTATGGAATCACTGGAATCACTGGAAGCACTGGTAGCACTGTAATCACTGGAAGCACTAGAATCACTGGAAGCACTGGAATCACCAGAAGCACTAGAATCACTGGAAGTACTGGAAACACTGATCACTGGAAGCACTGTGATCACTGGAAGCACTAGAATCACTGGAAGTACTTGAATCACTGGAGGCACTGAAAGCACTGTGATCACTGGAAGCACTAGAATCACTGGAAGTACTGGAATCACTGGAAGCACTGTGATCAAACGAAGCACTGGAATCACTGGAGGCACTGGAAGCACTAGAATCACTGGAAGCACTAGAATCACTGGAGGCACTGTGATAACTGGAAGCACTGTGATCACTGGAAGCACTAGAATCACTGGAAGTACTGGAAACACTGATCACTGGAAGCACTGTGATCACTGGAAGCACTAGAATCACTGGAAGCAATAGAATCACTGGAGGCACTGTGATAACTGGAAGCACTGTGATCACTAGAATCACACACAATTGAATCACATCTTTTCTGTCAAACCATACATGGAGAGTCTCAGTTAATGGGGCCCTGTTGGACATCACAGATGTCACATCTTGTGTCCCACAGGTCTCAGTTCTAGGACTTGTCCTCTTTTTTCTCTACATAAATGACATCGACGGGAACATCAAATCTCCTGTACATCTTTTTGCAGATCACAGTTTTATTTGCAGATGACAGTATTACATATCATAAAATTTCTTCCAAAACTGACTACATAATTCTCCAAACCGACCTCAACCAACTCCAAACATGGTCAGACAAATGGCAAATGGAATTTAATATATCTAGATGTGTCCACCTTCCAATAACAAACACAATTAAACTCAGTACCCACAAGTATTCAATTTTTGGCCAGCCATTTTATACGGTATCCATATCTCAGAGTAAAATTAGATTGTAAATTAACCTGGGCCAATCATGCCACTGACAGCTTCAAAATCATTGAAAGTCCTAGGCATGATTAAAAGAACTCTTGGCCCATGTAAACCCGAAGTTAAAGAAATAGTTAATCCATCCAAAACTCAAGTAAAACCCTTGAAAGAGTGCAACACTGTGCTGCAAGATTTGTTCATACTCGCTACAGGCGGAACAAATCCAGCTGAGCAGATCTAATAACTACCCTTGGATGGCCACGTATGACGACGTATTATTAAACAAGGCTTGCTACAAAATGCTAAATAACATTGAGATCACCTCCCCCCTCTGCAGGCCTACTAGCCCACTCTTGAACGTGGACACTACACAGCCCCTAGGTGTTGCATAAATGCAGTAGTTTTTTCGTGTGACCACTGAGCAATTTGCATATAGAATATTATCCCACCAAAAATTACTAGTATAAAATACCCACATGTTTTCAAGAAGCTATCACGAAGCTCCATTTCACCACACCACCTCATTTAAGCTGCCTATAAAAACATACAGCAACGGAAACTGATTCTAGTGTGTGGAAACTGTGGAGTGTGAAGCAGAACAGAGACAGTTTCCATACACCCAACTAAACCTATTCAACATTTTCAACTGACATTTAAATAAACTAGTGTGAAAACTGTCTATGAAGTGTGAGGTGACAGGAACGGTTTCCACACACCAAACCATGCTTATTAATATGTAGATTAACATTAAACTAAACTAGTGTGTTGAGAGATCTCGGTGGAGTGTGAGGCGTGACAGTGGAGTGTGAGGCGTGACAGTGGAGTGTGAGGCGTGACAGTGACAGTTCCACACAAACCCCAAAGATGTTTAGCTGCTGCTGCTGCTGCTGCTGCGCGCGCGTGCGCGCGCGCACACACACACACAGGTTAATATTTACGCCTGGCAACCTAATGAAACTTAATTTTGATATGTGATGTAAATATACAATTGTAACAGAAAAATAATAGCCAAAATAAAACACACAGACACACTCGCTCAATTACTATTACATGGCTTTCTATTACTACTACAGAGTGTTTTGTTCCAGCTATTACTATTACTTGAATATGTGTAATACTATTGCATATTACTATTATCCCATGTCTGGTTTTTGTATATTTTCAGTGGTCGACTGCTTGAAGAGGCATTGCACAGGCAGTCGGTGTGTTGGTGCGTATTATACATGAAGACGCTTGTTACACTCGAGGAGGGTCTCAACTGTTGGAGGTTGCAACAGCCACGTGTTGACATATCCTACTGGTCTACTGAACGAGCGACAGCAACACTAAACAAGGTTGACACTGGCGTGATCGGCCAACAAGGTTGACACTGGTGTGATCGACCAACAAGGTTGACACTGGCGTGATCGACCAACAAGGTTGACACTGGCATGATCGACCAACAAGGTTGACACTGGCGTGATCAGCCAACAAGGTTGACACTGGCGTGATCGGCCAACAAGGTTGACACTGGCGTGATCGGCTAACAAGGTTGACACTGGCGTGATCGGCCAACAAGGTTGACACTAGCGTGATCGGCCAGCAAGGTTGACACTAGCGTGATCGGCCAACAAGGTTGACACTAGCGTGATCGACCAACAAGGTTGACACTGGCGTGATCGACCAACAAGGTTGACACTGGCGTGATCGGCCAACAAGGTTGACACTGGCGTGATCGGCCAACAAGGTTGACACTAGCGTGATCGGCCAACAAGGTTGACACTGGCGTGATCGGCCAGCAAGGTTGACACTAGCGTGATCGGTCAGCAAGGTTGACACTAGCGTGATCGGCCAGCAAGGGTGACACTAGCGTGATCGGCCAGCAAGGTTGACACTAGCGTGAACTGCCAACAAGGTTGACACTAGCGTGATCGGCCAACAAGGTTGACACTAGCGTGATCGGCCAACAAGGTTGACACTAGCGTGATCGGCCAACAAGGTTGACACTAGTGTGATCGGCCAACAAGGTTGACACTAGCGTGATCGGCCAACAAGGTTGACACTAGTGTGATCGGCCAACAAGGTTGACACTAGCGTGATCGACCAACAAGGTTGACATTAGCGTGATCGACCAACAAGATTGACACTACCGTGATCGGCCAACAAGGTTGACACTAGCGTGATCGGCCAACTAGATTGGCACTACCGTGATCGGCCAACAAGGTTGACACTAGTGTGATCGACCAACAAGGTTGACACTAGCGTGATCGACCAACAAGGTTGACACTAGCGTGATCGACCAACAAGGTTGACACTAGCGTGATCGGCCAGCAAGGTTGACACTAGCGTGATCGACCAACAAGATTGACACTACCGTGATCGGCCAACTAGATTGACACTAGCGTGATTGGCCAGCAAGGTTGACACTAGCGTGATCGACCAACAAGGTTGACACTAGCGTGATCGACCAACAAGGTTGACACTAGCGTGATCGACCAACAAGGTTGACACTAGCGTGATCGACCAACAAGGTTGACACTAGCGTGATCGACCAACAAGGTTGAAACTAGCGTGATCGAGAAAGAAGATACTTATTAAAAGTGGTCTGTGTAAGCTCAAAGTAGCATTCGAAATATATGATATGCCAAGGAAAGGTAGGAAGTCGTATACCTGTTCAACTTGTGGTAAGTTGTTTCACGACGCGGAAGCGCTAACACTTCATGAAAAATGTCACAAAAGGCCAAAGTCATTCAAGTGTGCCACTTGTGGAAAACCATTTGGCAGTCGCGGTGAACGTACGATACACGAAAGAACGCACACTGGGGAAAAGCCGTTCGCATGTACCACATGTGGAAAGTCGTTTTCCGTATCCGGTAATCTTAGATTGCACAAAGTTACACATTCTGGAGAGAAGCCTTATTCGTGTGCCACTTGTGGAAAACAGTTCTCTCATCCTGGTAACCGTAAGAGGCATGAATGGTTGCACACTGGTGTTAAGCCACACGTTTGTGTCACATGTGGCCACACGTTTGCGGCACTTGGTGATCTTGTAAAGCACGAACGAATACATACTGGGTTCAGGCCGTTCACATGCCAGACATGCAATAAATCGTTTGCCTTGTCTGGTGATCTTAAAAAGCACGAGCGCATACATAGCAGGGAGGACGTGTACACATGTGACACATGTGGGAAGTCATTCACACGATCTCACTATCTTAAGACCCACAGCCTATTGCACCGCGTTCTAAAGCAGTATGAGTGTGCCACTTGCAGGAAATCGTTTCGCACTAGAACCCATCTTATGCATCACGAACGGGTCCATACCGGTGAGAAACCGTTCGAATGTAGCCAGTGTGAGAATAGGTTTTCCTCCTCGGGTGGTCTTAAATCACACGAAAAAACACATACACACGTGAAGCCGTTCCGTTGCGCCACCTGCAAAAAGACATTTGCTCATAAACAGAACCTTAAGGTTCATGAACGTATACATACGGGGGAGAAGCCTTATCGGTGTTCTATCTGTCGTAGGGAATTCACGCAAATGGGAGTCTGTAAGAAGCATGAAATAACGCATAGTGGGACGAAGCCGTACACGTGTGCCACGTGTGGTGTTCCATGTTCAACCCTCGGTGCACTGAAGACTCATGAACGAATACACACCGGTGAAAAACCGTACAAGTGCCAAACATGTGGGGAGTCCTTCACACGATCCGATTACCTTAAAATTCACTCAAAGGAGCACGCTGACCTGTAGACGTATTCCTATCCTGTTTGTGAGGTCAGAATTTACGTGTCACTCCGACTGAACTTATACAAGGCAATAGTTCACTCAGTCATGTGATTTAATATCTACCGGGGTAACAAGTTTGATTGTGAACATCTATTATAAATAGCGCGTTTTGACCGGTTATTTCTCGACCCTTTACGGGCAATCAAACACTCACGCATTCACATGGGTCACACTTACGTATAAATTACTTGTTTGGTCAACAACCTTCACGTAGATGTGTCACTCCACACTGACAACAGTGTGATTTGAAGTCAACGTCTTGATTCTAGCATTTAATAGGCATGAAAGAAAGTCATGCAGTTTGTAGAACAATGGCTTTATGGATATTTTACTTGCAGAGTGTATCTATTATCTAGTGAGATAGAAATTAATTTAGAAAAAAAACTGGCTCTTTACAAATTTCTCCGTAATGATCATAATTGTTTAATGATTATATCTAGATGGCGAGTAAATTACTATTTCTGATATTCGTTCAGGCATATATTGCATGTGTGTAAGAAATGTGCCCTCAGAGGCCCAGACGTAGTTCAACACTACGGGGTGCCCAGGTCTATAGTGGCATATATTATTATTATTACTGGTGATTTAGTGTGTTGGTTTTGTGAATATGTTTTAGGATTGTCTTATGCGTTGGGATGTCGATGTAAATGTAGATGTCGATGTATATGTCGATGTCGATGTAAATGTAGACGTCGATGTAGATGGGACAAATAAACATTTTATGAATCTGGAATTGTAACTTGACTGGCCTCCCTAAACGGAACCATTCCCGCGCGCAATGGATTATGGTAAAATGTTTTGCATTAACTTTCGTAATGTAGCCTATTTCTGTTAATGTCGACCTTGAACATGATATTCGCGGCGAAACCTTCAAATTTAATCAGATAACGTTCACATTATGTTAAAGTGAAACAAGTTATAGTTTTGTTAGAGTTAAGAGTTAATAAAAAACATAACCATCTGCAACTGCAATCAAGAATATCATGGTTTACTACGAAAACCTTGTTGAACACACATCATATTAATTTCATGGGCCGCGCCATACTGTTAAATAACCCTACGTCACGAGTGTGTGTGGTGTGGCAATATTCGCTAACACAATGAAAAAATATTTTAAACACTTATTCCTATACTTGCCAATAGGATTTGGTCCAGGCTTGGGTTCAAATGCGAGTCAGCGCGTTTAAATGCAATTGTTTGAGATGATTCAAATGCAAGTGTTTGAGATGATGCAGATGTGGCCATATATTTCAAAGGTTGCCTGAATTTCACTGATTGCATTTCACACTTCCGCTTAGCGTAGGTGAGTACATAAACACTACCAACTGGGATGGTCTGGTCATTCAGGCAGGAATTGAAGGGCCTTCTACAATAACATGTCCATTGGTAGGGAAATAAGTTGACTGCTAATCATGGCTTCTGCAAATCTGTCTAAAGTAAACATTTGGGGCTGGCAACTTGCAGCCAAGTGCGACATTTACACCTGTATTTACGAAAGGGTAGATGGACAACTAGACACCAGACAATTACATGGCCTGTATACACCAAGACAACTAGACACCAGACAATTACATGGCCTGTATACACCAGGACAACTAGACACCAGACAATTACATGGCCTGTATACACCAGGACAACTAGACACCAGACAGTTACATGGCCTGTATACACCAGGACAACTAGACACCAGACAGTTACATGGCCTGTATACACCAGGACAACTAGACACCAGACAGTTACATGGCCTGTATACACCAAGACAACTAGACACCAGACGATTACATGGCCTGTATACACCAGGACAACTAGACACCAGACAATTACATGGCCTGTATACACCAGGACAACCAGACACCAGACGATTACATGGCCTGTATACACCAGGACAACTAGACACCAGACAGTTACATGGCCTGTATACACCAGGACAACCAGACACCAGACAGTTACATGGCCTGTATACACCAGGACAACTAGACACCAGACAGTTACATGGCCTGTATACACCAGGACAACCAGACACCAGACAGTTACATGGCCTGTATACACCAGGACAACTAGACACCAGACAATTACATGGCCTGTATACACCACGACAACCAGACACCAGACAGTTACATGGCCTGTATACACCAGGACAACTAGACACCAGACAATTACATGGCCTGTATACACCAGGACAACCAGACACCAGAAAGTTACATGGCCTGTATACACCAGGACAACTAGACACCAGAAAGTTACATGGCCTGTATACACCAAGACAACTAGACACCAGACAGTTACATGGCCTGTATACACCAGGACAACTAGACACCAGACAGTTACATGGCCTGTATACACCAGGACAACTAGACACCAGACAGTTACATGGCCTGTATACACCAGGACAACTAGACACCAGACAGTTACATGGCCTGTATACACCAGGACAACTAGACACCAGACGATTACATGGTCTGTATACACCAGGACAACTAGACACCAGAAAGTTACATGGCCTGTATACACCAGGACAACTAGACACCAGACAGTTACATGGCCTGTATACACCAGGACAACTAGACACCAGACGATTACATGGCCTGTATACACCAAGACAACTAGATATCCTCTGTGTTGGATGGGAATTGATGAAAACGGTCACGGGGCTTGTTCTTTTTGAATTAATATAGTTCATGTGGGTAGGTGGGAAAGGCACAATAAAGCTTGCACAGCCTACACAGCAATAAAGTGGTTAAATCACAGTAATTAAATATAATAGTCTTGCCTTGATGTGACTCAGAAGAGTAGTGGTCGCTTTGGCTGAACCTTTAATTTCTTTTGCACAGTGCACTTGGCTTTGAAACTTCCTGAGTTATCACTGGTCACATCATAATGGTCAAAAACACCAGAACGCTTTGAATAACTCAATGTCGGTAATGATGACTGACACACAGCTTATATATAGTCAACAGCAATGAATCATAGATGCGATGCACTGAACTGCTCCAATGGACAACTCTGTTTGAAACGTAATTGTTATCTGTTAATGGCACAGTGTTTCACAGGTTAAACAAAACATCGATGCACTGCCCAACAGAGTCAATACAAAGCACAACATGTAATTGATCACAGTGATGGTATGAATCGGGATTCAGAGGTTACATAAAGGGATTTCAGGCTTGCTCTAAAAGTGAGCTGGATTCAGTGACAAGATTAGTATAGCTAATTCGCAGGTTCAACAATCGGTTTATGAACTTGATCAACTGGAACATAACATGATAATACTGAATAGACAAGGTGTGATAATGGAGAAACACACTCAACATTCAACTATGGTATCTGCCACTATCTGGACATCATAGAGATGTACGCAGGAATCCAACAGGATACTGTTTGCTATATTTAAAATGTAGCGTTAAATATTAACATAGTCCATAGACAAAATGTGAATTGTATACGCAAACTGTATTCGTGGGTGATTTAAAAATTATTCGAATTAGAAATATGCATTAAATGCATCAAATGTTTGGATTCAAATGCAAATGTTTTTTTAATCAAGTGCAAATGCAAATGGTTGTGATAAAATGCAAACGCAAATGTTTTAAAATCAAATGCAAATGTTTTTGATTCAAATGCAAATTTATGATACAAACTACCATACTGTGTATCTTTACGTTCATTTTACGTTAACAGAGCACATGTTGAATTTCATCAAGTCGTACTTGCAGACACAATGGGAACATTAATTGGATTATCATGTTCATTGTAATGTCATCACAGTTCAAAGCAAATGTTTGTAAAGTAGCAAGTTTTAGTTCTTTAAAGCCTATTTCGAAATAAATTGAATAATTAAACTGCTGGTACATACAGGCCCCTACATGTGCCGTCAGCGTATATTGTACAGTTACTCGCATTCCTTTTACAATTTACTACAGGGCGATCTGGTGATCTTAGCAACGCAATTACCATACATCGGAAATGTTTTATCAATATAATTTTCACGGGAATTGCCTTTCCGTTGTCAGCAGTATCGTCAAAACAACCTATCTTTGCTGAAATAAAAAAGATATTGCCTATCATGCTATAAAATAGCCACAAAACACTATTCAAATAAATACACATTTGAATAGGCATGCCGTGTGTTGAGAGTCGTCAGCCGATTGCCGCCGACGAGTGGTGCCAGTGCTGCTGTCAATGCTGTCTCCGCCCCCGGTGACGACTGCCACAGCAGCGTCCGCATTCGGCGACATCATCAGTAAAATAATGCATATACGGACGACACGTCGGCGACCGCAGCCAGTCCACTGCGACGACCGCACACGAAACTACTGCCGTGTCAGCGTGCTAGCAGTGGCGACCAGGCCAAACAGTCTGCCCAGATAGACGGAGTGTACGCGGGAGTAGGAGGAGCCGGGAGGAGGGACGAGCGGGCCGGGAAGCGGGCGTAGCGCGGCACACCGGTGGGATCCACGAACTGTGACGAGATTAATGTATCGGCGTGATTCACTTCGATGGTGACGATGGTAAGTTAATGTGCGGCGATGGTAGACGGCGGGTCTGGATAAATATGTGCGTGTCGTGGATCTACACGGATGGGTCATTGGTTCGCTATCGTTGGTGCAGTCGAGCTGGTTATAAATAGATTTTTTTAAGTGAGACGTTGTAGGAGACGTGGATTGGAACGACCAGTGGCTGTCGTTGGGGCAGTCCAGCTGATTATAAGTCGGCGTTAAAGTAAGTCATTTAGCAGACGTGGGGTAGAGAAGATCGTTGGGGCAGTCCGGCTTCATGCCGTGGCCAAGACGAGAGTTTAAACAAAAGGTTAGTTAATCATTGACAATCCTCACCAACAAATAATGTTTTATTCAGCTATACTATGTAAGGGAAATTGTCTTTGCCAACTAATTAAGTTACCGGCAATGCCTGTTGTCGTGGCTACAACCGTTTACTATAATGCAAATTAAATGGCATTGCCATTTACCAACTACACTACACAAAGAAAGCAAAATGCAGCGGTCTCCAGTACACACCACACCTAACTATCATACTGTGTGACGCAACAGTACGGTGAGTAAAATCGGTTTTAATCCATTATTGAATTAACTACTTTTTATTAAACACCAGATACGCAGCAGGCACACGTTGGCCTAACGTGGGTATTTGGGATTGGTCCAACGTTGTCTACCTAATGTGGGCCAATGCCATTATGCTCATCGGCCCCAAACTGGTTAACGTGAAGTTTGGGATTGGTCCAACGTTGTCTACCTAATGTGGGCCAATGCCATTATGCTCATCGGCCCCAAACTGGTTAACGTGAAGTTGGCCATCGTGAAATCCTGAAACCGTTGCACGGGTCCTTACATGGTCCCAAATGCAGCACCAGAGCGGGACTCCGTCGGTTTGCAACTTTGTCGATAATCCCGCTGGTGCTGACTCTCACACGCTTTCCCAACTTCTCCAGCGTTGGTGCCCATGGTTGTCGGGCATACGACCCTGTCCCGTGTTTCTGGGCCCTTTATTATTGGCAACCCCCGTCAACAGAACTGTTTTACTCTGACATCAGACGTGGAGTATACGAGAACCTCCAGTCGCCACATACCGACTCGCACGTGACAACCTCAATCGATCGCCGTGGCGAGGACCCGTCTGTCGTAGCGTTTTTGTCAGATGTTTTGCAACCGGCGAAGCCTGAAGGCGAGTTCACCGTAGTCGTGTCTCGGCTGCGATCACTTCACCGCCGTCTTTCTTCCGCATGCATGTTATACGTATAGAAAGTGACGGCGATTCTGAGATGGTTCCCCCGTGAGAATCATATACGTCTGGAGGGATACGTTTTCGAACAGGGAATAGGTCATATTTAACAACCAACGGCTAATTAAATTTACATTGACAGTTTTGCAGCATATCGAGTTTTTAATGACATAGCCGTACTGAATGACATCATCCGTTTGAACATTTAACGTACACCGTGTAATAAGTACACTGTAGTGGTTTGACCTGTGCCGTGAGCTTCAATATTGCACTAACGATGTAAATCTCTCACAGGCGGCAAGATGTCACTCTTCCGAACACGCTACAGCTGTTTATATACATATATTAACAACGTCGATGCGTTACCATGGTGATCGTGCGTTGGGTACGTTTTTCTGTGGATGGAATTTATCGAATTAATGTCAGACGTTAGCATAGAAGGAGAAAACGCTAATGTTGATAGTGAGGAGTAATATTTTGTAAAGGCAGTTGTAGACAGGAGCGGATTAACTGTAATAATAAAGTTACAACATAGGGGTTGACATAATGGGCATAACTAGGCGCCCAGGTCCATTAAATTACCCACCCACCAGGGGATTAACGAGATAATATTATCACCGACAGTCATCAATACGAGTACTAGGTTCGATATTCTGTCTTATTCCGGTGAAATTAAATTTAAAGTTGTCACCATATTGTGACGGTTGCATGAAGCAAACAGACAGAATACAGTAAACAATGAGGTGACACAAGGAGACAATGGTGACAGAGACAGTGGAATGGAAGAAACAGACAGAAGACAATAAACAAGAAAGAAACACAATTGGCGAGGATGAAAATGACAGTGAAGGTCGCGTGGAAGAAACATACAGAAGACATATATAATTATATGACAGGAACAAAAACAAGAACATGGTCAAAAAGTGTGAACATTTTCCGTAACAACTATTTAAAATTGTTGGCCGATTTACGACATGAATTTCACAGTAGTAGCAACTACGATGTTCTAACAATACAACATTCAAATGGTGTAACTATCATACCGTCTAAAATGTAGAAAGCACCTCCGGTAGATTGTGTATACGTCTGCATTGTTTCAACTATTTCGAATTGCGTTGAATCTGCACAGTGCACACTGGAAGACGAATCATGGCAGACATTTATGAAAGCAGCGAGAACATCCCTAATAGAATGATATGGACTGACAGCCATGGTGGTGCTGGTAATTATGCTGTGGTTCGGATTACGAATGGCGAGATCTACCTTTCTTGCGACTTTCTGCCATCGATCTATTCCACCGCGGGGAGCAGACATCCCGCCGATGCTGCCTGTATAATTTATAGGTGCGATCGTCTGGAAAACTGGAATTCACAAGGAAATTTGCTGCAAAGCAACGCGAGTGTATTTGAACCTTTAGCGGTGTCTGCTGCTGCTGCTATCATCCATTATTAGCTTTTCACAGCGCTTTTCGTCTTTGTTGCATCGAGTCCATTAGCCATCTTGATGCTAGTAGACATCATTGTGTGACGTTTTGTTGACGCCCTCTTTCTGTGCATTCTCGAATATACAAGGATCGTGTATGTCATCCTCGACTATCGAAGCACTGGGTCCCTCTTCCACTGGTTCTAGAAGAAGCGGGTCCTGTTCCTAAACCAACGGATCCTCCTTGCATTGGTCGTGTAAGGAATGCGTCCTTGTTTCTAGAGATAACGGGCCCATTTCCCCTGGTCCTAGAAGCATCGCTACTTACTTCATCTTGTCCTCGAAGTCAATGGTCATTGGTCCCTGGGCCTTCACGTAACGTATCCATCTATGCCTAGTCCAGGTCGCAACGGGCGTTTCTTCCATTGGTCTTCCTTTGATCCCAGAAGCAACGGGTGTTTTTTCCCTTGGTCTTCCCCTGATCATAGAAGCAACAAGTGTTTCTTCCCTTGGACTTCCTCTGATCCTAGAAGCAACGGGTCTTTCTTCCCCTGGTCTTCCCCTGATCCTAGAACAACTTGTCTTTCTTCCCTTGGTCTTCCCCTGATTCTAGAAGCAGTAGGTTATTGTTGTCTTGGTCTTCCCCTGATCCTAGAAGTAGCGGGACTTTCTTCCCCTTGTCTTCCCCTCTTCTTAGAAGCAACGGGTCCTTCTTCCCTTCGTCTTCTCCTGATTCTAGAAGCAACGGGTCTTTCTTCCCTTGGTCTTCCTCTGATCCCGGAAGCAACGGGTCTTTTATCCCTTAGTTTTCCCCTAATCCTAGAAGCAACGGATCTTTCGTCCATTGATGTTCCCTGATCCTGGAAACAAGTATTTCTTCCCTTGGTCCTATAAACAAGATGTCCTTCTTACCTTTGCCCTACAAGCAAAGTGTCTTTCTTCCCTTGGTCCTAGAAGCAAAGTGTCTTTCTTCCCTTGGTCCTAGAAGCAAAGTGTCTTTCTTCCCTTGGTCCTAGAAGCATAGTGTCTTCCTTCCCTTGGTCCTAGAAGCAAAGTGTCTTTCTTCTATTGCTCCTATAAACAAGCTGTCCTTCTTCCCTTGGTCCTACAAGCAAAGTGTCTTTCTGCACTTGCTTCTGGAAGCAAAGTGTCTTTCTTCCCTTTTTCCTGGAAGCAAAGTGTCTTTCTTCCCTTGGTCCTATAAACAAGTTGTCCTTCTTACCTATGCCCTACAAGCAAAGTGTCTTTCTGCACTTCCTTCTGGAAGCAAAGTGTCTTTCTTCCCTTGGTCCTAGAAGCAAAGTGTCTTTCTTCCCTTGGTCCTAGAAGCATAGTGTCTTCCTTCCTTTGGTCCTAGAAGCAAAGTGTCTTTCTTCTATTGCTCCTATAAACAAGCTGTCCTTCTTACCTTTGCCCTACAAGCAAAGTGTCTTTCTGCACTTGCTTCTGGAAGCAAAGTGTCTTTCTTCCCTTTTTCCTGGAAGCAAAGTGTCTTTCTTCCCTTGGTCCTAGAAGCAAAGTGTCTTTCTTCCCTTGGCCCTAGAAGCATAGTGTCTTCCTTCCCTTGATCCTAGAAGCAAAGTGTCTTTCTTCTCTTGCTCCTATAAACAAGCTGTCCTTCTTACCTTTGCTCTACAAGCAAAGTGTCTTTCTGCACTTGCTTCTGGAAGCAAAGTGTCTTTCTTCCCTTTTTCCTGGAAGCAAAGTGTCTTTCTTCCCTTGGTCCTAGAAGCAAAGTGTCTTTCTTCCCTTGGTCCTAGAAGCATAGTGTCTTCCTTCCCTTGGTCCTAGAAGCAAAGTGTATTTCTTCTCTTGCTCCTAGAAGCAAATTGCCATTCTTACATTGGACCTATAAGCAAAGTGTCTTTGTTCCCTTGGTCCTAGAAGCAAAGTGTCTTTGTTCCCTTGGTCCTAGAAGCATAGTGTCTTTGTTCCCTTGGTCCATGTATGGAAGGCACCTTCAACCCTGGTTCTGGAAACATAATTTATATATTGTTTAACCAGTTGTTTCTATGGCGGCCTCGTCGTCTCTTGCCCTTCAGGGTGTCGTCTCTTGCCCTCCAGGGTGTCGTCTCTTGCCCTCCAGGTTGTCGTCTCTTGCCCTCCAGGGTGTCGTCTCTTGCCCTCCAGGGTGTCGTCTCTTGCCCTCCAGGGTGTCGTCTCTTGCCCTCCAGGGTGTCGTCTCTTGCCCTCCAGGATGTCGTCTCTTGCCCTCCAGGGTGTCGTCTCTTGCCCTCCAGGGTGTCGTCTCTTGCCCTCCAGGGTGTCGTCTCTTGCCCTCCAGGGTGCCTTGCAGGATGTTTTTTTGCAATTTTGTGTCGAGTGATGTTGCCAAACCATGAGAGCTTGCGTCGTGTTACTGTTGCCAACCAGGGCTCTTGCTTTCCCGCCAGGAGGAGTCGCCTGAAACGTTTTGTATCAAATTATTGTACGCATCTCTCTGTCTCTGCTGTCAGAGTCCAGCTCTCGCATCCGTAGAGGAGGATGGATACAGCAAGTGCTATGTGGAGTTTAAGCTTGGTTTTGATGCTGATGTCTCTGCTCTTCCAAATGGTGTTAAGTCTTGACATAGCAGACGTGGCCACTGCAATCCTTATTTTGATTTCGTTTGTTGAGGTGCCATCGTTGCTTAAGGTGGACCAAAGATATCTGAAAGAGTCTACTTCCTCAAGTTTCTGACCGTTCATCATGATGTCAATGGGGTACTGTTGACAAGTACTTTGTTTTTCTCTGACTTCCATCCTATAAGCTCTTGCCGTTTCTTCCAGTCTGGTAGTGAGATCGTGACGTCCCTTCTCGCTACCTCCAGTGAAATCAATGTCGCCCGCAAAAGGTATTAT
Source organism: Lamellibrachia satsuma (assembly GCA_033239005.1). Lineage (NCBI taxonomy): Eukaryota > Metazoa > Annelida > Polychaeta > Sabellida > Siboglinidae > Lamellibrachia > Lamellibrachia satsuma. Next base: position 18,570,539 of record BSQZ01000002.1, read on the forward strand.
ATAATTATGAACTGTCACTAAACAAGTCTTTGTATGCACTGCAAGGTGACACTCTTCATGCAATGTGGATTTATTGTTACGTGAACAATAAATGTGCTTCTCATATCGCGAGAGATTCAATAAGAGGGACATTAGAGAGACATTATTTTGTCTCAGCAATGTGTCTCATGCAAATTAGCGAATTCAGTCTTATTTGTGCGCCACATTCTCGAAGTTATCACGGCGTTGAGGGTCTTTATAATATGGCTTGTTATATGTGTGTTATCACGTGAACACTATTAGTTTGACAGACGTTTAAGAAATACGCCAAATTACAACTCGTAATAAAGCGGGCACCGGAAGCCATGTTGCCGCTGGTGATCAAATCGTGGGTCGGATGACAAATGGCGAGATCTACCTTTCATTGCGACATTCTGCCATCGATCTATTCCTCACGGGGAGGCGGCATCGTGCCGATGCAGCCTGTATAATTTATAGGTGCGATCGTCTGGAAAACTCGAATTCGTTATATTCTTTGTGATCCGCTGCACTCAGCAACCTTACAATATAATTGGCGACAAAGGAGACTGGCTCAACCGGACTAGCAATAGCGTACGGAGAATTTGACGCTGTTAACTACGTCTTCCGCCAACGACAATGATTACCACATTTTCACAACGTCTACTGCACGCAGGTCGCCCGCCGGCTCAAGTTTATGTCAGACCCGTCCACGCCCAAAGCTGTCCTCCTTTATATCTTGCCTTCAAATCTACATGTGTCTTTTCTAGTCTCTTTCTTATGAAACGAAGCATATATTTTTTGTGTTTGTGCGCGCGTGCGTGCGTGCGTTCGTTCGTGCGTGCGTGCGTGCGTGTGTGTGTGTGTGTGTGTGTGTGTGTGTGTGTGTGTGTGTGTGTGTGTGTGTGTGTGTGTGTGTGTGTGTGTGTGTGTGTGTGTGTGTGTGTGTGTGTGTGTGTGTGTTTGTTTGTGTGTGTGTGTGTGTGTGTGTGTGTGTGTGTGTGTGTGTGTGTGTGTGTGTGTGTGTGTGCGTTCGTGTGTGCGTGCGTGCGTGCGTGCGTGCGTGCGTGCGTGCGTGCGAGCGTACGTGTGTCCGTGCTTGCGTGCCATGTAACCATTATGATATGTGATGCTTCTAGAGTATATCGTTTTACGTATTGGTGGGATGATGCGTGCAGTGTTAACCGAAGCTAGACTTACTTTTATTTACATGCGATCACACCGGGAGTGATTCGGGGGTCTGGAATTCAAAATACCCAAAAGTAATCTATTTATTACATAAAGTAAACAATTTAGGAAAAGTATGCCCCTTTAGAATATAGAATATTGGTCCCTTTTTGGGACCTTCCCCCGAGTGAAAATTCCATATAAAGAGGTGCTGCAGCCAAGCCTCCGCATTACGGAACTTTCATTTACCGAGTGATACGTCTTCGAAGAGAAACGATTTTTCTAGGTAAACTACTGGAAATAATCACGTTTGCTTCCGCGTCAGCGTCAGTTCGACACTTTCGTCCGCACTGTCAAATTGCACGCATTTTAAATCCACCGTCGCCTACCGAACCGCGTGAGGCATCACTGGCCGCGCGAAATGTTGAACCAAATCGTGTAATGTGATTTAAGGTTTCATTGCTAATTAATCGAACTCGGATAAATTACATCTTATTACCATGAATCATGGCAATAGGTGTATTGATAACACTCAAGCAATTACGGAAACCCACAAAGTAAAGCAACGAGACAAAACTGAAAATCTTCAAGAGCAATTTTATAGCAGTTCCATTATATGGAACTGAAATGTGGAGAATATTACGTACAGATAAGAATAAATTGAACGTTTTTCAAAGGACATACCTATGACGAATATTACAGTTCCATTATATGGAGCTGAAATGTGGAGAATAGTACGTACAGATGAGAATAAATTGAACGTTTTTCAAAGGACATACCTATGACGAATATTACAGTTCCATTATATAAAGCTGAAATGTGGAGAATAGTACGTACAGATGAGAATAAATTGAACGTTTTTCAAAGGACATACCTATGACGAATATTACAGACACACTGACCAATGAAAGTGTCAAACGATGAGCTGTACAACCACGCTTGTACGTCACCAATGTCAGAAGACATCAAAATCAGACGACAGAGATGGATCAGCCAGACACTTCGGAGAGATGGGACTAACGCAAAAATAGCACTAACCTGGGCATGAACATGGAGAAGGACCGTGGAAGAGAGGAAGGCATGAACACGGAGAAGGACCGTGGAAGAGAGGAAGGCATGAACACGGAGAAGGACCGTGGAAGAGAGGAAGGCATGAACACGGAGAAGGACCCTGGAAGAGAGGAAGGCATGAACACGGAGAAGGACCCTGGAAGAGAGGAAGGCATGAACACGGAGAAGGACCGTGGAAGAGAGGAAGGCATGAACACGGAGAAGGACCGTGGAAGAGAGGAAGGCATGAACACGGAGAAGGACCGTGGAAGAGAGGAAGGCATGAACACGGAGAAGGACCCTGGAAGAGAGGAAGGCATGAACACGGAGAAGGACCCTGGAAGAGAGGAAGGCATGAACACGGAGAAGGACCGTGGAAGAGAGGAAGGCATGAACACGGAGAAGGACCGTGGAAGAGAGGAAGGCATGAACACGGAGAAGGACCGTGAAAGAGAGAAACGAACTGGGATAGAGATCTTGGAAGGTGGCAGAAAACGCAGTTTGATATCGTACGAAATGGCTACTAAGTGGCATATTGAACTGCTACGGGATGATGTCGAAACATCGATGTTATATACCACTCGAACCCGATTTCATTTAACATCAGAACGCCATTTCTCGTTACGTGAAACTTTGAATTACATCTGTCTGTGGATGCTCGTGAAACTCTTCGTTCTTCTTGTTGTAACCACCGAACACCACAGGGATCTACACATACTCGGGTCTACCAGGGGTGATGACAAATATACCAACACTAGTTCATCATCATCGACTGTCGTTATAGTCGACGAAGACAATAGCCCCGGGGTGTCGGTGCGAGTGTGTGGGGTTAGACCTGCATTAAAACGAAATGCACGCTTACAGTGTTGACAAGTCCTATACTGAGTGGCGTCTGGGTTATGTCATTAACATCACGTTTTTTCTCGTATTGCCCTTCCTTTTAATTAAAATAGTCATTCTCCCCCCCCCTCTCTTTCTCTCTCGCACTGCCTTTCGTTCTCTTTCTCTCTCACTCACTCACTCACTCACTCACTCACTCACTCACTCACTCACTCACTCACTCAGTCTCTGTATCTCTCCCGTGTCTGTGTTTATGTGTTATGTAACTGTGACGTCAGTGACGTATACGGCAGAGACAATATGTCTGACATACTGTAACACATGGACAGACGTGTAGACACACAGAGAGACAGACGCTAGAACAAAGACTTGACCATGTTTAATCTTATTTTTCTTATTTTCAGAGACGACACCGGACGTGGTTGGTGGCGAGAGTAGCTGTGTTGCTGCCTCTCCTGGTGGTGTCGGTGGCGTCAAGACGTAAGTCACCTCGGTGTACATGTTTCGTTGATTAACAAATAAGCAGCTAGTTTCTCCGGCTTCTGGGACGACGACGTCGACTGTTATTACTGCAGCTGCTGTAGCTACTGCTGCTGCTGTTGTTACTGATGTTGCTGCTAATGCTACTGCTACTACTGCTACTACAATCATGGAGTTGTGTAATGTTATTGTTGTTGCTGGGATTGCCGTGTGCCGAAATCCAGTCAGATGAAATCTTTGATTTCTTATTTCTTGAAGAAACCAATTAGATGTTGTCAAGTGTCAATGTAGTATATCGCCCATTTTCACATGCCGGTCGAATAGTTTCTACTATTTTTTAAAAATTACTTTCAACTGATACAGTATTATTATGTCGAAATAACGTTTACTTAACGTCCGAGCATTCATCTTGTTCCTACACGCATACGTCATTATTCAGTACGTCACAGTCACCGCTGGGTTGAAACAGGTTTAAGAATAACAAATATGTATCATTTGAAAGTCGTTATCAGAAAGATAATAAGAAGTAGTCGATCAGTACTTGCCTGATGCCTAAAACGCACGCCATTAGGCTCACGGATTATAGAACGACCAGTACTGATCCGAATGAACAAATGTGCGCGATAAGAGTGTTTTGGGTCGGGATATACCGACTGTTGTCCAGATTGTGACAGACGCAGTATCTGGTCGTATATCGTAAAAAAAATGTTAATGGATCGTAGAAGAGGCCGACGCACTTTCTGGTGTAGCACCGACTTTAAAAAAACGGCCTATCACTGAAAACGAAAATGACGGCACTGGTGGATGTTATTGGAGCCGTCAAAAGTTGGAAACTGCCACCAGAATCTAACGCCGCATTTCCTACTAGTGTGAAATTATATCACTTCCGGGTGATGTACATGCATATATTTTGCCAACTTGCGTGATACTCTTACAGTCGTGACACAGACCCCGGTAGGCTTACGTTTGTTCTAGAAGCGATTGCTCCTACTCTAGCCCTCTCCAAGCGTAGGCTAATCTAGGATATTTTAGCGACCGTCATTTCTATAAAACACAATTTTTTTAATGTTTGCTATTTTCAAAACGGGTTTGTCGTTTTGAAATACAGACATAAGATACTAGCATTTTAACATTAGTGATTTTACTAATTAAAAACATCAGGCGTGCGTATTGAAAATTTTAGTTGCACATTATAATTCGGACCTGACTCTTGTCAAGGACATAAAAAAAATTGCCAGTGTTACTGTGGTTGCCCAAAGCGCACGGGGGACGCCCTTATGATGGTTCACTTCGACTCCGTTCTCAGTATACTCCAAAAGGGTCCAAATCACTATTATTTTTGCCATTGAAACTAATGCAGCCAAGTGTCAATCAGGCAGTTCCACACTGCGCGCAAAAATACTATTCCGGTTTGAATAAAAAATGGATAGTTTGATTGGCGTCGACTTTTCTCCGACCTGCAGTAGCTTTTCGTCAAATTCTAACATTTAATTTTCGAGAAAATCAATACTGAAGATGTTCCACGTCATTCGTCGCTGTAATGGATTCTCTGTTCGCACACGATGGGGTGTCGGTCCTCCAGCCACTCAAACGTGCTCGTGCTCCAAACTAGCAACAACAAATGTAAGCCTTTTGCGTAGCATAAGTGTCGCTGTCTGCAATCGTTCCCTGTTCTATGTTTATCAACTATTTCTCCAGGGTGCAAACAACCCTCGAAATCACCAGCGCTTTATTCGTATATCATCAACCCTGAACTAAAATAACGATCTGTCCCCAGCATAAGCTATGGGCGGTGGTCATGTTGTTCGTCCGTCGAGTCGACGAGGACCACTCTAGTCATTTGGGGGTAGTTGGGGCTGGATCTGGTGAGTGCGCAGATGGCTGACAAGGCCAATCCGTGCACGGAAGGTACGTTGGCAGTTGGGACAGGGAATGAGGGGGACGTCATCTTGAGGATTGCTGGCTCGGGCTTTCCTGGCTGGCCTCGCATATGGGCGGTGGTACGCCTGTGCCTAAGCCACAGATGCGTCTGAGGCGAGCAGATCCACGACAACACCGCCACTACGGGACCAGAACAAGGCCATTGCTGGTTCCATGATGGATGTGTTGATCGCCAGACCCGTTTCCGCTCGGCTGACCTCTGTCGCTCCCCTGGGCCGGTAGACAATGACGATCCAAGCAGCGGTCGACGTCCGGGATACATGTTGCATGATCCGCGTGATCCGTGTGTTGGATGCCTCGCGTACCGCGGCTGACGCGGCCGACCGTGCGGCTCGCAGAGCGGCCGTCGCCCGCGTTGAATACTCATTCTCGACTTGGCTTGGCTTCACCAGGCAGCAACCGGGCAGTGATCAGATACACGTACGAGCCGGCTCCAGGCCACGAATACGCCTATGCCAAAGTTAGACAGATTGTGTCGCGATAAAACAGATTGATGGTAGCTTTAATGTGCTATTATCGTTGCATGTGCGGTTACGACGTATGTCGGTGTTACGGTGTTACGCTGATACAGAAGGCATGTTGCAACGAATACCGGGTTTCACATAGACAGAACATTGTCTTGAAATAATATTGTCATTCAAAACGCAGGTTCTATGTACCAAGTTGAATACGCGAATAGCATAATCAAATTACATAGCAACTAATACATATAAAACTAATTGCATGTAATGTAATTACATATAAAAACGTTAAAAATAGCATAAATAATTATGTGCACAATAGCGAATAGAATGAAAAGTTAAATAAGATAAAAAATTAAACTATTAATTAAAGATTATAAATAATTTTTTTTAAAGAAGATGAAAATCTAATTATTATTACAATATTAACATAAGTATGAATTGCGCAGTAAAATATAGACTCGTTATGTAGAACAAACGACTACCATATACAACACATAGAGGTAGTCATCAAAACAGAGTATACCCGTTTGAATATCAACCATGGCTCTCAGGCAATCACTGAACAATTGCACTATTAAATGTTACTCTCGGGTTATCATAGACAAAGAAATTGCACTATTAAATGTTACTCTCGGGTTATCATAGACAAAGAAATTGCCATTGATTTATTTTAGATAATGTCATCTTTCTGTTATTTCTTCTTTCTGCACAAAGAAATATAATCTTCGAGGAGAGCTACTGCATTTCCTCCAGACCTATGTTTACAGCGAATTCCACATTGACTTTCTCAAAAACCGAATTGTTGCATATGACAACAATTCTACTTGACGAGTGTCAGTGACAGAGCAGTCACTAATACGTGCTGTTTTCATTCAATCCGAAGAGTGCACAATGTCGCGAATTTCCTACATTAACAGTAGTGTGTAATTTTATGATGAATAACTCAGACTGTGTCATAGCAATGATAACAACAACAATGTATAATTCCACAAGAGGCTGTTTGTTACTTACGACATGGAAACCGAAACGGAAAGTGCACACTCAGTTTGGGAAACACGACATGGCGGTGGGAGGACAGCGAGGGCGGGACTGGGATAAGGAGCGAGCATGTGTGTTTTCCAAATTGCAAATTATTAATTTCGCTATCGGAGCAACCTTAGATGAATTCTAACTGTAAACAAAACACACCGCCGCGCCGAAGCATGGCTTATGTCGAGTTGGCAACGTCATCGGCTCCCAAACCATGTGGGTCGTTGACAACGCCGTTCGTAACAATCAGGACATTTGACCGATAGTTTTAATAGATTCTCGTAACAATCAGGACAGTTGAGCGATAGCTCGAATGGATTCTCGTAACAATCAGGACATTTGACGGATTCTCCGCTCAGATTAATATTGACGCTCTCCTGGGCCTTGTCCTCTTGAATTGTGTCACATCTGCGGCGATACCTTTCGGCTCGTTGGCTAATGATACGGGTACGCTCCAGTTCGACACCCCCGAGTTGAACTCTTCACTGATCGAATGTGCGATTTGTAGTGTTTCCTGTTTTAGCAGACCAGTCCAAGCGCAACATTGGACATATCGTTATTTTACTTCCGGTTGCATAGCATATAAATAAAATGCGAGTGATTTTGAGACGATCTCCCTTTCAAGGATGTGTTTGCACCCTGAACAAATTGTTTATGGACACGGAAAAGGGACCACGTGCCAGTGATGGAAGGACCCCCTCCGTTTACGATGACATAATCCGACTTTACAAATGGCGGGAACATCTTCTATGTTGATTCTCTCGGAAACAAAATTGTGGGATTTAACGATAACGATACCAACGGCAACAGAAACAAAATCAAAGCGTACAGTTTTTTTATTAAAGGTGGGTCGTAATTTTGCGCCTAGTGTGGAATTGTATTAGTATTGGGTTCAAAGGGCACAACAACAGTGATATGTAGCCACGCTGCTGCTGCTGCTTCCCAGCTTGTATGAACATGTATTGTTTCCTCATCGACGACATTGGTTAGCTGTGCTGTGAGGAGAGTGCTGTATTGAATAGTCTGCCGGAAGTTTATGTGAGCGCTAGTGCGCTACACCGGAAGTTTGATGCAATATCAGTGGGTTGGGCTTTCTATACAGAAGAGATTGCTGTGCTTGAGTTTGAATCTTGCTAGATGGAGACCAATCCTGTTATATTGAACTGTCGGGGTGTTGCAAATGGCTGGGGGGATTGTGTCGTTGTAGTAAGAACATTAAAGGTGGCCATAGCGTACGAACTGTATACGTACTGGAGTCGTGCAGGTTATATATATATATATATATATATATATATATATATATATATATATATATATATATATATATATATATATATATATATATATATATATAAATACATATATATATACATATACATATATATATATATATATATATATATATATATATATATATATATATATATATATATATATATATATATATATATATATATATATATATATATATATATATATATATGAATCAGTGAGTGATTAGGAAAATTCATATATCTCCACCTGGCTGATATATGCATACTCTGTTAATACCACTACTGCTGTTGGCGCTGTCTTTACTGGTGTCATTGGACAAATGAACTTTTGGTGATAATTCAGGGTAATATGTTAGAGGAAGCAACAACAGAACAGTCGGAGTGCATTTTCGGAAAATATTAAAATTATCCCCCGAAGTATCGTTTCCTTCAGGACATAAGTGAAAGTGATGGAATCATGACGCACAACTCCTCCTTTTATGCCCCCGTAAACCGTAAAATGCGGCCGTCAAAGTCAACGTACGATTACGTAAACTACACAGTTTGGTCGCCGAGACTTGCGCGGACGCAACGAGTTTCCGCAGGACCGGCGAGCTGCAGCGCGACAAGCGGATGTTTGCGGTGATAAATCGCTGCCGAAATTAACGTTGCGCGGCTGTCATAACGAAAAGCTGCCACAGTCGCAGACAGAGTCAGACCCGGCTCATGTTGCGGCTGCTGATGTAATGAATTCTGCGATAACCGAGCTGACGTTTTTTCTCCTGACTAGCAGTTTCGATCGCTACTAATCAATCGACGAGATACAACTTCTTTCCGTTTCAGTGATTTTATTCGCCGGGAAGTAAAGGGTTGGACCGTTTGAAATGTCTTACAATGATATGTGGGGCGCGGTGGTTGAGTGGGGCGCGGTGGTCGAGTGGGGCGCGGTGGTCAAGTTGTAGAGCGTCGGACTTTCGGTCGAAGGGACCGGGGTTCAAAAGCACCTACTGCCGTTTCAAAACTTGGGCAATTTCGTTCACCCAACTTTGCCTGTGTCTTTTGGAAGAGACACTAAAAGCCGTTGGTCCCTTAAGCTTGGTGCCAGGGGAAGTAAAAGATCCCACACGGGGGTAAATGTGTAACCTGTCGTGGACTCAAAGAGTGGTGGTCTCTATCTCTAACCCACCAATTCCCGGCGCGTGAGAGGCGCCGAGCAGGACTTACAACGCTCTCAAAGAGCCCAGTCCTTGGCAGGAAGAAAAAGAAGAAGATTTGTGGCAGAATGGGGCGGATTTTTAATACGCGGATGAAGGCGTATTATTCGGTGTTAAAACTGCAACCTTTGCGACAGGCTTAGAAGAGTTAGACGTGTTTTTGCCAAACTTGGCCAGCGCGTTGGTAACACAGTTACCGTTTGTGTCATTAACTTTTATAAATAAACTCGTCACACGCCATGTTGGCCCACTAACCAACTGCCAATCATCCAACTACCAACTCGGTCCACTAGCAAATTTCTCTGATGCCTATCTCCGATAATTATTTAATGTAAGACTTGGACAAGATCCTTAGATGCGACCGACCTCCGCGTCATCATCATTCTGTGGTTTTATCCCATACAGGCTTTCCATTTTGTTGGAGCCTGAGATATAATACTCGGCCGTGGCTCTCAGCATCAGCGCCGGTTGTAGGATGTAATACTCGGCTGTGGCTCTCAGCATCACCGCCGGTTGTTGGATGTAATACTCGGCCGGACTCTCAGCATCACCGCCGGTTGTAGGATGTAATACTCGGCCGTGGCTCTCAGCATCACCGCCGGTTGTAGGATGTAATACTCGGCCGTGGCTCTCAGAATCACCGCCGGTTGTAGGATGTAATACTCGGCCGTGGCTCTCAGCATCACCGCCGGTTGTAGGATGTAATACTAAGCGGTGGCTCTCAGCATCACCGCCGGTTGTAGGATGTAATACTCGGCCGTGGCTCTCAGCATCACCGCCGGTTGTAGGATGTAATACTCGGCCGTGGCTATCAGCACCACCGCCGGTTGTAGGATGTAATACTCGGCCGTGGCTCTCAGCATCACCGCCGGTTGTAGGATGTAATACTCGGCCGTGGCTATCAGCACCACCGCCGGTTGTAGGATGTAATACTCGGCCGTGGCTATCAGCACCACCGCCGGTTGTAGGATGTTTTTACGCAGTCGCCAGTGCAGCACCAGTCCCATTTTCAGATTAGAATCAGTGATACACGACAGTTTTTCCATTTCCCCGTGTATGATATTTGATTCCCCTGGCATAGACACAGGGAGAAGCGAACAACGGCTTTTAGTGTCTCTTCCGATCTTGCTCTTTGGCAGCGCGCTCTAAGAACCCGGGCTTCCATAGCTGAGTGAAGTAATAACGGTGATGAGCCGTGGCCCAAGACCGGCCGAAGAACCGGGAATTAAGGCAAAGCCGTCTCTCTGATCCACCGTGGGGCGTCAACGATGCATTCGGCGCGGCAGTAAACATACTTATAACGCCAACCAAACAGAGGCTTTTCTGCTTATCGTTTTCAATCGCGGACCCGGCCTCGGCGTACGCATGTCGGCAGGGACGCGGCGGTCCAGGCACGCATGTCCGAATAATCTGCTAATCGTAGTGTCTTTCTCGCCTCGGCGTGTCGCGCTCGCCTCATCTGTTGCAGTCAATGGCCGGACACGCTGACCGGTCAAGTGACCGATTCAATTAGGACGTGTCGGCAGAAGCAACGATTGTAATTTAACGTAACGACAGGTGATTACAAACGAACAGCGGCGCGTGTTAGCAGAAAGCGATTTAACGTATACAGAGGTTTGAAAATAATAAAATAAATTAATAAATTATTACTTATAATATATATTTAATTACTTATTAATTTTTTTTATTAATATTTATCAAACGTCTGTGTGCCTTAAATTGCTTGCCGCTATGTGTGTAGAATATTATTCTTATAGATATGTTATTTATTTTGACATAACATCATTACCATCATTTATTCATTGTTCATTATTCATTATTCTTATAGACATGTTATTTATTTTGACATAACATCATTACCGTCATTTATTCATTGTTCATTATTCATTATTCTTATAGACATGTTATTTATTTTGACATAACATCATTACCGTCATTTATTCATTGTTCATTATTCATTATTCTTATAGACATGTTATTTATTTTGACATAACATCATTACCGTCATTTATTCATTGTTCATTATTCTTTATTCTTATAGACATGTTATTTATTTTGACATAACATCATTACCGTCATTTATTCATTGTAGTTTATCACTAATTCTGGGATTAATGCATTATCCCTGGATCCTTGTAGCATCTCGCATGATGCACAAAATGTCATGCATAAATAATTAGATTGCTGCATTTCGATTCCGTGCCTTGAAACTCGCTTGTGCACCAGATCACCTCGTTGCGTCATGTGTTCCATCCCTGTCGCTTTTATATCGCAGTTGTATTACTTTAGCCAGTACTCTAATCAGTAACTTAATTACCAGTCACAGAGTAAGCTTGTCTGTTAAAGTGAAACCAAATGCATTTTTTGTGCCTTTGTTCCTTTGAGAGTACTTGAAAACTAACCATTTGCAACAATAATCAAGAATATCACGCAAGTGGTTAACTAAATATACCTAGTTGAACACCAAAAATCTGTTTTGCATGGGCAGCGCCATATTTGTTCCAGAATCCTACGTCAAGAGTGCTGACTTGGTTTCCCACAACTCCAACTTTAAACGCCTGATCGTAGACTTAGACGATTTTAGTCACATACTTGCCAACAAGTTTGGACATGCTGTTTGCGTCTAACATCAACATATTTGGCAAGATAGTCCATTCATTCATTGTTGACTAACCGCCTCACCTTCCGATTTTACAGTTCTCTTGATCGAGTGTCTATGTTGTGCCGAAGCCTTCGGCTGAGGTTCAGGCTGGAAGATACTGCTTCAGGTTTTAACATTCTCCGTCGCCGACGTTTTGAAGGATCTTGACCCATTTGTTGATGAAAATATATCAACTTCAAAACACGACTCTTAAAAATTGGCGGAACAAAATCTACCATATTGCGTGCGCTTCCAACCAGCCCGCCCGCAACTATGAATTCATTGCTTCAATACTGTCTGTGTTTTGCTGAGTGTAAATCCAATATAAAAGCAAATAAAAATGTAACTCTCAACCACGTTGAACATACACACGATATGCACACAGTCTACGTCACAGCCACGTTGGGGGTTAAGTTGCTGTTTGCCGCTGAATGGTCAACATTGCAAACACTGATGAATATGTCAGCCTCCACGAAAAATGGCATTAGGCCAGAATTTCGCACTTTTAGAACATATTCCCAGTAAACCACTTGCGTGATATTCTTGATTGTATTTACAAATTGTTATTTTTAGGCACTCTTATAGGTGCAAAGGCCCAAAACAATGCCTTTGGTTTCACTTTAAGTTAACATACTACTTTGTGCCTTTCCTATTCTTCTTGTTCAATCATTACAATGTCTGCAATACTACCAGTTGCCACCATTGTGTGTGTGTGTGTGTGCGCGTGCGTGCGTGCGCGCGCGTGTGTGTGTATGTGTGAGTGTGTGTGTGTGTTTTGTGTATGTGTGTAGTGCGTGCGTGCGTGCGTCCGTCCGTGGACATACAATATGATACAATACAATACAATACAATACAATACAATAAAAACACCTTTATTGTGCTAAAGTCCTCGGGAGACTCAAGCTTAGTAGCGCAGCTTAGACAGTTGGAACGGTACGCAGAGGAGCTGTGGAGGATAAGCAAGTTTATACAGGTAGGTTTTTAGTTTACGGCAAAATGTTGTTATATTTCCTACAGACTTAACACTAGCAGGGAGTGAGTTCCACAGAGTCGGTGCAGTAACTGAAGAAGCTCTAGTTTCGACATTTGTCTTAACACTGGGAACAAAACGTAGATTATAATTAAATGATTGAAGCTGTCTAGGTTGTCTTGCAGGAGTGAACAGTGAAAGTTGATATGCTGGTTGCTTATATGAAAGTGCTTGATAGGTAACTGTACAGATCTTAAACATAGTGCGATATCGGACCGGGAGCCAATGCAATGATTTCAGAAGTGATACTGAGTGAGAGAAACGAGGAAACCGGGTAACTACCCTTGACCGGGTAACTATCCTTGACCGGGTAACTATCCTTGACCGGGTAACTAAACCTGCCAAACAATTTTGCACACATCGAAGTTTCAGGATGTCGTTGAGAACAATATTATGATAAAGGGTATTGTAATAATCAAGTTAACTGCCAACAGGAGCAGTTGCAATACTTTTGACGACAATAAAATACATCTACCGGCGAATACGACGAAGATCACGAATGTGATAAAAGCAGCAACGACAACTTTATGAAATATGCTGTCTAAAATAAAAATTATTATCAAAGGTCACTCCTAAATTCCGTGCTGAGACGGCCGTTAAATTCTGGTTCATCATCGGTGTGGAAAAAAACAATAAAGTTTACTACGCTGTTTGTGAGCACTAACGATAATAGGGATTTAGTTCCACAGAGTTGGTACGACAGTTGAGAAAGTTCCGTACGGTCCCTATGGAGAGTTGGATGGCTGGATGGACGAATGGGTGGATAGATGGATGGATGGAGAGTTGGATGGCTGGATGGACGAATGGGTGGATGGATGGATGGAAGGATGAATTGATGGACGGACAAATGGATGGATGGATTGACGAATGGATGGGTGGATGTATGTTTTTGCCGCGCTGCGAATTAAGAGTCCAATAATCTTATATATTACAATGATGTTTCATCTGAGAAATGAGTGTCGTCATTGCGCTTTAGTTGGCGATGTGATCTGTCCGGAGCCTTTGTCTCCATACCACTACGTCGCATTGGGACACACTTAGGTTTGAAGAGTTTACAACAAAGGCTGCCGAAAAGTCAAAGCTGTATACTGCAATAGCAGGGCTAGATTGAATGGGGGACTGCCGAGTGTCACATCACAGATTGAATGGGGAACTGCCGAGTGTCACATCAAATGATCTCCAGACAGAAAGGCCAAAGCCGTATACCGCAGTACGTTCTCCAGGGCTAAAGTGAATAGAAACCGCTGAGTGTCACGTCAAAATAATCTCAGGACAGCCACTCTAATCAGTTCTGCGGTGGTCAGGTCTTCGTGCATCTGCTGAGAGGCAACGGACACTTTAAAGAGAATAATGCAGCGATCATATATACTAAAAATTAATGTAAAGACAACAAGATTCGAGGTGACGGTAGTGGCAGGTCAACCATCTTCCGTCGAGGAAACTAGGTCGTCTGCCCAGTGAAAATGTGTACTTTCTTCTTAGTTGTAGAAAAATCACTGCAGCTGGCTAGGCAGGAACTAAGTCCCACATTACTTGTTCAAGACTGTTAGGGAAAAGATTTCTCCAAAGGCAAGGTCTGTCAGCAATAATTCCCACTTAATGGATCGATGGCTGTAAACGAGATGACATAAAAGTTATATACGCGTTAATAAAGTATGGTGTAAATAATCATTCAATTGTGAAAGTTAAAACTAGTAATATAAGTTTTAGAACAGAACGGAGAATGGCTCATAAGAGTGTGCCTCATGTGCGCTATTCGACGCGAGGACACCGGCTTATGTGGGTCAAGTTAACATCGGCAGCGGTCGCTGTGACGGACAGCCTGAAAGGCACCAGAAACCTCGGACTAATCGCTTTGTGTAGAGCTATCTGAGCACGGTGTGTTGCCGTCGTCCCTCGTGGCTCTATATGCCTAAGTGTTTATCGGTCATCGGCTCTCTGAAAATTGGATCGAGCTGAAACTGCGCGTCATACCAAACACACTGTCGCCGAAATACCCCGACAATCAGTGGCCAAAGGTCGAAACACTGACTCCGTGAAGACTGTGGCTGAGCGATGAGCTGCATTAAACGCGTAGATATTCGCCGGGTCAACTTACAGCTGCCACGTCTTTGCTCGAATGACAAATGAAGCCAGTATTCGATAAAATCGTTCATGCGATACCACGCTAATGGCGTTTGATGCAGAATACAAAATTGTCGTTGTTCGTGAGTATGCCTGGTTCGGACAATCGGGGCGTCATACGAGTCGTGAATCTCATCCACAGTTTCCCGGCAGCCCCTTGACGCAGCCTAGGTGACCATTTCTTTGTTTGGTGAATTGTGGTGCAACATTGATTGAAAGGTCGACGGAAATTAATCATGTCCTATCGTAAATCTAGACAGACGATCCAAATGTCAACGTCTGGTCGTGATCGACTGTGTTCGTGTAATGTCCGTTGTCCATCCACGAGGAGCCGATGAAGACATAAACACGGGCAAGATGATAAAGAGGTGGGATGTAGATACAGAAAAAAGGGAAAGAGGGAGGCGGGTGGACAGAGAGGGATGGGGCAGTGTTAGAGGGTGGCGGGTTGACAGGGAAAGAAGCGGGAGAGGAATGAAGGAAAGGACGGGAAAGGGTCGAAGATAGGGACATAAAAAAGAGGATGGGGAGGGATGTGGGAAGGAAGAAATGAAGAATGCAGAGAGTATCGAACGGACAAAAGGAGTGAGGGAGTTTGGCATAAACATACGAAGTCAGCAGGACATAAATCACTTCTGATGTGCGACCGGTCGACGCTATCATTGTCTTGTCTGCCTGTTAGTCCATCGAACGATGTCGTCTGCCTCGCCGTATGCTCTGTACGTATTTCCCAGCGGGCCTGAAACCGTGACTAGCGTCGATGACGTTCTGGCTTCAACGCACAGCATCCGTCACCAGTCATTCTACGTTCTGCGATTGTGACATTTCGGGGGAATATATATATCGGTCTGACACGTCATCTGTCATTGTAAAACCAACAGAAGCCGACATGCTACATAAGTGGTGTTTGCACGAAAACGAATGGCGCGTAAGAGTCACATGTAAAACATACTCTGTGTTGTGTTAGCAGGAACGAGTCAGATGGTAAAACCATTTCGTAGGTAAACATTCGCTTGTAGCGATACGCACCGCAACATCAATAACCAATCATGAATTGCTGTTTTCGTGTAGACCCCACAGACCATTGTTTACTGTAGTAATAACAAATAACAAATAACAAATGAGGTGATACTTGTGATACACGCTCGGTGCTTGTGTACTGTCAGTGGGCTTGTGATACACGCTCGGTGCTTGTGTCCTGTCAGTGAGTATGTGATACACGCTCGGTGCTTGTGTCCTGTCAGTGGGCTTGTGATACACGCTCGGTGCTTGTGTACTGTCAGTGAGTATGTGATACACGCTCGGTGCTTGTGTCCTGTCAGTGGGCTTGTGATACACGCTCGGTGCTTGTGTACTGTCAGTGGGCTTGTGATACACGCTCGGTGCTTGTGTACTGTCAGTGGGCTTGTGATACACGCTCGGTGCTTGTGTACTGTCAGTGGGCTTGTGATACACGCTCGGTGCTTGTGTACTGTCAGTGAGTATGTGATACACGCTCGGTGCTTGTGTACTGTCAGTGGGCTTGTGATACACGCTCGGTGCTTGTGTACTGTCAGTGGGCTTGTGATACACGCTCGGTGCTTGTGTACTGTCAGTGAGTATGTGATACACGCTCGGTGCTTGTGTCCTGTCAGTGGGCTTGTGATACACGCTCGGTGCTTGTGTACTGTCAGTGGGCTTGTGATACACGCTCGGTGCTTGTGTACTGTCAGTGGGCTTGTGATACACGCTCGGTGCTTGTGTACTGTCAGTGGGCTTGTGATACACGCTCGGTGCTTGTGTACTGTCAGTGAGTATGTGATACACGCTCGGTGCTTGTGTCCTGTCAGTGGGCTTGTGATACACGCTCGGTGCTTGTGTACTGTCAGTGGGCTTGTGATACACGCTCGGTGCTTGTGTCCTGTCAGTGGGCTTGTGGATACACACTCGGTGCTTGTGTACTGTCAGTGAGTATGTGATACACGCTCGGTGCTTGTGTCCTGTCAGTGAGTATGTGATACACGCTCGGTGCTTGTGTCCTGTCAGTGGGCTTGTGATACACGCTCGGTGCTTGTGTACTGTCAGTGAGTATGTGATACACGCTCGGTGCTTGTGTACTGTCAGTGAGTATGTGATACACGCTCGGTGCTTGTGTCCTGTCAGTGGGCTTGTGATACACGCTCGGTGCTTGTGTACTGTCAGTGAGTATGTGATACACGCTCGGTGCTTGTGTACTGTCAGTGAGTATGTGATACACGCTCGGTGCTTGTGTCCTGTCAGTGAGTATGTGATACACGCTCGGTGCTTGTGTACTGTCAGTGAGTATGTGATACACGCTCGGTGCTTGTGTACTGTCAGTGAGTATGTGATACACGCTCGGTGCTTGTGTACTGTCAGTGAGTATGTGATACACGCTCGGTGCTTGTGTCCTGTCAGTGGGCTTGTGATACACACTCGGTGCTTGTGTACTGTCAGTGAGTATGTGATACACGCTCGGTGCTTGTGTACTGTCAGTGAGTATGTGATACACGCTCGGTGCTTGTGTCCTGTCAGTGAGTATGTGATACACGCTCGGTGCTTGTGTACTGTCAGTGAGTATGTGATACACGCTCGGTGCTTGTGTACTGTCAGTGGGCTTGTGATACACGCTCGGTGCTTGTGTACTGTCAGTGAGTATGTGATACACGCTCGGTGTTTGTGTCCTGTCAGTGGGCTTGTGATACACGCTCGGTGCTTGTGTACTGTCAGTGAGTATGTGATACACGCTCGGTGCTTGTGTACTGTCAGTGAGTATGTGATACACGCTCGGTGCTTGTGTCCTGTCAGTGAGCATGTGATACACGCTCGGTGCTTGTGTACTGTCAGTGAGTATGTGATACACGCTCGGTGCTTGTGTACTGTCAGTGGGCTTGTGATACACGCTCGGTGCTTGTGTACTGTCAGTGGGCTTGTGATACACGCTCGGTGCTTGTGTACTGTCAGTGAGTATGTGATACACGCTCGGTGCTTGTGTACTGTCAGTGAGTATGTGATACACGCTCGGTGCTTGTGTCCTGTCAGTGGGCTTGTGATACACGCTCGGTGCTTGTGTACTGTCAGTGAGTATGTGATACACGCTCGGTGCTTGTGTCCTGTCAGTGGGCTTGTGATACACGCTCGGTGCTTGTGTACTGTCAGTGTGCTTGTGATACACGCTCGGTGCTTGTGTCCTGTCAGTGGGCTTGTGATACACGCTCGGTGCTTGTGTACTGTCAGTGAGTATGTGATACACGCTCGGTGCTTGTGTCCTGTCAGTGGGCTTGTGATACACGCTCGGTGCTTGTGTCCTGTCAGTGGGCTTGTGATACACGCTCGGTGCTTGTGTCCAGTCAGTGAGCTTGTGATACACGCTCGGTGCTTGTGTCCTGTCAGTGAGTATGTGATACATGTTCAGTGCTTGTGTCCTGTCAGTTGGCTTGTGATACACGTTCGGTGCTTGTGTCCAGTCAGTGAGCTTGTGATACACGCTCGGTGCTTGTGTCCTGTCAGTGAGTATGTGATACATGCTCGGTGCTTGCGTCCTGTCAGTGAGTCTGTGATACATGCTCGGTGCTTGTGTCCTGTCAGTGGGCTTGTGATACACGCTCGGTGCTTGTGTCCTGTCAGTGAGCTTGTGATACACGTTCGGTGCTTGTGTCTGTCAGTGAGCTTGTGATACATTTCGGTGCTTATGTCATGTCAGTGGGCTTGTGATACGCGCTCGGTGCTTGTGTCCAGTCAGTGAGTTTGTGATACACTTCGGTGCTTGTGTGTCCTGCCGTGAGCTTGTGATACATTTCGGTGCTTGTGTCCTGTCAGTGAGTATGTGATACATGCTCGGTGTTTGTGTCATGTCAGTGAGCTTGTGATACGCGCTCGGTGCTTGTGTCCAGTCAGTGCGATTGTGATACACCTCGGGGTTTGTGTCGTGTCAGTGAGCTTGTGGTATACTTCTGTGTTTGTGTCCTGTCAGTGAGCTTGTACACACTTTGGTGCTTGTGTCCTGTCATTGAGCTTATGATTCACGTTGGTGCTTGTGTCCTGTCAGTGAGCTTGTGATACACGCTCGGTGTTTGTGTCCTGAGGTACTGGTCACTCGGTTATTGATTATGTCGGATATTTTTCACCGAATATGAAGAAACGTCTGTGAAATTGGACAGATAATTCAACGGGCAGCGACAGGCGTTTTGATAAATGTCGGTGGTTCGGTTTTCTGACGTGTTCCGTAATGCATAGAAGCAATCGATCAACGAACGGGCAGTTATCGAATATCAACCGCTCGCGATATTAACTCTGGTCGTAGACCAGGATGAGTCTAAAACGTTATACCAGGTTTATGTTTTTAAATCCATTTTGTAGCTCCACATTCTCTTAAGCGTACACTGGCCACTCTCGTCAGTATTAACAATGATCTCGCAGCAATAGCAAAACTAAACCATTCATCAAAATCATTATATTTGGCGGTATCATGACGACTACCATCCCTTCTCGAGAGGAACTGCACGTCCCATTTGTCGAATATGTGGTTTGTTCGCTTTATCACCGAGCATCCCGACAAAGCAAGTTGCGATTGTGATTGGCGCGGCTAGTCCTGACTTATTCAGTATATTAATGTATCTCACCTTTTACTCACGTATTAGACTCAATAATAATATAGCAGCTTTAGCTAAACACGTAGTGTTTGAAGCCCGTTAATCAACCGTCATCATCATCACTGGTTGGCCGAGGCCAGAATATTGATGAGGCCTTTCCATAAAGGTCGACTGTTCGTTGGGGAAGGAAGGTCAGTCAATGCAACATCAAGGTTTTCGCTGATCAGATTGTTCTACGTTTTTCTTTGTTTCCGTCTGGTTTCCTTGCCATGAGTCGGTGTTCGCAAGATGAGTCTTGGCACTGATTCTTCAATGTCGCGATAGCAGTGACCGGTTAATTGGAACCGTCTCATTCGAATCTTGTCTATATCCCCATACAGTTGTTTGTTTGTCAGCCTATAGCCCCATACTTTTAGATGTTGATTTCATGCTTTATAATAGCTAATAATCGTTTGAACATTACGAATTTAGAATTCGTTCCGAAAAATGAAAATAATATCATGTTATATTTTGCACCGTTCGTGTTGAAATGATTCAAGCAAATGGCATTGAGACAGCGCTCTAAAACACACACAAACTCGATTTCAAAAGCGAGCACACTGCAATATTATGTAGTTTAGCTTTACAATCTCTGAAGTGAAGTGAAGTGAAGTGAAGTGAAGTGAAGTGAAGTGAAGTGAAGCAATGTGTTGAAAAAAAACGTCATCTACGCTTTAGATGTTCGATTAACGTCAATACCATAATCCCGCGAGACTTCGTTTGGGCCGAGATATCATAGCATGACGAATCTGTATCGCTTAATGACTGCTTATTAAACACAGCTCGGATACTCCTATAATCCTAGTTCAATGAATGGTGATGACGAATTACAAATCGTACGAAGTTACGTTGTTCGATGGATTAACTTGTGTGGGTACGTTTCTTGCACGTGCACTTTAAACGTGAGCTCAAACATAATAGTCCAACAAGAATTGTAGAATGCATACTTCATACTTGCTGGAAACACGTGTTCAATGATATATATATATATATATATATATATATATATATATATATATATATATATATATATATATATATACTTGCTGAAACACGTGTTCAATATATATATATATATATATATATATATATATATATATATATATGCGTGTGTGTGCGTGCGTGCGTGCGTGCGTGCGTGCGTGCTTGTGTGTGGAATAATTATTGCTCCTTTTCAGGGTGTAATTTTTGATCTTAGCGCCATTTGAGACTGAACAAGATTGAACGAGATTGAACGAGATTGAACAAGATTGAACAAGATTTTCATCCAAAGCGAAATGCCATTGCTTACTGAGAATTCAACGTTAGTATTCATCTATAGGCCTATGTGATATTTTACAATGTTGGCCATTGAGATATTTGTCAATTTTGTTTTGAAAAATAGTTACGCTGTTAGCATTTATACAATCGGGAGATATTCTGTTCCATTAACTTATCTTCTGTGTGAAAAAAATACTTTCTGTTATCTAATCTACACTGTTTGGAAATCTCTGCCCACCGTGCATGTGGCGCCATTGTTCTGGCTGATGTGTTTTGACGGTTCGATTAAAATGTTTTCAATCTTAGATTAACACAAAACAGCTTGTATGAATTCTAGTAAAACATGTAATTATATTTTCTAGTAAACCGTTTAATGATACAACAAATTATAACGATATTTCTAAGCTAAAAAGTGTTGATCATCACAGTATTTTCTTTAACATTGTATTAGCTGTTGCTAATCACAAAGTATCGTTGCAACATTCCTGTAAAGAGATCCATGTTCATGCATTCAACCAAGCTACAATCAATGCACGAAAACTGTTCGTTTAAAATCAGTCCAACACTGCAATAGCCAGGTACTAATTATATTATTGTTATATTGACGCTAACATCACGCCCAGCTTGACACTATTCCAAGACGTTTTAGTGACATTTCGAATGTAGGTCCACCTGTCTCGTGCAGCTGTATGGCGGTTATATTTATACATGAAAAATATATAAACCATGAGCACACAGATCCTTAGCCACATGGGAACTGGTGCATAACAGTGTCACACTTTTGTGCGGACATCGACCTCAGAAGCGAGACTAGCTGGCAGTAATCTGTCTTGCGGGTTTCAGGAGAAGGCCAAGCAGGGTTAAGAGTCTGTCATATCGAGATGTCCCACCAGGGCAATCACTCCACTTTCAACTCGCATTTGTTCCACTTCCCGCAGGAGACGATGTCCCGCTTGGGCAATCACTTCACTTTCTATTGGCATTTGTTCCACTTCCTGCAGAAGACAATAGGGCACTTTATGCTAGTGGTGTCCATCCGTGTCACTCGCTTGACCTTCATTTTCTGCTAGTGATGTCCCTCCACGCCACTCGCTTCACTTTCACTTTCTGTTAGTAATGTCCCTCCACGCCACTCGCTTCACTTTCACTTTTTGCTAGTGATATCCATCCAAATCACTCGTTTAATTTTCATTGTATTATATTATAGTCCCAATATCTGTTTCTTTTAAAATAGCCGCACTCACTTTAGGTTTAAACGTTTCAGAATTGGACCCATCACTATGGCGATTCCTTCGAAAATGCAGTTTTAACTTTGGCATTTGAACCGATTTGATTTGTCCAAGTCGCAGTGTCGTAGCTGAAGAAATCAACACATGTTAGTAGTGGGTAAGTTGCCTTCGACGTGTATGTGACCCCGAAATGCAAGCGAACTCTGTTATCTGATTGTGTGGTTACACATAGAGTATGACCGCCAATCGGCCGCTTCTATTGTTGTTGTTTATAGTGAAGAAGAAGATTATGTTGAAGATTATGATGACAATGGTGATGGTGATGATGACAATGATGCTGTTGATGGTGATAATGAAGAAGAAGGTGATGGTGGTGATGGCGATAGTGATGGCAATGATGGTGGTAGTAATGGTGACGATTGTGATGACAGTGATGATGATGTTAAATATGATGATGGTGTTGATGATGATGATGGTGGTGATGAAAATTATAATAGTGATGGTGACATTGAAGAACAGGAAGGAGATGATGAAGATGGTGATGATGGTGGTGGTGGTGGTGGTGATGAAAATGATGACGGTGATGGTGATAGTGAAGAAGAAGAAGATGATGATGATGGTGATGGTGGTGGTGATGATGACGACGATGATTATGATGGCGGTGATGATGATGGTAATGATGACGATGGTGTTGATGACGATGGAGATGGTGATGGTGATAGTGAAGAAGAAGACGATTATGATAATGGTGATGGTGATGATAATGGTAGTGGTGTTGGTGAAGATGATGATAATGGTGACGATTATTATGACGGTGATGATGATGGTAGTTATGGTGATGGTTTTGATGATGACTGATGATGGAAATGGTAACGATGGTGGTGGTGGTGATAAAAATGATGATGACGATGATTTTGATGGTGATAATGAAGAAAAAGAAGAAGATGATGATGATGACAATTATGATGATGGTATTGATGGTGATGGTGTTGGTGATGATGGTGGTGGTGGTAATGAAAATAAAGATGGTGGTGGAGATGATGATAGTGAAGAAGAAGATGATGGTGATGATGATGATGGTGGTGATGAAAATGATGATGGTGACGACGATTATGACGACGATGATGACGAAGACGACAGTTATGATGATTACCATATCTCATCGTGTGCCACTTTCAGCTCGTACGCATTTTACAATCATTGCTACAAGAGAACACACAATCAAGTGTCGGAAAAAGACTCGTCATTACAGCGGCGACTCGCCCGTTGTGTGTTCCCCTAATTGACAGGTCGTTGTCGGCGACATTGCTGCGAAGCGTCCATAATTTGGCGAGCGTCAAGTCTTAATTGGCACGCTGCGTTGACATGCCAATGTCATCGTGTCATTTTTCGACTGCTGCGAGCCTTCTTTAGACAGCTAATTGGCAAGACATTTGAGAGGTTCCGCTTCTTGCGAAAAGCGATATCAACTAAATCAATGGCTCGGTTCACAACGTCCAAGTTTTCGGTAAGCGTGTCGGGCCTAGCTATTGCTTTGCCCCGAAAATCTTCTACTTCTGTCTTTCCTTTACATCACATAACCATGCCATTTATAAAGCCCTGTTTCACGTCTGCTTTCATTACTCATGTATGATGCCGTCAGACCTGGTATGTTCTCATGTTGTAAAGATCTATGACCTAATTTCAATACACTCAAACGGATGTTTAAAGGCATCGTTTACTTCCTAATTTCAACACAGGAACGTGTGTTATAAGACCTTGTCTGCTGCCTAGTATCGACACATCTAATCGTACAGTAAGAGCCGTAATCTTTATTCCGCTGTCGCTACTGCTGTCTTCCTAACGGTTATGCATCGCCAGACGGGGAGTTGCCTTCAGTTCCTGGAATGCATCCAACTATTTGGAGCAACGAGCAATCGTTTGCCAAACGTTTGTAGCATGAAACTCATACAAGCGTCAGACAATAAAACCTCAACGATTGTAATATATACTGGTCACATAGGACGCAGAAAAAGGCCCTCGTAGTCACAAGTCGGCATGATATGCAAGTTTCGACATGAAATATCTTCGGAGAATTTTTTTAAAATATCCTACAAAGAACATCAGAACAATGAATTTATAAAGCGAACCATCAGTAACATATGGGACGACCCCAGTTCTGAATATAACTAAGAGAAGAAAGTTGCTATGGCATGGACACACTCGTCACAACAGCATAGCGAGCATTCTACCGGGCTTCGTGGGGGGGGGAGAAAAAAGAGAAAAGAGAAAGATTAAAAAAATACCACCCATTTCTTCTTCAAAGGATGAGTGAGGGATGTTGTGACAAAGGTGACGTAACATGTTGACATCTTATGCAGAATATCAGTTAATTCAGACAAATTTAAGTCTAGTCATCACATGATTCTTACACGATTCTGAGACGAGTAATTTCAAAACTGTTTACATATTTTCCTGACTATATCACTTCCGGTTTTAAGTGGAACATCTTCGGTTCCACGTGTGTTCCATGGCGCATGTGTTCACTGGCGCATGTGTTCAAAGGCGCATGTGTTCACTGGCGCATGTGTTCAATGGCGCATGTGTTCAAAGGCGCATGTGTTCAATGGCGCATATGTTCAAAGGCGCATGTGTTCAATGGCGCATGAGTTCAAAGGCGCGTGTGTTCAATGGCGCATGTGTTATTCTTTTTATTGTGAATACACACCTAAAGTGACACATTAGCTCTCCTGTCAAGTGTTGTAATAACACCAAGAATAAAGAAGAAGATTGCCTATGACCTTCCAACCTCAACCAAAGAGTAGAAGGTTAATGTCTAACAGAACGTGACATTTTCGTTATGATCATTTGACTTTGTGGTTGATATGTTTTAACATGTCTACTCTGGCCTCAATTTTATGAATAAGTGTCGGTCAGACGCAATGTGTTGATCTCTCTACACATGACACTTTAAATATTTAATGAAAGGGGAGCACAGTGATTTGAAGTGCATCAACGTAATGTCGAATACGTTGTACGAAGTGCATGAATGAAATGTCGAATAGGTGTTTGTTTTTCTCCAAACAGCCAACCTTTGGTATATCGCAAAATTTATGGGGTGGTTGTTAAAACGTGAAGCCACGGAAAACTGAGACAAAAGTCGTAAATGCACACAATAGGCCAATGCGATTATAGCACTGCTATAAATGTACCTGTCTGTATCCGAAAACAATATTCAAATGAAGAAATTATGATATTGCAAACGCTCAGAGGGGGCTTCTTGCCCCGTGGGTGGGCTTCTTACCCCACCATAGGAGCTTCCACGAAAATGGCTACAACTTTTTTTCAGATACTAGATACGTCAACAATTTCATAATTGAACTAGATTATTCACAGACGATATTTACCAAAAGGATTCTAAATCTAAATACTTGCCCAGTTGCCCGGCGTTGCCCAAACTTCCCCACACTCTAGTCCTGGTGCATGCGTGCGTGCGCGCGCGCGCACGCGCGTGTGTGTGTGCGCGTGCGTGCGTGTGCGCATGCACATTGTTCGCATTTGAATAGCATTTGAAATTTGCATTTAATAAAGCAAATGAATATGAACCAAATGCTTTTGAATCGATGCAATTACTTTTGATTCAAATACAAATGCGGACCAAGTGACGTCACTGCATTTAAATTTAAACTGAAACCTTTTCAAATGCACACGTCTGGCTCCACTGAAGAAAGTCGTCAAATGTTCCACGGGGCGCATATACCCCCCACATCCGTTCACTGCGTTCATTCTCATCCCGAAGTTCTCCTTCACCCTGTTCCCCAACCCTCTCAGCGAATCAGACTGCCACCTGGTGGTGACGTGCTTAAACCAACGAGCTAAAAACTGGCCCCAGAATCGAAATGTCAACGTACGTCTTGTTTCGCTGTGTAAAAAGAAAGTGTTAATTATATCGTACAATATATTATTATTGTTGATCGTGACATTGTGTGACGGATGACGCTGTGTGGCCTCCCTGACGGTTGACGCTGTATAGCCTCCCTGACGAATGACGCTTGGGGCCTCCCTGACGGTTGACGCTGTGTTGCCTCCACGACGAGTGACGCTGTGGCGCCTCCCTGACGGGTGACGCTGTCGTGCCTCCCTGACGGTTGACGCAGTGGGGCCTCCCTGACGAGTGACGCTGTGGGGCCTCCCTGACGGGTGACGCTGTGGGGCCTCCCTGACGAGTGACGCTGTGGGGCCTCCCTGACGGTTGACGCTGTGGGGCCTCCATGACGGTTGACGCTGTGGGGCCTCCATGACGGTTGACGGCGTGGGCCCTCCCTGACGGGGGACGCTGTGGGGCCTCCCTGACGAGTGACGCTGTGGCGCCTCCATGACGGTTGACGGCGTGGGCCCTCCCTGACGGGGGACGCTGTGGGGCCTCCCTGACGAGTGACGCAGCTGGGCCTCCCTGACGGGTGACGCTGTGGGGCCTCCCTTATCCCGCTTCCCGTCGTAAACGATTCCTGGAAGTTAATTGGCTCTTGATGCCAGATGGAGCCAGCAATTACCGATTAAGGTCTTGTTCAAACAGGCGATGGACGAATGACTAAGCGCCGTTTTTTCTATCACGACAGCTATTGTTTTAAATTATGCAACCGCTTGACAATTCCGATGCCTGGTGCTTCAGGGCGATAATACAACGTGTTGATACATTTTCATTATGGAAGATCGCTACGGAATGCTTTGCCCGGTGACGAAGGAATCAATAAAGACACATTTTAACAACACCTACGCGTGTTTTTTTTCTGCGCAAGTTCGACATGTGTTATAGGTCAGCCTGAAAAAAATAAAAACGCTGGCAAATGTTCTTCCAGCGAGTACGTCAAAGAGATGTCATCTATAAAAAGAAATCGGACTTGATGACTTCCGATTCGTGCAGTGTTCTGATGTCAGGTTATGTTCTCTAAGCCAGCGGCGACGTCCAACTCTGTGATATAGACGGGTGTAATAAATAATTGTAAGTCATCATCTCGCTATTGGACGTTATGTTCTCTATGGCGCATGTGTTATTCTTTTTATCGTGAATACACACCTAAAGTGACACATTAGCTCTCCTGTCAAGTGTTGTAATAACACCAAGAATAAAGAAGAAGATTGCCTATGACCTTCCAACCCCAACCAAAGAGTAGAAGGTTAAATGTCTAACAGAACGTGACATTTTCGTTATGATCATTTGATTTTGTGGTTGATATTTTTTCAACATGTCTACTCTGGCCTCAATTTTATGAATAAGTGTCGGTAATTGATCAGAAGCAACATGTTGATCCCTCTACACACGACACTTTGAATATTTAATGAAAGGGGAGCACAGTGATTTGAAGTGCATCAACGTAATGTCGAATACGTTGTACGAAGTGCATGAATGAAATTTCGAATAGGTGTTTGTTTTTCTCCAACCAGCCAACATTTGGTATATCGCAAACATTTTTATGAGGTGGTTGTTAAAACGTGAAGCCACGGAAAACTGAGACAAAAGACGTAAATGCACACAATAGGCCAATGCGATTATAGCACTGCTATAAATGTATCTGTCTGTATCTGAAAACAATATTCAAATGAAGAAATTATGATATTGCAAACGCTCAGAGGGGGCTTTTTGTCCCGTGGGTAGGCTTCTTGCCCCGTGGGTGGGCTTCTTACCCCGTGGGTGGGCTTCTTACCCCACCATAGGAGCTTCCACGAAAATGGCTACAACTTTTTTCAGATACTAGATACGTCAACAATTTCATAATTGAACTAGATCATTCACAGACGATATTTACCAAAAGGATTCTAAATCTAAATACTTGCCCAGTTGCCCGGCGTTGCCCAAACTTCCCCATACTCCAGTCCTGGTGTGTGCGTGCATGTGTGTGTGTGTGTGTGTGTGTGTGTGTGTGTGTGTGTGTGTGCGTGTGCGTGTGCGTGTGCGTGTGCGTGTGCGTGTGCGTGTGCGTGTGCGTGTGCGTGTGCGTGTGCGTGTGCGTGTGCGTGCGCGTGCGCGTGCGCGTGCGCATTGTTCGCATTTGAATCGCATTTGAAATATGCATTTAATAAAGCAAATGAATATGAACCAAATGCTTTTGAATCGATGCAATTACTTGTGATTCAAATACAAATGCGGACCAAGTGACGTCACTGCATTTAAATTTAAACTGAAACCTTTTCAAATGCACACGTCTGGTTCCAATGAAGAAAGTCGTCAAATGTTCCACGGGGCGCATATACCCCCCCACATCCGTTCACTGCGTTCATTCTCATCCCGAAGTTCTCCTTCACCCTGTTCCCCAACCCTCTCAGCGAATCAGACTGCCACCTGGTGGTGACGTGCTTAAACCAACGAGCTAAAGACTGGCCCCAGAATCGAAATGTCAACGTACGTCTTGTTTCGCTGTGTAAAAAGAAAGTGTTAATTATATCGTACAATATATTATTATTGTTGATCGTGACATTGTGTGACGGCTGACGCTGTGGGGCCTCCGTGACGAGTGAAGCTGTGGGCCTCCGTGACGGGTGACGCTGTGGGGCCTCCCTGTCGGTTGACGCTGTGTGGCCTCCCTGATGGGTGACGCTGTGGGGCTTCCTTGACGAGTGACGCTATGTGGCCTCCCTGACGGTTGACGCTGTGGGGCCTCCTTGACGAGTGACGCTGTGGGGCCTCCCTGACGGTTGCCGCTGTGGGGCCTCCATGACGGATGACGATGTGGGGCCTCCCTGACGAGTGACGCTGTGGTGCCTCCATGACGGTTGACGCTGTGGGGCCTCCATGACGGTTGACGCTGTGGGGCCTCCATGACGAGTGATGCTGTGGGGCCTCTCTGACGGGTGACACCGTGGGGCCTCCCTGACGGGTAACGCTGTGGGGCCTCCCTCATCCCGCTTTCCGTCGTAAACGATTCCTGGAAGTTAATTGGCTCTGGATGCCAGATGGAGCCAGCAATTACCGATTAAGGTCTTGTTCAAACAGGCGATGGACGAATGACTAAGCGCCGTTTCTTCTGTCACGACAGCTATTGTTTTAAATTATGTAACGAAGGAATCAATAAAGACACATTTTAACAACACCTACGCGTGTTTTTTTCTGCGCGAGTTCGACATATGTGATAGGTCAGCCTGAAAAAATTATAAAAACGCTGGCAAATGTTCGTCGAACGAGTACGTCAAAGAGATGTCATCTATAAAAAGAAATCGGACTTGATGACTTCCGATTCGTGCAGTGTTCTGATGTTCTCTAAGCCAGCGGCGACGTCCAACTCTGTGATATAGACGGGTGTAATAAATAATTGTAAGTCGTCATCTGGCTATTGGACGTTATGTTCTCTAAGCCAGCGGCGACGTCCAACTCTGTGATATAGACGGGTGTAATAAATAATTGTAAGTCGTCATCTGGCTATTGGACGTTATGTTCTCTAAGCCAGCGGCGACGTCCAACTCTGTGATATAGACGGGTGTAATAAATAAGTGTAAGTCGTCATCTGGCTATTGGACGTTATGTTCTCTAAGACAGCGGCGACGTCCAATTCTGTGATATAGACGGGTGTAATAAATAATTGTAAGTCATCATCTGGCTATTGGACGTTATGTTCTCTAAGCCAGCGGCGACGTCCAACTCTGTGATATAGACGGGTGTAATAAATAATTGTAAGTCATCATCTGGCTATTGGACGTTATGTTCTCTAAGACAGCGGCGACGTCCAATTCTGTGATATAGACGGGTGTAATAAATAATTGTAAGTCATCATCTGGCTATTGGACGTTATGTTCTCTAAGCCAGCGGCGACGTCCTGCTCTGTGATATAGACGGGTGTAATAAATAATTGTAAGTCATCATCTGGCTATTGGACGTTATGTTCTCTAAGCTAGCGGCGACGTCCAACTCTGTGATATAGACGGGTGTAATAAATAATTGTAAGTCATCATCTGGCTATTGGACGTTATGACATTTATTAAAAGAGTATAGTTAAAACTTAAAATATAACACTGTATAACTATATAAAAGAGCCTTTGCTACGCACGTCATCTCTATATTAACGGCAAACCTCTTATAAATTAAAGCTATTACATTATTATAATATTAAAATACCGAACAAATTGGGACTACGTATTGTGTTTTGCTAGGTCTCTTGTGAGATAACATGATTACATTATTTGTATAGCATCATTTTGTACACCATGCTACCTATACGTATACATCTTTGATATATGTAGATGTAATGTAATTCGGCTCACGCATGTGACATCTGCATGACAACTGGCTCTGATTATTAAGCCCTGTGTGTGTGTGTCATGTCACGTGTTTGCCGAGTGGATGTGAACAATTCAGTTGTGATTCACGAACATATTAATGCGCTCGTAGACACACAAGTGTGTTGTAATAGTGTTGTTGTAATACTGTTGCTGTAATAGTGTTGTTGTAATAGTGTTGCTGTAATAGTGTTGTTGTAATACTGTTGCTGTAATAGTGTTGTTGCTCTCCTCTTTATCCCTGTAGTCCGGGGTGAGGCTGGCACCGATTCCGGTCGTCGCATTTTTCCCTTTCTTCTTCACTGATCTCGTTTACAGCCGTCTCCACCAACCGTCCCACACACCCCCCATCCCTCGCCCTCATTCTCCACTTCCCCTACTCCCTCCAAATCTCTCGTCACGCAGTCCTCCCATCTCAGTCTCGGTCTTCCCCTTTTCCTTCGACCCTCCACTCTAAGCCCACCTGCTCTCTTCGTCAACCGTCCCCTTCCATTCTTTCCACGTGTCCAGCTCACTTTAGCCGGCTCCTCACCAGCTCCCTCGTGAGACTCTCCCTCTCACCAACTCCCTCGTGAGACTCTCCCTCTCACCAACTCCCTCGTGAGACTCTCCCTCTCACCAACTCCCTCGTGAGACTCTCCCTCTCACCAACTCCCTCGTGAGACTCTCCCTCTCACCAACTCCCTCGTGAGACTCTCCCTCTCACCAACTCCCTCGTGAGACTCTCCCTCTCACCAACTCCCTCGTGAGACTCTCCCTCTCACCAACTCCCTCGTGAGACTCTCCCTCTCACCAACTCCCTCCCTCGGCTCCTCCATTCTTCGTTTGTCTATTCTCAGTAATATAAACATACGTTTATATTTCGATTGGTATTTTCCCTACACTCTTACATATGCCACGGTTTGTTTATTAGTAACAGCCTCTACTTCAGCCAATGAAGTTACAGGCTTGGCAGGTTGTTCGAGACATCACGCTTATGTGTGGTGGTAACACGCTCGAGTGGTCTGTCTCCGATCTCGTCACACGCGACGCCACATTCTTCGCTTGTTACCTTTGCGTGTTTTCGTCCCCAAGTCGTCGACCCTTGCAAATGAAGTTGATAGCAGGCAAGATTTGTCCTCGCGCCGGTGACATTCTTACGGTTAAGAAGCAATTAAGCACAATCCTGCGAGACGGCGACGCCATCCACAAGTAGGCGCAGGGGCATATATCGAGGGTATTGGGAAGCCGAATCCATTAACGTAAACAACATGGGACTCGTTCGATAAACGCAAGAGGTGTTTGATTAATGCTAACAAATTAGAAATGTCACGACTCCTTGTTCACACGTTGTTCTAGTGAGCGATATATTGGTTGTCAAACACACATGCGGATTACAGACTGCTTCATAAGGCCTGGTTACTCACCAGTTAACAATTTGAAAGCTCGAAATATATAAACTGCTCCAAATAAATCATTTGTCTAAAATGGTTGGGAGATATATTTCTTCTCATATGAAGGTGGAAATATTAGAAGGAGTGTGCTTCTCCCGAAGGCGTGTCAACCATTTTGTCTGAAAATAATAATAATAATTACAATACTAATTACAATAATAAAAATGAAAAGTTCTACTCAATGTTGTTGGAGATCCGAAACAATGTACTAAAAAGTATGTAAAACGAGGCACTGAGAGAAAGGAAACGGCACACACTTTGATGTATGTTTCGTGACACAGAGCTGCAAGGAGATGATTTATGAAGTCTTGAGGGACCTAGACTACGGTCGACAAGTGATGATGATGATGATGTTGACAAAGAAGTTACGGACGTCCTGAACTATGAATGATCTATCGACTGATACAGCAATTAGGCCATCAATGATACCAATGGTCCATGCATCCCGTATTCTTTCCGATCCAGGCTCCTAACTTAGATGGACCCTTTGCACATATGTGTCATATCCTCACGAGGCTTAACTTTGATTTTGGAACAGGTTACGAAGGGGTCAGACGAACAATTCGATCCTTCTAGCTACGACCACGCACGCGGACGCGCACACGCACGAACGCACGCACGCACACACGCACACACGCACACACACAGCTCTTGTCTACCACACAGGCAGCTGTTTTCCACACTGCGCGGAGGGCAACATCAATTGCGAATTTCGACGTTTCTCCTAAAAAATGACTTTTTCATGCATTGACAAATTATCTTCGCTAATCCAATCTGGAATGCAAACGTGAACTTAAAATAGCAGTAGCGATGAAATGATGGTGAATTAGGCGATAGCAAATCTGCATTATTTCCTGCGCGTAGACATCCTGGTCTTTATAATAGTACTAATGGCCTTGCCTGATCCGGGAGTCCAAGACCCAAAAAAAAAGAAGCACAACTTTCTCTTCGCAAATGATTAAACATTTTCGCCCTTATTAACACATATATCAAGTGTCATCGCTGGCTGTCTTTGTGTAGTGACGTCAGCATGCTGACGCCATTGCATGACATTTTACAATGTCAGGCTTCGCATGACACTTTATTATAATAGCGCAACCATTTGTTAGCTATATGTGTCTGCTAGTTTAGAACATCAAATAATGGCTATTAGCTTTGAAGCATGCATGTCTTGATTAATTACGGGCCAGCTTCATACGAGTTCGTCTCAAACACAGCACACACACGCGCGCCACCTACGCACGCACGCACGAACACACGCTCGCACACGCACACGCACACGCACACACACACACACACACACTCGCACACTCGCACACACGCACGCACGCGCGCGCGCACACACACACACAGGACGATCTGCTTTAAATTACCCTTCCCTGGTACCCAGAAGTATATGTTTAAAGTATGCGCGAAATTACTTTTTTTCCTCCCAAACTGTATTGGCTATACGCTAAAAATAATTTACTACTATTCAAATAATTTAACAATCCTCTCGGTCACCCCGTAAAAGGGCTTATTTGGTCATGCAGTCATGAGTTTTATGCAGACGCCGAGCCCCGACAGGTCCACAACCCTACATTCATGAGCCGGAGGCTGTGTCTGTGCGTGTTGAGGATGAACATGCTCCGTCCGACGGACGTCTCGCAGTGGTAATTTGTTTATTTAAATAATCAGTAAATTATCTTTAGTGCTAATATGTTATAAGGATGCTATAAACCATTTGTAATATATACAAGCTGCTTGAAAGTGGTGACAAGTGATTTACGAGCAATATAATAGTGTTGTTTTGGGCGATAACAACATCAACAATGCCAATGATTATATGAAGTCTACCAACTAAACTGTAAATCACAAAGGTGCAGAAATTGGTATGAAGGGCCACATACAGCTGTCAAAGTGACACAGGCCTTAGCCATTGGTAATTGTAATAAATTACATATAAAATGTAAAACAAACCTACATAATGCTTAATGTAATAAAGTGTGTAATAATTAAATATTTCTTTCACTGCAATGCACACATACAATGACATACTATCAACGCATTATTCACACTATTTCGCAACAAAGCATATGAATTGTAGGGTAGTGACACAATTCGTTACACAATTAGCAATAAATATATATCATGAATAGTTTCCATATTGTTATTCTACATAGAATAACTTATTGCCAAATATAGTGACATTTTCTATAATTACAGCACACACCGAACAACGTATTCCAGTGAGTAATGCAGGATTTCAAAATGATGATTTAAGTAGAAGTAGTGACTGCGTTATTACATGTAGGTTATAAAAGATACACAAAAGCTGATACGTTAATTAAATGACACAACCAGTATCTGCCTGCAATGCCTTGCCTATGTATGCTACGGATCCATATACACACACATCTATGTGTGTCACTAGTAACACAGTAAAAACAATGTTTCTCGAGTATGGCTTTAATTTGCAAATGCAATATCAATGATTTATGAAGTACTATATCACAGCGTACATGTGTATTTTCAGGACACTTCGCGGAAAGGAAGAACTGCTGCATCTTGAAATTAAAAGATGCAAATTCTCCGTATTCGTTAGGTGGCAGGCTTTTTATTTGCTCGTGCGAGCTTAGTAGAAAATACATAGTTAGCAAGTATAAAGTGTGTTCTTTTGAACACAAAACAGCTTTATTCAAGGCTAACGTAGCAATCAAATTAAGACTAAATTTTGTGATGGCGCCGTGCAAACGGCAGGTAAAAGCCACCAGGCATTTAATACGCAGCAGTTGTAGCAACTGGGTGGACTTCGTCAAGTCCGGGTGTGAGAAGTCCTGGGCTGAGATTCAGGCGGACAGTTTTAGTTTTGAGTGTAGGGATGTACGAAGATGAAGGAATTTGAGGTGAAGTTGGAACAGCTGAGGCAAGCTCGTTGTGGCAATGGTGAGGGACAGTGAAAGGGCGATGAGGGAGATGCTAGAGAGCCTGCCTGGGAGGAGGAGGACGAGTGAGGGAAGACGACAGACGTAGGGAGACAGGACATAGGGAGACAGGACGCAGGGAGACAGGACGAAAGGAGACGAGGGGGAAGGAGACATTAGTTAAGGCGATGGGAGTGAGGGAGACTGGAGGGAAGGTGCCAGGAGGGAAGGAAATGGGAGCGCAAGTTAGCCAGGAGACGGGAGGGAAAGGTGACATGTTGACTGGTGAGAGATTGATAACAGGCTGCCAAGTGAAAAGGCCGCAGGACATAATGTGATGGAAGGGACCCATCGGAAGAGCTTTTCTGAGGCAGTGATATAGGGGGTGAGAAAGAGAGCGAGGGTGTTTGTGGGGGACTCAATAGTCAAGAAGACTGACAGAGTCTTAAACAAGGGCGATGACGTGGTGGTTTGTTTGCCTGGGGCCAAAATAGAGGCGATAACTGATAGGGTAGAAAACATCGTGGGTTCGGGCAAGGGTGGATATGTTTTAGTATACGTAGGGACACATAACTTAGAGAGGGAGGGTATAACTGCCATATTTAGGAAATACAGGAAGTTGGTCAGAACACTAAAGCAGGCGATTTTACCAGTAATAGGAAGGAGGGGTCACATATATCGAAATTGCCGGGGGATGACAATTAACATACTAGTACAGAAGCTATGTAGGGAAGAGGAAGTTGGATGTGTGGGGAAGTTTTGTCGGAAGGGCTGATATGTACATGAAAGACGGGCTTCATCTAAGTGGAAAGGGGGCAGCAGTATTTGTGGATGGACTCACAGCAGCAGTAGACAGTGGCATGACAGGGGCGGATCTAGGCTTGTTTGCAGGGGGGTCTCAGTCAGTCATAGTCATATGTCATTCTTCTTACGAACCGGGGGGGAGGCACATGTGTCGTTTTACTTAAGTAAGGGTTAATGTTAGCTGGCTGCTAATACTTCAGTGACACTAGTTCCAATGTAGGCCTATATAGGGGAGACCGGGACTAGTCCGTTGGCAGGTAATATAAAAAATGACAGCAAGAGTTTCTATAGAGAATATAAAATGGGGGATGTTGTACTAGGTAGAACCACAAAGGAAAAGGACTTAGGAGTAACATTTAGTGCTGACATGAAAGTTTCAGAGCAATGTCGGATTGCTGCTTCGAAAGGAAACCAAATTATAGGGCTAATTAGGAGAACTATCACGTATAAGGAGAAACAGCTAATCGCACCCCTGTATGAAGCAATCGTTAGACCACATTTGGAATATTGTATTCAAGCATGGAGGCCGTATCGTAAAAAGGACATAGACAAGCTAGACAGAATACAACGAAGAGCAACTAAAATGATTCCAGAATTGAGAGACCTTAGTTACGAAAGCCGCTTATTACAATGTGGTTTGCCAACATTAGACACCAGGATATTAAGAGGATACCAGATAGAAGTGTTTAAAATAGTGAACGGTTATGAGGATGTTGATAGGAGTATGTTCTTCAAACTTAAATACGGCAGTAGAACCAGAGGACACAAAGCACCATTAGTTAAGGAGAAGTGTAGGTTGGACATAAGAAAGTACTCTTTCTCACAGAGGGTGATAAATGAATGGAACAAACTGCCAAATGATTGTGTAGATGCTAGTAGTGTGAATATGTTTAAAAATAGAATTGACCGATATCTGATAAGGGCGGGCTACACATAGATGAGAAAATTGTTGGACTCTCGTTAAGCCAATGGTTTCCTTGTCCACTTGCCATTCGGAACTTGTTTGGGATGGCAATCTTGTTAAATCTTGTTAAATCGCAAGTGCTGCAGCACCAAGATGTCAATTTAGTTGCTGAAAAAGCTCTTAATCTCACAATTACATGAACAGCATGTCATTGTTACTACTCAGGACTGATCACATAATTAGCAGCTGGTCAAGGGCGCACAGTGCCTGATTCGGCATTGTCCGGGAGATGTCATCTTCTGTGATGCGCTCCACATGGTGCAAGTATTTGCAATCAAGATGACATCTTTGAAGAATCTGTAATCGTAAAAGTACAGTGGATACAGAAATTGTATTTTATGTATTTTTACAATTGCATTACATTTTCTGCCACCTTTTCACAGCTATTGTTTATCAGTCAGGGTTTTTGCTAAGAACCGGGACCCGGGTAATTTACCCGGCAATGGTGGTCCATGTACCCGGCTGTCGTAGAGGAACGCCAATTTTTATTATCCCTCGCGTCGGCTAATGACCGACCCGCTTTTGTGTTAAACATTGCAGCGTCGACGTCCCGGACAGGTCAGCGATCGTTTACGATCACGACATGTTGCAACAAAACAGCGCCAGTCAACGAATGCCATTTTGCGGTAATAAACGGCAGTTTTAAATCATTCACACAGACATTTTACGCGTCGCCAAAGCATATTTACTTCCAATAATTCGTAGCGGTACTTGTAGTTCGTAATTAGTAGACAGATCGGCAACCACGTCATGCGTAGCAGACAGATCGGCAACCACGTCATGCGTAGCAGACAGATCGGCAACCATGCCGTAACGGCGCTAGTTCCGCAAAACAAGATGTCTAAGAGACAGTCGTCCGTAGGGCATTTATTTTAAAGCAAATTTACAAGGAAAGGTAACGCTTATTAAAGCATATCCCGAAATGTTAGTCACTGAACTTGGCCAACGTTATCATTATTATTATATTTAAATAGCGTCTAAATATTACATTATTGCCAGAGTTTTACGGAACTGGTTAGCGTACGCTGCTGGCGCGTGGCGAACCCCTACTAGTGACCTACCCATGGAATGGCAAAAGGGATTAAGTGACGATGAGGTATTTTTTAGATATCGGACAAAACATAGTATTGCTTTGCTCTCTTGCGCATATACAAAGCTAGGAGTCGAGTGACAGCTTGCTAAGTACGACTTAGCAGCTTGGAGGGAAGAGGTGCCACAAACCATCTTGGATGGCAGTGGCTCTGCAACTGAGTGGTGTTTGATCAAGCTGCAGAATCCATCCACCAAACACCATTACCCTCCCCTGAGTGGGGTGGCAGAGGTGGCCCTTGCCCTCCCTGTCTCCAGTGTCTGGCCAGAGCGAACAGCGAGCATCCTTAAG
This sequence comes from Lamellibrachia satsuma, assembly GCA_033239005.1. Taxonomy (NCBI): domain Eukaryota; kingdom Metazoa; phylum Annelida; class Polychaeta; order Sabellida; family Siboglinidae; genus Lamellibrachia; species Lamellibrachia satsuma. The sequence goes on from BSQZ01000002.1 coordinate 18,608,618, forward strand.
TGGCAGAAGAACAGGTTGCGCTCCAAACTGAAGAACAATCTTCTGACAAGCCTGCTTCACATTTCGTTAAATGTTCTGAAATGTATTCACCAACATTCATGCAATTCATGCAACATGTTGTGCAAGCATGGATGGCAGAGAAGAGGAGGAAGCTTCCGAAAGAAAGCCAGTTACCCAATCAGCCACTGACACTTGGGGAACGTGTGAGCCAGGTGGCACACGAAACCGAACCTAAATCAGAGCAAACCCTGCACAACTATTTAACAGCGCTTAATTTGCCATCAGATGACTCGGATTAAAGTGAAGAGGAATTGTTGTGATACCGAGAGAGGACACAGTTGACTAATATTTAAGTGAAGAGGAAGTGTTGTGATGTTGAGAGTGGACATTTTTGACCCAGACACAAGTGAAGAGGAAGTGTTGTGATGTTGAGAATGGACATTGTTGACTCAGACACAAGTGAAGAGGAAGTGTTGTGATGTTGAGAGTGGACATTGTTGACTCAGACGCAAGTGAAGAGGAAGTGTTGTGATGTTGAGAGTGGACACTGTTGACTCAGACACAAGTGAAGAGGAAGTGTTGTGATGTTGAGAGTGGACATTGTTGACTCAGACGCAAGTGAAGAGGAAGTGTTGTGATGTTGAGAGTGGACATTGTTGACTCAGACACAAGTGAAGAGGAAGTGTTGTGATGTTGAGAGTGGACATTGTTGACTCAGACGCAAGTGAAGAGGAAGTGTTGTGATGTTGAGAGTGGACACTGTTGACTCAGACACAAGTGAAGAGGAAGTGTTGTGATGTTGAGAGTGGACACTGTTGACTCAGACGCAAGTGAAGAGGAAGTGTTGTGATGTTGAGAGTGGACACTGTTGACTCAGACACAAGTGAAGAGGAAGTGTTGTGATGTTGAGAGTGGACACTGTTGACTCAGACGCAAGTGAAGAGGAAGTGTTGTGATGTTGAGAGTGGACACTGTTGACCCAGACGCAAGTGAAGAGGAAGTGTTGTGATGTTGAGAGTTGACACTGTTGACCCAGACGCAAGTGAAGAGGAAGTGTTGTGATGTTGAGAGTGGACACTGTTGACCCAGACGCAAGTGAAGAGGAAGTGTTGTGATGTTGAGAGTTGACACTGTTGACCCAGACGCAAGTGAAGAGGAAGTGTTGTGATGTTGAGAGTTGACACTGTTGACCCAGACGCAAGTGAAGAGGAAGTGTTGTGATGTTGAGAGTGGACACTGTTGACCCAGACGCAAGTGAAGAGGAAGTGTTGTGATGTTGAGAGTTGACACTGTTGACCCAGACGCAAGTGAAGAGGAAGTGTTGTGATGTTGAGAGTTGACACTGTTGACCCAGACACAAGTGAAGAGGAAGTGTTGTGATGTTGAGAGTGGACACTGTTGACCCAGACACAAGTGAAGAGGAAGTGTTGTGATGTTGAGAGTGGACACTGTTGACCCAGACACAAGTGAAGAGGAAGTGTTGTGATGTTGAGAGTGGACACTGTTGACCCAGACACAAGTGAAGAGGAAGTGTTGTGATGTTGAGAGTGGACATTGTTGACCCAGACACAAGTGAAGAGGAAGTGTTGTGATGTTGAGAGTGGACATTGTTGACCCAGACACAAGTGAAGAGGAAGTGTTGTGATGTTGAGAGTGGACATTGTTGACCCAGACACAAGTGAAGAGGAAGTGTTGTGATGTTGAGAGTGGACATTGTTGACCCAGACACAAGTGAAGAGGAAGTGTTGTGATGTTGAGAGTGGACATTGTTGACCCAGACACAAGTGAAGAGGAAGTGTTGTGATGTTGAGAGTGGACATTGTTGACCCAGACACAAGTGAAGAGGAAGTGTTGTGATGTTGAGAGTGGACATTGTTGACCCAGACACAAGTGAAGAGGAAGTGTTGTGATGTTGAGAGTGGACATTGTTGACCCAGACACAAGTGAAGAGGAAGTGTTGTGATGTTGAGAGTGGACATTGTTGACCCAGACACAAGTGAAGAGGAAGTGTTGTGATGTTGAGAGTGGACATTGTTGACCCAGACACAAGTGAAGAGGATGTGTTGTGATGTTGAGAGTGGACACTGTTGACTCATACACAAGTGAAGAGGAAGTGTTGTGATGTTGAGAGTGGACACTGTTGAGTCAGATACAAGTGAAGAGGAAGTGTTGTGATGTTGAGAGTGGACACTGTTGAGTCAGATACAAGTGAAGAGGACGTGTTGTGATGTTGAGAGTGGACACTGTTGAGTCAGACACAAGTGAAGAGGAAGTGTTGTGATGTTGAGAGTGGACACTGTTGAGTCAGATACAAGTGAAGAGGAAGTGTTGCGATGTTGAGAGTGGACACTATTGACTCAGACACAAGTGAAGAGGATGTGTTGTGATGTTGAGAGTGGACACTGTTGACTCAAACACAAGTGAAAAAGACGTGTTGTGATGTTGAGAGAGGACACAGTTGACTCATGTTCAAGCAGCTGCAGTTCCATCAATAAAATTGAACATAATCTTGAAGTGCCATTATATTATTTATTTTTACATAGCAATGGTTGAAAATACGATTGTGTAAATCAAACTTGTAATACAGTGGAACCCTGAAAACAGATATTTAAAATTAATTATTACATATCGATGGTTTAGTCAAACGTCACATAAATTAATTGCAATAATCTGTTTGCGCAACTTGATGTTATATCCTAAAATGCAGGTACAGTTACATCATATATCAGTTCCTGGTGTGTCCACAGTGGTCTGTGATACGTAGTGACTCGGCCACAGGCTGAGCATGATAAGTGGTCCCTGCTTTGGGGTTCATGGTCCCTGCTATAACTACGCTTAACACAAACCCTGTCAGTGTAAATATAAATAAAACACTGTCAGCCATTCATTCACTTTTTTAAACGGATACACATTTTTAGATAACCTTAAGAAATGTTATTTAGATTATACATATCACATTGCGATGAACATGCTGAAGGAATAGTATGTATATAATACAACATGCTGAAGGAATAGTATGTATATAATACAACATGCTGAAGGAATAGTATGTATATAATACAACATGATTGTAGGTTATGTAATTAATGTCATGATTGTCAATTGTTCTAAGTTCTCAAAATATAATGTGTCTATTCATGTTTGTAGCATCATTTTTCCATGTGTTTTTCTGTGTGAAACTGAAAATAAATAGCCAGTATAGAGGATTTGTAATTTACCATATTTCTTTTGGTAATTTAGTTGATAAGGATGTCTTCCATTATATATCGGCCAATAAAATGCTGAGCGACACGCTGTATTAGAGGATAAAATGTGATGGTCCTTCTTGATAAGCTCTACAGAATTTCTTCGTACAGTTAATGTTTTCGTTTTGAGGTAATAGCTTTGAAAAACAACCGCTAAATAGTACACAGCAAGGCATTATTATAAGAAGAAAAGTAATTTTGGCATGTGACGTTTAGTGTTTTTTATATACAATAGTCACTCGAGCACAAAAAAGTCAGCAATGCCAATGTCTCCAAAACAGGTGGGATATGGGAAGTTGAAACCCTTGCCACGCACCCTCAACATAGTGGAACTGTGTAATATAAATCACAGTTCAAGTGATTTTAAACTTGCCTACATAATTGTATTATAACAAGCATTCGATATATAAATCAACGCATTCAGTTAGTCCCGTTTGATGAACGTTTTCTTGTGACGCATTGGCATTGGTAAGGCTTGGGTGCCGCTTTTAAAAGACGGCAGATGCAAGTACAACGTACAGTAACAGTTGACAAAATGCTTAATTGGTACATACCTGGATGTCGTTGAGACCCACAAGAGCATTCTCTCGACGTCACAACTCTCGGTAGCCACGAAATCGCTGTTTGGATACAGGGCGCAGAACTTACGAAAACGTTACGCGACCTTTTGCGTTGTCGTAACTTGACACAAAAATGTGCGCCATATTTGCGCAAATTCGTATCTTAAATATTTCAAGCAAGCAAGTGCTGAATATATGTAAGACTTATCCAAATTATCCGATTTTGTAATGAGAAATATGATGTTGTGTTATCAATTAATAGACGAAAAGAATGTAAACAATGGCGCACAATACGGCTGCTCGCGTAGCAGGCCTTGCTGTTTCCGCCTGTTCTGACGTCACGGGGTGCCTGACCTAGATTTCGCGGACTGCACTGGAGCGATGCCAGATGGTTATACTTAGTCTGGATCTGGTAACTAATTAACTTGAAGGATGCTGCTTATAGTTTGTTAGATGACTTTTTTTACTATAAGCTGCCTTGCTGGCCAGTTGAAAGCCATTATTGCAATATTACTGCATGTAGCCTTTAATGCAACACTAGGTGTAGGAGACCAGACCGCTCCTCGTATCTCTCCTACGAATATCTTTGTACAGTTAAGCCGCTCCTTTGTTTGCCAGGATGCGATCATCACTTCACAAGCAGCGGGGTGGGACAGAAGGGCAACTTCAGCAGTCCGGGTTACCCTCGACCCTACCCCGCCTCCAGCTACTGCCGCTACTTCTTCAAGGCCACCCCTGACGAACGCATCAAGTTGACATTCATCGAGTTCGACCTGCTGCAGGGCAACAAAGCGGGGTACGTCGCCTGTATCACGCACGCACGCACGCACGCACGCACGCACGCAGGCACGCACGCACGCACGCAGGAACGCACACACAATTGAAAACCAGGCGTTTCCGGCGAAAACGTCAGCTACATGTTTTATTAGTATTCCCTCACTCACTGACAAAACACAAATGTATTGTTTTATTAGTATTCCCTCACTCATTGGCAAAACACAAATGTATTGTTTTATTAGTATTCCCTCACTCATTGGCAAAACACAAATGTATTGTTTTATTAATATTCCCTCACTCATTGGCAAAACACAAATGTATTGTTTTATTAATATTCCCTCACTCACTGGCAAAACACAAATGTATTGTTTTATTAGTATTCCCTCACTCATTGGCAAAACACAAATGTATTGTTTTATTAATATTCCCTCACTCATTGGCAAAGCACAAATGTATTGTTTTATTAATATTCCCTCACTCACTGGCAAAACACAAATGTATTGTTTTATTAGTATTCCCTCACTCATTGGCAAAACACAAATGTATTGTTTTATTAATATTCCCTCACTCATTGGCAAAGCACAAATGTATTGTTTTATTAGTATTCCCTCACTCACTGACAAAACACAAATGTATTGTTTTATTAGTATTCCCTCACTCATTGGCAAAACACAAATGTATTGTTTTATTAATATTCCCTCACTCACTGGCAAAACACAAATGTATTGTTTTATTAGTATTCCCTCACTCATTGGCAAAACACAAATGTATTGTTTTATTAGTATTCCCTCACTCATTGGCAAAACACAAATGTATTGTTTTATTAGTATTCCCTCACTCATTGGCAAAACATAAATGTATTGTTTTATTAGTATTCCCTCACTCATTGGCAAAACACAAATGTATTGTTTTATTAGTATTCCCTCACTCATTGGCAAAACACAAATGTATTGTTTTATTAGTATTCCCTCACTCATTGGCAAAACACAAATGTATTGTTTTATTAATATTCCCTCACTCACTGGCAAAACACAAATGTATTGTTTTATTAATATTCCCTCACTCATTGGCAAAACACAAATGTATTGTTTTATTAATATTCCCTCACTCATTGGCAAAACACAAATGTATTGTTTTATTAGTATTCCCTCACTCATTGGCAAAACACAAATGTATTGTTTTATTAATATTCCCTCACTCACTGGCAAAACACAAATGTATTGTTTTATTAATATTCCCTCACTCATTGGCAAAACACAAATGTATTGTTTTATTAATATTCCCTCACTCACTGGCAAAACACAAATGTATTGTTTTATTAATATTCCCTCACTCATTGGCAAAACACAAATGTATTGTTTTATTAATATTCCCTCACTCATTGGCAAAACACAAATGTATTGTTTTATTAATATTCCCTCACTCATTGGCAAAACACAAATGTATTGTTTTATTAATATTCCCTCACTCACTGGCAAAACACAAATGTATTGTTTTATTAGTATTCCCTCACTCATTGGCAAAACACAAATGTATTGTTTTATTAATATTCCCTCACTCATTGGCAAAACACAAATGTATTGTTTTATTAATATTCCCTCACTCACTGACAAAACACAAATGTATTGTTTTATTAGTATTCCCTCACTCGTTGACAAAACACAAATGTATTGTTTTATTAGTATTCCCTCACTCACTGGCAAAACACAAATGTATTGTTTTATTAATATTCCCTCACTCATTGGCAAAACACAAATGTATTGTTTTATTAATATTCCCTCACTCATTGGCAAAACACAAATGTATTGTTTTATTAATATTCCCTCACTCATTGGCAAAACACAAATGTATTGTTTTATTAATATTCCCTCACTCACTGACAAAACACAAATGTATTGTTTTATTAGTATTCCCTCACTCTTTGACAAAACACAAATGTATTGTTTTATTAGTATTCCCTCACTCATTGGCAAAACACAAATGTATTGTTTTATTAATATTCCCTCACTCATTGGCAAAACACAAATGTATTGTTTTATTAATATTCCCTCACTCACTGACAAAACACAAATGTATTGTTTTATTAGTATTCCCTCACTCGTTGGCAAAACACAAATGTATTGTTTTATTAGTATTCCCTCACTCACTGACAAAACACAAATGTATTGTTTTATTAGTATTCCCTCACTCATTGGCAAAACACAAATGTATTGTTTTATTAATATTCCCTCACTCACTGACAAAACACAAATGTATTGTTTTATTAATATTCCCTCACTCACTGACAAAACACAAATGTATTGTTTTATTAGTATTACCTCACTCGTTGACAAAACACAAATGTATTGTTTTATTAGTATTCCCTCACTCGTTGGCAAAACACAAATGCAATTAATATTCCCTCACTCACTGACAAAACACAAATGCAACAACTAAGGAAAACTAATAAGAATACAACATGATATACGTCGGTCCACATTTCATATTTACAATCTGCTGAACAATCATCTAATCGATATTGCTGACGGTCCGTGATAAAGGAAATTGAAAATCTTCCTTCTATAAAAACCGTCAGTTTTATTTATTGGTTTATTGACATTCCGTCACTTGGTGGAAAAACACAAATGCACCAGCGCGGACCCGTCGAGTAACTACGGCCGCAGAAAGTATGAAATGCAAATCAACCGCTAGGAAGAATATATTCTCCAGTCGTTGGGCAAGAATGCAACAATCACAGTGGTGAGTAAAACGAGCGTCTTTATGGTGATTGCTCCACTCGTCTACACACCAACTGTGCTGGTGGGTAGCAGACCTCTCGGAATGGAGTATGCATATTTCCTATAGTAGTTGGCCGACAAATGAATACTTACGCGGACAAACACCGCCTTTACGACTCGCTATACGTTGACACCGCTGTAAAATGTCCATATCTTATGTGATGTGTTCGCTGCAAGAGTATCAAGATGGACGAGTATCATGCTGAATGCAGTATGGATGCGCCGTGTACTAGGCACCATCTCCAAGCGCCGTGTCTTATGTGATGTGTTCGCTGCAAGAGTATTAAGATGGACAAGTATCATGCTGAATGCAGTATGGATGCGCCGTGTACTAGGCACCGTCTTCAAGCGCCGTGTCTTATGTGATGTGCTCGCTGCAAGAGTATCAAGATGGACGTGTATCATGCTGAATGCAGTATGGATGCGCCGTGTACTAGGCACCGTCTCCAAGCGCCATGTCTGGTGGCCCTTTCCATACAGTTTTTTGATGTGGCCATGAATGTCTTGCATTCTCGGAACGAACCATATATCATGGTGCATATCCGTATTAAGTTAGCAACAGTTAAATTTCCCACCAACGTACAGCACCGCATGACTATTATCCTGGTGCGTAATAATTTCTCGAAAGGTTAGATTTGGGGGTATTGTTGGTGTCAAGTGCTAAAAGTTTCTTTTGTGGAATTGCCGAGACATGCAGCTTTAATGGACTTTTCTAAGTAATCGCGTTAGGCGAGTGTCCAGAATATGTACGGTGGCTAATATCAAGTTAAGCCTTCAGCAAACAAAACGTCATTCCTGATAAATGATAAATGAGGGCCAAATCCAGACTCATAGACGGAACACCGCTATACATTCACAAAACAACGACCAATGAAGATCAAATCAAATCAAATAAGTTCCTTATTTTCAAATGAAAATAAAAATCTACAACATATACAACATATACAACATATACAACATATGTAACATATACAACATATACAACATATACAACATATACACATACACATCCAATGTCTGTAATTCAAATGTAAAGGGAGAAAGTTGAAGTGTTTTACGTATTAATCACTTCCCCCAATATCAAAGTAACGTGTACATATTAATAGTAAACATAAATTTATAGTATATTGTTGGTAAATAACGAATAACTGAAACCAATTTACACATGTATACTTCAAAATATTTTATACTGCATAGCAATATTTATTTAAGTAATTTATACTAATAGTAAACAATACGTTTCAAATAGCATATTCAATTATCTGTATCACCCAAAGTATCACTCAAAGTATCACCTCAAATATTCCTCCTCCTTAGGTGTCTGTAAAGCACACTTGTACTACTGATGTGGTAAGATAACCACCATTTTATGTTTATATTGCCCTGCGTCGTCTTTGTTTTTAATGTAATTTCCCCTGTCTCAATATTCATTCAACGACTTGAAAGGAAGATGGAGTGGAATTTACAGTTGTAATGTCCATAAATCAGGGATTTATTACACAAATGAAGTGGAAATTACATTCCATTTACTAAGTGCAATACTTACTGAGTAAATGGAATGTAACATTTCTAATAGTGACTACAGAAATAACATTAAAACTCCATATTCGACTGATTTAGCCTACCGCGAATCCGGTTCATTGATGTCCAAATATGTAGTATGTGAATAGTTTATGTAACACCCGCAATCGATTTAATAAAAAAATGCCCATTTTTTTTAAATCATCAAAACAATTTACTCAAAATAGTGGATATCCAAAATGGTAAACACGGTTCCGGTCAGTGCTGATCACGGGCGTGCCTTCCATCCTCTCGCTGATCATGGGCGTGCCTTCCGTCCTCTCGCTGATCACATGGCAAAGTTACGACATTTCACCAAGGAAGAAATTTGCGAGTTTTCAGCGTTTCCATTTTTCTTCAGTCAATGTAATTGCAGTCAAAGTAATTGAATAGTTTGTCTGATGATTTCACAAAAACGACATGCAAATATTGCAACTGGTTAGTATGTTGCAGTCGATGATGCTAGGTAGGTTTGATTTTTCACAAAATTAATTTGAAACGAGCCTAGCGATAAAATTGGATTGAGGAGAGACCTTTACGGAGAGTATTTATTACCAAGAACATATACGTGGACAACGCACAGGAAGTGATGAGGGTACACCACAAAGATGTTCTAATGAAATAGGAAAACGTCTGTTTTACCGTTTCGATATGAGTACGATATGGTTCGAACAAACAGGTAGAACGCCATCAACAGCATCATGTTATAGTATTCGCAATCACGCAGATCTACAAAAAAGTGGTAACCGCTAATGAAAGGGAAAGGCTGCGCGGGCGAGAAGACGTGGTGTGCATACGGCCGTCAACTACAATGTAACACTAACGTGTTTAATGCCAGTTAGAAAGCGTCAAGACGGTCATCTGGGAAACCATGACAAAACAGAACCGCCAAGGAAGAATGATAGAACAGGCAGGACATATGAGAACGCATCCAATGCGTATCTGGGACGTATGTAATTGACTTACGTGCGTGTAATACGCCTCGTTCGTCCCAACGCCAGCCAAAGAAGCTTACACGCTTACTGAGCTAATGAAAATTTCACACATCGGCTGGCATTGGGCCAGGGTTTCCTCACACGCGACTTATCGACGCTAGACTGTCGCCTTTGCATGTGTGCCATGCACGAGACGTCGACCTCTACAAATTAAGTTGACGGCAGGCACGATCCCGCCTCACGACGACGGCTTTCGTCCGATTAAGAAGCAATTACGCAGCATCCAGCGAAGACCGGAGACACGTTCTGTATGAAGGGCGCTAGATGGGCTTCGTCCGACGACATCTGCTGTTGCAGCAGAATCCATTAATGTGCACAGCAGGCTTAACAATATTTCATAAGATTGCAATGCAATGCAGCCGTCCCAGATGTCGTAAGGACAGAAATCGGGGGAATATCGACATACCTACATTTTATACACGCACGCACGCACGCACGCACGCACGCACGCACGCACGCACGCACGCACGCACGCACGCACGCACACCGGCACGCACGCAACACGCACGCACGCAACTCGCACGCACAAAGTTCGATCTCAGCCAATGAAATACGTTGCTAAGATTCTTCTCGGTTACATGTCATGGCAAGTCAAATTCGACAACTGTAGCTTGCTCGGATTTTTCAAATGCACGAAATATATGTCGACCGTTTTTATACTAAATATCTCATGTTGTCAAGTCCTGCTACCGTCCATGGTTACAGATACGAACTGTTGCAACATATCTCAAGTGTGCCCAACAGTTAGAATGCCACAGACGATCTCTACATGTCACGTACAAGGACTGACATCTTCAAACACTATATTCCTCTTACTAAGATATGGACTGAATCAATCCAAAATCAAGACTGTAATTTTCTCCAAGAAGTTCTCATGAACAATGCGTTGGTTTTAATTTTCAAAAATAAACGTCATGAGCACATTCGGTTAGACAATTTGGATTTGGATTTTTATCTTGTGCACTTATACTTGTCACCTTGTTTTCTTCGTCTTGACACACTACTACACTACATAACCACGGTGTATTAGATATATTATGCATTCTGCTTATTTGTTTCTTGACCCACTTACCATATTTGTCTATATATTTAATATTTTAACATAACGATCAATATGAATATACAGTGTTAATTCTGTCAGATAAATCGTCAAATAATTCATTATGTTCAGGTGTCTTTTCGACTATGTCGATATTTTCACGATCGACATCACGAATATGAAGCACCTTCTACAAAGACTGTGCGACAAGAAGTTGCCTCAACCGATCATCTCCGTGCATCAGCGCATCGAACTCGTCTTTAAGTCGACGTTCGCCGATCAGGGTCACGTTGGCTTCATCGGTACTTACGAATTCATTGACGAAAGTACGTATAGTACCCTTAGTATGCTTAGAACTTTAAATTGTGTTTCGTACGAAGTAGGCCAACACAAAGTGGCTGCACTTTTGAGGCAAATTCTGAACATTCCAGTAAATAATTCGATAGCCTTGATCTGGTGCCTTAAATAAAGACAAGGCTATATACTTTGCGAAAAAACACTGTAGGGGAGACCGGGGCTAGTTGTTACAATGTTCAGTTAAAGTCACTTTTCGTGAAAAGTATGTTAGATGCATTATTTCTGTCAACGTGTACATTAAATGTATTATTCGTGTTAATAAAATGTATCATACCAATGATATTCCATATCATAGTTAGGTAGATATGTGAAGTTTCCCATGCGCGGTTGACTAACAACTAGTCCCGTAAAGGGGGAGCAAGTAATGTAATATAAATTATTGATAATATATATATATATATATATATATATATATATATATATATATATATATATATATATATATATATATATATATATCCATATTTCAATTAATCGTGCAACATGTATTAATTGCTCAAATGGGGCTGTGCTTTAAATATTTAACCAGATTTTACAAGATTGCCATCCAAGGGAAAACACCCACCTCACAAGTGGACAAGGAAGCCATTGGCTTATCGAGAGTCCAACAATGTGTCATGTGTAACCCGCCCTTCTGAGATTTTTGTCAATTTTGTTTTAAAAATATTCACGCTGCTGGCATTTACAGTACTGGTTATAAACCAGCACGCTGGGCTTCACGTGTGAAACAAAGCGTTCACACGTCGTGATTAAAATACATTTACTTCTTTCAGTCATTGTCAGCACACAACTCGCTGGCTGATCCATTGCTGCGAGTTACAGTTGTAACAACTTGCCCCCATACAATTGTAACAACTTGCCCCCATACAATTGTAACAACTTGTCCCCATACAATTGTAACAACTTGTCCCCATACAATTGTAACAACTTGTCCCCATACAATTGTAACAACTTGTCCCCATACAATTGTAACAACTTGCCCCCATACAGTTGTAACAACTTGCCCCCATACAATTGTGACAACTTGCCCCCCATACAATTGTAACAACTTGTCCCCATACAATTGTAACAACTTGTCCCCATACAATTGTAACAATTTGTCCCCATACAATTGTAACAACTTGCCCCCATACAATTGTAACAACTTGTCCCCATACAATTGTAACAACTTGCCCCCATACAATTGTAACAACTTGTCCCAAACACATGTTTTTTAGTTGAAGGCACGTGGACGATAACAGATCCTGAATTTCAGTTTAACGTCTACTTCCCCTTATATTGTATAGAACGAATGAACTTTATTTCAGCCACATGCACACGCAAGTTAGTCATGGCAATATTGCATAATGTAAAACGAAAATAATTAAATTACGGTGTAACTGTGGAGATTCTCTGGAAACCCTGCAGGGCTTTTGGCAAAAAACACCTACGTATAGTACAAAAGTTGTAGTTGTTCGTTGCCAGATAGTGTCTAAACAAATAGAAATAAGATACAAATACAATAGTACAATGCAATGTAATACAGTTATCTACAATGTCATATCTCATATGAGAACTGGATAATATCAATTTCTCTGACATTGATGAACATTAAAATAGTTCTGTATATGTCTTTGCAAGCTGCACCTTCTCTTACTATTCAGATGCATATAAGAGAATAACTAGTAAGATCAGTAAATAATTGAAAATTGGTTAGGCTGAATAATGAGTAAAATATAATTTAAATAGTATCTTCTACAACAATATTGTACAATATTAAGTAGAACAATACACACATGAACGAACAAGAGAAACTCATAAATATAATGACTTCACGCAGCCTTACTCAGCTAATACATTGAACATAGAAATGAGCATTGAAGCAGACATCAAATATCTTAGTTATACAATACAATTACAGTTATAAGCAGGGTGAGCAACACATGTATACAATGATACATTAGAGTATTATTAAAAAGTGTTGTTTGGATATGGATGTGAGAGATATGGATGAAATTGCACTAATACTGATTTGTATTAGAATAAAAAAAAATATGTAAGCGTGTTTACACCATCATAAGTAACGTTTCAGTGTATGACTAGTTGTAATAATGTGCAAGCAGGTGCTGCATATGTAATATATATGTTTCAAGTTTCATTCACGAAAAGTAAAAAGTGTCTGCCTAGATGACATTATGTGCGCATAGCAAAACAGTTTTAGGTTGTTGAAAGTCGTTTTTGTCTAACGAGTGTTATTCCATAAGGATTGTAACGTTTAGAAAGGTGACAGGTTAATTAGTGAGAGAGAGCCTGATAACAGTCTGTCTGCCACCAAGTGACAAAGCTGCAGGACAGAATGTGATGGAGGGGATCCATCGGAAGAGCTATTCCGAGGCAGTGATAGAGGGGGTGAGAAAGAGAGCGAGGGTATTTATGGGGGACTCAATAGTTAGGAATACCGACAGAGTCTTAAACAAGGGAGATGACGTGGTAGTTTGCTTGCATGTGGCCAAAATAGAGGCAATAACTGAGAGGGTAGACAACATCGTGGGTTCGGGCAAGGGCGGGTCTGTTTTAGTACACGTAGGGACAAATAACGTACAGAGGGAGGGTACAACTGCCATAGTTAGGAAATACAGGAATTTGGTCAGAACACTAAAGCAGAAGCAGGTTGAGCAAGTAATACTATCAGGGATTTTACCAGTAATAGGAACGAGGGATCATATATATCGAAATTGCCGGGGGATGGCAATTAACATGCTAGTCGAGAAGCTATGTAGGGAAGAGGAAGTTGGTTTTGTGGATTTGGTGGGGAAGTTTTGTTGGAAGGGCGGATATGTACATGAAGGACGGGCTTCATCTAAGTGGAAAGGGGCATCAGTATTTGCGGATGGACTCTCAGCAGCAGTAGACAGTGGCATGGGTAGCATATCAAATATTTTTGGTAGTAAACACTATTTAAACTAGAAGCTCAGGGGGTTACTTAGAGATGCCTCAAGCAGGACAAGAGGCCACTAGTACAGATAAACCAATAGCAGTATGTCCGAAAAACATGTCTGAAGCAGGTTATAGATGCGTGTGTTTAAATGCTAGGAGTATAGTAAATAAGAAAAACGAATTAAACATTATGGTAGAAGATACTGACCCTCACATAATTGGTATAACCGCATCATAGGCCAAAACAGACATTACAGATGCTGAATTAGGATTGATAGGATACATAATGTTTACGAGAGATCGAATAGGAAGAAGGGGAGGGGGAGTTATTTTATATGTTAAAGAGTCTATTCAGTCTTATGAAATAAAATTAGAAAGCGAAGCAGATTACGATGAAGCTGTTTGGTGCAAAATAAGTTCCGGAAATTCAAAATTAACTATTGGATTAGTTTACCGAAGTCCAAACATAAACGAAGAGGATAAGACAAAAATACAAAATGCTATGAAAGAAGTTAATAAAGGGGAATGTATCATAATGGGAGATTTTAACCATGGACACATACAATGGAAATCTCTAGAGAGTACAGGTGTTGAGGACCAACAATTTCTATTTTTAATTCAGGAGAGATTCCGTACTCAGCACGTGCTAGAACCAACCAGGGGAGAAAATGTATTAGATATAGTTTTATCATCACAAAAAGAATTCGTGGACAATGTAAAAATATTTGAACCATTGGGTAACAGTGACCACAATCAAATACATTTTGACATCAACGTAAAATCAGAAAATAAAAATAAAAAACGTATAGGAGAAACTTCCACAAAGGTAACTATAAAGATATGAGAAAATACTTAGCAAAGCTGGATTGGAATAACATGCTGATGAATAAGACCAAGACCGCAATTGAATGTTGGAATATTCTAAAATATGAAATTGAGAGTATCATCGATAAATTTGTTCAATTAAAAAACAAGGAAATCGGTCTAGAAAGAAACACTTGTCAAAAGAAGTTATTAGAAAAATAGTGTTTAAGCAAACTATGTGGAGGGTTTATAGGCGTACCAGAAAGGATGAAGACTATGCAAATTACAAAGAGGCACTTAACCTAGCTACAATTGAAATTAGAAAATATAAAAGAACCTTTGAAAAAATAGGCAGGTAATATAAAAAATGACAGCAAGAGTTTCTATAGAGAATATAAAATGGGGGATGCTGTACTAGGTAGAACCACAAAAGAAAAGGACTTAGGAGTAACATTTAGTACTGACATGAAAGTTTCAGAGCAATTTCGGATTGCTGCTTCGAAAGGAAACAAAATTATAGGGCTAATTAGGAGAACTATCACGGATAAGGAGAAACAGCTAATTGTACCCCTGTATAAAGCAATAGTTAGACCACATTTGGAATATTGTATTCAAGCATGGAGGCCGTATCGTAAAATGGACATAGACAAGCTAGAAAGAATACAACGAAGAGCAACCAAAATGATTCCAAAATTGAGAGTCGCTTATTACAATGTGGATTGACAACACCAGAGACCAGGAGACTAAGAGGAGACCAAATAGAAGTATTTAAAATAGTGAACGGTTATGAGGATGTTGATAGGAATATGTTCTTCAAACTTAAAGAAGGCAGTAGAACAAGAGGACACAAAGCAGCATTAGTTAAAGAGCAGTGTAGGTTGGACATGAGAAAGTACTCTTTCTCACAGAGGGTGATAAATGAATGGAACAAACTGCCAAATGATTGTGTTAATGCTAGTAGTGTGAATGTGTGAATATGTTTTAAAATAGAATTGACAGATATCTGATAAAGGCGGGCTACACATAGATGAGAAAATTGTTGGACTCTCGAAAAGCCAATGGCTTCCTTGTCCACTTGCCATCTGGAACTTGTTGTTTGGGATGGCAATCTTGTTAAATGTTGTTAAATATTGTTTTATTTTATCATGATGTCATAACAACTAATTTAGGAATTATATTATGTCAACTTATAAATATAACGCCAAGATAAACATCTTAATCTTTGTTCAGAAAGTTGTCCAAAGCAGCAGCGGCAGCAGCAGCAGCAGCAGCAGCAGCAGCAGCAGCAGCAGCAGCAGCAGCAGCAGCAGCAGCAGCAGCAGCAGCAGCAGCAGCAGCAGCAGCAGCAGCAGCAGCAGCAGCAGCAGCAGCAGCAGCAGCAGCAGCAGCAGCAGCAGCAGCAGCAGCAGAATCATCATCATCATCATCAGCAGTAGCAGCAGCAGCATGTGCAACAACAACAACAACAGCAACATCATATGCAGCAGAAACAACAACAATAACTCAGCATAACTTATGCAATAACATAATATCAGCATAAAGCTGACTTTTTTGACACATTATGACTTTTATGATTTTTTTCACACTGCGTCCCCACCAGAAATGAACCTAATTTCCTGTTGAACAACTTTGTACTTGAGTTGCCTGTACCGTACAGTCGTGCCTTTGGTCATGCGTTGTCTACAGTTACTGGCGAACGTTTCAATAAACTAACTCGATGTAAATCGATCAGCGTCTCACTCCATTTCTCAATATATGTCCGTCCTTACAAACTTATCTAGCTGAACAAAATACATGCAGATTATGACAGATTATGAGATTGTGCGAAATGCATTCGACAAGCTTTGCCCAAAATAGCTTATTTTATACCCAATCGTGTTCTCATTTGTAGAAATTGCAGCTGTCGATATGTCAACCAGTTCCTCTAGTTTGTGAGCGAACGTTTCCCGTAGCGCTGACATTTAGTTGGAAACCATTACGAAAAATCAATTGATAATACTCGGCGCAGGACAAATAGGCACACATGTAAAGAATTTCCATAGCATTCTAGTTTTTTCGTTCGTAGATAATCGCCATTTGGTCCATTAGCAGTACCTGGGTGGACTTATTTGATACTAATGTCAGCGCAGTTACTTTCGCAATATTAGGACTTCTGTATAGCTTTTATATGCCCATTTGTACGGAAGAAGGCTGGTTTGAAACGGATTAGTCTGAGTAAGCATGGTGCAAAATTGCAAAACGTGACGAGTTGGTGTCGCGTTAATGCGGTGTAAAAGGCGAAGTGCTTTTACGATGGAAAATTCACGCACTTACGTATGCACGCACACATGGCACGTCCACACGCACACACACACACACACACACACACACACACACGCACGCACGCACGCACACACACACACAACAAGACTTGTAATGAAATGCCTTGTTGAATTTCTTCAGAGGGGATGGGCACAAATGTGTCCCACTCTTTCTCGCAGTTGACATTCTGTAGAAATCCCAAGTGTTATTTGCTGTTGACCCACGAATCCATCGAATCCATCGCAACAACATTTTTCCAGAACCAGAACCGTTCGTGGCCAATGCACAGATTTGTAAACTCGAGTCAAATGGGCTGACTCAAGTCACATAGGCTGACTCGAGTCACATGGGCTGACTCGAGTCATATGGGCTGACTCGAGTAGGACTCGAGTCACACGGACTGACTCGAGTCACATGGGCTGACTCGAATCACATGTGCTGACTCGAGTCACATGGGCTGACTCGAGTCACATGTGCTGACTCGAGTCACATGGGCTGATTCGAGTCACATGGGCTGACTCGAGTCATATGGGCTGACTCGAGTAGGACTCGAGTCACATGGGCTGACTCGAGTAGGACTCGAGTCACACATTTGATTTGACACTTGACTTGACCTGCATCTCAACTTGAGACTTGACGTGACTTGCCAGTGTGTGACTTGCCAACAAGTCTGCGAATTCAAACGTACAACGTGGGTATGGGAGACCGGTGGTAGTTGCTAACATTTTCAGTTACAGTCACTTTTTGTGAAAAAGTATGTTAGATGGATTAGTTATGTCAACTTGTACATTAAATGTATTATTCATATTAATAAAGTGTACCATATCAATGATATTCCATATTGTAGTTATGTAGATATGTGAAGTTTCCCAGGCGACAACTTTTAACGACTTGTCCCGTAAGTGGAGCAAGTTGTTACATCATACGGGGGACGTTGTTACATCATACGGGGGACGTTGTTACATCATACGGGGGACGTTGTTACATCATACGGGGGACGTTGTTACAACAAAGAACGTGTGGATCGCAAAGCAAGTTACTGTTATTACTGTTACTGTTATTAACTGCATTATACATACTTATCATGGGCACATAATATATATATATATATATATATATATATATATATATATATATATATATATATATATATATATATATATATATATATATATATATATATATATATATATATATATATATATATATATATATGTGTATATATATATGTGTATGTATATGTGTGTGTGTGTGTGTGTGTAATGCGACTTCTACTTGATTGAATGATACACAGACGTACGAGAAAAAGAAGAGAAGTCTTTGGCTTATTCAAAGTTAAAAAATTTAATTTATGTGTAACCAGCCCTTCTGAGATATTTGTATTGTTTTAAATTTCATTTATGTGTACCCAGCCCTTCTGAGATATTTGTATTGTTTTAAATTTCATTTATGTGTAACCAGCCCTTCTGAGATATTTGTATTGTTTTAAATTTCATTTATGTGTACCCAGCCCTTCTGAGATATTTGTATTGTTTTAAATTTCATTTATGTGTAACCAGCCCTTCTGAGATATTTGTATTGTTTTAAACATATTCACGCTGCTAGCCTTTATAGTACTGGTACAAACCAGTACTATCAACAAAGCGTTTATACGTCGTGGTTAAATAAATTTAGTTCTTTCCGTCATTGTCAGCACACAACTTTCTGACAGAGCCATTGGTACAAGCCGCCCGAGCGTTGTCATAGTTGTAACAATTTGCCCCAGTACAATTGCAACAACCCGCCCCAAACAATTTTTTTGCAGTTGAGCGCACGCTCTGAATTTCAGTTTAACTTCTCTTCTACTTGGCATAACCCCGTATGCTATGTAGCATATCTATTTTTCAAGTTTCATTCACGAATCATAAAAAATGCCTGCGTGAAATGATAGTATGTGGGCATAGCCAAATACACGTTTTAGGTGGCTAAAAGTCGTTATGTCAAAACTTCGTTAATTTAGTCTTGGTAACTCTTTGGACAATCTGTCCGCTGGTGGACCTCCAACCAACTATTGTCGATGGTGACTCCATATGTGTGCTATATTTTCGTAAAACGACTCTGTATCAACGTGCCCCTGTATACTACTTGCCCAGTCCCTCCTAATATACACACACTCCCGAAACGTGTGGCCATCAGTCCGCCTTTGGGGGCACATAGCCTAATTGATGCAGGGTTACGCATGAATAAGTTCTAGTAAATTGCTGCTGAAGTGAATGCGCGTAAGTGTTCAATCTACAGGATGTTCATCAGTGCTATTCAGAATTCCCGTCTCCACTACTAGGAATTGTCTTGGTTCACACGCATTAATTCCCCGATAGGTGGCAGCACTACACATCCAATTTTCTAAAGATTGCTTTTGCAGATCACCAGGAGAAATCACGTTACTACATATCTGGGCTGTCTGGGCTATCTGGGCTATCGAGTTAACTTTTGTGTAGAAGCAGTTGTCCGGAGTGTGTAAAAATCAACTACCAATATTGGAACGGAACGATCTTAGTGGATATTTGGAGTTTTGAGAAGAGGGTTCGGACGTTGGTCCACTCAATCAGAAAAACGTTACATTCTCTCAAAAGATAGTTCGTTCGAAACCCCCGAATACCCTCCCCCTGAAGACGGGCATGACACGTCATTAAATACAGTGTATTAGAACATGCAATTTCCACTTGACGTTTAATGTTGTGTTGCATGCATATTGGTTCAAGTCAGTGGTTTATCACCGTCCTACGGGGAGAGTATTCGTTGTTCCCCGGTCGACATGCAGTAAGTGGCGTGTTCGTTCCGCGCAACTACAGACGTTATTGGTTTCAGAATGGCAACCGTTTCCGGCGTCAAGCCCGCACTGTGGACCTGAATTCGTCACTGGAGTCGGGGGGGAGTTGACTTCTCCGGGGTACCCAGAAGCCTACCCTCCGAACATAGAATGCACGTGGATGATACGTGTCGGATACGAACAGAAAGTTCTCATTAATTTAATAGAACTTGACATGGGACAAAGTGGTAGGTTCCGTGCCTCAAAAAACTTGTCGTCTTCGTTACTAGCACCGTACACGTTCCATGCTAGTTTATGCAGTTGTAGGAAGAAACACAACCCCAACTTGTCAACATAGATTCACTAAACGTACAAATATACTTCAAGTGAAAATATATATATATATATATATATATATATATATATATATATATCACTTTGTTTCATGAAATATCGAAAAAGCTTCAACCCGGCAATCTGATTTGTGATGACGTAAACTATTCACACTGACTAAACACTTCTACGTTAAATTTTTATACTAACCTAAGTAGAAATGTACGCTGATCATATGAAATGCATCTTATTTATGTGTGGCTTGTTTGCAGTGACGTATATTTTAAGAATACTTCGTGTAATTTATTTGGTAATTTATGTTACTCACTGACTCACACATGCACACGCGGGACGTCTTACGTGTCTCCTGTGTTTGACAATGCACCGCGATACGTCTTACGTGTCTCCTGTGTTTGACAGTGCACTACGGTACGACTTACGTGTCTCCTGTGTTTGACAGTGCACTGCGGGACGTCTTACTTGTCTCTCTATAACGGCTTTGCGAATCCAACGGCAGAACCCGTGAAGACGTTGTGTGGACAGCTGCGCTTCTACGAGCGCGGAACCATGGAGTTCAAATCAAACACCTTCAGGTACGGAAGGCCTGTCTCATGACGTGTTCTGGAAGAACCGTCGAGTTCTGGAAGAACCGTCGAGTTCTGGAAGAACCGCCGAGTTCTGGAAGAACCGTCGAGTTCTGGAAGAATCGTCGAGTTCTGGAAGAACCGTCGAGTTCTGGAAGAACCGTCGAGTTCTGGAAGAACCGTCGAGTTCTGAAAGAATCGTCGAGTTCTGGAAGAATCGTCGAGCTCAGGAAGAACCATCGAGTTCTGGAAGAACCGTTGAGTTCTGGAAGAACCGTCGAGTTCTGGAAGAACCGTCGAGTTCTGGAAGAACCGCCGAGTTCTGCAAAAGCCATCCAGTTCTGGAAGAACCGTCGAGTTCTGGAAGAACCGTCGAGTTCTGGAAGAACCGTCGAGTTCTGCAAGAACCGTCGAGTTCTGCAAGAACCGTCTTGTTCTGCAAGAACCTTCGAGTTCTGGAAGAATCGTCGAGTTCAAGAAGAATCGTCGAGTTCTGGAAGAACCGTCGAGTTCTGTAAGAACCGTCGAACACTGCAAGAACCGTCGAATTCTGCGAGATCGATCGAGCCTGGTTACCACTGAAAATAGCGTTGTAGGATGTGCAGCGAAGACGAAGTAATGCTTCAAAAAGCATGATATAATATAATATAATATAATATAATAATTAATATAATACCCACATAAAACTGGCTAAAAGTTACTATAACAGAGTAATTTATAGTTTATATATTGTTACCAACATGAACATGCTTAAAAACCAAATTGACAGTTTAGAGGACAATGCCACGAGACGGCCTGCAGACTACATAATGAATTCAGTGCAAATATAGATTTGAGCTGTCGTGGCTTAGCGGTAGAGCGTTCACTTTACGCTTGGGGGTCCCGGGTTCAAATCGCTGTATGTCCGATTGATATGTTTTCTCGCTTAATGTTCTTTATTATTATTTTATCAATTATATTTAGTGCAATGTTTACTTCTATTTAATTTGGCTGATGGGCAAAGTGTGGTACTAATTATTTTTAAATGTGGCTTGTGACGTTAATCAGCAAACATGATGTGCAGTTAGACATTTGGGCCTACTTTAAAGTTCCTTAAATTTTTAGAAATATTACTAATTAAAGGTACTAAAATGTGTTAATAAAAGAATTGAAAATATTTTGGAATGGGTTTATTTATAAAATCTTTTTGTGGCAGAACTCGAACAATCTCGCAGAACTCGACCAATCTCGCAGAATTCAACGTTTCTTGCAGAACTTGACGGTTCTAGCAGAACACAACGGTTCTCGCAGAACTCGACATGTTTTGCCGTTCCATCACCCTTTTGTTCGCTACGGCACCTCATACTACTGACTTGTCATAAAACAAGATTTGAAAAAATACTATCCAACTTGAAACATGGACGGCTGCTGCCACCACGGACTGACCACGCTGGCGGGCCACGCTTCACACTGACCGTGACATTGACACCGACAAACAACTGACAGAAGCAATACTACGACGCCACAAACTAGGACCAGTAGAAACCACTGTCTCTTGAGAGAGAAACAGCCACAAAGCGACTGGCCCTGCAGATTTTTTTTTGATAATCTCATTTCAAATTCATTTGCGAAAAATCAAATATACTTAGTACCCATTGCAACATGCTAGTTCCTTGTGCAACTGTCGTGTGTAGTTTTTGTGCAATCATAAAAAAAATCATTACATTAGTTAATGTTTCGTCAAACATTAATTGAAGTGAAAATGGAAACGTTGAAACCTCACAAATTGCAGCCTTGGTGAAATTGTGTAACTTTGTCATGTGATCGGCGAAAGGATGGAAGTCACGCCCTTGATCGGCACTGACCCGCACAGTGTTTACCATTTTGGATATCCACCATTTTAAGCCTTACCAGATGTAACGACTAAAGTAAATTCTTTCGATGATTTGAACGGTAGGCGATAGGCTAAATCAAATGAGGATGGGGGTTCAACTATTGCACATGTCTGGACTCCAGCATACGTATACATATAATTTTAAACCATGGAAACCTTTTCATATATCTGCGTTACTATTGGCTGCAGGATGGTGATACGCTTCAAGGCGGACGGAAACGAATACGGCAGCCCTGGCTTCCGCCTGTCGTGGACGGCTGTCGAACTGCCGAAGCTGATCGAAGACGAACACGGAAATATTGTTGGTGGGTGACATCAGCTCATCATTAGCAGGTTGACGGAGTAGGGACGTATTACTGAACTCTCGACTCTCATTCGGCAGCTGTTTTTATCGTATCCTCAATCTCAATGCGATTATGTTATGATGTAAATACACCTGGTACTTGTACAAGACAACAAATTGTTCTGCGACATCAACACATACAGAGCTCCTAAATTAGGTGCACAATCATTGTAATGTGCTATATACCAAGTTAAGGTGTGACGTGAATCAAGCTTGTTAACAAATACAAATGCATTTGAATGTTGAGCATTTGAATGTCTATTCAAATGCCTTCATAAAATTGTAAATACATTGGTACCCTAAACATTTGCATTTGAATGCGACCCACAAACATTTGATTTGTCAAATGCACAACTAAATACATAATCAAATGCATGCGTAATTCTTTGAATAATTGTTATTGTTAGATTCACTTTCACAAGGTGCTCTTTGAAAAAGTACTCTGTAGGTCAACGGGTCAATGGTCAACTGGTCAATGTATGAGTTGTTATTCCTACCAGCGTTTCTCTACGGGGGTCCTCGGCCCACTGTGGGGCCGCAGAGAGCTGCCGGGGGGTCCGAGATGGCAGGGCAACATTCTTATTTTAAATTACATGATAATGTTTTAATAAAATTTAAGTTTCTGACCTAACTATGAAAACGGCGACTTATAGCCGTCAAACTTCTCGCGTATCTACACACGCACGCACGCACGCACGCACGCACGCACGCACGCACGCACGCACGCACGCACGCACGCACGCACGCACGCACGCACACACACACACACACACACACACACACACAAACACACACACGCTCACATCACGTTAGCAAAACCATAAACTAAACGCAAAGCTCCACGATTACTATAAGCAATAGTTTCGCAAGTGTTTCACAGAAGTGAATCCGCCAGGTGCTACTACAAGCAGCGCCTCTTTGCGGATTCATTGCGGAGTTTTGCGGCGAACTTTTTAGTGCTGTGCATCATCAAACGGAGAAGAAAATGGACATATTTATTAGTCGTCCATTCTCCTCAAAACAAGTGCCAGTAAATACAAATCCACATATTAATAAGTCAGATGACGAGCCAGACTCAGAGGCCACAGCGACTGTGAGTCAGACTCAGAGGCCACAGCGACTGTGAGCAAAAGGCAAAATTGCTCGAATAACGCTAGCCATGCAAAAAATCAAAAATATTGAGACAATTACCTGAAATATGGCTTCGTAGTATGCCCCACGAGCAGAGGCACTCCCCAACCACAATGTGTGCTTAGCTCTAAAATGCTGCTGAGACATCTCCATACGAAGCATGGCCAGTACAAGGATAAGCCCAGAGTATTTTTGAGCGTAAGGCAAAATAACTGAGTAGTACGCAAGCGGAGATGAAAGCCACTACCGCTGTGGACAAGAAACTGGTTAAAATATCATTGTGGTTCAGAAAATTAGTCAACCGAAGAAATCTCATACTATCGTGGAAACTTTGATTATGCCTTGTGCAACTGAGCTTATCAGGGAAATGCACGGAGAGGAGAAAGCCAAATCGCTGGCGAAAATACCGATATCAAATGACACTGTTAGACGCCGCATCTTATCTACGTTTGAGGACATAACGGTACAATGGACCGCGCGCCTCCGTGACAGTGACTTCGCCATACAATTGGATGAGTCGACAGACGTGTCCAAAATGTCACACCTACTGGTAAGGGAGGACTTTTTGTTTTGCAAAGAGCTTAGGACGACTACAACGGCAAAGGACGTTTTAATACACTGGTTATGAACACTGCCGTGACCATTGTGAACTTTGTTAAAACAAGAGCCACAAACTCCAGGTTATTCACCGCACTCTGTGAACAAGTGGGCGCTGACCACCACTCACTGTTCATGCACACAGAGGTGAGATCGTTATCCCACGGGCGGATGCTCAAACGTCTTGCAGACATATTCAGTTAAATAAATAAGCTCAATAAAACGATGCAGGATGCAAATAAAAACACCATTGCCCAGCATGAACGAGTCGAGGCATTCAAAAGAAAACTAAAACTATGGAAAACTCATCCCTCACCAGGAACCACAGTTTGAACAGATGCATGCATTCATTCTGGGAAGAAACATGGATTCCAGTGTCATCAAACATTGGACAAATTTAACAGTATTTTCCCTGAACTCACAGAGGAGCAAGCAGCTTCTTACCAGTGGATTGCAAACCCATTTACTGAAAACATCGAGGAACAACTTCCAGCCACTTCCCCATCCATATTCTTGGAAGAGCTCATTAACTTATCATCTGATGGCACCATGAGAGCTCGTTTCAATGAAGTACAATTGGAAACATTCTGGTCTTAGTGTGGTGCTGAGTTACAGGCATGTCATGATGCAGTAATGAAGGTGTTAATGCCATTCAGCAAAAATTATCTACAAAACTAAATACAGGGTCAGGTTGACCATTGAAGATGACATGCGTGTCTGGTCGTCAAAGGTCTCCCCGCACATTGATTGTATTATTGGCAGACACAAGCAGCAGTTCTCACACTGAGTGACTAGAGCTTGTAGTTAAACTGATATCAACCCAAGTTGACATATTGATATAATGTGACATTTATATCATTTAAATCTGTTTGTTTGATTAGTAATAGTTAACAAGTAGTGTAATGGCACTAACAACAGCAAACACGTTTTCTGTTGATATTTAATAAACACATACTTTTTAAAAGCAATAATCTTATGTGGAGGGTCCTTGAAATTTGTTATTGGGCACAGGGGGGCATTGGAGACAAAAAGGTTGAGAACCGATAATTCATACCACATGGAAAGACCAATTGGTCTATAAGTTGATGGCTTCAGAGATTATATGTTCATTGAAACAAATCAAACAATGCAGACAAATGACTCCCATGTTGGCACTGTTGGGGTGGGTTGGGGTGGCGGCCCATTGGGGGAATAAACATTAGCAATGCCAGCCCTAAATATTTTTTCAGCCAAATAGAGTGAATAGTGGTAGCTGTAATTATTCACCAGGTTATCTTTCCAGTGACCCCACCAGTGGACAGTCTATTGTCTTGGGTTCCCCTTCCATTCTGGCCTACCTGGAGGATTAGGTTATTAGGACTTAGTGGTTATAATAATATACTACTGTATTTATTAAATAAATTAAGAATGTGTTTGTATAAATTACGTTGTTTTTTCTCCAAATAAAACAAAACGTTAATATAAAACCAAACATTTTAAATTAATGCATTTGTAATGTATAACCAAAACATTTGCATTTGAATGCAACCCCAAAACATTTGCATTTGAATGCGTTCCTGGAAAATGGCATTTATATTCGCATTTGCATTTTAATCAAGTGAAACATTTGCATTAGCATTCAAATGCGTTAACATGCATTTGTGAACAGGCCTAAGTCGTGAATACAGGTTAAGACAGCATTAAATTGCAAAGAAACATGAATATAAAAATAGCATTAAACTAAATGCTTGTGTCGAAAATAATAATTCCGCAGTCCACTAAATCACTTGCTAAATTTCAAATGAAACGAAATGTTATTTTCCATTGAGTATACGTGTACTCGTTGAAAATAATGAATGCTGTACATTTAATGTTTATGTTTGTATATAATTGTATCTGCACGAAAAGTAGTTGTTGCCATAAATAGTGCAATAACAATACAAAATAAATAGTGCAATAACAATACAAAATAAATAGTGCAATAACAATACAAAATAAATAGTGCAATAACAACACAAAATAAATAGTGCAATAACAATACAAAATAAATAGTGCAATAACAAAACGTTGAACATAAAATGTTTCACAACGTCAACGAATCGGTGAAGTTCTGCTGTCAATGTCTGAGCATGGATGGTTGTTACCTGGTCGTGAATCTAGAGTAGTTCTAGAGGAAGACAATCGCCCTGCAATGTTCTATCTTTCACTGCGTTTCGGTGCCTTCAGACGAGCCATGCGACGGGTTCCTGTGCAAAGGTGGAGAGTACTGCATAGACACGGAGGGTCTGCTATGCAACCCGCTACCCCGCTACTGCATCGACGCCACCTTGCGCTGCAACAATCTACATAACTGTGGCGTCAACGACAAGAGTGACGAGAAGACGTGTACGTACCCAGACACTATTACCAGCTTGGGCCAATATTGGCAAATAACGGAAGCCGGACTATTGGCATACCAACCTTGGCCCAACGTTGGTTGTACGTCAGTAGCCATTGTACAGCAGTAGCTTGGGGTGCTTCACTTGGACCAATGGTGGTGTACCAACATTGGACCAATATAACGTCATATATTGGACCAACATTGGCCCAATAATGGACCTTTCCAGTGGTGTGCCAATACTGGTTGGGCCAGTATTAGCCCTGTTGATATCCCAATATTGACCCAACGATGGCATGCCAACATTGGGCCGATATAGCAACATACATTGGACCAACATTGGCCCAAGTTGGAAATGCGGTGTGGGAATCACCCATTATAATGACTGGCCAATTCCAATATACCCGGCAATGCGCGGGGCGTGACCTACATTAAGCTACGGAACGGTAACATGTCCTGTCAGGCAGTGGCGATACGTGCAGCCATTGAAACCGTAACTCGGATTAGCAAGCACAAGGACGTGTGGTGTAAAGATATTATTGATAATAATGGTGGTTCTGGCAACTGAGATGATTACGATGATGATGGTGATTGTTATTATAATGACAACGACGACGATCATACGTAAGTTATAGCTTTTATAAACTGTTATCATGGTGGTGACAATCATCACTATTATAATGGCGACTATGACAATGACGACGATAATGGCGATGATGATGATGATTATGGTGATGATAATGATCATAGTTATTACAGTGGTTGTCATCGTAATGGTCATAACTATTATTGTGGTTGTCATCATCATGATCATATTAATAATCATTATCGCGACGACTATCATGATTATATTCACTGTCTCCATAGAATCAGTCGAAAGAGAAAACGTCCAACCTTGAGCTCGGGCACTAAGGCATGTTATTGTTTCTACTCGCCAGGTCTCCCAGAGCTTGTCTTAATTATCCTCTCCGTCGTGTGCCCGCTCATATTTATCGTCGTCGTCGCCACGGCCGTAGTCATGTGGCGTCGGAAGCGCCTCGAAACCAACGGCTCCGCCCCGCAAACGACCAAAAGCCCGGACATGTCGATGAAGAAACTGAACGGCGCAAACAAGGCGCCGACGAACAAGGACATTTTAAGCGCGGTGCT
Organism: Lamellibrachia satsuma; assembly: GCA_033239005.1. Classification (NCBI taxonomy): domain Eukaryota; kingdom Metazoa; phylum Annelida; class Polychaeta; order Sabellida; family Siboglinidae; genus Lamellibrachia; species Lamellibrachia satsuma. Next base: position 18,637,103 of record BSQZ01000002.1, read on the forward strand.
CAAACACAGTGGCTCCTCTGGCGGCGGGGAGCGTCACAAGATGGCCAATTCGTACGTGAATCCGCCGCCGTCGTTGGGGTCGATGAAGAGCCCCGTCAACGACCTCGACTATTATCCGCCAAGGTCGTTCGGGAAGGACTTCGAGCGGAAGGAACAGGACCGTGCTGATTGTGAGTCGTCGGCATCACAGGAGTCCATTGGATGGGTGCCGCCCGCGTATAGCTCTGTTGTGAACGTGAACCAACAGAGCTTCTCCGTGACCGTGTAGCCAGCTATGGCGTTCGTCAAGCAGGTGCTTATGACTTTTGTCAAATATGCTCAGTCTAACATGGGTACGGCAAAGCAACGTCGGTTGTAAATGTGGCCGTCACAGAAATGTGGATTCCTAACATTGTTGTACAAGCGATACCTGCTGCATAGTCATGTGACAAAGTTGTTAAATAAACGACAGAGTCAATCTATTTTTATTGACATTGTGCTAATCATACAATTTACATAATTGTCATTTTTGCAAGCCATAAATCGGCATCGTTATTATAATACAAATATGTATTCACTTTCTGTTACTTGAATGGTGTTTTCTACTTACGAAGGAAGGGGCGTCAGTATGCCAGTTAAGGTATATTTTGACGTCAATGCACCTATGTACGTTCTGCAACTGTGCTCTCACAGAGGGGTTTGTCCGAATTAACATGAAAACTTCCGCTTGTGCGCGCAAGGAACATTCTAATTCCACCTGCTATTATAGATTAATCTACCCATTTCTCCTCATTCTTGAACGTTTTCTAAACGTGGACTGTATTACAAACATATGCAGACAAAAACAAAAAATTAGTTCGGACTAACCATGTGTGGGCACAGTGTGTATTGCCCCATTTTGTGCAGGCACTAGTGTGATTATAAATTGAGGCTAATTGCCACTCCGGGTTTCATAGAGTTTCACGCAACTGAATATGCATTGCGCGACCGCGTAGATGTGTGAGAATTTGCTGAATTGTATACGTTTGGAAAATAAATGCCATTTTAATCCAACCGTATGCAAACAATAGTACTTATCCCAACACTACTGTATGGATCAGAGTCACGCACCCTGTACCGTGGACACACCAAACTCCTCCGAACTATATTGAACATCAAGTTGCAGGACTATGTCACCAACCATGTTGTCTTTCAACGGGCTAACATATCCAATATTAACTCGGTCTTACTGCAACACCAGCTTCGACGGGCAGGTCCTGCCGCCTGTCAGATGTCAGCATCCCCAATGCGGTCTTCTTTGGGAGAACTGTGGAAAGCGTGCTAGAGGTGCACCTCACAAGCGACACTACGACTCTCTGAAGCGGTCACTGATTACAGCCGGCACCAGTGGCATATTTAGGGGAGGGCATTGGGCCGTGCCGCTTTGACTTCAATGTTTCATTTTGTTTCGGTAACCTGAAAGAAAAAGAGACCGCCTCCCTGATGTTTACTACTCCTGCTACTGGGCATGCCCTCGTGTGCAGAAATCGGCCTAAACAGTCGTCAGGGCATGTCGAGCTGGACGAACTACCGTATTCCCCAATCGTCAGATACGACGAACTGTCGAGACAGAGATACAAACAAAATGACACCTTTTAATGGCAATGTTTGCGTGTGTGTGTGTGCGTGTGCGTGTGCGTGTGGGTGTGCGTGTGCGCGTGCGCGTGCGTGCTTTGGTTCGTGCGTGCGTATGACAGAAGGGCAATTAAAATACCAGCCAATAAGGCCACCACGTGAATTACCACAAACATTCATCATCATCAATATTTATGTATTGCGGAAAACTAAATAATGTTCACCTTCATCTCCTAAAGGTGCTGGTCTTTAGGCCAAATAAAAACTGCAGAACAAAGATGCAATACCATGTCCGCAGATGAATAATGACATTATGACATTAAGTGAAATAAACATTTGTTACTGTGGCAGCGGCGGCGATATTATGAATTTACCCTGCTCTTTTGAAAGAACAGAATAACATTTCCAATGAATACTAACCTGCTACAATACGCAAATGTTCTATTCAACACAGAACCAAACCAGTGCTTAAACATCAATAACACGCACCAGTACCTCAAGCTCCACAATTATCTAGGTCACGTCAATTGTGTACGTACGTGGTTAATACGGAGTCATGAACTGTATAAATGGAAGAAGACGAAAAAAGAAGTTATCATTTATAATTTTCTGAACTAGCTCACTGCCGAGAACGCTGTCGCCACCTATTGACTACTCGAGTACTACTTCACGTAAAAGAATTTATTAATGTTAAACCTGTAGCCTCAGCCTCAGCCTCAGCCTCAGCCTCAGCCTCAGCCTCAGCCTCAGCCTCAGCCTCAGCCTCAGTGTGTGTGTGTGTGTGTGTGTGTGTGTGTGTGTGTGTGTGTGTGTGTGTGTGTGTGTGTGTGTGTGTGTGTGTGTGTGTGTGTGTGTGTGTGTGTGTGTGGGGGGTCGTATTTCCACAAAGCAGAGGTCGCCACAAGTACTGTGTCACACAGCATTGTCTACATATTCAATTGTGTCATAAAATAAGACAAAAGTAAAACAGTGATTAACTAATTTAAGTGTGCAGTGAGATTTAATGAAAGCATATACATATGGAAACACAATAGGTGACAGTCCATAACTGTGCGAATTGAAACATGTCATATTAGCTAGATTACAACAGTTGTGGCCTGCAGAATTACAAACACAACTGCGAAATACCAACGCTGACATAATAAAGCAAGGGCGTCATTGCACCTGTTGGAGTTGATACTAAATTGAATTTACTGTAAGAACATTAATTTAATGATATACTGTTATACACATAATAATTTATAGATATTGATTCCAAATGACAGCTCACATAAATACAATTTCCAGACTCCTACATTTGGTATGCAAATGATACATATTACTTAATCACATTTCCTGGGTGATGTATCTATTAAACAAAAATTATTCAATTTATAAAAGAAATGGATTTCACCTATATTGTCACCCAGCTAGCAGAATGACCAGCACCACCAACTGAAACATAAAAACAGTATAATGCCATTTAGAATGCAAACATGCAATCACATTGGCTGCATAACAGCATTGTCTACATAGAAAAGAGCTACTAGAAAAATGGTGTTTAAGCAAACTATGTGGAGGGTTTATAGGCGTACCAGAAAGGATGAAGACTATGCAAATTACAAAGAGGCACTTAACCTAGCTACAACTGAAATTAGAAAATCTAAAAGAAATTTTGAAAAACAATTGGCAGGTAATATAAAAAATTACAGCACGAATTTCGATGCTTATGCAAGGAGTAAACAGAAAGTTCGAGATAAGGTCAGACCACTGGAAAACAACAGGGGAAACATAATTTCAGAGGGGTTTCAAATGGCAGAGATCCTGAATGAGTATTTTAGCTCAGTATTTATCACAGAAGATATCAGCTCACTTCCAGTTCCATTTACTAAATTTGAGGCAATACATCAGAACATTTAGAGCAGTTATTTGTAACTCCTGAAATGATAGCAAACAGAATTAAGAAGATGAAAGATAATAAATCACCTGGAGTTGATGGGATACCACCAAAATTGCTTAAGGAAGTTGTTGAGCAAATTAGTACACCACTTGCAAAATTGTTTAACTTGTCACTAGAAGTAGGAATAGTTCCTTCAGAATGGAAAGAAGCAAACATTACGCCACTATTTAAGAAGGGATCGAGGAACAAGCCAGAAAATTACAGACCAGTGAGTTTAACATCAGTTGTATGTAAATTACTCGAAACATTAATTAGAGACCACATGCTAGAATTCCTTGTAAAACATAAGTTAATAAATACATCTCAACATGGGTTCATAAAAGCAAGGTCATGTCTAACCAATCTCTTATGTTTTTTTGAAGAAATTACAAAGTGGGTAGATGACGGGTCACCAGTGGATGTTTTCTACTTAGATTTTCATAAAGCTTTCGATAAAGTGCCACACCAAAGATTGATTCTTAAACTAAAAGCCCATGGTATAGGTAATGGTGTAATCAACTGGATAGAAAAGTGGCTTACACACAGAAGACAGAGAGTAATAGTAGATGGTGAGATTTCAAACTGGTAATCGGTTTTGAGTGGGGTACCACAGGGATCAGTATTAGGCCCTATACTGTTTTTAATATATATATGTGTAAATGATTTAGAAGATGACATATCCAGCAAAGTACTCAAATTTGCAGATGACGCAAAAGTATTCAGAAATGTTACAAATGATACATCTCAATGATACAGATAAACAATGTTTACAGGATGATCCAGATAAATTAGTTAAATGGTCAGAAAAAAATGGCAAATGTTATTAACTTTTGGGAAGTGTAAATGTATACACATAGGACATGGAAACATGGACGAAGAATATAAAATGGGGGATACTGTACTAGGTAGAACCACACAAGAAAAGGACTTAGGAGTAACATTTAGTGCTGACATGAAAGTTTCAGAGCAATGTGGGATTGCTGCTTCAAAAAGAAATCAAATTCTATGGCTAATTAGGAGAACTATCATGTATAAGGAGAAACAGCTAATTGTACCCCTGTACAAAGCAATAGTTAGACCACATTGTATTCAAGCATGGAGGCCGTATCGTAAAAAGGACATAGACAAACTAGAAAGAATACAACGAAGAGCAACCAAAATGATTCCAGAATTGAGAGACCTTGACCTTAGTTACGAAAGTTGCTTATTACAATGTGGATTGACAACACTAGAGACCAGGAGACTAAGAGGAGACCAAATAGAAGTATTTAAAATAGTGAACGGTTATGAGGATGTTGATAGGAATATGTTCTTCAAGCTTAAAGAAGGCAGTAGAACAAGAGGACACAAAGCAGCATTCGTTAAAGAGCAGTGTAGGTTGGACATGAGAAAGTACTCTTTCTCACAGAGGGTGATAAATGAATGGAACAAACTGCCAAATGATTGTGTTAATGCTAGTAGTGTGAATATGTTTAAAAATAGAAAGACAGATATTTGATAATGGTGGGCTACATATAGATGAGAAAATTGTTGGACTGTCGATAAGCCAATGGCTTCCTTGTCTACTTGCCATCTGGAACGTGTTGTTTGGGATGGCAATCTTGTTAAATCTTGTTAAATAACAATATGCAGGGTGAATCCAAAGGTGACACCAGGATATTATATATCACATCGTGAGGTGATAACGTTCTTCAACTCACGGTTCCTGGCGAACAAGTCCACAGTGTTTACCACGTCGACTGGGATGTCATAGTGGATGTGCATGAGAGCAAGTGACGAAAGTATGTTCTGGCCCGTGCTGGCCCACATGGAAGTGTGTTTGCGCCAAACAAAACGAACACACAAAGCAAGTTGCTCTTGGTTGTGCGACGTCACTTCGTCAAACAGCACAGCATGGAAGTGAGCATCTTTCATCTCGTTGTGACTCACATCTAGTATTTGTCTCTTGTTAATGGCCTCAATCCGCTCGTTCTGGCTTTACGGAGAAAGGTATGTGGCAATGTCCGTGTGCGGTACATCAAGGCGTTGTCGCAGAAGGGCGTAGCTTGCTGCTTCAGAAAGGCCAGGAAGTTATCTGGATTACCTGCAGTTACCAAAGATTCTTCATCTCCACGGAGAGCAACTCACGGTAGACCACAAAATAAAACAGCCTCGGTTATCTTCTTCCACACATGACGGTTGTTGCAACTCTCGAAAAAAAGTTAATTCCAGCGGTTGTGGTTGGCGAAATATCCCTGGTTGGTATATAATATCCCTGGTTGGTATATAATGCACCGACAGACGACTGCTTTTGTTTGCTTTGTGTACTTTTTTAAACATTTACATTTAATAGATCTGGACCATTATTTTTTTCCAGTTTCAGATTTGTTAACTTGGTCCTTACTTCGGAGGGTAAAATTTCCAAATTGTACAGTGTGCATTTTACATTGTTGACGATGATTTGGTAAAGTGTATAGTGTAGCTCCGGAACCATTTATTTGGTCGACTAACTTTTCTTCATATTGCAGTTTTGTCTACTTTAAGACAGTCTGTAGCTTTTCCGTGTATAATTATGATCAGGCACCCATGGGCCGGGATGCATGGGGTACGATGAACCGGGATGCATGGGGTCCGATGAGCCGGGATGCATGGGGTCCGATGAGCCGGGATGCATGGGGTCCGATGAGCCGGGATGCGTGGGGTCCGATGAACCGGGATGCATGGGGTCCTATGAGCCGGGATGCATGGGGTCCGATGGGCCGGGATGCATGGGGTCCGATGAGCCGGGATGCGTGGGGTCCGATGAACCGGGATGCATGGGGTCCTATGAGCCGGGATGCATGGGGTCCGATGAGCCGGGATGCGTGGGGTCCGATGGGCCGGGATGGATGAACTCTGAATTGTTCCCTAAGGTACTAGAGCACTTCATTGAGCACACGGATGTATCTGTAACGAAAGGTGGCGTTCTAGTCGGGGATAACCATGAAAGTCACATTTCTGTAGAGGTGGTGGAAATGGCGCGAGAAAATGGGTTGTTTATTGTCGCGTTCACCCCACACTGCAATCATCGATGCAGCCCTTAGATGTAGGAGTATATGGGCCCTTTAAACAATACTTCAAAACGGCTTACGACTCTTGGATGTTCTCACATCCAGCTTAGACAATAACCATTTATGATGTTGCAGAACTAAGTAGGCAAGCGTTTGGTAAATCGTTCTCACATTGCAACATAATGTCATCAGTCAAAGCAACCGGTATCTATCCCATGAACAGGAATATATTCCCCGACGACTCGTTCCTGTCGGCGTCTGTCACTGACAGATGCGTTGATGTGAATACACCTGCGACAGAACCAGCAGCATCGACAAGTCAAGGATCACCAGCAGCATCAACTCGTAAAGGGTCACCTGAGTAATCTGAGAGGCACACGCCTGAGGACCTATGGCCGTACCCGAAGGCAGCTCCTCGAAAAGCAACTGCAACAAAACGGAAAAAAAATCGCCCGTCATCAGCGACACTCCCGAGAAGGAAGATTTACCAAACAGAAGAAAGGTAAACATTGTCTAAAAACCAAAGAGGGCGAAGAAAACATGTCTACCTTTCGCACAGGACAAACATGTCGACTCGGACGCGAGCAGATCAGGAACAGGTTACACAGACATCGATAACGGCAGGCCAGGAACAGGTTACACAGACATCGATAACGGCAGGCCAGGAACAGGTTACACAGACATCGATAACGGCAGGCAAGATGACCGGGACATACGAGACACGGACGTGGAAGATGAACGGGACATACGAGACACGGACGTGGAAGATGACCGGGACGTACGAGACACGGACGTGGAAGATGAACGGGACATACGAGACACGGACGTGGAAGATGAACGGGAAATACGAGACACGGACGTGGAATGTGAACGGGACATACGAGACACGGACGTGGAAGATGACCGGGACATACGAAACACGGACGTGGAAGATGAACGGGACATATGAGACACGGACGTGGAAGATGACCGGAACATACTAGACACGGACGTGGAAGATGAACGGGACATACGAGACACGGACGTGGAAGATGAACGGGAAATACGAGACACGGACGTGGAATATGAACGGGACATACGAGACACGGACGTGGAAGATGAACGAGACATACGAGACACGGACGTGGAAGATGAACGGGAAATACGAGACACGGACGTGGAATATGAACGGGACATACGAGACACGGACGTGGAATATGAACGGGACATACGAGACACGGACGTGGAATATGAACGGGACATACGAGACACGGACGTGGAAGATGAACGGGACATACGAGACACGGACGTGGAAGATGAACGGGAAATACGAGACACGGACGTGGAAGATGACCGGGACATACGAGACACGGACGTGGAAGATGAACGGGACGTACGAGACACGGACGTGGAAGATGAACGGGACATACGAGACACGGACGTGGAAGATGAACGGGAAATACGAGACACGGACGTGGAAGATGAAAGGGACATACGAGACACGGATGTGGAAGATGACCGGGACGTACGAGACACGGACGTGGAAGATGAACGGGACATACGAGACACGGACGTGGAAGATGAACGGGAAATACGAGACACGGACGTGGAAGATGAACGGGACATACGAGACACGGACGTGGAAGATGAACGGGACATACGAGACACGGACGTGGAAGATGAACGGGACATACGAGACACGGACGTGGAAGATGACCGGGACGTACGAGACACGGACGTGGAAGATGAACGGGACATACGAGACACGGACGTGGAAGATGAACGGGAAATACGAGACACGGACGTGGAAGATGAACGGGACATACGAGACACGGACGTGGAAGATGAACGGGACATACGAGACACGGACGTGGAATATTAACGGGACATACGAGACACGGACGTGGAAGATGAACGGGACATACGAGACACGGACGTGGGAGATGACCGGGACATACGAGACACGGACGTGAATGATGAACGGGACATACGAGACACGGACGTGGATGATGAACGGGACATACGAGACACGGACGTGGAAGATGAACGGGACATACGAGACACGGACGTGGAAGATGACCGGGACGTACGAGACACGGACGTGGAAGATGAACGGGACATACGAGACACGGACGTGGAAGATGAACGGGAAATACGAGACACGGACATGGAATGTGAACGGGACATACGAGACACGGACGTGTAAGATGAACGGGACATACGAGACACGGACGTGGAATATTAACGGGACATACGAGACACGGACGTGGAAGATGAACGGGACATACGAGACACGGACGTGGGAGATGACCGGGACATACGAGACACGGACGTGAATGATGAACGGGACATACGAGACACGGACGTGGATGATGAACGGGACATACGAGACACGGACGTGGAATATGAACGGGACATACGAGACACGGACGTGAATGATGAACGGGACATACGAGACACGGACGTGAATGATGAACGGGACATACGAGACACGGACGTGAATGATGAACGGGACATACGAGACACGGACGTGGATGATGAACGGGACATACGAGACACGGACGAGGAAGATGACAAGCAAAGTGAACATCATGCGGACCTCCACATCCACAAAGACGACTATGTAGTTGTTTTTTGCTGTTGGGACAAATAAAATTTATCCTTATCCTTATCCGTATCATACGCTGGTGAAAAAAACAGTCGTTCATTACATCAACTTGCTGTTGGAGGAGGAAGACGAGGACGGAGACATTGAAGTTCGCTTCTTACGGAAGGCACACAAGATAGACAATGCTTATGTAAATCCGCTTGTCGAGGACATCCATGCTGTGCCTGTGACGTCGGCAAAGGGAGTGCTTCCCAGACCGGTACACGAGTAGAGAGAACTACAGGAATTAAGCGGTTTTCTGTAAACCCGGGACACAACCATATCAAGTAGGAAGAGATGTGACAATAAGCTGATACATAGGTTGCAGGTAGCTTGGGTAATTAAAGATAACTTAGACAATTGGTATTAATTACAAACATTTGTTATCCCCCCTCAGAATGAGAGTAGCAAGCCTGGTGTCGCGATAATCCTTTATGTGCCAGTAGTGGCAATGCAGTGTCTCCAAAAACGGTGAGAATTACAGGAATTAAGCGGTTTCATCAACCTGAAAAGTTACAATGAAAACTAGGAAGATACTTGATAGTTAATTTGTTGTAGGTAGACTGGTGGTAATTTTCTCAAGAAGCGGAGTTATGCGTAACATGCACGTACAGTAAAAGCGTGAATGTAATATTTTATATATATATATATATATATATATATATATATATATATATATATATATATATATATATATATATATATATATATATATATATATATATATATATATATATATATATATATATATATATATACATATATATATATATATATATATATATATATATATATATATATATATATATATATATATATATATATATATATATATATATAGAACAATGAGTTGAACATAATATGTTCAACTCATTGTTCTATGTGTGTATATATATATTATACTTTTTATTACCATAAATGCGTGGTACATATTCTGCACGTTATGTATATTATGTATGTTCATCTCATTGTTCTGTTTTAAATGTAAAATTGGTATTCTGGCTCAAGGAACCCTATAAGTGGGGTCCCTTGAGCCACTTGAGTGGGGTCCCTTGAGCCACTTGAGTGGGGTCCCTTGAGCCACTTGAGTGGGGTCCCTTGAGCCACTTGAGTGGGGTCCCTTGAGCCACTTGAGTGGGGTCCCTTGAGCCACTTGAGTGGGGTCCCTTGAGCCACTTGAGTGGGGTCCCTTGAGCCACTTGAGTGGGCTCCATTGAGCCACTTGAGTGGGGTCCCTTGAGCCACTACACATGCTTCCAACTTGCATATACTTTGAATTTGACAAATCCCAGCCCGATTAATTTCTAGACACTCTTGGGGGACATTTATATGTACGACAGACATTTTTCATGTTAAAACATACATAGGTTTTTGTTTTATAGCTAAAAATGTGAAAAGTGGTTCACTTCTATGATCACCCAGAGCAAAGCTTTCCTCTACCTCGAGTTTGTCAATACAACTGGGGTCTGAAATGCATACAAGGTCGAGGATCTTGTTACCTCTAGTTGGTTTATCTATACAACTGGGGTCTGAAATGCATACAAGGTCGAGGATCTTGTTACCTCTAGTTGGTTTATCTATACAACTGGGGTCTGAAATGCATACAAGGTCGAGGATCTTTTTACTTCTAGTTGGTTTATCTGTACAACTGGGGTCTGAAATGCATACAAGGTCGAGGATCTTGTTACCTCTAGTTGGTTTATCTGTACAACTGGGGTCTGAAATGCATACAAGGTCGAGGATCTTGTTACCTCTAGTTGGTTTATCTGTACAACTGGGGTCTGAAATGCATACAAGGTCGAGGATCTTGTTACCTCTAGTTGGTTTATCTATACAACTGGGGTCTGAAATGCATACAAGGTCGAGGATCTTGTTACCTCTAGTTGGTTTATCAACCATCTTAACCAAAAAGTTGTCATTTAGAGTATCAATGAAACTTTCTTTAGTTCGCTACTTCCGTCCCCTTTGGACCAATCTTTCTTCCCAAAATAAAAATTCCAAACAAGGAGACAACTCGAATGTTCAATCGTATTTATTGAGTTGTTCTGATCGTCTTCTGGTCTGTAGCATTCTCCAACTTGCCACTGTACATTAGGGTGAGGGGATATGGTAACCCATACGATTTCTGCACCTGCATTGCCAGGTATGAATAGTGTTGGGTTTATATTATCTTATATTAATAGTAGTACTCCTCCTCTGTCTTCCACTGTGTATGTGTCTGGTGTGAAGTACTCCTCCCCTGTCTTCCACTGTGTATGTTCCTGATGTGTAGTACTCCTCCTCTGTCTTCCACTGTGTATGTGTCTGGTGTGTAGTACTCCTCCTCTGTCTTCCACTGTGTATATGTCTGATGTGTAGTACTCCTCCCCGTCTTCCACTGTGTATGTGTCTGGTGTGTAGTACTCCTCCCCGTCTTCCACTGTGTATGTGTCTGGTATGTAGTACTCCTCCCCTGTCTTCCACTGTGTATGTGCCTGGTGTGTAGTACTCCTCCCCGTCTTCCACTGTGTATGTGCCTGGTGTGTAGTACTCCTCCCCGTCTTCCACTGTGTATGTGCCTGATGTGTAGTATTCCTCCTCTGTCTTCCACTGTGTATGTGCCTGGTGTGTAGTACTCCTCCCCGTCTTCCACTGTGTATGTGTCTGGTGTGTAGTACTCCTCCCCGTCTTCCACTGTGTATGTGTCTGGTGTGTAGTACTCCTCCCCGTCTTCCACTGTGTATGTGTCTGGTGTGTAGTACTCCTCCTCTGTCTTCCACTGTGTATGTGTCTGGTGTGTAGTACTCCTCCCCGTCTTCCACTGTGTATGTTCCTGATGTATAAAAATGTATTCTTCGGTGTTTCTAAAGCATCTATGATGCGGTGGTGTGAATTCTGAGTCGGCAATGTCTGAGGATAGCCATGTTTCAGTAATGGCTATAATGCCTGGATCTTCCTCCGATATAAGAAATTCCAGTTGTGTAAATTTGCTTCGTAGGCATTGTGCATTAAAAGGGGATATTTTAGTGGTAATGTCTCCTTTCCGTTTTTAAGATTAGTGATGTGTACATATTTACAAATGTCTTCTTTTGTTGAAGTTGATTTTGGTTTTCTAAGTTTGGTTTGGTGGGATGTTCACGATCCGACCAGTTCTGATTTTGAACCTGCGGTTTTGTTGCTCTTGTTTCTGTTAACTGAGCCCACAACGCGATGTCAAATTCCCTCTCTAGTTTGGTTTGGTCTGGAACGATGAAGACTGTTTTTGGATTGTACAATTCTGTTTTTACATGTCTCACTTTTGCAGATTTTCTCAGTATTTAATTCTTTGATTTTTTGTTTTTTAGTGTAACCCTGAGAGGTCTCATTTTTTGGTTCCCTTCTTTTTTACCAAGTCTCACTGTGCTTGTAATTTCGATCTGGTGACAACCTATGTCTTTGAGCATCTCGCTGGCTAGATCTTGATCCTCCTTTTCGTTGTTTTCTGATAGGCCTCTTACCACTATATTTTTTTCTTCTAGGGATTCGTCCCTGACTACATAAATTTTTGGTTTGTTTTCGACATGTCTATTGGTATTTTCGACATGTCTATTGATAGGCTGGTTACTTTGCCCTCTAAGCTTCCTGCTTCTACTGCTAATTGGTTGGTCATAACTTTGTTGGCTTTTGTTTCCATTTATTTCTCTACTTGCTCAAGCCGGTTTTTCATTTTTCTAGAAATGTGATGCATCTCTGCTCTATTTATACGTCCGTTGCAATAGCTGATATGGCCATCACTTCAGGGGTCATCTCAGAACATCAATGTCGGTTATTAGACGAAATTACTTACTTTTGGGTGGAGGGGGTCAGGGGTAGTTTCGACTGTCGTCGGATATCGATGTTTCACACCCCCTCACTTTGTTGGTGCACACGGAGAAAATGATTACACCATTTCGTTCTTCGTTTTTTGCCGTCACGCTCGCTGTGGGGAGCGCTGGTCTAATGGTTAGAGCACCCGCCTGTCGATCGAGAGGACGGTGGTTCGATTCCACCTCCGCCGTTTCGAAGCTTGGGCAATTTCGTTCACCCCACTTTGCCCGTGTCTTTCGGAAGAGACACTAAAAGCCGTTGGTCCAGACTCTAGCGTTAGTTCAAGATTGGGCTGTTTGGAGTATAACTACTTGCGACTTGAGACATACAAAAATGGCAACACCGAAAAAAACGCTTCGTCAACCTACACTTTTTGGATCACCAAAAGTGACGTATATCTTCAAAAAATATTATTGTTATTCAAAGTTAATGCACATAGGCAAATGATGAAATGATACAGTGTGAATCGACGTAGATCGACCGATACTTTTAATATATTGATATCATCATATCAATATTTATAAACTTTGATCTGAGGGGGGTGGGAGGCGGAGGCCAAATGAAAGTTATTCCATCTGTGGTAGGACATTGATATTCTGAGATGACCCCTTACATTTGTCATTGTTGACGCACACCCGTGTTGTGGCCTTCCTTACATAGTTGTATACCTCAGTAGTTATAGTGTGCTTTTGGGGGATCAAAAGAGTCGTCCAGTAAAGAGGTGTCCAGTAACTTCCGGTATAGAGGCCTCTGGGTAGCCCCCAGCGCCCCCTAGCGGTGACCTACATCCACCACGAGCGCCCCCTAGCGACTGGAGATAATCCTAACGGTCATAACCTTGTGTGTGTGTGTGTGTGTGTGTGTGTGTGTGTGTGTGTGTGTGTGTGTGTGTGTGTGTGTGTGTGTGTGTGTGTGTGTGTGTGTGTGTGTGTGTGTGTGTGTGTGTGTGTGTGTGTGTGTGTGTGTGTGTGTGTGTGTGTGTGTGTGTGTGTGTGTGTGTGTGTGTGTGTGTGTGTGTGTGTGTGTGTGTGTGTGTGTGTGTGTGTGTGTGTGTGTGTGTGTGTGTGTGTGTGTGTGTGTGTGTGTGTGTGTGTGTGTGTGTGTGTGTGTGTGTGTGTGTGTGTGTGTGTGTGTGTGTGTGTGTGTGTGTGTGTGTGTGTGTGTGTGTGTGTGTGTGTGTGTGTGTGTGTGTGTGTGTGTGTGTGTGTGTGTGTGTGTGTGTGTGTGTGTGTGTGTGTGTGTGTGTGTGTGTGTGTGTGTGTGTGTGTGTGTGTGTGTGTGTGTGTGTGTGTGTGTGTGTGTGTGTGTGTGTGTGTGTGTGTGTGTGTGTGTGTGTGTGTGTGTGTGTGTGTGTGTGTGTGTGTGTGTGTGTGTGTGTGTGTGTGTGTGTGTGTGTGTGTGTGTGTGTGTGTGTGTGTGTGTGTGTGTGTGTGTGTGTGTGTGTGTGTGTGTGTGTGTGTGTGTGTGTGTGTGTGTGTGTGTGTGTGTGTGTGTGTGTGTGTGTGTGTGTGTGTGTGTGTGTGTGTGTGTGTGTGTGTGTGTGTGTGTGTGTGTGTGTGTGTGTGTGTGTGTGTGTGTGTGTGTGTGTGTGTGTGTGTGTGTGTGTGTGTGTGTGTGTGTGTGTGTGTGTGTGTGTGTGTGTGTGTGTGTGTGTGTGTGTGTGTGTGTGTGTGTGTGTGTGTGTGTGTGTGTGTGTGTGTGTGTGTGTGTGTGTGTGTGTGTGTGTGTGTGTGTGTGTGTGTGTGTGTGTGTGTGTGTGTGTGTGTGTGTGTGTGTGTGTGTGACCTGTACTGACCAGGTAGTGACCGTGACGATTCATACGTAGTAATTATAGGGTCATTAGTAATCAACTAATTAATAATAGGGTCGTTAATTATATCAACTATCAAAGGGGACTAATGGAGACGAGAAATCAACGCAACACGATAGGGTACGAGTGCACACGTATTTTATTGAGTATAATACAAGCAGCATGGCGATACATCAAGCGTGGTAGCGTGTAATATCACTACAACTACAACTACGATGAATATATATGAATCGACTTGCGTATGTTGACCATCGCGCCAGAGGTCGTGAGCTTAGGGGTGTTTCCACCGCGCCAGAGGCTCGAGGATGACGACGACGAGGCGACTTGCGGATGTTTACCATCACGTCAGAGGTCGCGAGCTTACGGGTGGTGCACCACCTCGCCAGAGGCTCGAACGATGATGTGGTGTACTGCTGCTGCTATGAGCGATAATACAGTGTACCACAATATCGCAGCTGTTTTAAGCCAATCAAATACGCGGCAATCATTAACTACTGAATAGGTGCCGAATATATCATCAGTCTCTGTAAGATACACGATAGTAGGGTATACCCTTTTTCAATAGTCTCATCCAATCGAACACTTCAACATCGTTATTGACCAGATTAGTGTGGAACATGTTTACGAAAGTCTTCATAGAAGAACCTTTACAACGAAACATTACATAAGCAACACAATATTGTCCGCAAACGTTAGACAGAGGACTCTGAAGCCTCTGGGTATTATGAGTCCATTCGGAACAGTGTTTGTTCAGGAAGGTGCGGAACGCCGCGTAACGAGGCGGCAGTCCGTACGAGCAGAAGTATTCGCCGCGTCCGTCGGCGTCCAGGTACAGCGCTATCCAATGTTCGCCTGGTTCGTCGCCGTTGTCGGTGTTGCACACGAAGGCTGCGGGCAGAGTGCCGTCTATCGTAGTGGGTAGTCCGTCTCTGGGTACGACGCCGCGAAATATAGTTCTGGTGCACGGGTCCACTGCCAGTAGTCTAGCAATCTGCAGGGTGTCCATTTTAGTAGTCGTAGATGACGTTGCGATTCTTGTCGATTTCCAGCACGGACTCGAGCTCGGCGTAGGCGACGACGTTCACGGTGTTCAGCAGCGCATTGCGGAAATGCACTTCTATGCGCAGGTTGCCCTTTTGTACTAGATGGAAGCAGGGACCATCGCACTGATCGGGGTCAGGTCGAAACCGAAGAAGGTGTAGCCGTGTCGGTAGTCGCTGCGAGTCAGTCCGTTCCCTTCGTCCTGCCACAACTTACCGGTCGACGAGAACAGACTCATGTAGCTCCTGACAAAGAGGTTGTCTTCGAAATTCGGCTGGAAAGGTTTGGAGGGTATCTGTCGTCCGTCCACGTACACCGCGAGGAAGCTGATGGCGTTGTTCTTGGCGTGAAACGGATTCTTGTCGTACGCTCCGTTGTAGGCATCGTTATCGATGCAGCACAGCACCAGACGTTTCGGCAGGGTGCCGAGGAACAGGTTCTCGTACGTGTGCGAGCGAGTGCCGGCAGGAATGGAGTACACCTTGCACTCGACGGACCGCATCGGATACTTGACCGTACTCTTGTCCAAAGCCTTGACGTGTGCTATCTGCACGCTGGGATTCACGGTGACTTTCTTTGCAAACAAGCAGGCATTGACTATTTGTATCTTGTAATCGGGGTTGACTCCACCAGCCATGAGTGCAAAAGCAGGTTTACTACGCACCAGTCGGATCTTGACGTCGACGCCGTTGATGAGGAATTTATCCTGCAGAAAGAGGTCCACGTGGAGACGGCCCATCATATCGACAACACGGCTCCTCAGGATGTTCTCTCGTCGAGCCACGAACCCTTCGTTAGCTGCGGGTCCGTCGGCTATCTCGACGGCGTCCATGCGAGTGGCCGTGTCCTTGTGCCACAGCTGACTCGTCAGTTGCGTGTTCTTGGCATCTGGACCGTAGCTGAGCAACGTCTCTATGAGGGCGCGATACGCATACGTGTTGGTCGAAGGGGTCACGAGCGTATTGTTCAGGGAGACGTCGGCTTGACTGATCAGTGCATGCAGCCAGTTATTCACCGGTCCCACGGGATCGGCCAAGTCGAGATCGTCCCCGTTGGCTCGTGTCACCTTCGCCTGCACGTGCAGTATCGTGTTGGCGAGATCCAGGTAATCGTCTCCCGATCCGGGTATGAGGAATTCTATGGGTCCACCCGAGTCCAGCGAGGACAAGGGCTGATGTTCCACTACGTGACTGTCGATGATGCTGGTCTGAGTGGGGGGTACTGTAAAGAGATCCAGCTCGCTCTTGACCCCTTCACACGACTGTTTATGTACGAATGCCATCGTCGTCGAATATGTCGGCCTCGCGTTTCGCGAACGTCTGTCTCTTGCGTCGTCTCTTTGCTAAAGTGACTCCTTTCTTTGGCGGCACGCGTTTTATACGTTTTCGAGGACGCACGCCAGGAACCACCATACGCATCAGATTCCTACCGGCATCTGTGACGCGTCGTTTGGTTGCCTTTTTTATGCTCTGTCCAGACATGACGTCGTCGGCTATGCGCACGCCGGTCTTCAACGCCCCCTTTCCCAACGCCACGGCACCTCTCTTGATGAGCGGCATGGCGCTGCGCAGCAGACCGGTGAACAGACTACCTAGTCCATGTCCCCGCTGGTATTGAGCACCGGCGAAGTAGGGCAGCGCACCACCTGCCTGACGCGCGTAATACTCGTTGTAATTCATCTTCAGAACAGTCCGATCCTGCGCCGTCGAAAATGAAGTGTCACGGTCACTCTACCGTACTCGAATGGCACGCGTCGTCCTGTGTCGTCCCTTATATCGATTTCAATCGACTTGAAGTGCGAGTACAACAGAGGCACGTAGTGAATGTTAGTGAACCTGTCGGATACCGTTTCGCCGTGACTTCCGACAACCGGGAGGGCTCGCAACAAAGGCGCGACAGTGTCACCTACTATGCGAGACTCCACGACGTCCGTGTAAACGTATATGGTATCGAACCCTTGATCCATCTGCACCACGTGGTTGGCCTCTTTATGGTAGGTATACGGATCATCGGGAGTCTCTTTGGGTGGCACAACCACGGTGGCCGACGGTGTGAGACCGAGATTCCGTCCACGTAGACTCGGGTGGATGTACGTGCGCTCGTTTGCATTGGCCAGCGCTTCGAGTAGTTTTGGTGGCAGTGGTGTCTCTGCTGACGGCGACGGTGGTGGTGGGGATGCTGACGGACTGCTGACCACCGGTGGTTCGAAACCTAACATTCGTCCCAACGCACTGCGGCGAGGTACAGTGAACTCGGTGCCTGGTGTCATGTGCATAGTCATTTTTTGAGTGACGGGGCTGTAGGTCAACTTTGCTCGTATCTTATCCGTCGCCATACTGTCAAGTCCCCTGTTGACGTGATCCATCAATGTCACGGGAGTCTTGTAATATCCAGCACTGATCCTTGCACTCGGGGTTAGACCCATAGCAATAGTCTCGTTAAGGAAGAACCAGGTGTCGTACATTCCTATGTTGTACCACGTATGCGGGTACTGTATTTCTGCCACCCCGCATTCCCACTCGCCAGTCAGATCGATAAGTCGAGGTAAGTATGTGATGTAATGAGCCAACGTATTGTTGGGATACATCTTCATGGAAGCGTTGCTAGGCAGTGTCAAGTAGAAATCAGTCGCCATTACGTCTCAACGTGGGATTGGGGAGCAGGTAACCCAAAGAACTACTCAACAGAGCCGTCCACAGAGTAGAATTCTCGTGACCTGTGGTCAGATTGTAAATGCTTATGAGAATGACCGTAAACAAGATGAGCACCTGACACAGAAACACTATTTCCTCTTTAGGACACGCGGTACCGAACAGATGCCAAGGAGTGCTACTGCTACCGCTACTGTCCTCTGCGTTCTGCGCGTCAGTACTGTCCTCTACTACTACTACGTCCTCTTGTTCCTCCTGTTCTACGACGGTGAAGTCTCGTGTTGTCGTGTCATGTGTCATGTCTCGACTGAAGTCTTACCGAACGCGTGGCTAGTCTTTATAGTAGACTGCACCAGTGCCTTGGCATCGATCCAGCTGTTGAATTTGGAGGGGTAGCCGAACCATTTCACGAAAACTTGATTTCGTCCACCTACCTTGCGACGATCCAGGACCTCTTGTACGTAGAACAGTGTATCGGGGGGTACCAACACTTTCTGCAACTCCATTTCGTAGAAGGTACCTTCCAGTACTTCGCCGAGATCGTCCTTCAATCGATACACGGGTGGAGCAGAGGGATGAACCTCGTGTATCGTGAAAATCTCTTCGCTCCAATTCGCCGTGTACCCCTTTTCGAACTCACCTTTGTACTTGCTGATACGTACGCGATCCGACACGCGCAACTTGGGCACGCCCTTACCGTCGTGACCGTACAGTCGCTGCCACACCTTTTCCTGATTACGGTAACTCACCTGTGAAGGAGCCATGCCGATACTGCGGTGGTAGCTGTTGTTGTACGAATGCACCAGGTCCTGAAGGATGTTGATGTATCGCCACGTCTGGTGTTTCGTGAAGTATCGCCACATGCGTGTCTTCAACGTCCTGTTGAATCTTTCCACGATGCACGCCTTCGTCTCCGCGTTGTGCGTGGAGAAGTGATGGATGTTGTGCTTCTTCAATAGAGCCTGGACGGATCTATTCAGAAATTCCTTTCCTTGGTCTGTCTGCAACATCTTTGGCCAGCCTTTGCTGAACGTGCTGTCAAGTGCCGCTACCAACGACGCCGCGGACTTGTTCTTCATGGGAACACACCAGGCCACTTTCGAGAAGACGTCGATCACCGTGAGGAGAAAGGTCATACCGTCGTTGTGCTTTTTCAAATGCGACAGATCGACGAGATCGGCCTGCCACTGCTGATGCACCGCTCACGATGACGCGTCGTCTCTCGAAACGACGTCTAGCCGGCTTGTGTAGGGTATAGGCGTCCTGTTCCGACAACCATTCCGCGACCTTTTTCTTGATATGTGCGTGACGCGTCGCAAGGCATCGGGTCCGCCGTAACTACCTACCCTTTTCGGATCGAAGTAGACCGTCCTAAGTGCTCGTTCTTTCTTCGGTGCCATTAAAAGAGTTCCGATGGACTGACGGTTGTGACGTTTACTGCGCAGCACGGTGCGCAGCACGGTTCGTGACGAGTAAGAAAGAGTACGCTGACGTACACCAGAAGCCCCACTACCACACCCAAGACGATGACGAATGATCTATATTCTAGTACTGTGATCATACTCTGCAGAGCAACTGTTGTAAAGATTTCGCACTATGGCGTCAGCAATCAAGTACAGTCCAACGCAAAATACTGTAACGACGACGGAACGGTAGTACGCGTCCTGTGGATCGTTCGACATCGCAGTGCACACTGAGCTGTGGACACGTGTTGCAACGACTTAAATGTCTTCCCAACTAGCCAATGACGTCAGTGCCTTGCGTTGACGTTCTGGAGGTGGGGTGAGCATGGAATGTTCCATTTGTCCGCGTCGACGAGCGAGGGGTGTCCAACTGAGCGATCTTCTTGCGCTACCACCACCACCACCAGAGCGAGGAGTAGCCGGTATTCGACGACGACCTGGAGTGGATGTGGTCGGTGTCGGTGCCTGGCGTATGTAGTCTCTCCTGGCGACGTTACCGACCAACTCCATGGGCAGGTTCATGGCACGGAGTTGTCTTGCAAACGGTTGCCATCCCGTCGGATTGGTCTTTCTCTTGCGCAACACATCGTTCACGAGATCCACCACGTTACTTCCGGCGATGGGCACACCCTCGTGTATCAGTTCGCCACGGGCGGTCCAAGACATGTTTCTTTTCATGCGTTCCATCAACCGTCTGGCTTTGCCTTGCATGGTCTTGGGAACGGTATCCACGACGTCGGCCTCTATCTCGCTAGCAGGAGCTTCCCCCGGCCCCGCCCCCGCCTCCGGCCCCGGCCCCGGCCCCGGCCCCGGCCCAGACTCGTTCACTGAGATCACTCGTGTCGGTTCCTTGGCGTGTTTATCGGACAAGACGTTATACCGTTGCAACACCTCATTATACAATGTTACCTTGGTCCTGTCGTCGAGGTCCTTTCTGTCGAGGATGGCCGTCATCTCGTCATCGAGAGCTCGCACCTTCTTACCTAAGGTATCCGTCGGGGGTGGGGGTGATCGAAGCGTGTCCAACATTCGTGGATCTACCAAGGCCATCTTGCGTGCGTGTTCCATCTAACCTCCCGAACGAAGGTGGCGCGACCTGGTTGCTTGCGGGAGCAGCACCTCTCGAAGCAAGGGTAGAAACACCGAACTTGCCAAAGGTGCTAGGAAGGCCGATAGGAACCCTCCGCTCTGTCCCTCGCCGACCTGTCGGTTCAGCAAGAGGCGTCTTCTTCTACCAGCCGACGTTCGACTGTGAGCCAACTCCCGTAACCTCTTCCTGTATTTACTCAAACGACGCCTCTGTAATGCAGACAATGGAATGTTCTGTTTTAATATGTTGTAGGCACACTCGGCTAGCGCACACAAAAGATCGGCGTCAGCGTTTTCGATGATGGCTCTTTTCAGTTTGTTGTTCTTGATCCTGTTCAGCGCCTGTATGCATATAATGTGTCTCTTCACCAGGGCAGACATGGTGGGAATGAAGAGACTATCCACGCGTGCGGTCTTTTTATACCTTCGGCAAGTACACGTACTGAACACCGTCGTCTGGAAAGATGGCCGTGCGCAGACGCATGTCCTCGGGCGTGTCCTGCTTGAGATCGACCAATAGATAGCCGTACGGTACCGAGGTGGCGTCTTTAAAAGCCTCTTGAACGAATTTGGCGCGCCCCGGATACATCTGTCGAGCCAAGTGCGACATCTGCGATGCGTCACGAGGATTCTTGAACACCACCATGTACTGAGAATTCAGACTGATGGTACGACTCTCTTTGTTTTTGGGGAAAAGGTTCTGTACGAGATACAGCACGGACGTGTTCCTGTGGTGACTCTTTTTAGTGAACAAGGTCGTGACCCGTTCGTCCGTTTCTGCCATGAGATCGTCTATGACGATGAGGTTCCTCGTCGACGAATCGAACATGCTAGCACTCGGCAACCCTTCCTCGAAGCGCACGTCCATCAAGTCCATCGTTGCGTAAGCCTCTTGCCATTCTCCGTAACACCACGTGATCCGTTCGGGAGGAGGATCGATCATCGCAGCAGCGTGACGTAGCATACGCGTCACGAAAGTACTTTTGCCGCATCCCGTCGGACCGGCGACGATGCACGTGAAAGGATGTTTCCACCGCGCGTCCATGGTCGCTTATGAAAGACGACCGCAGTGCATCGTCCTTTTCTACACGTCCACCGGACCCGTGCTCACCCCGTCCTCGTGCACCACTCGTTTGGGATAGAAGTAGGTGAGAGCCGCTCGTTCCTGCACGTACGTCAACACGGTCGAGTGACGCACCCGGAACCCACGGTTCTTTCCACTTCCGCTCCGACGGTTGGTGAGCACCTCCAGGAACGCGTTCTTGTCGATGTCGTTGTGACGTTTGCTCAGTCCTTTGGTGCTGTATTTGTCGGTGGGTCCGAAACAATAGTACGTCTTGCTACACAACCCCACGAACCCGTCGCCGGACCATTCCACCTTGAACAGACCAGGTGTCCTCTTGTCGTACGCCCTACGCGCTTTACAGCACGCCTCGTCGCCGACCCACGGTCTATTGGCGAGTCGACAGCGCACGTACTCGTTCCGATGGTCGTCGCAACATTCGGACGGCAACCATTCGGAGCGGTGCCGGAAGTAATGTTCTCGTAGTTCCGGAGTCACGAGGGCGTCGACGGACTCGCCGGCCAAGGCCAAATAGGCAGAATCTGTATCTGTCTCGCAGTACTGAAAAAGAGGGCGCTCCAGGTACCTGTCGATGAAGTCGTAGTAGAACTGTAACATGCGCATCTTGGCGTACTGCAGAACGAAGAATCCCACGTGTACGGGCAGGGTGTACGTGACGGTCTTCTTGTTCATCTCTATCTCGTACGCATCGTCCACGATGACATCGAGTTGTCGGAATCTCTTATCGTTGACCAAGAGCGATGCCGCCTTCTCCTTGCAATAATTGACGTCGCGATGTCGATCCACGTTGGTTATGGTCTTTCCGTAACCCGAGTTCCCCAGCAACTTCATGGTATCTGCGATGATGGCCTTGTGCGAGTGGACGTCTCCTTCGCGTCGCGCCGCGGACACTGCATCGCCGAACCGTCTGAAACACGGGACGGGATCGTACTCGATGACCTGATACACGTGCGTCACCTCGAGACCGTGGTCCATGCACCATCGCAGCAGAGGCGTAGCAAGCAGGATCTTATCCCCTCGATAACTACCCACGAGCATGCGTCTCGGTGTCGTCATGATGTTGTGCTCCTCGGCGTATCGGCGCATGAACGGTCCGAGATCGTCGCGTGTCAGTCGGATGTTCTTGAACACGGGCTGCATCTCGGCAAAGTGTTCTCGCAATGCTTCCGGTACGCAAAGGTCACACTCGATCAGACCGAACACGGTTCCGGCACGCACGCCGCTCAGGATCTGTTGTGACGTCATCGTCCATCGTGCGTGACGTCGGCGCGGAAATGCAGCATCCAGAAGCTTTTTCACGACAGGATCTCGTCTCGTCTCTTTCCACTCGCATTCCCACATCTCTACGACTTTGACAAAGTGACGGAGGTAGACGGTGTTCTTTCGGGTCTCTTCGAGCAGTTCAGCCATGGGTTTCCCGTTGACCTCGTTGACCTCTTTGCCAGTGCACGAGTGACCATGGAAAAAACATCCGTGGTACTGATAAGCCGTTTTCGTCTCGCTGCACCACCCGTCCACCAGCAGTTTGCCTATTCTCTTCTCTCTACCGTTGATCTGGTGTCGTATGACGCGTCCCGTGCGTTCGGATTCCCAAGTCAACCATTCCGCGGCCATCTGACCGTACAGCTGCGCCGATTCCGGTCGGAAATCTTTCTCTTCCGTCGTCGCGTGTACCATCCCATAGGCATGTCTTGCATGAGTGACCACAAGTACAGGGCATTGGCATCGTATCCAACGATGGACCTACAAGGACGAGCGGCCTCTCCGTACTCGTTCTGACGTAGCGTGGTGACCCCTTTCTCGTGATAGCGATGAAAAATGAGCGAAGCCCCGCCAACCACCACGTGATCTTTGACGAGATGATGAAGATCTTTATTCTTCTCGTTGAATATGGTAAAGTAGGTCTTCTCGGGAAGGTCGTTGAACAGGTAGAGCAAGGTCAGACCAGGTACGCTGATGCCTTGCTTGAACATGTCTATGCCACGTTGTTCGTAGAAGGCAAACTGTCTGTCGATGGCCTGCAGAAAGGGAACCACGTCTCTGTTGTTGTACCAGACGAGAAAGTCTCGCAAAGTCGTCATGGAATTATCGCGCCAGGCCTCTTGACAACTGGCATAATCCTCGTCGGAGATACCTTCGTTCTTCAGTCGACTGAAGAAGGCCTGTTTCGATGGAAGTGCAGTGTCGTCGAGTCTCTCCAGACGGTCCATGTACTCGTACGGGAAATGACCTTTGTCACCTCGCATCCGTACGCCTTCAGATACTTGTCGTAACTGAACCCGGGAGCTATGTAGTTGGTCATGTCTAGGAATTTCAGCTGATCCGTCGAAAGACACATGAAAGTGTTGTTGCGTTTGATGACGAAAAAGTACCGACACCCTCATTCTCTTCGTCTTTGTCGTCTTGTTCTTCTTCTTGTTCTTCTTGTTCCTTTGATCCGGTGGATAAGAAGTAGGGTATGAGAAACTGTTTGATGGCATTGAGATCATACTTACCCGAATTGAACCCGATGACAGGTAACTGATGCATCCAGCCATAGAGTTGTCCCATCAGCTTTTTTGTATGGATTGGTCGTCGGACGAGATTTCTTCTTATCGATGGCTGATCGTGCAGCCTTCTCAGTTTCGTCCCATTTCGTCAGTTCCTCTGCGAGTTGATCCAAGACATCTTCGTACGAGTGTTTGATCTTGTCGTACGCGGCGTCACTCATCGCTTGTAAGATATTCATCATTCTACTCACCAACTTGTTGGTGTCTCCGTCCGTGACGAGACATTGCACTCGCTCGTGACCGGGGACGTTGGATGCTACGCTGACGCTCAGTGGAACGTGACGCGCCACCCAGTGGACCTTGTCACTGTCCGACGGAAGTTGTTCCGTGTCGAACCAACACTCGAAATCAAAGGTGGCTCGATACGGATAGTAGCGCAACGATTCAGCCACGCGAATGTTCTCGTCGTCCAGACGTTCGAACACCGATGGTGTGGAATGGTACACGCCGCCAGGATAGACTCGACGCACACCTCCCGTACACGTGCGCTCGTGTCGATACAGCAACCATGCCTTTTTCCATAACGAGTCACCGCACTTCCGGCATCGATACGAGTTGCAGTACATGCAGACATCTTGGATGAATGAAAAATGTGTCCCATGAAGGTTGAGATACATTGTTTCGGGGTAGTTGCATAACGATCGACGAACCAGTTCGGCAGTCGACTTACCGTCCTCCTCATTGACAAGACGGTACACGCACACATTCGTTTGGAACGTGGTCTCTACGCGATAGAGGTCATCCAGCGTGACCCCTGTAAATTCTTCCATGGGTACGTGATCTCGATCGTATGTCTCGTAGAGCGTCTTCACCGCCGGTTCCAATCGATATAGATCGCATCCTCGATGCAGGGCCAGACATCGGAACAGACACAGGTTATCTTTGTACCTCTTGTTATGGATGGGATCCGTTTCCAGTCCGATGATGCTTTTCTTCTTCTTGATGTAGGATGGTAGAGAGATCATGCCTACACATCCTATAGGATGATCGATGCTGCGATTAACGAAAAAAGTGACATTCGTCACGAGTTCGCATACCCACGCAGAATCCGGTCTTTGATTGATGGCCCATTGCAAGAGGTCGGGTTCTCGGATGCGTTCGAGAAATTTATCAAAGTCCTTGCTGTTGGCGACGAGACTGGGTTCGTCCAGGTAGCGTCCACAGCAATTACAAGAGGTATGATAGTACTTGTATTGACCCGTGTTCTTGTTTCTCAGAATGAACCCGTAACTGAGGTTAATCTTGAACGCATTGGTCTGTTCCTGGAACATGATCTTCAAAGACGGTTCCAAGTCGGTCGTGTCTAGCGTGATTAATCTGTAATCGTACCTGCATTGAAGTGGACCTCTGAACACGTGGGTCCGTATAGCAGACCAGTGCGCACGAACGACATCTAGCAACTCCGTCGACAGAGTATCGGCGAAGGGAAGTCGATCAGGTGGGTCTAACGGATCTTCCTCGGTAACGAGTAGATGGTTGTGAGATGGGGTAGTGTCTTCTCTTGTTGATCTCTTTGGTGCTGGTGGTTCGGTGACGTCGGCACACGCGGTTCGTGCGTGCATGGTCAGATCGTAACGTCTTTCGAACTTCCGTCCGCATTTCTTACACGCGTAGACGATGCTTCTACTACTTCTACTACTACTACTACTACTACTACTACCTCTACATACCGACCTTACGTGACGCTGTAGGTTGTCATATCTCCCGAAGGTGGCGCCGCATTTCTCGCATGCGTATTTCGCTCTCTTTGCATAGTCGCTGCGTGGCGCCACCATAGGCGGTGCCATCGAGTATGAATGTAAGTCGCATGATGGCGTCGAGTGAGTACTCTGCACGTGACGTTGTAGTTCTGCGCACGTGTCGAAGGCGACCTCGCAGTGACGACACTGGTGTTTCCTCATGGCTGCGTCTACAACTGAGAGGGAATGGACTCTCAGTACATCTATATAGTGCGTGCGAGGTGGATAACATGTCAATCATTAATAAGAGACGTTCCTATTGGTCAATTACTAATTAACATGGGTACTATTGACCAATCAGCAATAAGAGACGTTCCTAGCTTGATTCCTATTGGTCAATTACTAATTAACTATTGACCAATCAGCAATAAGAGACGTTCCTAGCTTGATTCCTATTGGTCAATTACTAATTAACATGGGTACTATTGACCAATCACGAATAACCTAACATGAGTACTACGGACTCTCAGTACATCTATATAGTAGATGCGAGGTGGATAAGATGTCAATCATTAATAAGAGACGTTCCTATTGGTCAATTACTAATTAACATGGCTACTATTGTCCAATCACAAATGAGAGACGTTCCTAGCTTGATTCCTATTGGTCAATTACTAAAATGGGGAGTTCCTAACTTGGACACTTAGTATTGTCCACTATGTCCATCATAATCGACTACGGGTTTCCCTTTCGTGAAGAGGGGTGTCAGTCGTGCGAATAATGAAGGTACAACACGTTCCATTCCATTTTGACTATTTTATTCAATAGAATACATTGTCTATGAAATATATATACTGATATGAAAAGATAGGCTTCTCTATATATAAGTTGATGATGATGACTGACTTGTGGGTTTTTACACCACGACAGAGGTCACGTGTGTGTGTGAATAATGGCTGACTTGTGGGTTTTTACACCACGACAGAGGTCACGTGTGTGTGAATAATGGCTGACTTGTGGGTTTTTACACCACGACAGAGGTCACGTGTGTGAATAATGGCTGACTTGTGGGTTTTTACACCACGACAGAGGTCACGTGTGTGAATAATTGTATATAGAGAAGTCGATCTCTTCATGCATAAAGATTACTATATGTATTTCATAGACACTAATGATATATAACAACTACATAGATTAAAGTCAATAACAATTACTAAAGACACTAATGATATATAAAAAATAAATGCATAAGATTAAAGTCAATATAAAAACACTAATGATATATAACAACTACATAGATTAAAGTCAATAACAATTACTAAAGACACTAATGATATATAAAAAATAAATACATAAGATTCAAATCAATTACTCTGTGTGACACTAATGATATATATAACAACTAAATACATAAGATTAAATTCATTAACAATTACTAAAGACACTAAACAATTACTATAAATTCATTAACAATTACTAAAGACACTAAACAATTACTGTGTGTGTGTGTGTGTGTGTGTGTGTGTGTGTGTGTGTGTGTGTGTGTGTGTGTGTGTGTGTGTGTGTGTGTGTGTGTGTGTGTGTGTGTGTGTGTGTGTGTGTGTGTGTGTGTGTGTGTGTGTGTGTGTGTGTGTGTGTGTGTGTGTGTGTGTGTGTGTGGGTGTTTCAATCCTTTGTTTACAACATCCAAGGATTGAAACACGCCACTTCGTGTATTAAGTATGCTTGCATCTCCTCTGACAGTAGCCGAGTGCATCCTTCTGCACATACATTGACAGTAGCTTCGGCTACTGTCAGAGGTGTGTGATATGATTTATGCATGATGAGATGCGTGATTGCCTCTGTGATCATGATATTTGCTATAGATGGATTTAAAATGTTCGGATTGCTTGGTGTAGATTCTAATATAATTTTTTCGTTGCAGCAGCGGTCGCAGGTGCATGGCTGCTGCTGCTTCATGTCGGAGGATGGCGGTGTTATCAATGTCTTGTTCAGTGTTTCAAACGATGACGTCGACGACGACGATGATGGCGACGGTGACGATGGTGGCGACGCTGGTGTGAATGCGAAGGTGCTTTGTAGACACGACGACGACGGTGGGGGTGGCGGTGACATCGGTGCGGTTGGCGCTGTCACCGCCGTTGCTGCTGCTGGCGCTGCTGCTGACGCTGCTGCTGGCGCTGCCGCCGCTGCTGCTGCGGTTGGTGCTGCAAATCGACGTTTTCTGTCGAGCACCAACCGCAAGTCATTCGCAGCCAACGGCGGCAATTTTCGTTTTCGTCGCTGCTGTTGCGGTGGTGGTGCTATCTTGTCATCGTCGTCGGCGTCATCTGCTTTTTCGTACGCCTCGCGCAATTGGCGTAGACCGTTATGGATCTATAGACGGGACAACAAAAGACACACCTGTTTAATCAATGTCAGGAACTTCGTTCTTACCTGCATATAGACTGGCTATGGTCGCTCTGATCGTGTCTGCCATATCGACACACCATTGTCTTTTACCAACCCTCTCCTCCATCGCTATGACAACCCAGCGCATGACGTGATTGATCAGACCGGAAGACGGTACGTAATATTCACCTTCCGATAAATCTAATATACGCTCAATCTCGTTACATGCATAACGAACACAAGCTGCGTCTATCAATGTGTTGAAGGTGTTCTGGTTCATCATGGCTTCTGTACGATTTCGTATTCTGTCTATGTTCATTGCTGTCGCCTGCATATCGTTGCCACCACCACTGCTGCTGCTGCTGCTGCTGCTGCCGCTGCTGCCGCTGCTGCTGCTTATGGTCATAGCTGTTTCGCTGCTTACGCTAATAACCGCATCTTTATTTTCCTCGTCTTTTATACACAGAGTCGGTTCGGTAGAGGAAGTGATGGATGGTGTGGATGGTAACAGATTACGTTGTTCATACGAGTCTAACCACTGCTGTACCTTTTTATTCATGGTATTTTCCCAGTCCCGTATCTTTTCATTGCTGTTGTCAGAGCTGGTGGCGATGGCATTCTCTTTGTCTTCCTCCTACAAAGAGAATGCCTCGTCAAGAATTTCCAACTCTGACGCAATGTAGTTTACGTACTCCTTGTTGACACGCTTTTTAATGGTCGCTCTGACACGGACCCCCCTCAACACAGACAGGGCAGCCACCCGTTCGTCTTCTGACTTCATTGCAACGTACTGGTTCGCGGTGAAGCGAAGGATTTTAACTGCCAGCGTATCAAATACGCTAGCCCAACATTCACTGCCTATGCTGTCTCTCAGGAGGACACGCAGGTTGAATCTATACGTCGGAGACCGCTGCCATTTGTGTGTCGAACAATAGTAGCCCTTACTGGTACTACGCTGGACTCCTACGGAACACTCTGAGCATGCCAGATATACTACATATCTCTCCTGCCGTGCGGTAGACACTATGGTTAATGGTGTTGGAAACTTGTATGTTCCATCGCTTACCTCCGACTGCAAACACGTCAGGTTCATCATGTGCTCGTCATCGAAGAGCTGCTGTTGCGCGGCGGCGGCCATCTTGCTTCGGTAGAGTGAGAGAGAGACTGTCGAGTGAGTGAATCGCTGCGAGAATCGTGTTATGACAGTTGCAGCTACGGGTCCCTTATATAGCGGGCCGGTTGCATGGCGCGTCTGTGTTATATTTACCAGCTGGCCCTCTGGTATGTATTGCGCAATCACCGCGCATTCCTATCGCTGTGCGCGCCAGACTTTATGGCGCCTGTTTTTTCGAATGAACTCGCGGCAATTCACGAGTATCTGACCCAACACGTTCTGTCCACGCTGTCCAGTGTAAGTGGACATGCTCCAGTATCCCTCCCTACTTCTCACATTTTCCATTAACGGCGCTGGATATGTTTCTAATAATAGTTTGCGTAATGTCGTGTCGCGAAATTTAATAGCAACTAACGCTCTCATTACATATCGTCTCTGTTTGTTCCACTGCGCGCGTAACTCCTGTTTCTCTCGGATGGTCTTGCTTAGATATTTCGCCTGTAGTCCGGTTCTTGTGGCAAGCATTTTCTGCGCCGTGTCGACATCTCCATAAAAGATGCATTTCCTGTACTGGTATGCAGCTTCAACTGTGTTAAAAACATGACCCCATGCATGTATCCTACATGCGTAGAAATTGGATAGAAACGAGGTTTCTCCACGGAAGCGTATAGCAGGAGGAGTCATTCTGATTTTATGCTGTTTAATGTTACATGCACTGTACTTATATACATAAAATGCATGCATAAATTAATGCATGCATATATAAATTAATGCATGCATATATAAATTAATGCATATGCATTTATGTCCACCAGTTTCCATGCAGCAATAACTTCCAT
Source organism: Lamellibrachia satsuma (assembly GCA_033239005.1). NCBI lineage: Eukaryota > Metazoa > Annelida > Polychaeta > Sabellida > Siboglinidae > Lamellibrachia > Lamellibrachia satsuma. The sequence goes on from BSQZ01000002.1 coordinate 18,667,804, forward strand.
AAGTACATGGTGTTTTTATGCGTGATAAATGAGTTTTCGGATTCAGCGTTAGTTAGTTGACAAGCTTATCGAGGGAGGAGTTGTTTACTGTTTCATGCAGAATGTCTGGAATCGATACAACGTTGGTTGAGAACTGGTTGACTTTGTTTTTTACACGTGATAAATGAGATTTTGCTTTCAGCATCGATTCTCTGACACTTCTGTGACAGACTTATCGAACATGTTTTTCGTTGTGAAGGATGACTTATTGTTCTAGCGGATTTGGGAGTTGATTATTAGCATTCCAGTTTAATAATAATTTTATTATGGGTGTTTTCTAACATAACTTTCTGACTTTGATGGATTTGTTATTGTGTTATAGCAGCTTATGTCAGCTGTCTGCATTGTTTAGCGTTTCCTATATAAAGCCGTCCTCAGACAAGGTATTTCTTTATACACTTACCGCCATTCTGCAACCGTCGTTCTGCTGCTGCTGCTGCCGCTGCCGTTGCCTCTGACGTCATCACGATGCTGTCTAGTGTCGCTTTGCTTTCCGACTTGATGCAAGCCTATATCGAGATTGGCGTTGCGTTGAGCCTGATACTGTATCGATCGTAAGTACATATTGTCCGTGGCTGTTTGGTGATACGTACTCCTGTGTTTTTAAAAGGTTTTAAAAGTGTCTACATAACACACACAGTTTAACTTTAAGAGACATCTTTTATGCGTCTGTGACCTAGTTACAATGCCTCTTGCTAAGCGGCTGGTAGTCTGATTATAAATAGCACGCGCGCCGCGTCGGCCGAGCGAGGTCGCCGTGTCAGTCTTATCAGTTTTCGACGACCTAGTTTCTACGCGCTTCTACTGCTGTCGGTGTAGCATTACATACGCCGTGGTGGATCCAAAGTACACCGCTCACAGCAGGTCTACTCATAGTTTATTATTAACAGATGTGCATATGCTATTTAATGTATATACGATACTTTTAACACAGTCCTTTACCAATGGCTCAATGTGTCTTTCACTCTGGTTTTTCAGCTTCCATAGAATCCACTGGGCGTTCGTAATGAAAGAGTTACGTGATCGTACGCCGCTCGTAGTCAACGATGACATCGTCGACGATGGTTATCAGTCCGAGAGTTGGGACAACGAGTGCGATGACTACGCTGCATTTATAAACCACAGAAAATTATGGTCTGCTGTCATGGTGGAGTTAGGAATGATGCAGCCAATAGAGCGGGTTACCATGGAAATTGCCATGGGCTGCAATGCTATGGGTCAACAGAGACAGCAACCTGCTAACGTTTACGCCGCGTTGGTAAAACACAGAGCCCTGTGGCCGGCTGTCATGCAAGAAATGAAACTATTTAAATCACGTTCTCAGATAGAAATGGAAATGCTGTGGGGGTTTAACGATAAAGGGGAAATAGCAATACCACGTTCCGTGATAGAAATGGAAAAGGCGTGTAGGGGGTGCAGCAGTGATCAAGACAATGTAGCACAACGACCTACAAAACTTATTGACAGAAGAGGAAAGTCACTGCCACCACTGAACTTGTGTTGAAATGGAAAACAAGATGAACACTATGTTTCAATATATGACTTTATATGCTTTAACATGGCTATTTTTAAATGAACTAATGAAAGATATTTATATGACTTTATATGCTTTATATATGGCTATTTTTAAATGAAATAACGAACGATATTTATATGCTTTAATATGATTAAATATATGGCTATTTTTCTAAATAATTAATATGATTTTATGTGTTTTAATATGATTTGATATATATGGTTATTTTTTAAATAATGATATTACTATATTTATATGATTTTATGTGCTTTAATATGATTTGATATATATATGATTTGATATATATGGCTATTTTTTTAAATAATGATATTACTATATTTATATGATTTGATATATAACTATTTTTAAATAATTATATTACTATATTTATATGATTTTATGTGCTTTAATATGATGTATCGTTATTAAATATTAAAGTTTCTTGATGATTTCATTCAATGAGGTGTTGTGTCTGTTAGCAACAGGGTAACGCGGGGCACAACAAACCAACGGTTAGGATATCGCGGACTACATCGAACCACGGATTATATGTCTTGGAATAAAATTACTCCTCAAGGATCGGGGTAGCGCTCACATAGGGTAGCGGTCACTACGTTAGGGTAGCGGTCACTACTGAGGTCAAGGGTCACCACACATGAGATCAACAGGTCGGAATCATGTCAACATGTTGGGGTTATGACCGTTAGGGTTATCTCCAGTCGCTAGGGGGCGCTCGTGGTGGATGTAGGTCACCGCTAGGGGGCGCTGGGGGCTACCCAGAAGCCTCTATACCGGAAGTTACTGGACACCTCTTTACTGGACGACTCTTTTGATCCCCCAAAAGCACACTATAACTACTTACCTCGTCGGACATCCCAGTACATAGCTGGCATGTCCAACATCTACATATTACATATGGTCCATGCTTCCGAAAGTTCTTGCGCAAATCACACAGCTGGCTGTCAGATCGTCGTCTATTGGCTCATTTGCTACGGGGGTAAATCTATTTGTACCGGTCTTTTTCATAGCAGATGATTTTACGCTGCCTTTTCTTTTCTTTCGGGTTTGATCGGACATGTTGGTTTTATAGGACTTCATCAGTTTATTTAGGGTAAGTATATATGTATATATATATATATATATATATATCTATATGTATATGTATATGTATATGTATATGTATATGTATTTGTGTGTGTGTGTGTGTGTGTGTGTGTGTGTGTGGGTGGGTGTGGGTGTGGGTGTGGGTGTGGGTGTGGGTGTGTGGGTGTGGGTGTGGGTGTGTGTGTGTGTGTGTGTGTGTGTGTGTGTGTGTGTGTGTGTGTGTGTGTGTGTGTGTGTGTGTGTGTGTGTGTGTGTGTGTGTGTGTGTGTGTGTGTGTGTGTGTGTGTGTGTATACTTAAATTATGCGTGCGGTTGTACTGAGAGTACGTGCAGAGGTTTCAAGGCGTTGTGTGCAGGGAAAAAATTATCTGCCCCAGGATATACAAAGACGCCTTGGTTGAAATTGGCATGTTAATATACAGATGGATAAAATTAGGAGTGCAGTTCTACCTATGTTATCACTATGTTACCGAATTATTTCTAGCCATGCCTCAGCTATTTACATTATGCGCCTAACCGGAAGAAGAACTAAAATTATGGCGGGAAATGCGGATGGGTCAAAATACAATTTAAGATTGGATTTACATCGCAAAAACACCGAATTTACTCTAAGCAATACGGCATGGTAATCAGTATGTTACTGCAACCATATGATTACGATGAACAATGTCCTGTCACCACTGCAAATAGCAAAAAAATAACTAATCATCGGAGCTCGTATATAATATATACGAGCTCCGATGATTAGTTATTAGTTAGTTTTTTTGTATATTATACAGACATCTCTTAACCGGAACTAAGTCTATGTTTAAACGCAGGAAGGCATAGCAGTATTAGTTATTAAAGTACCTTATTATGATGCGACTGTCGTTCAGAAAATTATGTCACTGGGACTATAGCAAAATGTCCACAAGGCGTGCGCTCCTAAGAACTTCACTTCGGTGTCAACTTCGGGTTCTCGGGGCAACAACATGTTTGGACAAAAATAGACGCAGAAGGCGCGTGGTGTGGCTAAAAGCCTAAAACAACAGCAATGTAGAACGGTTGTTTTGCTTCGAAGGCTGTGCACAATGAATGCAATACCAGCGGCTAAAGTGTACGTGAAACCGGCATTTTACAAAGAGCAAATCAAACGAAAGCCGCCGTCGCCAGCCAACCATGAACATGAACATCCACATTCCGGAGCAGGAGCAAAACTAAAACATGTAAACGAAGTTCAGGTGGTTGGAACTGGGGAATTATTCCTGGCACCCGATCGGTGTAGGTTATCTGTTGCTGTACGCAGTCAGAAGTCAGACGTTGATGAAGTTAAGAACAGTGTCACGAGAAGACTTGATTACATCGTGCAAGTAATGCATAATCACGGTGTTAAGGTATGCTATAATGTCTTAATGACTAATCATTTGTTGCGTATATTTTTATATTCCTTCAAATGAGTAAATATAAGTAAACTGTTTTGTCCATTCTTGAGAAAACAAAATTCCTACCTGTTTTAGCCAAATGTGTTTACAGCCATCTAGACAACAACAACCGCTCATATATTCTGCACGCTTTTTAAACGAAAATGCTGGTGGCCAAATTGGCTCAAATGAGTAACCTTTCTTTAGCCAAATCCGATGTCATGTGGCCTATGGCCCAAATGGTCACCGATAGCGCTAGCCTGTCTGCCAGTTTTATTATATTAATATGTAGATTCAAAGATTACACAAGAGTGGACCTGGTGTCAAAGCAACCTGTTTTGGTTGTTCTGAGAGATGATTAATTTGCAAACCTGGCTGTGTTCACACTGTGAAGTTAGACTGAGCGAACTTCATAAGTACTTCTACTTGAGCACACAAAAAAGTTCAATAGGGGAGAGTTGCTGGGATTGGGACCCCTAACGATAAACTTGAATATAGACGCGAAAACAAATTGAATCGATGTAAACAATATACTAACATAGAGTTTATATGTTATTTTCAACAGCAAGCTATTAATCAAAAGAAAGCCATTGATGAATTTTGAAGAAAAAAATTATATTTAAAAAAAATTACAAAACGGTCCAATCGTGGCCACGGTTTCCTCGATTGGACCACCCAGTGTCTTCGATTCTACCAAAAGTAAAATGATTATATGGGACTAAGTATAATTATGAATTGATCTGTAAGTAACACATAGTGTTCATTATAAGAATAATCGTTATCATTAGCCAAATGCAATATACTAATAAATACCAGTGTTCATAATCGTTGTACTTCCATCCACCCTAAACAATGTCCCATGTCAACATCTTTTAGAGCCCTCACAACATGTTCTGTCTCGCAATTTCATGCACTGGCACAATTGAGTCTTTGATAACATCCATTACTCGTTGCACTATGCCTACATAGTGTCAACTACAATTTGTATTCTGCAGTGTCATCCTTCACAGGGCATCAGAATCTGTTCTGTCCCACAATTTACATGCACTGCACTGCCACAGTTTCTTTTGTCACATCCATTACTCGTCGCATTATGCCAGGGTAGACTTTACCATCGTACAAAATGGTGCTATGAACTCAGTCTTTGTAGTACTAGCTAAACATACATTTGTACACCATTTGGAGATCTGGGGTGAGAACATTTGTCCAAACTTGAATAAAGGGTCTGTGTGGCAATGTTATCATGTGGCAATTGGCAGTTTGAAAAAAGAACTCAGGAGTTCAGCTGAAATCAAAGATTACTTTGAATTCAATATAGGTTGCAGCTCCTGCTGTAACAACATTTGTTGTCTACCTGCACATATCTGAAACCATGCCCTTTGTGTGTGCTAGGAATGTGTGAAGCCATAGCCACCTCATTGGGGCATCTTCACAATTAGCAAATTGATTGCTACTCCTGCATTGTTTAATTGAGCAGGCATTTCTGAATGCATCAAATTATTAGCCAATTACTAACAGTTAGAATAACATGCAAACAAACCTGATCTTTTTGTAAGTTCGCGGCAGTAGATGCAATAGAAAAGTAACTTTAGGAACTAATACTTTTGAAAAAATCTCATCTATTACTATTACGGAAAAAACGTATATTACATATTACAGTTATTATTACTTATTACTATTACCACATCGTAGTATTTCCCAAATGGTCCGAAAAAGGTCACATCCAAAGGCTGGAACTGGTGAGTCGTGTATGGCGGAAGTGAGACCATGACCACTCCAGCTTCCCGAGCCATTTCAGTTGCGCCAAATTCTTTGTGTGGGTCACGTGGCTATCGAGTATGAGCACAACAGTCTCCTCCTTCGTTGGTTTAACACAATCTACGAAATGTCACAGCAAAGTAATAAACCCCTCATTGGAAACTTTGCTCCCGGAGGTCCACCATTTGTCAGTTCTATTTTCGTGTTTATATATGACGTTTGGTACTAAATTGATGTAAACCCTCATAAAGTCTTTGGTAGTCCGAAACAATGGAAATTTACATTGAACGAAATGTGTTCCCTCGATTAGACCACTTAGCAACTTCCTTTATTTGTAGTATTATAATTGCTCCCTTGTCTAATATTACTATGCAGTGGTCCAATCTTGGAATTTCATGTGCTAAAAATATTGCATTGTCATCACAAGCAGGCGACATCCACTTTAAAATTCTTATTATCGCCACATACTTTTGTGTCCTATATGCTTGATGGACACATATTTTCGCCTGTACGTATGACCAAAGGTGTTGTAGCAGCTGTATTGATAACTGATCACGGCCTGATTATTATGTCGGGGACATAGAAAACCTACTTTCAGTAATAAATATTTAAAGCGTACTGTTATTTCGTCGAAACTTACTGTGTCATCCAAAATGCCACTGATGAATGACGTAATCGATAGAGGATGCCACAGTATACAGTTATGTGGAATATACAGCACTGGTCCGATCGAAGAACTGGTCTAATCCCGGCAACTCTCCCCAAGTTAATTCAGATTTATTATGGACACTTATTTATTTTACTTAATCTTCCTCAAGTTCCTACCTTTCCACATTTGTTCAGCTAATAAAGACTATTGGATGATTGACATGAAATGTATGATAAAACAACATTCTGTGAAATGAGTAATTATATTTTAGATATCATATGTGTTATTTGCAGCGAGATGACATTGAAGTATCTAAGGTACTACAGCAGATTGACGGCATGTTCCACTACGATGCCCAGATTGTTTCCCTCTTTACAAATTTCTACAAGTGCCAAGATGTGTGTAACCTGCTTGTTGAAAAGCTTGACCAGAGTGTCCGCATTTCTCCACCAGAATTCTTCTCTACACCACAAAAAATGGAAACAGTAAGGTAAGTTGGAAAAATTAAACTCAATTCGCTAAAAGGTAACTACATTAGAAGGTGCTGTGTTTTATTATTACGGGCAGTGTTTTGGGCAGATTAATGCAGGCAGAGAGACATTTGAACTGTGTATGCACTATGTATACATAATTTTTATGTTTTGTACATATAATTATATATATATATATATATATATATATATATATATATATATGTGTGTGTGTGTTTTTAGAATGTTTGTGTTGGACATAAAATGAAAATAATTTAGTGTGGCATTCTGTCCAAAGTCAACCAAAATAAGACAATCTTGTTGCACTCATATTTTTGAATTCAACAAGTTTTTTTTTAATAGTTTGTGCTTTGTGACCATTTCAAATTGTGCAGATTCTGTAAATTTTGCCAATTTTAAGAAAACTTGAAGATATCTTGTTCTGCTGTATATACCAGTAACTCAAAAACTATTTGTGCAAGAACTCTGAGATTGTGCATGCTCATTCTCCATCATATAGATAGTACCTGACCTGCTATAGTTCCACTTCTGTGTGTTAGTTCTCCCACAATCTGCCATTGAAGTTGTGTGTTTTTATGTGTGAGCCAACACATTATTTTATACCCATATTTCAACAATAAAACATGTTAGAACACATTTGAATCTTATTACCAATAACACACCTACATATCTAGGAAGTTTGAAGTTTCTATCTTGATTAGTTTATGAGATACTGATCTCCAAAATTGATACATAGTGAAAAGTGGCCTATATTTAGCAGCAAAAAATGTATGTTGCATGGAGCTAAAATTCCAATTTATTTTTTTATATGAAAATCAGGTACACTGCTTGGGTACTGCACCATATTTGGGTTCCCTATTCAAATGCCTTCATGTTGGAAAACATATTTTGGATGGATGCGATTTGTGTTTTTATCTAATCAACAGATTACAACACAGTATCTATTCCATCTCTAGTAAGCAAACTGTAAATATTATTGTCAAATGAAAAAACCTGATGATTATTATGTACCTTTCTGATCTTTGAATTCTCCCTGCAGACGACAAGCCAGCCTCGTTGCGGTGAAGAATGCCAAGTTGAAGGCAATGGAGATGGCACACTACCTGAAGATCATGCTCGGTGATCCCATCCTTGTACGCGAAATCTCATGTGACGATGACAGCAATATTCTGCGAGATGTGTTGGACACTGATGGACCGACAACTGTGCAACAATATGCAGCTCAGGCAACCGTGCATGTCATCGTCAAAGTGCTGACTGTTTTCTCCATTAAGAATCCCAACAAGAAGAAGCCCCAGTAACTGAATGCAGCATCGTCGGGGTTTTAAAATAAGTCTGAATTCAGAGTTATTTAAAAACAAGTTTTGCAGCCCCCGCTGCTCTTGCATTGCAGAAACCTGATTGTGATTATGTCAGACTTGTACCAATATGATAATAACAACCGAATGTATAACTATAAACACAACAAAAAGAGTAAATAAGAAATAATACAAAGACTCGGTGTGAGACACTGTTTATTTATTCGTAGTACACAAGTTTGTACTGTTGCCATCATGTGTTATATCAGAGTCGACATGTTTTTATTTTTATATGTCATGATGTGCGTTACATTTTAGATATGATTAGCATGTGGTTTTTAGCATTGTATGTGCATAACATGAAACCAAGATTTCATCTGGTCTGCCACGGTTATATTTCTCTTTGTCTGACCAGGACAATTTCATGTTTTTTTCTTGGCATTTCATTATTTATTTATTTTTTACTGGCTTTAAACAATTTTATTTTTATTCATTGAGATCTATTACCTGCAATGTGCATAAACCAAATTCCTGTTTGTAGTTCACTTATTAATTGAACCTTTTTAATGGTTAGGCTCTGGAGTTATCAATTGCGGTTACAAGATGGTGTATCTTTAAGAACGATGTTGCAAAGCATGTACAAATAAAGATTGCTGGCAGCAGAATCACCATGCATGTTATGCCACAATAATATTTCTTTGTTTTATTATTTTGTAGAGTTTGCAGACATAAAAGTTGAATTTGGATAACCATAACTGATTGTAATTGATTTACACCAAGTAGCCATATGTATGTCAGGTATGGGTTAATTTCAATTGTTAATTTTATTTGTGGAATTAACTGAATTAAGTTAATTTTATTTTATTAGTAAACTTTTCCAGAGAGGCTAATTAAAATAAATTTAATTAATTAACTTTACCAAAAGGGGTTAATTTAATAGACAAATTCCCAATTAACTCTCAATGAAGTGTTCATTTAACAGTTGATATTACTGGATGGTTCACATCGATTTTATCCAGGTATTTCCAAAATGCCTGCAGTCACTATTCCAGTCACTAGCCTGAGAGAGATCAGGTTCAGACAAGTGTGAATGGGAGGAGAACAGCACAGAGCACATAATATACACTGTACCAACTTGGGTGGGCTGGTCAGTTGGGGACCTGTGGATTGGAGGGAAGTTCTAGACAATAGAATGTCCTCTGGTAGGTGATAAGTTGATGGTTAATCATGGCTTCTGCAAATCTCTGTTTAAAGTAAACATTTGGGGTTGGCAACTTGCAGCCATGTGGACCTGTGGGGCTATTAGACCTATGCATATGTAATGTTTGTGTGTGTACATATAACCGTTAATGGGATATGTAGATAAAGATAATGTAGCTTCAGTTTGGCATTTACAGTGCCAACTTAACTCAAAAGAATTATAGTGAGACATAAAATATAGTGTATACATATTTAAATGCTAGTGTGTAATGGGGGAACCTAATGATTCCATATAAAGCACTGCATAAATAACAACTTGGTGCATAGAAATTATATATGTAGTTGCCCGTTTTGTTAATTTGATGGTTGAATATAGGAGGAAACTCTTTCAATCCTTTTAGAAAATCCCCATGAAGCAATGTCTTAGCATGTAAATATTGTATGATCAAACCTCTTTCCAACAAAGTTACAAAACACATTTCTGTTACAAGTCTTGTGATTTCAGAACTATTTTAAATGTGTAAACATTTCATTAACTGAAACATTTGGGAGTTTAATTTACCTGAGAAATGTGTGAGGTTAATTTAATTGGAGAATTTCTCAGTTAATTGTAATTTAATTACTTAACTTTTCAAGTTAATTGCCTGATGTATGTATGTATGCTTGACACCCTTTTCATGTAAACAGCTTTTCAATATCGTACAATTGTGATCGCCAGATGGCGCCACATCTATTTCATTGGGCACTGACAAGCGACACCCACTCCGAAAGCGCGATAAGCTTTAATATAATACAGGAGGGCAGGCTCTAATACAATACAGGAGGGCAGGCTTTAATATAATACAGGAGGGCAGGCTCTAATATAATACAGGAGGGAAAGCTCTAATACAATATAGGAGGGCAGGCTTTAATATAATACAGGAGGACAGGCTTTAATATAATACAGGAGGGCAGGCTCTAATATAATACAGGAGGGCAGGCTCTAATATAATACAGGAGGGCAGGCTTTAATATAATACAGGAGGGCAGGCTTTAATATAATACAGGAGGGCAGGCTCTAATATAATACAGGAGGGCAGGCTCTAATATAATACAGGAGGGCAGGCTCTAATATAATACAGGAGGGCAGGCTCTAATATAATACAGGAGGGCAGGCTCTAATATAATACAGGAGGGCATGCTTTAATATAATACAGGAGGGCAGGCTTTAATATAATACAGGAGGGCAGGCTTTAATATAATACAGGAGGGCAGGCTCTAATATAATACAGGAGGGCAGGCTCTAATATAATACAGGAGGGCAGGCTTTAATATAATACAGGAGGGCAGGCTCTAATATAATACAGGAGGGCAGGCTTTAATATAATACAGGAGGGCAGGCTCTAATATAATACAGGAGGGCAGGCTCTAATATAATACAGGAGGGCAGGCTTTAATATAATACAGGAGGGCAGGCTCTAATATAATACAGGAAGGCAGGCTCTAATATAATACAGGATGGCAGACTCTAATATAATACAAGAGGGCAGGCTTTATATAATACAGGAGGGCAGGCTCTAATATAATACAGGAGGGCAGGCTCTAATATAATACAGGAGGGCAGGCTCTAATATAATACAGGATGGCAGACTCTAATATAATACAGGAGGGCAGGCTTTAATATAATACAGGAGGGAAGGCTCTAATATAATACAGGAGGGCAGGCTCTATATAATATAATGAGAGCCTAAGTGATTGTTTTATCGAAAGCCGGATGAGGTTCGTGATGTCAGTAACGTGGAGCAGATTGAACTGTCATCAGGTACATAAAAGAATGTGAATCAGTAGAGAAGCTAATAGAGTTCATCGAGTGTCCAGTAGTCACAGGAGGCTGTACGTCAGAAGGTTGTTAGCTGTCTTCAGGGTCTCACACTGGGTCCAGCGCAGTGCAGAGCCCAGACTTATGATGGAGCTGGTAACATGGCTGGTGTCATCAATCGTTGTGCTGCCAATTTCATGAAAATTGTGCCACAAGCACAAAGAATTACCATTGTGCTTGCCACAGCCCGATTCAGGCACTATACTAGCATGCAAGGTTCACGAAGTATAGAATATGATGTCCACCCTGCAGACCCTTGTTATTTCTTCAAAATACTCACCAAAGAGACAACGACGACTAGAGCAATCTACAGAAGAGATCAAGAAGATTTGAAGGAAGTGGGTGTTGGAAAGGTGAAGCTACCGTGTACAACAATGTTTGAAGGAAGTAGGTGTTAGAAAGGTGAAGCTACCGTGTAAAACAATGTTTGAAGGAAGTGGGTGTTGGAAAGGTGAAGCTACCGTGTAAAACAATGTTTGAAGGAAGTGGGTGTTAGAAAGGTGAAGCTACCGTGTAAAACAAGGTGGGTGGAACGACACGCTACACTGGAGGAGTTTCGTGAAATGAATAAAGCCACCCTTGGTTGTCCGAATTTCCAACAACGAGGGCAACAAATAGAGCTCCAAAAATGACGGGGGTGGTTTTGGCCTACTGTGCGCGATCTCAAGCACCGCACTCACCGCTGCATTCCAAATGAATCGGTGCGTGTTTGAGTACACCATACCCCAGGCTTCTACGCAGCATGTTCTCCAGGCCTACGAAGAAGTTACTATGATATAGGACATCTTTACCAGTATCAGACAAAATGCAGATGCGAAGTACGGTGAGATCTACAAATTGACTGAAGAGATGATCACCATTGCTTGGGCAGTGATCTCGATTCCAAGCCGCTGTGAGAGGCAGACCACGAGAAACAACGTGGAGGCTTGGATATTCAGTGCGATCACAGGGGAAGCTGTGCTTGGCCTGAAACTTCTACCCAATAACGTGGACTGACAGGTGCCAACATAACCGACCTCCAACGATGCTGTTGCCATGACCTGCCACCCCCAGCGTCCATGACCTGCCACCCCCCAGCGTCCATGACCTGCCACCCCCAGCGTCCATGGTAGCTGAAGTCAGATTGTGGGATTCGTCAGAAGAAACAAAGCCCCATAATCTACAGAAAACAACGGGTGCAACGTCCAGCTCCAGGCTGCCAAATATGTTCCGTATGTTTCACTTGCTGGTGCTAATATCGGTCACAAGTGCTGGAGTGGAGCGTGCTAACTCTGCACTCAAACTGGCGAAGTCTGTAACACCGTATAACACCAAGCACCAGGATCGCCTCAGTGCGTTGCTGCTACTTCCTGCACACAAGGACATCAACTCGACATCGAAGCTAATATTGACAAGTACAGCAGGAAGCGTTCAGTACTGTTCAGTAATCCTCCGAGCGCCCATTGAACTGCTACTGACTGATGCACACTAACCTGCACACCAGCTGTACGCACAATACACTAGCTGTACGTACAACACACCAGCTGTACGCACAATACACTAGCTGTACGTACATTGCACTAGCTGTACGCACAATACACTAGCTGTACGCACAATACACTAGCTGTACGCACAATACACTAGCTATACCTACAATACACTAGCTGTACGTACAATACACTAGCTTTACGTACAATACACTAGCTATACGTACACTACATTAGCTGTACGTACAATACACCAACTGTACGTACAATACACTAGTTGTACGTACATTGCACTATATGTACGTACAATGCACTAGATGTACGTACAATACACTAGGTGTACGTACAATACACTAGCTGTACGTACATGGCATTATATGTACGTACAATACACTAGCTGTACGTACAATACACTAGCTGTACGTACAATATACTAGCTGTACATACAATACACTAGCTGTACGTACAATACACTATCTGTACGTACATTGCACAATATGTTCGTACAATACACTAGCTGTACGTACAATACACTAGCTGTACGTACAATACACCAACTGTACGTACAATACACTAGCTGTACGTACATTGCACTATCTGTACGTACAATACACTAGGTGTACGTACAATACACTAGCTGTACGTACAATACACTAGCTGTACGTACAATGCACTAGCTGTACGTACATTGTACTATATGTACGTACAATACACTAGCTGTACGTACAATACACTATGTGTACGCACAATACACTAGCTGTACGTACAATACACTAACTGTACGTACAATACACTAGCTGTACGTACAATGCACTAGCTGTACGTACATTGTACTATATGTACGTACAATACACTAGCTGTACGTACAATACACTATGTGTACGCACAATACACTAGCTGTACGTACAATACACTAACTGTACGTACAATACACTAGCTGTACGTACACTACACTAACTGTACGTACAATACACTAGCTGTACGTACACTATACTAGATGTACGTACAATACACTAGCTGTACGTACAATACACTAGCTGTACGTACAATACACTAGGTGTACGTACAATACACTAGGTGTACGTACATTGCACTATATATACGTACAATACACTAGCTGTACGTAAAATACACTAGCTGTACGTACAATACACTAGTTGTACGCACAATACACTAGCTATACCTACAATACACTAGCTGTACGTGCAATACACTAGGTGTACGTACAATACACTAGCTGTACGTACAATACACTAGCTGTACGTACAATACACTAGCTGTACGTACAATACACTAATACGTTAAATGTTTCAACGTGTTCTGGTTCTATTTGAGCCCCTGAATACACCATTTCAAGAAGAGTAAATACATTCCCCGGACCCTCATGCATGGGTGGCTGCTCCCCCCCCCGGTCTCACTGATAACATCCTACATCCGCCTATGGATGGTGTATATTGTTGGGATTCTCGCAAGATGATGAATTCCATATTCACATTTGGATGATGCTGTAATAAAATACAACAATTATCAGGTTTGACAACAAATGCATGTCAACGCATTTGAATGTAAATGCAAATGTTTCACTTGAGTCAAATGCGAATGCAAATGCCATTTTCCAGGAACGCATTCAAGTGCATTTATTTTAATTACACATTTGCAAATGCATTTGAATTAATTTAAAATGTTTTGGCTTTATATTAATGATTCGTTTTATTTGAAGAAAAAAACGTAATGTATACACATACACACATACACACACAAACACACACACACACACACACACACACACACACACACACACACACACACACACACACACACACACACACACACACACACACACACACACACACACACACACACACACACACACACACACACACACACACACACACACACACACACACACACACATTAATTTATTTAATTAATAAATACAGTAGTACATTATTGTAACCACTACGTACCACTACATGAACATGTATGTAGAGTAGTACATTATTGTAACCACTACGTACCACTACATGAACATGTATGTAGAGTCATACACTGAGTCACACAGTTCCAGGCCTGCAGAGGTGGTGGAAATGGGAGGGAAGAATAGACAATTGACAGTTTACTGGGAACCATGGCAGGGAATGAAAGGCTAATCCTTCAGGCAGGCCAAAATGGAAGGGGAACCCAAGACAATAGACTGTCCACTGGTGGGGTCACTGGGAAGATAACCTGGTGGCTAATTAAAACTAATCACTCTCACTCTCTCTGGCTGTAAATATCCAGGGCTGGCATTGCTAATGTTTACTCCCCCCAATGATCTGCCACCCCAAACCACCCCAACAGTGCCACCCCAACCCACCCCAACAGTGCCAACAAGGGAGTCATTTGTCTGCATTGCTTGATTTGTTTCAATGGACAGGTAGTCTCTGAAGACATCAACCTATAGACCAGTTGGTCTTTTCATGTTGTATGAATAACAGCTCAGGCATTGACCAGTTGACCTACAGAGCACTTTTCAAAGAGCCTGTTGTGAAAGTGGATTCACAGGTCAGACAATGATTTCGTAATATGCTGAGGGTACTGCTCACCACAGAGCAATGTTTCCAATGACATGTTGTGAACTTGTGAAAGTGAATCTAACAATAATAATTATTCAAAGAATTATGCATGCATTTTTATTGTGCATTTGACAAATCAAATGTCTGTGGGTCGCATTCAAATGCAACTGTTTAAGGTAAGCATGCAAATGCATTACAAATGTTATAGAGGCATTTAAATGCGCATTCAAATGCTCAACATTCAAATGCGCATTCAAATGAATTTGCATTTGTTTCCAAGCCTGCCAATTATTATTAAAGTTTGGGTAAAGAAAGTGGGAGAGTTGCCGGGTGTGACGCACGACGATTGGGCATTCACACCACGGATGGGCAAAGTACGTCTAAAAGTATTGCATTTTCCTACCTCCTGTGGCGTAGTGGTTACAAGAGCTGGAGTCTCTGCAGGCTATGACGTCTCTGCATGCTATGACGTCTCTGCAGGCTATGACGTCTCTGCAGGCTATGACGTCTCTGCAGTCTATGACGTCTCTGTAGGCTATGACGTCTCTGCAGGCTATGACGTCTCTGCAGTCAGTCAGTGGAGTCAGTGCCGCGGTATAGTTCGATGTAGAACACCATAGATACCACTAATTTTAGGCCTACACTTGACTAGAGGTTCTTAATTACTAATATCGCCAAAGTACTTCATATAACATGCAAGTCGCGGTACGGACCCTATACTATAGCAACGCAATAAGCAGCCTTCCTTTGTCTTTGACTCTGATTTCTATAAAGATATCAGTGGTCAAATAACGGGAATTTCGTCTACGGGCGGAGCATTTCGGGAAACGTAATAAAATATGGACGAGACGGGAACATAATAACGTTTTGTAGAGACCAACGACGCAGTTGTTTGTTATGTGCGATGTTTTACGTTTTGTTTCCTGTTTATGGAAGGCTTATAGACTACCCAGCATACGATGCTGAAATTGGAATATTCGGCGGTTTAGAAGAGAGAAACTTTAGATCTACACGAACATTTCTATTAGTGAGCCGACACATCTGGGACATTCTGACCTGTGCTGTTGAGCTCTACCCTCAATAGATCAACTAAGTGTTACGCTTAGGAAGCTCAATCGTTGAAAATCATTAACCCCCGTCTTTTGATGGTGGTAATCAATTACGGCAAGATTGTGTAGGAGTTCGTCAGGAATCAGCGGCGGTTCCCTTCGAAGCATCAGCTGCCGATGTCTGATTAATAGGGACGCTCTCGATTTGACGGCGTCGGCATCCGTTGTCACCGTCGCCGTTGAAGGACCCGGAGCGGCGCCGCTCAAAGCTGCCGCCGTCATTAAGGTAGCGGCGAGAGGCGGTCCATTACGGGTGCGTGGCGGCATTGACTTGGGGTGATGGACGAGAACGCTTTGATTTAGAGCTGCTATTTCGTTTGCCGCATTCCGCGCGCACCTTGATGTCTTATCTGCATCCTGCGCCGCCGAATCGTCCAGCTCAGTACCATCTTGGGGGAGTCGCAGAGGAGCACGTCTCGTACAACAGAACGCATAATAAACACACAATATAATGCACGAACATATACTTTCACCTCAATTGATGCTTGACTATATAAGCATACAATAATTTAATACTTTGTCTGGTGATTTCACACAAAAACTATAAACAAAAGTTTCACAAACGAGCTAGCGTATCGCAGTGGATACTAGGATGAATTTGAAATACGACGAGCCTAACAGTGGAATTGAAGAGGGACTTTTAAGCGATCTCGGTATACAATGCTGAAGTTGTCAACATATAGATAGACACACTAGGAAACTATGGATGGAAAGCACGGTTAGAAAGACTTCAGATGCCGGCGAAATTGTATTATGTTTCCTTTTGACCTAACACTAGGCCTAATAGGTAAATGGATTCCAAAGAGGTGGTAAGAAAGGCGTTGTTCCAATATATATATTATATATATATATATATATATATATAAATATAATATATATATATATATATATATATATATATATATATATATATATATATATATATATATATATATATATATATATATATATATATATATATATATATATATATATATATATATATATATATATATATATATATATATATATATATTAACCATTGGGTCACGTTTTAAGTTGACTACACGATATAAACGCACGCGCACACACGCACACACACATGATCTAAATGTAGGATGCAAGACTGGGATACTGCCAGCACCCTCAGTTGTGGGAATCATAGGCAGGCCTGCGTATATTTTAAGCAGTTTTCTTACTAAAACTACACAAGAACTTCAATTGACCATTGTAATGGCATTATTCAAGCAGATATAATAAACAATTATTAGTAATTCATTATTTCAAACACGAAGTATAACCTTACAATATTATGTAAAAAAACAAGAACCTGTATCGTTTGTGCAACCTTGTTCTGTTGCATAATATAAATTTTACAGCGTTGCGACATTTTAAATAAATTTAGACTCGTGCCATTTAAATGGCACACCATTCATTAAAATCATTACGTGGAGGTGTAACAATCTATCAGCTCTGTTACCACTGTTATCACTGTTATCACTGTTATCACTGTTATCACTGTTATCACTGTTATCAGTACTGCTTCAATGAAGCGTGATGGTCAATGGTTTCAGGTGACTAGCGGCAGAACGTCATCAACGTCTGCTACTGGCGCCTGTCCAGCATCGCTTCACAAGTACACGAAGTGGCCACTTGAACTGGCAGTCATGGGAACAACGACAAGGGTTCCCATCGCAATGCCACCAGGCGTTAAATCTGCGCGAGCGGGAATACAACATTCTGTGGGAAATGTAGACCAGAATAGATGTAAATATTTGCGAGTTCCGCCGCGCACGTGGCGCTGTTTTCGCGCCGTTCGATTGGTCTTGATGACGCTCTTGAGCCACTTTAGTCGTTGCAGATCACGTAGGGTCAAGGGTGTAATGCGACGCCAACGATTCCTGGACAAAGTAGGATAATAGACGTTATAAGCTTACCACGTTAACTTCCCTGTTCGATACAACTTACTATAATGTTTCCGACAGATGGCGTTACGTATAGCAACACTGCAATGTTAACCAATGGTAAGGTACCTGGGGAATAAGGCCCGGCTTTAAACACACATTTAGAGACATCAACAAAACCAATAATTACTCCCCACATCGGCAGTGAACTGTGCTTAGTGATTAGTCCCCAAATATGACGACTTCTGGATTCTTTGCAAGTGGCGATCGTGGCGTGTGAGAGAAGATTTGACGTAAGCAAATTTAGCCGTTTTGTTGTTTTTAACGAGTGAATATTTACGAAATAAACTGCACACCACGAAAAACAATATCTCCTGGTCATCATTTTGTACGAAATAAGACCTTTGTTTGGCGCCCATAACTCTATTCAGTTTCAAGTAGGCAACTTTAAAAAACATCTGCATGTAGACGAATGGACTACGTTTCTGATGGGAAAGTTGGATTGTTCTAATTTTCACAGTTTAACGGCAAAACATGATTTCAGCCCCTGTGGCCTTCTTCCCTCCAGGTACTTAACGGGCCGTTCACAACAATCGACATTTTCGTATTCGTGCAGAGCGTACTGAAGGGGGAGGGGAAGGGGGAGGGGGAGGGGGGGAAGGGGGAGGGGTCAAAACCCGCGTACTAATTTGTTTTAAATGTCGCTGGCATGTGAAACCGTTACGTCAATCAGCGCCGCGCTGTGAACTGTCAGGGAACTATATTGTTTTAATTTGTGTAACGGTTCGCCGAGCGGAGCTGCAACACAGTACGGCAACTTTTACATTCACAACTTCGAAATAAACAATTATCAATATGACACCATGGACTTTAAAAAAATATAATTATCAGAGATAAATGTTTGTGATGGTTATTAGACTTTGTTATTAGTGTATGAGTTATACATGTACTGTGTTACATCGCTACATTTATATGTTTCTCAATCTCCAATATTATAGACGTCCGAGAATTAGGACGCTTTGCAGGAATAGGGAAATGTGGACAGTTGTGAACGACCTTTTGTGCAACTGCTATGTGTAATTTGTGGCTGCTTGTTGGACACTATTATTTCATCCGGCGATATGACATTTAAAAATGATTATACATAATATAACGTAGAATGAGTTGCGAATCTGCTGTCCCACCATAAATGAAACTAGTTCCAGACGGCACGTGGAAAGGAAGCCATTGACTTTTATTTATTCGCCCCTGTCTTACATGTGTGAATTCCGCACGCACGCAATGACGTACGAACGCTCGCACGCAAGAACGCACGCACGCACGCACGCACGCACGCACGCACGCACCCAACACGCAGACACACACACACAC